>CM060353.1:157832401-159032401 GCA_030545235.1 Helianthus tuberosus | reverse complement strand
GTTTTAGAGTAGAAGTTGGGTGTGAGTCGAGCCAAAGACGTGCCACTCATAAAGCACAAAGTACAAGCAATCAATGCAAAGGCAATGGTTGTAGATGCAGCCATTTTGTCACTATGAGTGAGTAGTGAGTGTTGGAAGAAGGAAGGGTTACCATTTATATATAGTAACATACACTTGAGGTCAAATAAGGCCTGTTTTCCACTTTTGAAGCTGTGCATGCCTATTGAGTCGAGCCTTTAAAAGAGTTGGCAGCCAGACGATATTTTTTAAATATATTTAAATATTCCGTTGTGTCATTAAACTCATGAAACTTTTTTAACTGTAAAACCACTTAAAGTTTGATATTATTTACATGTTATAAAGTTTTCATTATTCCTTAGAAGCTACTCAGTTAAATGGAACAATTATAAAATTTAGTTATTATTTGAATTTTTTTCCCAAATATAATCTAAAGGAACATGTAACCTTAAAAGATAATTGTTAAATAATAACTAGTTTTGTAATGGTATTATTTTGGTGTATTGGAGGCTTTTAGTTTACAAAATTTTCTTTAAGGAACTGAAATGTGCCAAAGAATTAGAATTTAGAGTTAATTACTGTTTTCGTCCCTGTAGTTTGTCAAAAATCACTATTTCAGTCCATTAGTTTAAAAATTGCGATTTCAGTCCCTGTGGTTTCACTTTCGTAACCATTTCAGTCCACTTCCGTTAACCCCATCCATTTATTCTGTTAAGTACATGTGAATTGACCATAATGCCCTTATTAATAAAAAACAAAAAGATATCTAAATGAGATAATTATTGTTTTCGTCCCTGTGGTTTGTCAAAAATCACTATTTCAGTCCATTAGTTTAAAAATTTACGATTACAGTTCATGTGGTTTCACTTTCATAACCATTTCAGTCCAGTCTCCTAACACCGTCTATTTTACCGTTAAGTTTTTAATGAAATACCTAAATTACCCTTGTGTTAATTAAATATGGTCTTATATGATTTTATTGTTGGATTTATATGATTTTATTGTTGTATGACATATGGACTTAAATTGGATTGTAGAGTTTGACCCACCATGGCTTTAGTAGAAGTAGAAGTCTGGCACTATTTTACATATATGGTTCCAAAATTTTAATTTTGGATTTTACAATGAGAAAATGTCCAGGTAAGCATTATTTTTTAAAGTTATTATGTTAATTGATGCTGCTAGGAAGATATTAATTGGGGTGGGGTAATGGGTCACCGGACATTAAGAGTGTGGGCTTGTGATCCCGGAGAAGATGACCGGAAACTTTTGCGAGAAATGAGAGCAGGGATGGAGTGGGGTGGGGTAGCATGGGGTTGTGTTTTAACAAGTGGGTCCTAGAGTACAATCTTTTAAATTTCCATGGTTTTTTTTATTTAATTAACACAAGGGTAATTTAGGTATTTCATTAAAAACTTAACGGTAAAATAGACGGTGTTAGGAGACTGGACTGAAATGGTTACGAAAGTAAAACATCAGGGATTGAAGTCACAATTTTTAAACTAATGGACTGAAATAGCGATTTTTGACAAACCACAAGGACGAAAACAGTAATTAACTCTAGAATTTATTATGTATTTGGTTGAGAAAATAATCATCTTTGGTTCGTTGATTTTCAAATTACGTGTTTTAATTAACTATTTATGAACTGTGAGAACCCATGAACTATTGGCTGTAATACCCCGAACTTAATGTACTGGTTATAAACGTATGAAATATGTAATTTATATTTCTTATATTGTTAAACGAGTAAGATGATTGTGTGAAAATGTGAAATATCTTGACAAGCTTTGGCTAAAAAGGGAGACCGTTTAATATTTATATACTATTATTTTGTAACATTTGTATGCATTTGTAGTTGTAAATTGAGCTTAAGTTGTTGTACCTTATTTATATACTATTATTTTTTTAACATTTGTATGTAATTTATATACCATTATTTTGTAACATTTGTATGCATTTGTAGTTGTAAATTGAGCTTAAGTTGTTGTACCTTATTTATATACTATTATTTTTTAACATTTGTATGCAATTTATGGTTGTAAATTTAGCTTAAGTTGTTGTACATTAATCAAATAATGGTTTTATTATCTTACCAAATTCAATATGTTTTGTATGCATGTATCGTTGTAAATTGTGCTTAAGTGGTTGTACATAATCAAATAATGGTTTCATTATCTTACCAAATTCAATCGGTTTGATCCATTTAAAGTTGTGTTGTTTTATTTGTAAATTATTATTATTTATAATAATCTAATTAATTTAGCCAAAATCTTGTATAAATATAATTTGCAACATATTGATGCAATGGTTATTGTAATGTATGCATTATGGTTTGTAAAGTGGTAATGATATGTATTATATATAGAATACGATGAACCTGTCAAACGGAAAAAAAATAGACGCGGGTTTATCGTAACTCGCAAGTCCTAGATCAACTTAGTTATTTTATTCTATGTTTTACGTTTCGGTTTAATTTCTTCGCATTAACACACCGCAACTTCACTGTCGGTGGTTGCTAGCAGTAGTGTGGCATTAGTGTTTGCCCCCGCCGCAACGCGGGTGTAACACCCCAAATTCTAATAAAGATTAATCGAATGTTTATATGTTTTAAATGATTAGTTAGTTATAAATAAATAATGAAAGTTAAAGGTTAGGATATATATAAGAATGATAACTTAAATAACCTTGAGGGGTTAAACTTGTAAATATGATTAGTAACATTATAAAAATTTAAAAACCCAGTTAGTGGGTGGGTCACGACCAAGAAGCAGGAAGGAGAAGAAACCCTTCTCCTTCATAATACCTCAAGAAATTCAGGGATTTAAGGTGTTGTTGATCCAGAAATCGAATGCATGTGACCAAATTCTCAACCATCTAAGGGTTTCCTACATAGGGTAAGTCAGATTATGCGATTTGATGCACTTTCATGAACTAGGGTTTAATCAATTCGTGAAAATTGGAGAAATTGAACCTGTGTATGAATTAGAAACATCATTAGAGGATGTTTTATGCTTGGAATTCGTTTGTATTGATGGTTTGAAGGAAAACCCATTTGTTCTAGTTAATAATTAAATATATTATTTTTGATATTACTCCGTTTTTAATGAAACTTAGATTAAAACGTAGATAAAAATATGTTCGTTCTAATGACATATTCGTCGTTTTATAAAATGTCATATTTTAAAAGTTATACGAGAAAAACGAGTGAAGCAGCTGAATTAATATATATAAGCAAGCAAGCTAGCAGGTCAAGCAGGCAAGTAGGCATGTCAATTGAATCCCACATCGACTCAGGTTTTGAGGTGCTTGCTTGCTTCCTTTAAATAAAAGTCTCAGTAGTTTGTTTAGGTACCAGTTTCTTTAACGGGAACGCTCTAGTATAGAGAATCCCGAGTATACGATACCCCGTTGGGTGTTGTTAGTAGTCGTTTTTGGAGCGCGAGTAGGAACAGAAGTAGGGAAACTTTACATCAACATGTCGTAGATAGTTTTAAGGTATGCTCTTGTTTATGTTTATGTTTATGTTTATGTTTATGTTTAGTTATTTATTATTTATTTTTAGTAGTTAATAGGAGTATTATTATTAGTAGTATTATTATTATTAGTAGTAGTAATGTTAGTAATATTTTTAGGTACTAGGGTTATTGTCAGGGGCGGGTATTGGGTAGCCTAGCCTTAGTTAGGCATAGACTGATCAACTATGCTTAAACAAGGTGTAGGATCGTAGTTTGACCCGAACGAGTCGTTCAGAAGAGCTTGTAATCCGATTCAAAGGCGGAATCAATGAAACGGCTTTGGAAACAGCTTGATACTATATAATTTGTCACTTTGATTGAATATAATACTGATTACAACCTGGACAAATTTTGGCAGCACCTCGTTACAATTTCAGGAACTGTGCCAAATGAAAACACAAGTGCCCTATATATAGGTGGTGGAGGTTCGCTTGAAATGGACAAGGCATGTTCAAGCGAACTCAGATCTTGTTGGTTTCGCTTGAACTTGTTTCTTGATACTTTCAAGCGAACTCACAATGTTCAAGTCTCGCTTGAAATGGTACTTGATCATTTCAAGCGAACTCACCATCTTAAACCTAAAAATCTGTTTCTCACACCTCGAGCACTGATAATCCTATCCTATTCTATTACATGACACAAGACGAAGTCAATAGACGTAATGCACTAACAGACTCCCCCTCGGATATTGACGAAGTCTTTAGTGTCTAGTCTTCAGCATGACACATCTTCAGTCTTGATCATTCTGCCTCCTCATCCAAATTGTAACATTATAAGCATCCATCAATCTTTCTCGTCTTCCATCAGCTTCAGGCTCCCCCTTTCGTCAAGCTTCCGTGCTTTGGGATCGACACCTAGCTATCCATCTACAAGCTTCCTCTTGCTTCAAGCTTGTCTTCAGACTCCCCCTTAGTCTCTGCTCTCGGGATCGTAGTCTGGACTATCTGCAATCACTCAAACATCTATAAATACAATGTTTTCATATCATCAACAAATTCTCTAATCCACTCCCCCTTTCAACAAACTAAATGATTTAGCAGCATTAAAGAATCCAACTCCCTCACAGTTAATCATCCAAGTCCAAACTAATGACCTTGGAGATATCACAAACTGTTTTTGAAATTTTGATTTTTAATTCAAGTTTCAAATTAATGAACTTGTTTTATTTTCAGAAACACAATCAACTTACTTAGATTTTGAAACTCAGCACTCAGACATCAGTTGTCGAAAATAAAGCAGAATCAAAAATCTTTTTGTATTTTTCTGAAAATATAAAGCAGTAAAGAAATATGTACAAACATATTTAAAGACAATATTTTTGTTTGAGTTTGCGTTAGAGGATCATATCAGTTTTTGACAAGTCACAAGTACCGTTGAGCTTATTTACACATTAAGAATTAAACAATTCACTTAGATTGTCGATATACTGATCCACTTAAATTTTCACACAAAGTTCAACTGATTCAGGATACGAATTAGATGTTTTAAGAACTTAAACTCATTCATGTGTCCCACCTCTTGAATATACTCCCGTATCCAGATCCCAATATTCAGTCTTACAGGTGAGTATACCACAGATGATATCTGTAAGGGAATAAATTTTAGTACGAAACCGTGAGAGCTCATGTCAGAACTTCCGTTCATCAGAGAGATGACGGCTCGACTTTTGGTGTGTCCCCTTTAGAGGATCTTTTGTATTACAACAGCAATGACTATCAATTTTATTGTTTCATCAATTTGCTGAGGGTGAAGCTATTTTTTAAACAATGCAGAAAGTATTCTCCAGGGACTAGGCCATTGCTTCCGCAAAATCAGAAGTCCCGAGATAATACCCCAGATATCACTGAGTATAAAGACCTAGTATCTCAGAAAGAGCGACCTTTCAAACGAGATTTCAGGGGTTACCTATATATCCAAGTAGTGTTCCCCACGAAATAAGCAAGTTTGAATTTAGGTTTATATCCCTTAAAAGTTTACTAAATGTATAAAAACCTATCGGCATATCATCAGTGAGACTGTTTAACGCTATTTAATCATTACATTTCTTTAGCATACTGTAACTGTCTACTGATGTACTATCATTTCCTCTTTTTACGCAAAAACTCAATTTTTGAATTTTATCATGTTTTTGGCTTTTTCAAATTTTCAAATGTTTTTTTATTTTCTGACAATTTTTCTCCCCCTAAAATGCAAAACCATTTAAAGAAAATTTGACAACACGATGCTAAAAGCTTTGTCTCGCCATCCATTTTCTGCTAACTGTGCTCTGTTTTGCAGAAAAACTAATATAAAGTACCCCCATGATTTACAACCCATTGATTTTCGACAGTTTGAAAACCGTTTTTCAATCTTGTGAAAGTAATCATGTTTGTTCAGCCATGAGGGTTTAGGCGTATTCAAGCAACATTTTTTTTTTTACAGAAAACAATAAACTCCCTGTTCAACCAAACCAGGGTTCAGCAACCTCTTCCTGTGCCAGGCTGCCCCAACTTTCATTCTCACAATCTTCAGTTTTGTTGAGCACCTGCACATTCAAAACATTCAATTACTTGAACAATTTAGCCCAGGTCTGTTGGACCTTAGGCATTTCAACACAATATTCATCATGTAGTTTCGGAAAATCTTTATCATCAAAGACTTTTTCAACTTTAACTTCAACTTTCTCATCTTTTACCGAAGTCACTTATTTCTTAACACTCCATATTTGACCTTTCGGAGTACCTTTTTTGTAAAAATGTGAATCTTTTTGAACATTTTGTTTTTGAACAACAACTTTTGGTTTCCAAAACTCTTTGGGTTTTGTCATATCCACAGATTTTTGCCAACTTTGCGTTGTTCTAAATCTAGGTGTGTGAGAATTCCAGGTCTGTCTTGAATTAAACCTGTTCAGGTTTGATTTCCAATTTTGATTTAAAGCAAACTTGTTTGTATTGTACCTCCAAGTTTGTTTTGAATCAAATCTGGTTGACCTTTGTTTCACATCCTCAGATTTCTGTGTTTCCACATTTTCAACCTTCTTTTTGTCAACATCCACAGGTTTCAGATTTGGACACTTTCGTGCAAGATGTCCAATTTGATCACACTTGAAACATGTTCTTTTTGAAACATCTTTAACCTGTGGTTGTTGCTTTTGCTTTTTAGCACAAAACTCTTCAATAGACTGTTGTCTAAATTTGAGTTTTTCCTCTTCTTCAAAACTTTTTCCTTGAACAAAACTCATTTTTGCCTGATAATTTGGCATTTCTTTTTTCTTCCAATTTTGTTTCCTTTTATAACCCAACCCAGCCTTCATGTTTTTCTTTTTGAAACCAGGTTTGTTATAAAAAGTTTTGTGACTTTTACAAGCAAACTTTGGAATCTCAGACTTCTCAATCTCAACCATTTTGAAAACTTTATCAACATTTTCTGAAATCACATTCTGAATCGGGAATACAACATCTAAGAATAATTTGTCCGATCCAATCATGGTGTAAACCAATCCTTTTGAATCATCATTCACAACTTTCTCAGATTTTATGTTTTTCAGATACTCATCATGAAAATTACCTTCATTTTCATCCTGTGATTCAGACTTACCTTTTGTAGACTCATCTTTTAAAACACTATCAACAACCTTACTTACCACCTCTGAATCATCAGCTTCATCAGATTTGGTGTAAGTCACGTCGATACTTTCAGGTAATTGGTCAACTATGTTCAGACCTTTTGCCACCTTTTCCTCATCATAAAAAGTATAATTGTTTCTCAATGGTGGTGGTACCTGATGAAATTCTGAACCAATACCTTTTTTACACTTGTCAGTATCTTTGTCATCCGGTGTGATATTGAAAATGCGTTCGAGAATGTACGAAGAGTTATGATAACTTTGAAGTTTGGTAACAACCTTTTCTTTTTCAGCCAAAACTTGTTTGAGATTAGCAATTTCATCAACACACTTGTTTAATTCAAGTTGCTTTTCTTTAAACTGTCTCTCATACATTTCTTTAGTGACTAAAGTTTCAGACAATCTTTGGTCAAAACATTTGACTTGGCTCTTCAAAGTATCATAAGCCTCTTGTACTCTCTGACTCGACCACTTTAAAGAATCATACTCTTTTTGAAAATCTTGAGATTTAGTTTCTTTTTCAACACAATCAACACATTTTGCTGTACACAGTTGTCTATAAACATCATTATCCTTTTCAAGACCTTGACATTTCTGTGTCAACTTTTCAACTTTTAGTTTCAAAATTTCTTCTTTGTCAATCATTTCTTTACATTTTGTTTTGAAAATATTTTCAAGTTTGTTTGTTTCAATATCTTTTGTTTTGATTAATTCATCTTTTTCAATACAGGCTTTGCACATTTCTATGTAATTCCTGCACTTGTTTTCATTTTTATCAACAATTTCAATATTTGATAGATCAGAAGATTCACTTACCTCAGTCTCTTTCAGCACCGATTTTTCTGTTTCAACTTTCTGATCTTCCTCTTTCTTCTCTTCTTTTTCTACTTTCTGTTCTTCTTCAGCAGCAAGCTTTGCAGTAATCTTCACTTCCTCTACCATCTTTTTCAACTCTTCTTCTTTTCTCTTCTTCATTTCTACCACCTTCGGTAGACTCGCTTCACAAATTTCCTTTATCTTGTTCAACAAATTCGGCAAATATTCTTTATCAAATAACCTTCTTGTGTTGAAAGTAGCCTGACTTGGAAACAAATTTGTTACTGCTTCAAAATCCACCTTTGATGGGTCAACAACTGGATTACCCCGTGGATCCATGTAACATTCTAATTCGTCATTCCATCTTTTTGCTCTCTGGGCTTCTTTGAATGATTCTCTGAATTTTTCAATTTCCCATATCGCATAATCTCTTCTCCACCATAGATCATGATCAATATTAGCCACAAATGCATATCCAACTGCATCTTCTTCAGGGAGAACTTGACTCCAGTCATAACCTTCATCGTCATGAATTACTGCCAAAGCTCTTGATTTTTCTCCAGACTGCTTCAATCTGGGAGGTTCAGATTTATTCTGATGATAGATTGCTTTCTTGTAATAATCTTCCTTAAAAGGATTAGCAGTATCATCAGTATAAGCATTCATGCACTCACGTTTAAAGTGGCCTTTCTGTTTGCATTTAAAGCATGTCACTTTGGACTTGTCAAAGCCTAGCTTGGTAGAAGGTCCACCAATAGACTGCCTTCCGGTAATTGCCATAAAACGTTGTGCCCTCCTCAATGCACTGGCCATACACCATCGTATATCGATCAATTCCATCTCCTCAGGATCAATTTGATCATAGTCTTCCTTCGTCAGATTGGTGTTTCCTATCTTGCTTGCCACAAGACTTTCATACGACTCCAACACAGATGCTAAGAAAACCATTTGTTGCTTTGCGGACTCCTCATTGAAATTTTGAGTATTCTTCGAATCTACTGCAATGTTGCATTGGAATACATTCTTTGATGCAGATTGGCTCGATGTTGTTGAAAAAGATCCACTGTGAAAACCACTGTGAGGACTTTCACTGTTTACAGAATTTGAGCTTTCTGCAGAAAATGCAGTTCTTGGAGATCCAGCCTGTGGTACATTTCCTCTGTAGTACAACTCCACATTCTGCTGATGAGCTGAGTTGTTGACTTTAGATCTCTTTATCTCCAACTCGTGACTTTCAAGTCTTTCGATCAGCAAATCCACTGTTAACTCTTCAGGCTTGATTGTGTTATTCAACATTAAAGCAAAGTATTGCCAATCCTGATCATTTGGCAATGAGTCAAACAATTTATCCACCAGCTCCTCTTGAGTGTAAGTGATTTTGTGTCTGGCCAGCTCCATCTTCAGATGCCCAAATCTCTCGATCATTTAACAAACAGATTCATTTTTCATGCAACCAAATAGATCAAACTCTTTACGCAACAATTTCTTTTTGTTTTTTACAATTTCATTACTTCCTACACATTTTCTCTCTAAAGCTTCCCATAAACTCTTTGATGTTTTCTCTTGCTCAAGTAACAAAATAATATCTTCTCTCACTGACTGTTTTATCAATGTAATCATTTTGTATTCAGCTACAACATTTTTTATATCTATTTCTGTGAATTCTTTTTCGTTTACTAACTCTCCTCCTTCTTTTACTGGTTCTGTATATCCATATTTCAATTTTAACCAACTTTCAGGAGCAAAAGCTTTTACCCAACCCTCAAACCAATTTTTCCACCAGTTATAATCTTCATTAGCTTTGGTGGTTTCTGTTGGCTTCCATACATATTCTCATACTTCAAATTCTCTGAAATCTCCTTTGAATATTCTCTCATGTCAGATCTTCTTTCTGTCGATTCTGAAGTGAACACGTTGTAGAATGTGTTGTAAAATTCTTCACCACTGCTCGACATCTTTAATAACCTGGACAAACAAACAAACACAATCAGTACAAACAATATCAATCAACTTGAAATAAACTGTTACTCGGTTGACGTGGAATAATCTTGACACGAAAAATCCTCTTTCAAGCGAACTAAGAGTTTCAAGCGGAATCTCTTTGAATGACACTTCAAGCGAAATCAGTTTGAAGCGGAATAGCTTCAAGTGAACACAAGAATTTTCAAGCGAGAACAGATTGAAGCGAAAACAGGTAATACAAACTCAAGCGAACTCAGGTAATACAAGTTCAAGCGAACTCAGATAATACAAGCTCAAGCGAACCCCACTTCAAGCGAACTCATTCATTACTTTCAAGCGAACACAATTGAAATGTACTTTTCAAGCGAACCCAACAAGATATTTCAAGCGAAATGGCACTGTCCGTTCAAGCGAAAGCTAGTTTTTGGTCCAATTTTGTCATTTTTACTTCGAATTTTGATCTGAAACTCTCAAGGGTTTGTTAATATACTGTTTCGCACATTCTGTGAAAAAATCAATCCATTATGACCGTAAAATCTTGTCCAATTTGAAAAAGAAGGTGTAGAAGACAGAAACTAGATGATATCAAGCTAAACTCTTCTTCCTGAGCTCTGATACCACTTGTAGGATCGTAGTTTGACCCGAACGAGTCGTTCAGAAGAGCTTGTAATCCGATTCAAAGGCGGAATCAATGAAACGGCTTTGGAAACAGCTTGATACTATATAATTTGTCACTTTGATTGAATATAATACTGATTACAACCTGGAAAAATTTTGGCAGCACCTCGTTACAATTTCAGGAACTGTGCCAAATGAAAACACAAGTGCCCTATATATAGGTGGTGGAGGTTCGCTTGAAATGGACAAGGCATGTTCAAGCGAACTCAGATCTTGTTGGTTTCGCTTGAACTTGTTTCTTGACACTTTCAAGTGAACTCACAATGTTCAGGTTTCGCTTCAAATGGTACTTGATCATTTCAAGCGAACTCACCATCTTAAACCTAAAAATCTGTTTCTCACACCTCGAGCACTGATAATCCTATCCTATTCTATTACATGACACAAGACGAAGTCAATAGACGTAATGCACTAACACAAGGCAGCGCTAACCAATATCCAACCATGATAATGACTATTTAGGTGTACCATTATGTAACACCTCGAAAATTCACGTCCTATAATGTGTTGACACGTGTCACAGGTTTGAACGTGTGAAAGAACGTTCTAGAAGGACTAAAGTTGACAAACATAGAAAGTATGTGATAATACGAGTTCAAAATGTCAACAGAAGATAAATATATTGTACATTAACCCTACATGATGCTCGTACCTTCAAACGAATAGATCAAGGATCATACGAAGCTAAGAGTGAGAGATTACAAACTATAGGGGTTAAATATGTCAACATGTTTAAAATATACCTCTGAGTGACCTTTTGACAAACCCGAAGCTTTGTAACGATTAATTATGCTCACTAGAATACACGTTATAAATTTCATAAAGTTTCGTTATCGTATGAGAAAGTTGTGATAAAATTCGTATGCGAGGGGTTAAAGAGTTAACATGAAAGTTAGGACTTTTCGGGTAATAACCGAGTGATCAAGGACTAAATAGAGTGAGTACAAGTCCCAAAGCCCTTATAAGTACATAAGAAGGGGTCATATTGCAAGAAAATAAGTTGGTTGCCCTTTCGAAAGGCCAAAGGACAGGAAACAACAACTTTTTGTATCTGATGAACCCCTGCGCATCGTAGGCATAAAAGCCCTACGGTGCGCAAGCAACTACCCAGCATCAGAAAACCTTCTGCAGCCGGTTTTTCGCGATTCTGACCGATCTCTTAGGTTTTCCTCACTATTGAACGACCTCTAAAATGTTCCTAGACCCTAGGACACATGTGGGAATGTTATGGTGTGTCCTAGACCTTGTTGTCAACAAGTTATGGTGGATTAAACCACTATATAAGGCATTGGTTGCAACAATTGTTCTTCACACATTCTCCTACATATTTGGATCATTTCTGGAGCTCTCAAGCAGGTCCAACTGATCTTAAGTCGTGCATAGGACTCTTGTAAGTCTACTAGTCCTTCTTTATTTGAGTTTAGCTTGGTTAATTAGCTAAAAGTCAAACCGTCGTAATTACGGTTTGACTTCGAGATTAGTCAATAATGGCTCAGTCATATCTCGAATTAAAAGTAGTTATGAGTTGGTATTTATGTGGGTAATAAAACCTCAAAAGGGTTTCCCCTGATCGTCACTCTAACCAGGTCAAAAGTCGGGTCAAACATACAATTAAAAAGTCAACAGGAAGTCTAAAATGCTATTTATGCATAATTAGTTATCTAGGATATATACAACCTATTTGATCATTGTTATGACTTGGTAATAATTGTAAGAACATGTCTAAACATGTTCAACCCGACAAATTCCTGTAAATACCCGGTTCGGAACCGAAAGTCACATAGTTTGACTTTCACTTTGACTTTCAGTTCTGACCCGTTTAGGCATGTTTTAGAAATGCCTCAGGGCTTAATTTGGATTAGGTTACATGTTAGAATAAACCTCTGTGATTACACACCTTGGTTTACTAGTTATCCAATTAATATGCATATTTCCGTTAATTGCGCATATGTTGACCATTATGCCCTTATTACCTTAAAACGTGATTTATGAAAATGTAAAAGTGTAGAAACCTTAGTTACTGATATATAAACTTGTATGCAAAGTTTGACATCAGTTTGACTTGTAGATTAAGAGTTATGCTCATTATCGCAAATTTAAAGCTTTATGTTAATAAAATGGCGTAATTAGCGTATAGCCTACTCAAACATACTTTTTGATATCAAATCTTTTACCCACTGATGTAATATATTATTTTGGGAATTTTAAAGATTTTTAATTAATTTTAGGCTGAGCATAACTCATAGTCGTAGGCTTAATCCGGTAATTGTCGGTCTTGCCCTTACGGGCCATAAAATGAGTTTTACATATCAAAACGACTCCAAACCTTTTGCTACTGATTAGTTATGATAAATAAATTATTTTAGACCTTCTGGAATAATAAAAAAAATCAGCTTTAGGTATTGAACCCGTAAACGGCTCCTAATCGCCTTATTTAGCGTTCTTAGCGCATAGTATGTACTAATACTATTTTTAAACATAGAAGGGTGATACCTACTGATATTTTAGTCAAATTATAACATTTTAACAGTAAGCAAAGGTTGATAGACTCAGACTTCAGTTTGAGCCTTTCGGCTAATGTGAAATTACCAAAATGCCCCTTCGGGGCATAGTTTGGTTAAAAATGATAAATTTAACATATATGCTTAAACCTACTGATATGACTTAGCAAATTGAGTATATTTGCTGATCACATCAGACCTGTAACTCAGTTAAACACTTAGACTCTTTTACAAACTTTAAAATGACCAAACTACCCCTACGGGGCATAGTTTGTGTTTAAACTCGTTTCGGGCATAATGAAAGACATCCTATTGATGTCACAACATATTTGAAGCATATTAACTTAGGAAACCTGTATATGGCTCTTATAATTACCCGTTACGCCTCTTACGCGTACGGTTCGGCCTATGTAACTAGTTTACATAAATTAGCCGAAACAAGTCAAACCTTATCGGTTTTATCCCAAAATCCAGAATGTGTATGAAACACCCATTTAAGACAAGTCTTCAAACTTGTCGGGTCTAAAACACATTCTATTCCGGTCTTCGCTTAATCATGCGTACGAACCGTATCTTCCTGTAAGACTAACCGGTCTAAGCTTAGGCTTAATTAAAGACCCGTTAGCATTCTAATAAGTTATTTATACGATCATTCCAGACTAGAGCCTTCCGGTAAATGGTACCTACGCTTACTTAAGTGAATACGGCTGAGTTATTAGATTCTTGTTATTTAAGACAGGAGCTAGCTCAGGTAAATACTCTTAACTTATTTTCCCTATACGGGCTTGGGATACGGTATAATGATACCGCTTGGTCGGGTATTGAATGTTTAATCGGATTGTGATTAAATTATTGAGGTAACCCGGTTTAATCTGTATTGTTTGAAATAAAAGCCTTTAGGGGTTAATGACCATGTCCCGGATATCCTGACATCATTGTATTATAAAATGGCCATGCCTTAAGCATGGGGTGTAGGCATACACTGAAAGTTGCTTAAAGGGAAACGGTATCTCACTCTCTTGTGGGCTTATACTTGTGGCGTGTCTGTTAATCTTGACTCGGTTTCTACATCGGGCCCTGAACGTATAACGAACATGTAAATCTGTATACAACGTTATAAATATAATTGTTCCAAGTTAAAAAGGTTAATTTTGCCTCTGTGCATTTTAATCAAATTATAAATGATATTTTGTGCCACGTGCATTCAAACCAATTTTCGTAAACTCTTTTCAAATGAGTCGGTTGAGTGTATTTACCAGTGAAAACTGACGTATTTTCCAAAAAGGTTAAGTGACAGGTACTGAACGTAATTGGCTGGAAGCTCAGGGCGCTAATAAGGAATCTTGCAAGTCCTAGGCGTCTAAAGTCTGTTGAACAAGTGATATGTTTTAAGATCCGCCTGTGGATCCTTTACCTTCCGTTGTAATACTGGATATTACCTTATATTCGGAATGTAATAATATTTATCTTTTGCTTCCGCTGTGCATTTATATAATTGTGTTGTTTGACTATTGTGTCGCCAACCACGTCACGATACTCCCCACCGGGCCCACCGGTGACACGTGGAAAGTCGGGGTGTGACAGGTTGGTATCAGAGCCAACACTGAGTGAATTAAACACTAGCCTTTTGTGTTTAATCTCAGTTACACAGTTGCACATTCTTGAGTCTAGACAAGAACATAGGACAAATTCCAATTTGTTTCATTGTCTTTTAATTATTTCCTTGATTATTTTTCTGATTAGCCCTTGCATGGGCAAGTCATTTTATTAAAAAGTCTCATTTAGGGCAACCATATACTCGTTTAAATTTTAAAGGAACGATTATATTTAAATATCATTCCTGTATTATAAGATCTACCATTATAATAAGATGGCAAAATCTAAAAAGGACAAGACCTAGTCTCGGGTCATATTAAGACCGGCCAAGATGGCAGTTCCTCAATTTAGATTCAGATCCTTATTAACATTCCTTTTGCAAGACCTACCATTATAATAAAATGGCAAAATCTAAAAGGACAAGACCTAGCTTCGGGTCATATTAAGACCGGCTAAGATGGCAGTCCATAATTAGATTCAGATCCATATTAAACACCTCAATTTAGGATTACTCTGTGTGAAATATTAATAAGAATCTTAAGAATGAAACCTAGCCTTCGGGTCACTTTAAGGCCGGGCCATGATGGTAAGACCTGTTTAAAAGATTCGAATCCCTGTTAACATCTGTAAATAGGTTAACGCTCCTGGCAGACGTGATCCATTAATAATCACACACGTCATTTTTATAGGATTCTTCAAAAGATTCCTAACCCAGTATAATGATCTCCGAGTCCTGGGTTTTTCATCATCAATTAAGATGATCATATTTTTAACCATACGTGGTAATATAGTGCCTTCGGGCCTTGCTCATTTCTACATGAGCCAAAATACAGTGGTAGCAATGACTCCCTGTCAGAAAAAGGTAATGAACTAGGTTCAAACCTCAAGGCTTTGATTCTCTGAAATCATAGCTTATAATTTAAAAGTGTCCATGTGACTAGACCTTTTGTGCCATTACTAAATTGCCTCGATTCTCTGAAATCATGGCTTATAAATTAAACTTGTCTACGTGACTAGGCCATTTGTGCTAATATTAAAACCTTAATGCCTTGATTCTCTGAAATTATGGCTTATAAATTAAAACTGTCCATGTGACTAGGCCTTTGCGCCGCCTTAATATCCTTAATGTTTTATAACTAGGATAAATTATAATAAAAAAAATTACTAATTGAATGTAACTAACAAATTAACCAATATGGTTTATATTACCATGGCTAATAAATCGTTTAAAACGATAAGACTATATGAGCTTCCGTATAAGCCTTGCCCTTGTTTGATTTTTATGTAGCATTTAAAGCTACATGGCTAGGTGCCTAGTTTGTGAAAATTTCCATTCTAATTACATATAAGCACATATAGTTGATATCTCTTTAATCTCTATCGATTTCGAATACCAAATGGTATGACAAAAGCGCTATATGAGGATTGGTGTATCTTAATAAGTTCCATAGATTGCTTCCATGCCTGATCAGTATGGAGGTTTAATACATGGAACCACAAAGATATCTCAATGATCATATGGTACTAAAGTTAACTAATGGTATTCAAAGAAGATATCCAGAATAGAATTGTCCAAATACATATTCCCTGGTAAAGAAATATGTGGACTCATAACATAAATGTGTCACTTATTAGACACAAGCGTTGTTGAGTGAACTGGAGCCTGAGATATGGAATCTCTGTTACCTCTTTGTACCTCGATTATCTTCTCCTAAGATTACCCTGCTTACCCTTGGGAGGCAGGTAGAATTAAGATTTATATCCCGTTAAGGCTGTATTATTATGAAATCTCCAAGACGGATAGTACCATAATTGGGAGAACCGAAAACCTGATTAAGTAAATTTTAAGATAGGAGATTCATATAGCCTAACTCGATATTCTGAGAGTTTGATGTTGTTAGATAAGAAAGACGGTTCATTTTGCTTATACACTAATTACCGCAACCCTATTTTAACAACGATTAAGAATTTCCCTCAGCTACACAGGATCGTCGAATTGTTCGACTAACGACAAGGACTAGCTATTCCTTAAAATTAGTTAAGCAATGGTTGGATAACCCTCTCACCTTAAAATAAGCTTTTCTATAATAGTTGATATGTAAGCATCAAGGCTGCTCCCTTGGAGACCTTGTATGAATGAAATGTTAAACATCCGTTGGATGGACGAGACTTTAGAAAGTCCACTTATTTGGAATCTGAAAGTTGCATTGGAAACAACGAATAAGATTATACAAATCCCTAATCATCTGTAAGTTGCCATTATTAAACAGAAAATACTTCCTTTACTTCAACAAATCTCGAGGTCCAGATTTCTTTTTAGGGGGTGAGGATGTAACACCTCGAAAATTCACGTCCTATAATGTGTTGACACGTGTCACAGGTTTGAACGTGTGAAAGAACGTTCTAGAAGGACTAAAGTTGACAAACATAGAAAGTATGTGATAATACGAGTTCAAAATGTCAACAGAAGATAAATATATTGTACATTAACCCTACATGATGCTCGTACCTTCAAACGAATAGATCAAGGATCATACGAAGCTAAGAGTGAGAGATTACAAACTATAGGGGTTAAATATGTCAACATGTTTAAAATATACCTCTGAGTGACCTTTTGACAAACCCGAAGCTTTGTAACGATTAATTATGCTCACTAGAATACACGTTATAAATTTCATAAAGTTTCGTTATCGTATGAGAAAGTTGTGATAAAATTCGTATGCGAGGGGTTAAAGAGTTAACATGAAAGTTAGGACTTTTCGGGTAATAACCGAGTGATCAAGGACTAAATAGAGTGAGTACAAGTCCCAAAGCCCTTATAAGTACATAAGAAGGGGTCATATTGCAAGAAAATAAGTTGGTTGCCCTTTCGAAAGGCCAAAGGACAGGAAACAACAACTTTTTGTATCTGATGAACCCCTGCGCATCGTAGGCATAAAAGCCCTACGGTGCGCAAGCAACTACCCAGCATCAGAAAACCTTCTGCAGCCGGTTTTTCGCGATTCTGACCGATCTCTTAGGTTTTCCTCACTATTGACCGACCTCTAAAATGTTCCTAGACCCTAGGACACATGTGGGAATGTTGTGGTGTGTCCTAGACCTTGTTGTCAACAAGTTATGGTGGATTAAACCACTATATAAGGCATTGGTTGCAACAATTGTTCTTCACACATTCTCCTGCATATTTGGATCATTTCTGGAGCTCTCAAGCAGGTCCAACTGATCTTAAGTCGTGCATAGGACTCTTGTAAGTCTACTAGTCCTTCTTTATTTGAGTTTAGCTTGGTTAATTAGCTAAAAGTCAAACCGTCGTAATTACGGTTTGACTTCGAGATTAGTCAATAATGGCTCAGTCATATCTCGAATTAAAAGTAGTTATGAGTTGGTATTTATGTGGGTAATAAAACCTCAAAAGGGTTTCCCCTGATCATCACTCTAACCAGGTCAAAAGTCGGGTCAAACATACAATTAAAAAGTCAACAGGAAGTCTAAAATGCTATTTATGCATAATTAGTTATCTAGGATATATACAACCTGTTTGATCATTGTTATGACTTGGTAATAAGTGTAAGAACATGTCTAAACATGTTCAACCCGACAAATTCCTGTAAATACCCGGTTCGGAACCGAAAGTCACATAGTTTGACTTTCACTTTGACTTTCAGTTCTGACCCGTTTAGGCATGTTTTAGAAATGCCTCAGGGCTTAAATTGGATTAGGTTACATGTTAGAATAAACCTCTATGATTACACACCTTGGTTCACTAGTTATCCAATTAATATGCATATTTCCGTTAATTGCGCATATGTTGACCGTTATGCCCTTATTACCTTAAAACGTGATTTATGAAAATGTAAAAGTGTAGAAACCTTAGTTACTGATATATAAACTTGTATGCAAAGTTTGACATCAGTTTGACTTGTAGATTAAGAGTTATGCTCATTATCGCAAATTTAAAGCTTTATGTTAATAAAATGGCGTAATTAGCGTATAGCCTACTCAAACATACCTTTTGATATCAAATCTTTTACCCACTGATGTAATATATTATTTTGGGAATTTTAAATATTTTTAATTAATTTTAGGCTGAGCATAACTCATAGTCTTAGGCTTAATCCGGTAATTGTCGGTTTTGCCCTTACGGGCCATAAAATGAGTTTTACATATCAAAACGACTCCAAACCTTTTGCTACTGATTAGTTATGATAAATAAATTATTTTAGACCTTCTGGAATAATAAAAAAAAATCAGCTTTAGGTATTGAACCCGTAAACGGCTCCTAGTCGCCTTATTTAGCGTTCTTAGCGCATAGTATGTACTAATACTATTTTTAAACATACAAGGGTGATACCTACTGATATTTTAGTCAAATTATAACATTTTAACAGTAAGCAAAGGTTGATAGACTCAGACTTCAGTTTGAGCCTTTCGGCTAATGTGAAATTACCAAAATGCCCCTTCGGGGCATAGTTTGGTTAAAAATGATAAATTTCACATATATGCTTAAACCTACTGATATGACTTAGCAAATTGAGTATATTTGCTGATCACATCAGACCTGTAACTCAGTTAAACACTTAGACTCTTTTACAAACTTTAAAATGACCAAACTACCCTACGGGGCATAGTTTGTGTTTAAACTCGTTTCGGGCATAATGAAAGACATCCTACTGTTGTCACAACATATTTGAAGCATATTAACTTAGGAAACCTGTATATGGCTCTTATAATTACCCGTTACGCCTCTTACGCGTACGGTTCGGCCTATGTAACTAGTTTACATAAATTAGCCGAAACAAGTCAAACCTTATCGGTTTTATCCCAAAATCCAGAATGTGTATGAAATACCCATTTAAGACAAGTCTTCAAACTTGTCGGCTCTAAAACACATTCTATTCCGGTCTTCGCTTAATCATGCGTACGAACCGTATCTTCCTGTAAGACTAACCGGTCTAAGCTTAGGCTTAATTAAAGACCCGTTAGCATTCTAATAAGTTATTTATACGATCATTCCAGACTAGAGCCTTCCGGTAAATGGTACCTACACTTACTTAAGTGAATACGGCTGAGTTATTAGATTCTTGCTATTTAAGACAGGAGCTAGCTCAGGTAAATACTCTTAACTTATTTTCCCTATACGGGCTTGGGATACAGTATAATGATACCGCTTGGTCGGGTATTGAATGTTTAATCGGATTGTGATTAAATTATTGAGGTAACCCGGTTTAATCTGTATTGTTTGAAATAAAAGCCTTTAGGGGTTAATGACCATGTCCCGGATATCCTTGACATCATTGTATTATAAAATGGCCACGCCTTAAGCACGAGGTGTAGGCATACACTGAAAGTTGCTTAAAGGGAAACGGTATCTCACTCTCTTGTGGGCTTATACTTGTGGCGTGTCTGTTAATCTTGACTCGGTTTCTACATCGGGCCCTGAACGTATAACGAACATGTAAATCTGTATACAACGTTATAAATATAATTGTTCCAAGTTAAAAAGGTTAATTTTGCCTCTGTGCATTTTAATCAAATTATAAATGATATTTTGTGCCACGTGCATTCAAACCAATTTTCGTAAACTCTTTTCAAATGAGTCGGTTGAGTGTATTTACCAGTGAAAACTGACGTATTTTCCAAAAATGTTAAGTGACAGGTACTGAACGTAATTGGCTGGAAGCTCAGGGCGCTAATAAGGAATCTTGCAAGTCCTAGGCGTCTAAAGTCTGTTGAACAAGTGATATGTTTTAAGATCCGCCTGTGGATCCTTTACCTTCCGTTGTAATACTGGATATTACCTTATATTCGGAATGTAATAATATTTATCTTTTGCTTCCGCTGTGCATTTATATAATTGTGTTGTTTGACTATTGTGTCGCCAACCACGTCACGATACTCCTCACCGGGCCCACCGGTGACACGTGGAAAGTCGGGGTGTGACACATTACCTAACCTAGGATTATGTAATTATGTCAGGACCTTGAGACATAACCCAGTCGTACTATTAGCTGTTAAGCAATTGCTAATCAGGTGAGTCATCATACTTATCTTTTAAACTGTGATAGTATACTCGTCCATAACTGGTAATAATGAGAATGCTGCAGTATGCATGTGTCAGCAGGGGTATATGGGATCCTATTATGCTGAATGAGGTCTGTCACTCTGGGAAGGGTAATAATGTGTTGTACCCACAGGCACTTCGTGCTTATAAGGTCCAGCGACACACACTCATACCTATGTGACAGCCTAGGGGGCACAACTGAAGGACCACTATGTCTCTTGTAGGGTGGTTTGTGACAAGTCAAATGTGACCTATAATGTTTAATGAGGCGCAACCTGACTATAATGTGGTCACATGCCCATATTGTGTATGCATATAATGTAAACTGTGGTTTGTCTTTATAAAAAATGTATAATATGATCTCACCAGTATATATCTGACGTCGTTTTGAGTATACTTATCTCAGGTGAGTCATGAGGAAAGCTATAGGAACCACTTGACAGTTGTGGAGTTTAGAAGATCAAGGAGTTCTTAGTTGCCAAAAGTTTGTAAATAAATAAATTGTTGTACTCAGACTATTATAAGTTTTAATGAAAGTTTAGTGTGTTTCCGTTGTAAGTGTATCAATTGTGCATAATCACCCGGGTTACGGGGTGGGTGTTACAGTTGGTATCAGAGCCCGAGGTTTTAGCGAATTAGGTATTACAAGAATGCCTAAGCTTTAACCAGTATTTCTCTAAAGATTAATAGCACAATCAGACTAGGCCAAATAACATGTTCTTAGGAAAAGTACGTGCATAGTCAATTGAGTGACGCTAGAAGAAGTAAACTATGTTGTGCCTTTTTATGTGCTATATATATATATATATATATATATAGGGGACCGCTAAAATGAGAACCACCTCCAGTTGTAAGAACCGTGAGAACTTTTTGATCCGGGGCGAGTTGGACCAAAAAAAATTTTCATAAACGTAGATGCTTGTATTATAAACACATTTGTAAAAAAAATTCAAAAAAAAAGTGTCGTGTGTGTAGTTTTGAACACCACAAGTTTGTGTTTACGGGTACCGTAAATTTTAAATAAATTTACGGGTCCCGTAAACGCAAACTTTGGGTGCTCAAAACTACACACCCGACAATTTTTTTTTTGAATTTTTTTTTTACAAATGTGTTTATAATACATGCATCTACGTTTATGAAAAAAAAAATTGGTCCACCTCGCCCCGTACGGTGTAGTTCTCACGGTTCTTACAACTGGAGGTGGTTCTTATTTTAGCGGTCCCCTATATATATATATATCTATAATATATTAAAAAGGAAAAGTGATGTACAAGATTGTAATTTTACCATGAGTACAAGTCTTGAAGCAGCATGTACAACAAAGTCAAAGCAATTGGAATTGTAAACTGTACAAAATTTTAAGACGCTATGAGGGTAAAATCGACAAACCTCCTCCTCCGTTAATTGTCTAAAGCTTTTCAATTACCCTACTCAATGAGAATGAAAGCGAAGAGACATAAGGAGTGAAAACGATAAGGGAGATGAGGATTGAGATCAGGAATGACGAAGATTGAGCTGCTACGTCTGGTAAACACAATTAGGGTTTCAATCGTGATTCTTCAATTGTGTTTTCTTTGATTTCATGGCTCTGATATATATATATGTATGTATATATGTGATGTATATAGTTGTTATATTATAATGATGTATCATACATACCGGTAACTCTTTATAATCATATTTTTATAGGAAGGTGACAATGTCTGAACATAGAGATGAACAAGGGTATAGAAATGAACAGAATAATAGAAGGAGAGAGAAAGGTTCTCATAGGACTCAAACTCCATCTCAAAGTGTCAGATCCCGGTCTAGTGTGAGCATGCGTCTAAATGCTGAAGATATTCGCAATATAGCTATGGAAGTGGCTAAGATAATAACCAATGCACAAACCGGTAATGCTAAACAGTCAAGAGAACGATCTGAAGAAAGCTCAGCTGCATCCACGCCAGTACAAAGGGAAAGAATGGGCGAAAAGAAAAACACTATTGCAATCATGCCACTAGAAGGAAAAGGTGAATATTTCAAATCAAAGGAATGTACTTATAAGCACTTCATGTCCTGTAAACCTCAGTCCTTCGACGGAAGAAAGGGTGCACAAGAAGCTCAAGACTGGCTCAACAGAATGGAGTCAGTATTAGACATATGTGAGTGTGATGACTGCAACAAAGTACGGTTCGCCGTACATATGGTATTTACTACTTGGTGGGCGATATGGCGGTTTGGCAATGAGACTTTGTTTCGACCGAACAATCAAAGGAAGAACATGGTTTTTTAAGACAATT
This sequence comes from Helianthus tuberosus, assembly GCA_030545235.1. Classification (NCBI taxonomy): domain Eukaryota; kingdom Viridiplantae; phylum Streptophyta; class Magnoliopsida; order Asterales; family Asteraceae; genus Helianthus; species Helianthus tuberosus. Next base: position 159,009,365 of record CM060353.1, on the reverse strand, counting down.
TTTTTCTCCTCCTTGTGGGTTGATAATAGGAGGAAAAAGTTAACCAAAACTAGAACGAATGATTATAAAACCCTCTGATGTATTTGTAATTGCTCTACTTTTACTAGATTTTAACTAGTCGTTTTTATAAAGTCTTTGCCGTTAAAAATAATAAGATAGTATTTAAAGTTTTGTCTTTCTTGCTAGGCTAAAAATAAAAAATTGTTAATTGACTTTTATATTCAAAATAAATACATTGTGGTGATATGCAACATGTCCAAGTGATCATGTGTTAAATGGCATGTACATTTGGGTTCCACTGGACCGTATAAATTTTTTTTAGTGTTATATATAAGTGGATTTCAATATGCATCGGTAGAAATTTTAACATCAAACCTGAAAAAATCTTTACACCAAACCCTTTGATACCAAACCCTTATAAAACTTGATATCGGACATTAAAAAATTTGACAAAGAGCCTTAACAAACATTTCAATTAACTTGTTAAGCTCACATTCTACTAAAAAAAGAGTAAAAATGCCTGGATAATCCATGTCGTTTAGTAAAGTTTCACCTTTAGTTCTCACATTTTCAAAATTACATGTGTGTTCTCTGTGGTTTGACAACTTGTTACTCGGATTAGGGATGAGCAAATACCGATACCGTCCCAATACCATCCCGATCCCAACCAATACCGATCCCGAATTTTGTGTAAACTTGGTACCGATACCGGTACCGAAATACGTCGGTTCGGAACGGTATCGGTACGGTATCGGTATTTTAAGGGTAAAAGTCGGTATTTTACCGATACCGTACCGTACCGATACCGAAAAATCACAAAAGTGGATACCGTTTCCGGTACCGAAAACGGATCGGGATCGGGATTTTGGGATCGGGATGGTATTTTATACCCTTTGCTCATCCCTAACTCGGATAATTCCTGAGGTGGATAGAGGTTTGTTTTTCTAATTAAGTTAGTGTAAAATGACTAAAATCCCCTCACTATTAAAAAACAATTAATATTAAAGTTGAGACATCTATATATATATATAGAGTATTTACAGGGAGAAATCTTATATGAGTTGAAAAAACTCATTAAACTCAATGGGTGGATCACAGCTTGCCATGTGTTACAACTTTATATACTCTGAAATATGTACTTTTTGTGTCAAGGAGAGAGAAAGAATATGTTATACTTTTCACTCGTTTACATTATATATAACTTCATCTGTTATACTTTTTTTTGTTTTCAACAACATATTTTTTAGATTGAGTAAACTGCAATTTTACACCCTGAGGTTAGGGGTCATTGGCATGTCTACCCCCCCCCCCCCCCCCTAAGGAAATAATTGCAAATCCCCCCCCCCCCCACTGTTAACTCTTATGTCGCATGTTTACCCCCCGGCCCAACATTCCGTTAGACTTCCCGTTAGAGAGTGATGAAATGTCCAAATTACCCCCCAACGTATTCCTCTTCCTCATTTAAGAGGTTCAAGCCCTAATTTGTCTGTGTAAATCCCTTTCTCTCATTGTCTTCTTCAATCGACCTCCAAAATCGCTGAACATGTCTTCATCTTCTTCCTCTGTGCTGCGATCCAAGGAGACCATGAGAAAAAGTCAAGCTTCAGACATCATATGTCCTTGTGGTTCGAAAACAGTGTTCAAAGAGTCACAATCCAAAGCTAATCCTGGTCGATTGTATCTTAGATGTGTAAGTTTCTTCTGTTTAATGGTTATTGAAACTCAAGATTCATTCTTATGTTGCTTATGATGTCCGATAACAGGTTGGAGGATGTGGCTTCCTCAGATGGGCTGATGTTGGTGAAGAACAGGGATGTCCGATTTATCGAGAGGTAATGCCTGCTTTAATTCAAAGCATTAAAGATAAGGATGAGTTGGCTAAGTGCAAAGAACAGTTGGCTCGGTACAAGAATGGCGATGTGTTGAAACTGAAGATGTACTTTGTGATTACTTGGGTCTTGATTGTTGTATTTTTTTTTTGCTTAAGTAGGTTAATGTCGAGAAATTGGATTTGGTTTTGTATTTTGAGTGTAACCGTATTTGGGTTATGAGTTTTGAAGTTTATGCAATGCTACTTTTCAAGTTCTTATATGTTTGTTTTGGTAGCCTGGATGTAATTCTGTAGGTATGGCTGACAAAGAGAATGTTAAAGTTGAGAATGAGAAAGATATTGCTAAGGATGAAGACGTCGTTGCAGCCGAAGAACCAGACAGTTATGTATACTTTGAAGATCAAGAGTCTGAGATACTCAGACCTTACATGGAGCAACAAACTGATTATGAAAAGATATTCGGAGATCCGACAAAGGATTATGACCCTGAAGTGCTGGAACATGCATGGGATTACACATATTGGGATAAAGACGATGATTGGTACTTTGACCCATATGAAGGGGAGCATGGTTCTGATTCGGATTGGTCTTGTTTGGATGATTGTCACTGGAAATAGGCTAGATTTGTTCAGTTGTATGTTTGTATTTTGGACATCTTATTTGTACTAAATGTTGGTTTGTAATCGAATGACCTTCCCCAAAAAATTTGTTTGAACAAATTTCTTTTACTAAAGCAGCTGTATACAACACAAACATAAAGATTGTAAACCAAAGCAGCCATGACATTGTAAATCAAAATACTAAAGCAGCCATAGTCTAACAAAATAAACCAAAGCAGCCATGACATTGAACAAACATTTGTAAACCAAACATAAAGGTACAAACCAAACATTGTCTTGACAAACCTAACATTGTCTTGAACAATCAAACAAATAAACATAGTCTAAAGTTACAAACCAAACATTGTCTTGAAGAAACTTGACAAACAAACAAACATACTCTAAACTTACAAACCATCCATCACTCATCGAGATTGTAAACTGGTGCACCTTGAGTGGCAGTGTGTGATTCCTGTGAAGCAGTTGATTGTTCACCACCTTGTCCTTTGCAGCTCCTGACATTGTGACACATGTTCCCACATTTACCACACTTGATGTTAGTTCCCTTTCTGGTCATTTTACCTCCTTTGTCGAACTCCTGCTCAAGCTCTTTTTCACCAAATGCCTTCCTTCGTTTCTTCTTTGGCCTTCTAACTTGTGTATGATGCTTTGGTGGGATGAGTGTTGTTGGACACTCTGAAGGAGTCCACATCTCCGGCCCGTTGATTGGCTCTATCACATTGTGATAGACTTTCTTCCATGTTGACAGCCAATACACATCATCCACCCACTCTTCTGGTATGCCAGCATCAATGTTATTCCTTGACATATCCCATATGGTTGCAACTGCATGTTTGCAAGGCATCCCTGTCAAATCCCACTTCCTGCATGCACAAGTTTTATGTTTGACATTCACAATACACTGTGATCTCGGACCTGTTACTTGATACTTGTCTGAATCAACCATTAGAACAGACATTTCAGCAGCCTGTTTCTTGATCTCATCGAAGACCTCAGTGGCATGAGGTGTCAGTGGCCCCATACACTTTGCTTGCAATTTCTTGACATTGACTATCCTCTTGGTCATGTACTCCCGAATGAATTCTAGGCATGTGATAATCGGCTTGTCCCTTGCTCCTACGATTTGTCGGTTAAAAACCTCACAAATGTTGTTCAGCAACATATCACATTTAGCTCTTCCAGAAAAATATGCTCTTGACCAAGCGGTGTATGGGATCTCATTTAGCCAGTCATACATAGCTCGTTCTGTTGGCTTAATTTCTTCCATAGCTTTGTTAAAGTATGGAATGGATGTCTTCCTTCCAGCTGACCAAAGCAAATTCTTGTAAAGATCTCCACGCTAATTGGATTTCATGTTCTCATGGATGTGCCTCAAACAAAATTTGTGCTCACCATTAGGAAAAACAGCTAGCATAGCAGGAATCAGACCCTGTGATACAAAATGCAATTCAATTTGCTGAATAATCACAATATTTATTAAATAACACTTAAGAACTTATTACCTTTTGTCTGTCACTGATGAAGGTGAAACAAGAGTCAGCCGTACACCCTAGGTCATCTCTCAACAGTTGCAAAAACCATTTCCAGGTTTGTGTTGTTTCTGCCTCAACAAGGGCATAACAAACTGGATATATGCTATTGTTCCCATCAATACCAACAGCACTCAAGATCTGTCCAGGATATGGACCTTTCATGAAACAACCATCCACACCCAGCAATGGTCTTCCAATCATCTTAAATCCACTCATCATAGAGGCGAAACAAAAATAAACCCTTCGAAACTGCCTTGTAGGACTAGCTGAGTTCCCACATGGCTCCACATCAATTTTAATTGTACTACCTGGGTTGACTTTTAGAAGTTCATCACAATATGACCTTAGCAAAGCATACTGTTCTTGGTAATCACCATAAATCTTCGTAGTTGCTATCCTCTTGGCTCTGAAAACCTTATGGAGTGATATTTCAAGTTGATTCTTCCGAAGCAGTTGACTTTGGATTGCATGAATTGGCATGTCTGGATTGCTTTCAATCATAGGTTGGATCTCTCTGGCAATCGAACTCATTGTATACAAAGAAACGGCCCTTGTTGTCAAACAATTGTGTTGATTATGAATGGTCTTCACACACCACTTATCCTTGTCCGTGTTTCTTGAGATGTGAACTGCCCAAGGACAGGTGGGCTTGATATGCCTTTTAAGGTGCTTGTATTTTTGCCCTACTTTGGTGCATTTACTATTTTGCCCCGCTTCTCCCTTTTTTTTACAGGACCAAGTAGTGGTGGATTGCTTCCAAAACATACTACCTTATACCTTAACAATTCAGTTTTTAGAATAAACACATCCCTCCTAGCCTTAAGAGCATAACTTTTCACCATCTGATTCATCTTTTTCTTGTCATCAATAAGCTGACCAACATAGAATGGCAAATCATTTGGACCTTTTAAAGCACTCTTGTTTCTCCTCCTTATCTTCCTAGCAACCTTATCTCTAAGGCTTGAATTGTCATCAGACCCACTTTCAAAAACCTCCAGGTCAACAGGCTGATGACCTTCTTCGCTTCTCTCATCATCATGATCCCCATCACTTGAACCATCTAGTTCTTCCCTAGTAAAGTCAACATTAGCCCTGAACCTCTGCATATCCACCTCTATTTCATAAACCAAATTATCTTCCTCAACATACTCATAATCAGGATCACTTCCGTTACTCTCTTCCTCATCTCCATTCATACTATCATTCTGATTATTTTTTTGTAAATGATGCTGGAACAATTGCTTTATTAGCCCCTATAGGACCTTCACTTGTATTTTCCAATATCGTTGACCTCCGGTGTTCAACATACATGTCTATCATGTGGACTCCTTGACGCACATGATCAAAGATAGGCTCTAAGTCAACATCACATTTTAATATACTAAGACCAAAATCCAAGGAACAGTACGGTTCCTTGTAATGAATGCAGAAAAGCAATCCATCATTGTATCCTAATTTCTTAACCATCGCCTCTAAAACATCAGTATTCAACACTCTAAAATCTACATGATCAATGTAGTTCATCTTCCCACCAACGTATTTCCTATTTGGGTTTTCTACAAAATTACCTCCATGGTGAAATTTTATGCTAAATTCAGATTGGGTTTCACCTGTAATCAAACAACAAAAACAAATTAACACAGAAATATGTTAAAATGTTACCTGATTCATACGCTGTGAGCTTGCATGTCACTTACGGTACATTTCAGCCGGTTCTAAATACTGATCTTCAGCTCGTACCTTCCACAATCGAAGATCCATGCTCGTAACACAACTTCTAATCAGCTGTAATTGTTGAAGGATGCTTGAACGCGAGTGCGGAGTTCTTCAATTTTGAGTTAGGTTAACCTCAGCGGGGGGTAAACATGCGACATAAGAGTTAACAGTGGGGGAAAATTTGCAATTATTTCCTTCGGGGGTAGACATGCCAATGACCCCTAATCTCGGGGTGTAAAATTGCAGTTTACTGTTTTAAATTTTTTGAACGATAACATATTCGAAGTTAGATTTTATGATTTTTTTAATTGTAGTGTATGAAAAAATATGTAACATGTTTTTTTGTGTCAGACAGACAGGAAAGAAAAGCTGCAAAAAGGTGTCACACCTTTTTATTAATTATATGTATTTTAATTTAACTTTTGCAATTTTTATTATGTGATCCATTCCAAACCGCTTAGACCATGTGTAGTGGAAGACATCCCACCTTAGGACGTTTTGCATCATGTGGTAGTCCAGTTAGCAATGGGGCATTATGAGACGTTTTTCTAAAATGAGTGTAGTGTGGATGTAGACATTGCAGTGCATTATGTCATAAGAGGTGTAAAATATTAAATATAAAAACCACCAAAAAAGGGTATTGGCCAACCAAAAAGTAGAATACATGTGATTGGCCAAACAATTCAAGAAGAGGCGTGGATTAAAGGACACTCCTGACATATTTTTTAAACAACGCCCTAGGGGACGGTCATCCAAGCGTTTTGGGTCGTTTTTCAGGGATAAAACGCCCCCCCCCCACGACAGGTGGTCTTAACCGGACCTAACAGAAAATACCAAAAAGTGATAGACAATCGTCATTTGTCCCTTGAAATTTTCCAAAGCCATAGGAAACAAATCCTAGCTACGCCACTGCATTTATCAACTACTCCCCCCGTCCCATTAAAAGTGTCCTATTTTAAATTTTCAAAATCTTTATTTATAAACTTTGACCTTAAATAGTTTTGTTTGTGTTAGATAATACTTGATGAAAGTTATATGATTTGAGTGTGTTTTACAAGTGTTTTTATCGGATTAATTTTCATCAAGTTTTATATAACACAAAAAATATATAATTAAAGTCAAAGTTTATAAATAAAGACTTTGAAAATTCAAAATAAGACACATTTTTAATGGGATGGAGGAAGTAGTAAGTTTTCATATTCCTTAACTTGACATGAATTACGTAAGTTGAACAAAGCTTTTATAATATTTTCTCTTTGGCTATATGAAATTTGTGTTGTGATTTTATATAAAATGACTTGTGATGATATACATTATAACATCTTCAATGAGTTTTCAACTAATGTCTATAACGAGCAATATCTTTGGTTGCAATAAATGAACAAACTAAATCTTTAACTTTGACTTAGAATTAGTGTTTAACATGAGTCTCTTACAACAGATTTTACATCTCTTTTAAGACGAATACGTCTATCTCTCATGCATGGGCGAAGCTTTTAAGGAGCCGGAGGAGGCGGCCGACCGCTGAACTTTTCGTTCAGTAGTGAAGAGTATGTAGTTTTCGTATAGAAATTTTTGGGTATATACGTTTTCGACCCCCCGTTTATAGAATTTTTTAGGTCCGGTGACTTCCGCCACCCTGGTCGGAAATCTCAAGCTTCGCCACAGTTCTCATGTACAACAAGCATAGCGGTAGTTGTAATACCATAGATGAGCTCGTGAGTCCGAGCTAGCACCTGGCTTTTTGGTGTCGCATTGTTTGTGAAAAAGAAGTAGCGGTGAAAGAAGCAATTAGAGAGTATTCATCTCTATTTTTTAGTAATGTTTATGAGTTCCCGTAGATCTTAAAGTATTATGATTTTCATGTATATGAAAGTCTAATTATTAAAAAATGAACCTTCAAGTTCATCTTATACGCACACCAAAGAAACCAAGATGCATACTTTCTTATAAATCATAACAACCTAACAGTAACTGAGCATCATTAACTTTGCTTCTGCCCATCGGTTGTCGACTTGTCGTCGCATGCCTTCTGTAGGAACTCATCATTGGGAACTATCGACAAAGCGTCTAGCGGCATTGCATGTGTGGAAAGTGTAATGTTGGCCATCAAAACACCATATTGCGGTCACACTGTGCACTCGCATTAGGGTGTTTCACACTCTTTTAGCTCCCCTCATCTTCCTTAGGCTGGAGGGTGTGGTTGGAGCCCCCTAGGGGCTTTATCAGGCCACGTCAGCGTCACCTAGGATCCACCTCACAGCCATGGGGCTTTATCACGTCCCCCTTTAATTTGCATGGTGTGGATGGAGCTCCTTATTAAACAAAATTAAAAAAAAAAAGATTTCATTGGTTTAAATCAAGTGGGCCCACCTGATAAAGCCCTTCTCCCTCGTTACCATGATGGAGCCCCCTCTATAGCGCCCCCCTTTAAATCCCTCTGTGTGGTTGTATAGCGCCCCGAGGCGCTATAGTTGATGAGTTGGCGGGGGTGGCGCCCCACACCGTGCTGCCTTATTGCAAAGAAGGTAATATCCAAGGAACACTCCAACTTATATACCGAAGTTTTTCTACCCGCCAATGTGAGACAAGTTTTATCTGTTTTCTTCTCTCAGGTTCCATGTCAACTAAGTATTTTGATTATCAATATCTCGGTTATTTTAGTTCCATTTTAAACATATTTAGCTGTTTGCGAAACTCTCTTCAAGGAGAATGCAAACCTGTATATAATTATTACATACCTTTTACTTATTTTTACGAAACTCTTTAAGCTATTACAACTTTTAATTATTTTTGTCCTACTAAAAATAAATGTTATAGGTTATCCTATCCATACATTAGTTATCCCATAAACATGTTCATAGTTTGGTTTTAGGACGTCGACATCAACCTTTAAAAAAGCTCTTTTACTAGGAGGCTATTGGACAAAATAATTTGTTTCAATAGGATAATCACTTTTGACTTACTAGGAGGCTATTGGACAAAATAATTTGTTTCAATAGGTTAATCACTTTTGACATTAAAACATTTTTTTTTTAACTGTGAGAATTTTTAACTTGTTGTAAGATAGATCTTACATCCTCCTAAACAAAGGGCCAAAACCCTACTCTGGCCAGACTATATTTTTTAATCAGGTCCACGTTGGCATCAGAGTTTGGCTAACGGCGTTCCCCGGGAAACCATACTACCCACTGCCAGTGGCAGGGGCTTACGCGCCACAAGAGAGAATCTCTTAAGCGTAACGCACGGTGGACTAAAACCCGTGGTGGCTCGGGCTCGAACTCCTGACATAAGGTCTGCGAGAACTAGTCTTCATTGCATTTATCCACCAAATATGGCACTAGTGAGGATTGAACTTGGGTCTCCAAGGAGAACCCATGTCTTTCCAACCACTAGACCACAAGTGATAATCGTATTATATATTGGAGCTATACAAAACACTTGTCTATCTAAAATTGGTTATGTATTAAACATCACTCAATGGTGTTAATACGCTACTATTATAAAATGATCTAGTAAAATTTACAACTGAGATGAGACCAGCCTAATGGTATTAATTAGAAGTAGAGGTGCACAAACCGGGTATTTTTAATAACCGGTTTCGGTTTCTCGTATTAAGGGTTGGAACCGGTTATTGCTATAATCGGTTCGGTTCCAGTTCCTGTTATTTGACCAAAAAACAATACCCTATGTGCGCGGTTCCTGGTAGGGTTCGGTTCCGGTTCTTAAGAAACCGGGTATTAAAATACCATATTTTCGGGTTTTTTTATACCCTATTTCCGAGTTTTTTAGTTCTATATTTTCAGATTTTCTTAATACTCTATTGCGTTTTTATTACCCTATTTTCCCGTATTTTTTGTTTATTATTATTAAATATGAATTGTATAATCTAAGAAAATTAAAATAAATGCACTAACATAAATTTAAAAGAAAGATATTAGAATCATGTATCGGGTATAGTCGGGTATAATCGGTTTCGGTTCTGGTTCTTGTCCAGTTTCGGGTATTAATCGGGTATGATCTGTTCGGGTTCCAGTTCCAGGTATTGAGATCAAAATGCATACCCTACGGGTAGGGTTGATTCCGGTTTCGGGTATAGAATACCCACCGGGTCCAGTTCCAGATACGGTTTTTTTTTTTGCACCTCTAATTAGAATTTATGGATAATATTGGGCTTCTTTTGATTTATACAACTAATGTTAGGCCCAAATAGCACTGCTCATTTCAAGACTTTATCATTGGAACTGAAAAAACACTGCTGCCCAAGCCCAAAAAAATAGTTAATATTCAAAACTAGAGGTGCACAAACCGGTTAATTTTAATAACTGGATCGGTTAACCAGTTATACCGGTTAATTTGACTTTTTGACTTTAACCGGTTAATGCTTTAACCGGTTATTACTTTAACCGGTTATTTTTTTAACTGGTCCGGTTAATTACTTTAACCGGTTCGGTTAATTAACCGGTTCGGTTAATTAACCGGTTATTTTCGGTTATTAACCGGTTTTTTTGCCTTTTTTTTGAATTTTTCGGTTATTTTTTCGGTTAACCAGTCTATCGGTTAAAAAACCGGTTTAAAAAAACCGGTTAATAACCGGTTATTATACTAAACACTTATAACCGGTTACTAACCTACGGTTAAATAACCTATTGAACCGGTTATTCCTAAATCAGTTATTAACCGGTTACGGTTTCGGTTAATAACCGGTTACGGTTAATTAACCGGTTATTTTGTGCACCTCTACTCAAAACTGAATTAATATTTAACACCACATGTTTCCTCACATTCACATCAGTCATCACACACTTATTCACTTAACACCAGTGCAAATATAGTAACTTCTGTAGTTAAACACAAGATTTTCTCTATGTCAAGAGGTCAGCTAAAGTCATCTTCCAAATAAACACATACAATATTTCATCTTCTTGTGATTAAAATCAAGTTAGACTTGTCTGTAACACGTAAATTTTCTGACGAAATACACGTAAATTTATACTATTAACCAAAAAACGGAAAGGAGACCCTCTGGCCCCTTAAAAACTTCACCTATGACACTACATATATACGACTCAATTTCAAGTTTTTGATACTAAACCCAAATCGATCTGAATTCAAACTTAGTTGTAATTTTCGAACAACTCGTTTAAGCTCTAGCCGTATCCAAATATATGTGACAAATGAGATATTTGAGAAAAAAAGATTTATACACACAATTTGTATATAGTGAATAGTAAGTACTTTCTTTCTTTTCTTTCTTTATTTACTTTTTGTTTGTTAAGTTTCAGTTTTACTTCTTATATTATAAACAGTGACGGATCTAGAAAAAAACTAAAGGGGCAACGTTTCTATAAAAAGGGGCAGCGAAATCGGAAAAAGGTCAAATTTTTCCAAAATTTACACTAATTTTACACTACCGTCGGAGCGTCAAGGGGCAACGGGGGTTGCCCCTTGTTCTATGCTAGGTCCGCCCCTGATTATAAATAAAATATATGTCCTTAACTATTTAACTAAAGTTTCAATTTTACTTCTTATATCATAAATAACATATGTCATTAACTAATTTAAGTTTTTAATCATTTTATTTTTCTCTAATAACCTTCGTTCGTTAGTTTTTTTTCAAAAACCTAAATACGCAACTAAGTTTGTATTTTGTTTCTCCGGGCTCCGGCATAAATTTCGTTGAAACAGAGTGGTATTCAAAATAAACCTTTTATATTATTGGTATCATAAACTATAGCGAATGCCGTTACCATACGGATATAATAACGGATCAAACCGATATCGTCGGTACAACATGTGTCAACATTTGTTTTTATGGTTTAGCTATGGTTGCACCAGAAACCTAAAATGAGTTCACCGCGAAGACAACCGGCGCGTGCGCGCACAAAACCCTCACCGGAGATTAATCGACCGGAAGTTCAATCAGGAAGTCTGGAATCATCGCTACTCCGGCTAGTCAACGATCATCAAACCACCGCTACACGGCTCCGTGAACAAACAGGTAGATTCAATTCATTCACTTTTCTTTTTCGAAACGTGTAATTTTGAGGAATTTGATAATTAACTGTTTAACCTAACAATTTGACAGAGAAATCGAAGAAAGAGGCGATCAAAAGCGCCTCTCGTGTATCCGATCTGTTAGTTGAGGCGGTTAATGGAGGTGTTGAAGAATGTTTTGTGAATGAGAAGCGTATCGAAGTCGAAATTCGAGCGTTGAAGGCGACTGTTATGCGATTTGCGAAGCAAACCGATCAGTGGCTTGCTTCAACTCATGCGATTAATAACGCTATTAAGGTTCGTGTAGTGTTAGAACTTGTATTATGATAATTGTTAATGTTTTTGATACAATTGTTTAGTTTCCTGTTTGAAATTGTAGTGGTGATTAAACAGAAGAACCCTAGGTTCATGAATACAAGTTCTATATGATGATAATTGTTAATGCTTTTGATATAGAAACACTACCGAACCAAACTGTAGGGCTGTGATGTCAAGCAAGCTAAGTAGTTAATGCGGTAAAATATCGGATATTGGTCAAGGACTAATATTTGAGATATCGGTTATCGCGATGGGATATCAGTAATTTTAATATCGAAATTTATATATATAGCAATTTAACACTAGCAATTCAGTATACTCTCCTACCATTAACAAATTAACCTTTTGCAACTTTCAAAACACTAACAATTGTAGCAAGTAGGAACTCATTAAGACTTAAAAGTTAAAACACTAATAGCAGCATTAAGAAGAAAGACGAATGGTAGAACTAAGAAGAAAGGTACTGATATCAGGAAAATCGGTGATATATCGGTCAAATATTGGTCAATATTGCCGATATTACGGTATGGGTATTCTGATTGATATTTTGCACCAATATCCCGATATATCACTGATATATCGGGATATTAACTACATAGCAAGCAAGCTACAGGGTCAGGATACAGATTCATCACAGAAGGGTCAGAAATGTGGCCCAAGCTCAAAATAAAACTTATAGAACCACGGTTTATTTGAGATGTAGTCATGTAGATTCACCACTCAAACGAACCTGTATGGCTGGATAGAGGGTATGAACAACCTGAGATACAAATTTACCGAGCTAGTTCATAGGGCAACGATAAATTTAAACTAAGATATAGATACACCATTTAGATTGAATATAGGACCTGAGATCACCATTCAGTCTCCATGATTGATTTAGCATTGGATAAGGTTTTAACCCATGAAGTATGAGTTAAAACAAACACTTTTTTTCTACTAATTCTTCTCTGCATTTCAAATAAGCTTTAATGGAAATAAAATGCATAACAAAAGCACATGAACTCCACTAACTAACTACTGGAAGAAAAGAAATAAACGTGCAGAAAATAAAAGGCAATAAACGTGCAGGAATTAAAGACATGAAACTGTCCTGCAAGTTGCTAACAAGTAGGATTTCTGAAACCTGTGAGTAAAGTTACACATTTTAAAGGCGGTTTGGATTTCATAGAGTTATCAGTTATAAATTTAGTTGCATACTGCATATATATTCATACTCTCTCTTGTCTAAACTTTGAATAACAATAATTTTTTTCCCACAAAAATTCGTTTTTATCAAGCACGCTATATCTTTGTGGCATGCTTATTTTATAAAAAGGTCCATGGAGGCTAGTTTGTTCATTGATGTATTAATTGATTGATGTTGAACCATACGCCCATACTTATGAAGAATTGTTTTCACTATAAAGCTTTCTTGAGAAATTATGCTGTCTAGAGTCTAGACTCTAGAGTTCAGCTTATCATTGTGAGAGTTTATTTTGTTAAGTGATGAAATTATATTTGGTTGCACAGGAAATAGGGGATTTTGAGAACTGGATGAAGACAATGGAACTAGATTGTAAAAGCATTACTGCAGCCATCTACAACATTCACCAGTCATGATATTATGTCGAACTTAACTCACTAAACCCGACTACGTGTCAATTAACTTCTGTTTGCCCACTCTATTTTCTTCCGTTATATGTATTTAACATTATGAAAGAAATGCCAACAAAGTGATTGTCAGTCTGCAGTGTTTATGAATTGATCATGAATGGGCCGTATTCAGATAATGTTATGTTGTAGCGGGCAGTAATAGTCTATGTTCTAGGGAGGCTCATATGGGTTAAATCAGAAGCAATCTCTTGCATTGCTAGCAAATTTGGGTATGGACAACAAAGAGTTTAAAGAGGATAGAGATGTCAATGGGTTGGGTTTTGGTAGCCTGAGTCTTGTACCCAATTTGCAAACCATATCCATGCCTGGTCACATACCCATGAGGTTCCCATTTGCTCATTAAATGTCGGGTTCATGGGTTTTTCTCGCGGATTACTGGGGTCCCCTTTTATGAACTCGTGCTGTTAAAATTTACACGAAGGTATCCCAATCTCCCAAAACCTTGTCTCAATCTCACCCCTAATACAGACTTGAAATCACATACTCAAAAGTACAATTCTAAGCTTCTATCAGTATTTCATATTTAATAATTTCAACTTCTAACAATTTCAAAAAATTCTCGTCTGTATATTTACAACATGTTTAGTTTTTGGTAACCTAACAGGTACCGTCTGATACCATACCTAGGTATCGTTTGATACCATACTTGTCCAAACCCGTAAAAGAAGTTATAACTAATCTCATATCCGCTCATGTACTCGAATACCGTCTTAAATGTTTCGGGTATAGGTTTCTTTTGTAGGTTTTTATTTGGCGATATTTGAAAGTGTTGTTAGGCCACACCAATAAAGTACACTTTTGAAAGGTTAGGCAATCTTTCACAACGAATGAATTAATCTATTATGTGAAAGGGGAAATTAAGGCTTCTTAATAATGTGGATTTTGGGTATCATGAATTATGTTCTACAAATTTGTGGCTCTTTTGCTTATCATCTTATCTACGGTCCAATCGGATCTCGGACATGTACCCTTTAGATTCTTTAATTCATGGCTCGAACTTCCTGGTTTCATGAATTATGTTCTACAAATTTGTGGCTCTTTTGTATTCACAGGACCCGAAGATCTAGCTTTGACAGTCAAGTTGAGATGGTTAAAAAACAAAATCAAAATATGGATAAAGGAAGAAAACTGCAGATCGGACGGTTTATATGGCGACAGGAAGAGGCGTGTGGTGGCCCTTGATAATTTGGCGGAAGACCGTTTATTGGAAGCGGATGAACTACGAGAAAGGGCTTGATACAAAAGCTATGTGGCGGAGTGTGATCGTTTAAAACAGATGGATACACGGCAAAAATCGGGGGCTAGATGGGCCATCGAGGGTGATGAGAATTCTGCGTTTTTTTCATTAGATTATAAATTCGAATCTTAGCAACAATCGAATTAATGGTCTTATGGTGAATGGGGTATGGGAAACTAATCCATTGGTCATTAAAGAGATTTTCTATGTTTTTTTCTCCAAGCAATTTAAAGAACCCATGGAGCACAGGCCTGGTATCGTATGTCCAAATCTTAATACGATCACGGATACAGAAGCGGCATCTTTGGAAGCTCCATTCTCTATCGTGGAGATCAAGAATGCTATTTGGGAGTGTGTCGGGTCGGGGATCGGGCCCCGTGACCCGATATAACAACCCTCATAAAACACACCTAAACGCCCTAAATATACCCCGTATATACATAAACAAACCTGAATAACCTTCATTTTAATAAAAAACAAATAAAACAAATAAATATGGTCGCCCGCAGGCCGCGACCAACTTGGCCGTGTGCTTCGCGCGGCGCGACCGAGTGTCACTTGGCAGAACTACAACGTGCCACGTGGCACGAAACACGTCTAACCTACACTGGTGACTAACCAGACCTAGCCGTAGCTAGGCCTGGCTCGCGGGGCGCGAAAGAAAGAGAGGAGGGACTCGCGGGGCGCGAGCTATCCCGTTTTTCAGCCTATATAAGGAGGCCGATGGCCTCAGTCTCGTCGTTCAATTCTTTTCTTTTCTCTCTGTCCCTATAATAGCTAAACGCTGCTCGATATTATACCCCTAAAACACGTAGCTCTGCCTCGTTGTAAGTATATTAACCCCCGATCACTAATTCGTTACCCTACCCGATTGATCTAGGGCTCCGTAACGCATGTCAAGGCTCTGCCTGACTCAGTTCGTTGGAGTTCTGTCTCGTGTTGTATGGCTAATGTGATTTGGGTTATCTTACTAACACGTGTGTATTGTTTATTTTTAATAGAAAATAATCAGGAAGCAACAGAAAGCTATAAAAACACCTAAGTCAACAAAGTGAGTCATTCTCTTTTTCTACCAAACTGTTTTTACAAAACCTCAAATATTTTCAGTTATTCTTACAATGATTGAGTCTATGTATTCTACAATTGCTGCCGGTATGTGGGGTTTTGTAGACACTACTAGTAATCCGTTACTATTGGACAATTAGTTAGCCAATGAGTAACATGACCACAGTCATGGAACTGCCAACATGACAAATACTGAATAAGTATATTGGTAGATATAAACATTGTAATCGCTCTCAATACTGTAAAGTTATAAAAGCTTGTTTTGATTAAACTAGGATGCACTCGCCAATATTTCTTGCTGATAAAACCTTTTTTAAAATGCGTTTCTGGTAACTTAATGTGAAGCTAATAGAAGCTAGCCATTGAGCACTGAAGGCTTAAAGAAGTGGCTATAAAAGTTACCTAAATAAAAAGGAGATTGTGTTTTCAATAATTAGGGTTTATACCTATAAATGTATTATCAATGAAACATGGGTTTTTATCCCATTTATTTATTATAAAAGTTTGGTGTTTTGAAACTCTGAGATTTATTTCCTAACTACGATCCTGATGTTTTAAATTACGCTGCCAAATTAATAAACACCGATACCACCCGCTCTGTGTTCTCGTGGCACCCGCTTCCGGGGTTGGGGTCGGGGGCTGCGACACCCGATGGTTTTAACTTCAAATTTATTAAGAGATGTTGGGATGGGATATAAAATGATTTCATCGGGCTTTTCGATCACTTTTACTCGGAGGGTTCTCTAAACTATTGTTGTACAACATCTTTTATTGCCCTAATACCAAAACTAAAGGACCCCGTTGGTCCATCCGACTTCCGCCCTATTAGCTTAATTGGGTGATAAATAAAGTGATATCGAAAGTCTTAGTGAATCGGCTTAGGGGTGTGATTGGGAATTTAATCTCGGAAGAACAAACGGCCTTTCTGGCAGGGAGAAGTATTATGGATGGTCCTCTTATGCTAAATGAGATATTGGGATGGCTAAAGAAATAAAAAAAGAAAGGAATGTTTTTTAAGGTGGATATAAATAAGGCCTATGATTCGGTTAATTGGGCGTTTTTCGACTCAATTATGGCGCAAATGAACTTTCCGAGTCGGTGGAGAAGTTGGGTTATGGCTATGTTAGTTTCGGCTAGGGCCTCAGTTTTAGTTAATGGTTCGCCAACGATGGAGTTCGTGTGTTCTCCTGGCCTTAGGCAAGGGGATCCACTTTCTCCTTTTCTCTTTGTCATCGCCATGGAAGCGTTATCCGGAATTATGAAGACGGTCGGCTCCATTGGTTTATTCAATGGGCTCCGGTGTACAAGTAATGGGCCATATATCTCACATTTTTTGTATGCGGACGACGTTATGTTCATTGGGGAGTGGTCTTCCGAGAATGCTCTAAACCTCCGCAGGATTCTTAGATGCTTTTACCTAACATCCGGCCTAAAAGTGAACTTATCAAAGTGTAGTGTGTATGGTATTGGGGTGACCGATGACGAAATTCAAAACATGGTGTCCATCTTAAATTACAAACATGGGTCGTTTCCCTTTAAACATATGGGGTTGTTAGTTGGTGCAAACATGAACCTTGCTCATAATTGGAAACCGGTGGTGGAAGTTTTTAAATCTCGGCTTTCGATTTGGAAGGCGAAGCATTTATTGTACGGAGGGAAAATTACTCTTTTAAAGTCGGTTCTAAACGCCTTACCGACATATTATTTCTCCCTTTTTAAGGCACCTTTCAAAGTTTTCGAGAAACTTAGGAGGGTATTTTTTTTGGGGGGGGGGGGGGGGATCGGAAGAAATGGCAAAGATGAATTGGGTCACTTGGGAAAAAACAATTGCTCCCGTTGAGTATGGTGGCCTTGGGTTCGGGTAGCTTAAAGACGCAAATTAAGCTATGCTCGCCAAGTGGTGGTGGAGGTTTAAAACTGAAAAAGAAGGCCAATGGAGGAAAATAATTTGGGCAATACATCATAATTCTAGATCGTGGACAGCTATTCCGGCAAAGATTTCAATAACCGGGCCTTGGAAGCAGATTATTCAAGTCCAAGAACAATTATTAAAGAGTGGGGTGAACTTGCATAGGGAGATAAAAGTTGTAGTGGCAGATTGTTTGAGCACTTCGTTTTGGCTAGACAGATGGATGGGGGAGCTACCACTACACCGTCTCTTTCCTCGATTGTTTGTATAAGAAAAATATAAACTTTGTAATGTGGCAGATTGCATTAGTCAACATAACTCCGGGATTATTCTTCATTGGGATTGGTCTAATCCTGATTTTGGCAGCAACGAACAACAAGAGATCAGGGCCTTAACTGGATTACTAAGGTCAGTATCCTTCACGACCGGCAAAGACAGGTGTGTTTGCCAGCTGGACACATCAGGTATTTTTTCTGTCTCAAGTATCAAACGCATACTCAGCTCGTTCAATAAAACAAGGATCGATCGTGCGTTTGTGTGGAATAATTGGGTCCTAAAGAAAGTTGGAATCGTGGCTTGGCGGACGGTAATTGAAAGACTTCCAACTAGGACGGCGCTTGTTACAAGATGTGTAAACGTTCCAGATGAAACTTGCATTTTTTTGTAACGAATATCCCGAGTCTTGTGAGCATATCTTCGTGGTGTGTCATTTGGCGCAAACTGTATGGCAGAATGTTGCCATCTGGTGTCGAATTCCTCCAATATTGGCCTTTGACATAAGGGATTTGCTGGAACTACACGGCTACAGCCCGGGCTCGCGTTTCTAACGCCCTGCTTCTTCGTACTTTCCATATTTAGAAGAGCTTGCTTGTATTTCTATTTTTGGAAGTCTTGTGTTCTTGTAATCGTTCTTTCCCTGTAACCGTTGTAAAATCCGAGACTTAGATTATAAATAAAAATCGTATTTTGTTAAATTCATGTTATACATACTTTATACATGCTCATACATTCAATTTCGTGAAACAATTGATGCTTATTCGTAATTCTTGGAAACTATGTGCTAAACTTGCAAATATGTGAAACTTATGCATAAAACATCTTTTGAACGTAAACGAAACTTAATTATGACATTCATACACTTAATTATACTTGGATTATGTTCATTATACTTAATTTACCCTTATATTATGCTTTTATGGCAAAAATATCCCCTAAAACACCTTAAAACCCTAAATTATAAACTCTAGGGCCCAAATTGCAATTAATTGAAACTTCAGCCATTTCCCTTGTTTCCAGCCGTGAAGCCCCCCCCCCCCCCCAGACCTTCGCTGGCCGCGAACAAGCCCCCATATCAGTTCCCTCTTTTCATTTCGCGATTTTGAGCGGGATTTGAGTTTATTTTGAGTTTAAACGGGTTTTGGGCATTAAATACACAACTAACACCCACCCTAATCCTTCCCTATATAAACCGAAGCTCCCCCAAGCCATTTTCACTTTACAAACATCCTCACAACTCTCTCAATTCATCCAAATTGCAGCTGCAAACACAAGTTCGGATAGAAGCATCCTTCTTCACTAAAGTGAGCATAACTCACTCGTTTCTTGTCCGTTTTAGCTCATTCTTTTTCCTATGTGCTTGGATTGACCTTAGCTTCGATCCCATGGGTTTTCCACAGTAAATAAGTCCCTGGAACGTCGCCAAAAGGCTCCAAAGTTCATTGTTCATTTCTGTTTTCAATCAAACTTTACTTAACTTGTTCAAACTTGAGTCAAACTCATCTCAAACCTATGTCCTTATGCTTATAACCACTTCTATGGTTAGTTAGGCTAAAAAACAAGGTTGAGACATTCAAAATCAGAGGTTAAATCTCATATACATTCTGTTTTGTTTAGGGTTTTTAAACCACAAGTAATGTTTAAGTCCAAGACTTAATGTAGGTGTGATTATGGACTAACTTGGGTTGTCCAACATAAAATCCCCACATTTCTTAATGATTTCCTATAGTGTAGTTGTTTAAATTCTTGTATTATTCATAGTTCATGACCCTCCTTGTATGTTTTTACATCAAGTGTAGTGGTGAACACTTAGAGGTACCTAAATGGAAGACTTCTCTTCCTACCTCCTACATGACTTCCATGAAACTTAGAGGTACCTAAATGAAGATTTAATCTTCTACCTCATGATTGACTATTGGACATAATAATACATATAATACTTATATATATATATATATATTACTATTCAACATTCGAACCCTTGATGGTGAACTTGTGTTCATTCGGCAAAGTGTTAGAATAACATCATCTAAGACATAAGACTTGTTATGATTCTAATGAGTATAATACTCATGAAAACATTAACCCTTGAGGTTTCATAGTGTCACAACAAGTCCTTTGTGTTATGTAACACCTCGATAATTCACGTCCTATAATGTATTTACATGTGTCGTAAGCTTGAACGTGTGAAAGTATACTCTAGAGGGACTAAAGTTGGCAAACATGGAAAGTATGTGAATATAAGGGTTCAAAATGTCAACAATGGATAAAAATACTTTACAATAACCCTACATGATTCTTATACCCTTAAACGAATGACTCATGGAGCATACGAAGCTAATTGTGAAAGAAAGTGAGAAATTACAAACTACAGGGGTTAAATGTGTCAACATGTTTAAAGTGTACCTCTGAGTGACCTTTTAACAAACCCGAAGCTTTGTAACGATAAATTATGCTCACTAGAATGCATGATAAAAATTTCACCAAGTTTCGTTATCGTATGAGGAAGTTTTGATAGAATTCGTATACGAGGGGTTAAAAGCGTCAACGATGAAGTTTATGACTTTTCGGGTGATAACAAAGTTAACCAAGGACTTAACAAAGTGGGTATAAGTCTTGAAGCCCTTATAAGTCAATTTGGAGGGCTCATAATGCAAGAAATAATGTCGAAACAACTTCATAAAGGACCAAGGACCAAAACACAAAACTTGAAAATGGAAAATGGATCAGAAGGGGCATCGCGGCACGCGAGGACCCCTAGGGGGCCTACGCGTGGCGCGAGGGGCCCTCTGATGCCTAAAATCTTGCTAAGTGGCTGCTATGATCTTGTAACCGACTTAAAACGATTTTTTTCACTCCATGGGCGACCCCTAATCATTCCTAGGCACTTAGGGACATCTGTGGATGATCCATGGCCATTGCTAGGCTTGTGTGTCAATGATCTAAGTGAGATGGAACACTATATAAAGGCCTCTTGTTGCAACCATTTGATCACACCTTCCTTCTGCATTTCTGGAGCTTCATGGAGCTTAAGAGCAGACCCAAGACATTCCTAGTAGTGCATAGGACTTCAGTAAGTATGCTTAACCCTTCTTAGTTGAGTTTTTACTTAGTTTTAGCTTAAAAGTCAAACCGTCGTAATTACCGTTTGACTTAGCGATTAATCATTAATGGTCCAGTGATTAGTCGAATTGAAGGTAGTTATAAGTTGGTAATTATGTGGGCAATAAACCCTTAAAAGGGCACCCACTGATTCCCATCCTAACTAGATCAAATGTCGGGTCAAAGTTGTCTAGAAAAAGTCAACAGAAGCCTTTATTGCAAATTAACATGTAATTAACAATGTAGATGGCATGTAACCTATTTTATCACTCGTATAACTTGGTAATAAGTATAATAACTGGTCTAAGCTTGTTTGATCCGACAATTTTCTGTTTAGACCCGGTTCGGAACCGAAAGTCGCAAAACTTTGAATTTTGCTTTGACTTCAGTTCTGACCCGATTTAGTATGATTTAGAAATGCCTTAGGACTTCCTTAGGACCAGGTTACATGCTAGTAAAACCCTCTGTGGTTGGTTCGTTGATTACCCGATTCGTTTACACGTTTCCGTTAAATGCTTAAAGTTGACCATAATGCCCTTTTGACCATAAAACGAGAATTTTGGAAATGTGAAAGGACAATAATCTTTATTACTGAGTTATAAACATGTCCCTAAAATATCACATCAGTTGGAGGTCTAGATTAGGAGTTATGCTCATTAGCGAAATTATAACGCCTTTTAGTAATTAAACGGCGCAATTAGCATAAAGCCTATCTAAACCCAATTTTTGACTCCAATCGAATTGCTACTAATTTTATATAATAAATAAAGTATTTTGAGCTTTATAACCTGATCAGAAAACTCAGATTTCCTGTATAACCCGGAAATCGCTTAAATAGCTTTTTACGCGTATTAAACGCATAGTTTGTGTTTAAAACCATTTTGTCACATAAGACTTATTACCAACTGATATGACCTATTAAAATAAGTTAATTTACTGATGTATTCGGACCCGAATCTCAGAATTTCATATAATCTCTTTTATAACCTTTAAAAAGACCAAAATACCCTACGGGGCTTGAATTGAGATTAAACTCGTTTTGGGCATAATGGAAGGTATCCTACTGATATCACAACATATTTATGGCATGTTAACTTAGGAAACCTGTATATGACTCTTTTGGTTACTCGTTACGCACTTGTCGCGTTCGGATCGGCTTATGTAACTAGTTTACATATATTAGCCGAAACGGGTCAAACCATATCGTTTTTATCTCAAAATCCAGAGTGTGTTTAAGTTACCCATATTAAACAAGCATACAAGCTTGTCGGGTCAAAAGCCACATTCTAAACCGGTATTCGCCTTATCATGCGTTTGAACCGTATCTTCCCCTTTAAAACTAACCGGTCTAAGCATAGGCTTAATTAAAGACCCGTTAGAAATCTAATAGGTTATTAAAAACCTTCGTTCCAGATTAAGAGCCCCAGTAGAAGTACTTGTGCTTGCTGAATTGGTATACGGCTGGGATTGAATTTATATTTAGCTCAGGTAAATACTTTTAACTTATTTTCCCTATACGGGCTTGGGATACGGTAGTATAATAATACCGCTTGGTCGGGTATTGAATGTTTAATCGTATTGTGATTAAATTATTGAGGTAACCCGTTTTAATCTGTATTGTTTGAAATAAAAGCCTTTAGGGGTTAATGACCATGTCCCGGATATCCTTGACGTCATTGTATTATAAAATGGCCACGTCTTAAGCACGGGGTGTAGGCATACACTGAAAGTTGCTTAAAGGGAAACGGTATCTCACTCTCTTGTGGGCTTATACTTGTGGCGTGTCTGTTAATCTTGACTCGGTTTCTACATCGGGCCCTGAACGTATAACGAACCTATAAATCTGTATACAAGATTATTTATATAATTGTCCCAAGTTATAAAAGATATGTTGTGCCTTGTGCATTCAAATCAATTTTTATAAATGTTTTCAAATGAGTCGGTTAATTGTATTTACCAGTGTAAACTGACATATTTTCCAAAAAAGGTTAAGGGATAGGTACTGAACGTAATTGGCTGGAAGCTCAGGGCGTTAATAAGGAATCTTGCAAGTTCTAGATGCCTGAAGTCTGTTGAACAGTTTTTTCTTTTATTTGATCCGCCTGTGGATCCTTTACTTTCCGTTGTAATACTTGATATTACTTTATATTCGGATTGTAATATATTTATCTTTTGCTTCCGCTGTGCACTTAAATATTGTGTTGTTTGACCATAACGATATCAACTACGTCACGATACTCCCCACCGGGCCCACCGGTAATACGTGGAAATATCAGGGTGTGACAGGTTGGTATCAGAGCCAACACTGAGTGAATTAAACGCTAGCCTTTTGTATTTAATCTCAGTTACACAGTTGCACATTCTTGAGTCTAGACAAGAACATAGGACAAATCCTAATTCGTTTTATTTTGTCCTTATTTGATTCCTTTGTTATTTTTCTGATTAGCCCTTGCATGGGCAAGTCATTTTCTGTTAGAAGTCCCATTTAGGGCAACCATATACTTGTTTAAATTTTAATAGGACGGTTAAATTTAAAATAACGTTCCTATTATGAGATCTACCATTATCACAAGATGGCAAAATCTAAAAAGGGACAAGACCTAGCTCATGTGTCATTTTAAGACAGGGCCAAGACGGTAGTTCCACAATTAGATTCAGATCCTTGTTAACATTTCAATTTAGGATTGTTCCGTGTTAAATATTAAAAGAGTCTTAAAGGTAAAACCTAGCCTAAATGTCATTGTAGACATGGCCAAGACGGTAAAACTTATCCAAAAGATTCCAATTCCTGTTAACATTTATAAGTATGTTAGCATTTTTGGCAAACTGTGAATCGTTAAAGTCACACAGGCTTTCTTTAAAACGGGGGTTAATCTAAATTCCCTTATTTGAAATAATCATCCCTTAAGGATGAAGTGCCTACGGGCTATAATTAACGTCCTCTGAGACTAAAGACAGTAGTAGTCTTTGACTCTCTGTCCAGAAAAGGTAATGAAATATGTTCAAACCTTAATGCCTTGATTTTCTGAAACCATGGCTTGTAAATTTAAAAACTGTCCTTGTGACTAGGCCCTTTGCGCCACCTTAATATCCTTAATGTTTTATAACTAGGATAAATTATAATGAAAATGCTAATTAATTATAACTAACAAATTAACCAATATGGTTTATATTACCATGGTTGATGAATCGTCAAAAGTGATGAATCCATAATAACCTCTGAATGAATCATCGTCAATATTTATGTAGTCATCAAACTACATGGCTGGATCGGATGAGGTCAACAGCCACCTGAGGGAAAATAATGATGCTACCAGAGTTAATATAACTGGTGCGGAACTGCAGGCATTAATAGATGATGCCGTTACACGAGCTCTCGACAGACAGTATGATGAATCAAGTGATACACACTCTAAGACTCTATCTGTGGCTCGTAGTAAGCCCCCTTCTAAATCACATGAGTCAAAGGAAGACGATGTTCATAACTCGTCAAACCAGAGGAGTGTTCCGTCTAGACAGGTTGTGCTTCATCAAGAGGCACCAGTCAAGACCTGCTCATATAAATATTTTGTCTCCTGCAAGCCCAGAGACTTTACAAGAGAAAAAGGAGCCATCGATTGCATGACATGGCTCAATGAGATGGACACCGTAGTAGATATTAGCGGATGTGCAGGGCAAGACATTGTGAAGTTTGTTTCACAATCTTTTAAAGGAGAGGCTCTAGCTTGGTGGAGGTCACTGATCCAAGCTACTGGGAAGCTCCCTTTGTACAACATGACTTGGGATCAGTTCGTTGCTCTTATCAAAGAAAATTACTGTCCTCAACATGAAGTTGAGAAAATCGAGACTGAATTCTTGACATTAGTCATGGAGAACTTAGATTGTCAAGCATACCTTACAAGTTTCAATACCATGTCTCGATTGGTTCCTTACTTGATCATACCGGAGCCAAAGCGAATAGCTCGCTTTATTGGGGGTCTAGCCCCAGAAATAAAGGCAAGTGTGAAAGCATCGAGACCTACTACATTCAGGTCAGCGGCAGATCTGTCGCTATCTCTCACACTCGATGTGGTCAGAAACAAGGCTGCCAAAGCCTCTGAAGATGGAAAACGTAAAAGGGAGGATGAGAATTCTCATCGCTTCGATAGGAAGAAAAAGAGGAACTCTGAGGATAAGAAGAGTTTCGGGTTTAAGAAAGACAGCCAGCAGTCGGGTGAGAAGACCAGGTGTGAAACCTGTAGGAAATACCACCTCGGGAAATGCAGATTTGAATCTCAGCCTCTACCTTGTGGGATTTGCAAGTCTAAGGAACATACAACCTTGGATTGCAAGAAGTTGAAAGACGCAACCTGTTATGGTTGCAACGAGAAGGGGCATATCAAGACCAACTGCCCTAGGAATCAGAAGAAGCCCGAAGAGGCCAAGAAAATAAACGCATGAGTCTTCCAGATAAACGCCCAGGAGATGGTGCAGAATGGTAACTATACAGCAGGTACCTTTCCTTATCAAGCAGTTTAAGTAGAAATCTATTTGATGTTGGCACATATGATTCTATAATGAATGATAAATGTTGAGAACCGTTATCTCCGCCTGATTAGGACCCCGGTCATTTAAAGCGAGATAGAAATTGGCCGATGATACTATAGAAAATGCTCCAACAAATCTTAGATTGATATTTTATATCTATTAGGAATCACTCTTTTCTGATATTCCAATGTCAAGATTTCAAGCTATCCAAAATCATCAATATGATCAAAACAGATGTGACAATTGATCCCCTGTCAACAAGGTGGTGGACTAGGTCCAAACCTTAATTGCCATTAATGGTCTTCTATGGCCTAGGCTAAGTATAATTGATATATATATATATATATATATATACATATCTACAGGACATTCATAGAGAATGTTCGTACTATATTAGCCTGTATGATATAACGATACCATGGTTAGTATATTAGGTCACCAGGATGACGGATAGCAGTTGTTGGATTGCAACTAAGAAATTGTTTTATTGGTGTTAGGAACCAATATCGAGTATGGCAAACTCAGATAAGACAGCCGTTGATCGTGTTATGGATGATGCGACCCATGTCAATGATGATACAATTGTGAACCTTAGAATTTCCAAAGATGTTCTTCAAACTATGATAGACGCAGCTGTTGGAAAAGCTGTGAAGAAGGCTGTGAAAAAGATCAAGGAACCCCATGCTACTCGCTCCAAATTTTATCTAGGACCACAATTCCTTACTCATAAGGGGGATCTTGTTCATGCCTCAAATGCAAAAGATGAGCTAAAAAGAAAAAGGGAGGAAGATAACTCCCAGAGCTCTAAGAAGAAGAACAAACAAAAGTCCAACGAGAAACCTGTATGCAAGACATGCAAGAAGCGCCATTATGGGAAGTGCAGGTTCGAATCAAAATCCCAGTCGCAACCTAGGGCTTGTGGGATCTGCAAATCTAGTGAGCATAAAACATTGGAATGCCAGGAGATAGGAGATGCAACTTGTTACAACTGTAACAAGAAAGGGCATATCAAATCAAATTGCCCAAAATATGCTAAGAAGCTTAAGGGAGATAAGAAGACCAACGCTAAGGTCTCTCAGATGGATGCAAAAGAGGTCACACAAGATGACAATATTATAACTGGTACGTCCTCATCCATGATGTATATGCAAGGGTATTGTTTGTTTCAAGTGCAGATAAGTCATTAAATTTTGTTAGTTATTAAATCTGCCTGTTAGAACCCCTAAGCACAGAATATGAAGTAAAATAGAACGCAAAGAGTTCTGCTTTGATTCGGATACCAATCAATCCTCCATAAATTGAAAGTATAGTAGACTCTTAAAATCTACCATAAGAACCCTAATTATTAAGTGTAAGGTAAAGCTTACAAATAGAAGATCATAGGAACCGTTTCTTCTATCCCTGTCAGAAATCTTCAGTCGTGAAGTTCTAGTGTACCCTCTCTCCAGATGAGGTACATCATCATATGTAATTGATATCTCTTTGATCTCCATCGATTACGAATACCAGATAGTATGACAAAGGCGCCATATGAGGATTGGTGTATCTCAATATGTTCCATAGATTGCTTCCATGCCTGATCAGTATGGGGGTTTAATGCATGGGACCACAAAGATATTCCAATGGTCATACGGTATTAAAGTCAACTAATGGTATTCAAAGATGATATCCAGAATGGAAATTTACCAAGTAAGCGTCTTTGATTAAATTTGTGGACTCGTAACATAAATGTCCCACTTATTTGGCACAAGCAATGACGGATGAACTGGAGCCTGAGATATGGAAAATCTCTGTAATCTCCTCGTATCCTGATTATCTTCTCCTAAGATTACCCTGTTTACCTCCCGAAAGGCAAGTAGAATTAAGAATTATATCCCATTTAGGGCTGTATCATTATGAAATTCCCTAAACGGCTAGTACCATCATTGGAGGAATCGAAACCCTGATTAAGTAAGTTTTAAAATAGTGGATTCATATAGCCTAACTCAATATTCTGAGAGTTTGATATTGTTAAATAAGAAATACGGTTCATTTTGCTTATGCATTGATTACCGCAACCCTATTTAGGCAACAATTAAGAGTTCACCATCAGCTGCCCAGGATCATCGAATTATTCGACTAGCTGTAAGGATTAGCTATTCCTTAAAAATTAGTTAAGCAGTGGTTGGAATAACCATCTCGCCTTAAGATAAGCTTCTCTATAATGGTTGATATGGATAAGCATCAAGGCTGCCCCTTTGGAGACCTTGTATAGATAAAATATCAAAACATCCGTCGGATGGACGAGACTTTGGGAAGTCCATTTGTCAGGATCTGAAAGTTGCGTTGGAAACAACGAATAAGACCATACAAATCTCAAATCATCTGTAAGTTGCCAGTGATCGGCAGCAAATCAAGAATTAATGAAAGTAGCAACCCTCCTAAATTCTTGTTAAGGAATAAGGTTCAACAAAAGATATCACCCAGGAAGGGTGTGCCAAATTGTTAAATTATCAGGCTAGTTAAGCTCGGAATATATAGAATCATTCGAAGGAAATCGAATGTAATAAGATCAAGTAGATTATAAGCTAAAACCTATTTAAGGAGCTTAGCAGAGCTCGCATTACATTTCACACTAGTGACTGAAGGATGTGTTTCGCCAATAAGTCAAGAAACACTATCACATAATGATATGCAGATTTATGATGAGCGTCCTGTATCGACTGAGGATCGACGGGTTAAGAAGCTCCAAAAGGATACATGTACCTAATATAGGAGTCACTTTGGGAGCTTGGGAAGACTCCAGATATGTTATAGAAGTTAAGTCCATTATACGACAAAAAGTGCTTCCATCATTTTAACAAATCTCGAGGTCGAGATTTCTTTTAAGGGGGTGAGGATGTAACACCTCGAGAATTCACGTCCTATAATGTATTTACACGTGTCGTAAGCTTGAACGTGTGAAAGTATACTCTAGAGGGACTAAAGTTGGCAAACATGGAAAGTATGTGAATATAAGGGTTCAAAATGTCAACAATGGATAAAAATACTTTACAATAACCCTACATGATGCTTATACCCTTAAACGAATGAATCATGGAGCATACGAAGCTAATTGTGAAAGAAAGTGAGAGATTACAAACTACAGGGGTTAAATGTGTCAACATGTTTAAAGTGTACCTCCGAGTGACCTTTTAACAAACCCGAAGCTTTGTAACGATAAATTATTCTCACTAGAATGCATGATAAAAATTTCACCAAGTTTCGTTATCGTATGAGGAAGTTTTGATAGAATTCGTATACGAGGGGTTAAAAGCGTCAACGATGAAGTTTATGACTTTTCGGGTGATAACAAAGTTAACCAA
This sequence comes from Helianthus tuberosus, assembly GCA_030545235.1. Taxonomy (NCBI): domain Eukaryota; kingdom Viridiplantae; phylum Streptophyta; class Magnoliopsida; order Asterales; family Asteraceae; genus Helianthus; species Helianthus tuberosus. The sequence goes on along the minus strand of CM060353.1, from coordinate 158,980,235 downwards.
GGACTTAACAAAGTGGGTATAAGTCTTGAAGCCCTTATAAGTCAATTTGGAGGGCTCATAATGCAAGAAATAATGTCGAAACAACTTCATAAAGGACCAAGGACCAAAACACAAAACTTGAAAATGGAAAATGGATCAGAAGGGGCATCGCGGCACGCGAGGACCCCTAGGGGGCCTACGCGTGGCGCGAGGGGCCCTCTGATGCCTAAAATCTTGCTAAATGGCTGCTATGATCTTGTAACCGACTTAAAACGATTTTTTTCACTCCATGGGCGACCCCTAATCATTCCTAGGCACTTAGGGACATCTGTGGATGATCCATGGCCATTGCTAGGCTTGTGTGTCAATGATCTAAGTGAGATTGAACACTATATAAAGGCCTCTTGTTGCAACCATTTGATCACACCTTCCTTCTGCATTTCTGGAGCTTCCTGGAGCTTAAGAGCAGACCCAAGACATTCCTAGTAGTGCATAAGACTTCAGTAAGTATGCTTAACCCTTCTTAGTTGAGTTTTTACTTAGTTTTAGCTTAAAAGTCAAACCGTCGTAATTACCGTTTGACTTAGCGATTAATCATTAATGGTCCAGTGATTAGTCGAATTGAAGATATTTATAAGTTGGTAATTATGTGGGCAATAAACCCTTAAAAGGGCACCCACTGATTCCCATCCTAACTAGATCAAATGTCGGGTCAAAGTTGTCTAGAAAAAGTCAACAGAAGCCTAAATTGCAAATTAACATGTAATTAACAATGTAGATGGCATGTAACCTATTTTATCACTCGTATAACTTGGTAATAAGTATAATAACTGGTCTAAGCTTGTTTGATCCGACAATTTTCTGTTTAGACCCGGTTCGGAACCGAAAGTCGCAAAACTTTGACTTTTGCTTTGACTTCAGTTCTGACCCGATTTAGTATGATTTAGAAATGCCTTAGGACTTCCTTAGGACCAGGTTACATGTTAGTAAAACCCTATGTGGTTGGTTCGTTGATTACCCGATTCGTTTACACGTTTCCGTTAAATGCTTAAAGTTGACCATAATGCCCTTTTGACCATAAAACGAGAATTTTGGAAATGTGAAAGGACAATAATCTTTATTACTGAGTTATAAACATGTCCCTAAAATATCACATCAGTTGGAGGTCTAGATTAGGAGTTATGCTCATTAGCGAAATTATAACGCCTTTTAGTAATTAAACGGCGCAATTAGCATAAAGCCTATCTAAACCCAATTTTTGACACCAATCGAATTGCTACTGATTTTATATAATAAATAAAGTATTTTGAGCTTTATAACCTGATCAGAAAAATCAGATTTCCTGTATAACCCGGAAATCGCTTAAATAGCTTTTTACGCGTATTAAACGCATAGTTTGTGTTTAAAACCATTTTGTCACATAAGACTTATTACCAACTGATATGACCTATTAAAATAAGTTAATTTACTGATGTATTCGGACCCGAATCTCAGAATTTCATATAATCTCTTTTATAACCTTTAAAATGACCAAAATACCCTACGGGGCTTGAATTGAGATTAAACTCGTTTTGGGCATAATGGAAGGTATCCTACTGATATCACAACATATTTATGGCATGTTAACCTAGGAAACCTGTATATGACTCTTTTGGTTACTCGTTACGCACTTGTCGCGTTCGGATCGGCTTATGTAACTAGTTTACATATATTAGCCGAAACGGGTCAAACCATATCGTTTTTATCTCAAAATCCAGAGTGTGTTTAAGTTACCCATATTAAACAAGCATACAAGCTTGTCGGGTCAAAAACCACATTCTAAACCGGTCTTCGCCTTATCATGCGTTTGAACCGTATCTTCCCCTTTAAAATTAACCGGTCTAAGCATAGGCTTAATTAAAGACCCGTTAGAAATCTAATAGGTTATTAAAAACCTTCGTTCCAGATTAAGAGCCCCAGTAGAAGTACTTGTGCTTGCTGAATTGGTATACGGCTGGGATTGAATTTATATTTAGCTCAGGTAAATACTTTTAACTTATTTTCCCTATACGGGCTTGGGATACGGTATTATAATTATACCGCTTGGTCGGGTATTGAATGTTTAATCGTATTGTGATTAAATTATTGAGGTAACCCATTTTAATCTGTATTGTTTGAAATAAAAGCCTTTAGGGGTTAATCACCATGTCCCGGATATCCTTGACATCATTGTATTATAAAATGGCCACATCTTAAGCACGGGGTGTAGGCATACACTGAAAGTTGCTTAAAGGGAAACGGTATCTCACTCTCTTGTGGGCTTATACTTGTGGCGTGTCTGTTAATCTTGACTCGGTTTCTACATCGGGCCCTGAACGTATAACGAACCTATAAATCTGTATACAAGATTATTTATATAATTGTCCCAATTTATAAAAGATATGTTGTGCCTTGTGCATTCAAATCAATTTTTATAAATGTTTTCAAATGAGTCGGTTAATTGTATTTACCAGTGTAAACTGACGTATTTTCCAAAAAGGTTAACGGACAGGTACTGAACGTAATTGGATGGAAGCTCAGGGCGTTAATAAGGAATCTTGCAAGTTCTAGATGCCTGAAGTCTGTTGAACAGTTTTTTCTTTTATTTGATCCGCCTGTGGATCCTTTACTTTCCGTTGTAATACTTGATATTACTTTATATTCGGATTGTAATATATTTATCTTTTGCTTCCGCTGTGCACTTAAATATTGTGTTGTTTGACCATGACGATATGAACTACGTCACGATACTCCCCACCGGGCCCACCGGTAATACGTGGAAATATCGGGGTGTGACATGTTAAAAGATGATTACTTTCGTATACATAAGTTCTTGTGTTTTAAAATTCCTAAATCCTTAATCTACCGTTAATCTTCGAAACTCATATGCTTTGCTTCTTCGTGTAGAAGGACTTGGTGTTCCAACCTCCTAATCAACAACAACTCACTCGCGGATTCACAAGTAGAAGACTTGCAAAACCGTGAGTATACTCGTAAACCCCCTTTTTATGTTTACCACTTTTAGGGTGTAACATGTTAACTTATTAAAATCACACTTAAACTTATTCTTTATGCAATGCACGAAAACAGTCCTTATACATGTATGCTATGTTGTATGTTTGATGCTTATACTTGGGTGATTCTTATGTGATACAATAGTCATTAGCTTATTACTAGCCTCCATTTGACATGTATAGCGCTATAGGAGTAACGCACCACCCGTGAACGAGAGGTCATGTTGAATTATATCATTTTTGCGTAAACAGAGGGTTGACTAGAAATATCGCATGCCTTGTATGATGCTCTTATATAAACTAGTTGCCATGTGGATTCGTTTTAAACTTTTAAACTTATACTTATTCTTAAACTTGTATACTCGCCTTTGCTTTTGCATTGAATTGTATTTTAAACATGTTACAGGATGAAGATTGATGATGTTATGAAATGGATTAGCAAAGATGCCTAGATACCCACTTAGACGTTTAGGTTTAAAGTGTTGTATCAAATTTTGTTATGTTATGCTATGAACAATGTTGTTATTTGAATTTTCCTTGTAATGTTTTGACAATTTGATTATGAAATGAAATCGGTTGAATTAAATATTGTCACAAATAGTGTTATGAAGTCTCTTACAATCTCGAACTAGTCCCACTCCGATGATTCCGTCATTGGTTGGGGTGTGACAACGTTATAGAAAAAAGGCACTCCATGCTATTGTGTTGACTGTCGTGTGGAGTCTATGGAAATCGCGGAATGATGCTAGTTTCAATAGTACCCAACCAAACGTTTTTAAAGTGCTAATTTCGTTGGGTAAAAAATAGATCAAAAAGGGCGGCCGTGACGTGGGAAGATTGGAGTAATTTCTTGGTTTTTGACTAATTTCGTTGTGGTAGTTAGTTGATTGTCGTAATGTCTGGTGTATAATCTGGTTGATGTGTTGTAATTGTGGTGCCTAGCACCTTGCTAGTATTAATAAATAAATTTCTGTTGGACGTTCAAAAAAAAATTTGTGGATTTTGAAAGGAAAAAAAAGCATTTAACAAGTTGCGCTTTTAAAATGTGTGAGTCGAATCTATGCGACTAAGATGGGGAATGAAAACTATTAGCTCCATACGAAGCTTGTGAATAAGTGACATGGTTACAATTATCTCTGCGGTTTTCTGTGTTTTACTTATGGAACCGTACATGAGATTTTCAATCTCATACGGCTCCACGTCAATCCCACGAGCCTCTTATCCACTCTCATATGAATCACCAACGTAAGTTTGTTTTACCACAAACACTTTATCAGTTATTAAATCACAAAAAAGGAACACAATTTTATAGTAATCAACGCTAAAAATTAACGTATATATTATGCCATACCACACGTAACAAAAGCAATAAACAAGTCTTCTTCACATAGTAAGGATGATCATTGTGGAATAACAAGCCATTCCACATCAGCCCAAAAACTAGTAAAACATCGCGTCACCTAGTTATTGGGGACACCATTCACTTCTTGGCAATTATCTACTAATTCACTAATATTTAGTTTTGAATTTCTAATTTCCTTAGCAATAAAATTATATAAAAGTTTGAATAGTAATAAACGTATATGAAAGTCAGAATGAGTAATTTTAACACAATGCATATATAAAGGTATATAGAATAGTGATTTTAACTCTTCAAATGGAAATTATATAGCAGTCTAATTTGTAACATGTTTGTGTTATGGTATGTTGTACTCTTGGCATAAAAGGTTTTTCTAGCATTGTGATATGGTACTTTGAGGATTTAGGTTTGTACATTTGCTTTACATTTTTTTTTATTTTGACACATGTCTCTTCCCCACTGAAACACTCCAAAGTTCAAACCCTACCAGTTGCCTTCTTCCTCCAATTTCATCGCACCTACCAGACCACCAACAGCCCCGACAACATGAACTATACTCGACATTCAAGACCCAGTCTGAACGGTGGTGGTCACGAACCAAGATGACGAGGGTGTTAGGGTTTTCACGCAGAAAGGCGATAGCGGCGTTCTAATTGTCTAGGGGTGTTTGTCGGCGGTATAAAAGGATCTAAACTCCGATTTCGGTGGCTAGATGCAATCCGACAACCATTAGTTCTTATTTTCGTTGTGTGTAGTTTTTTTGAAATAGATTTAAGGTTCAGATGACAGTTGTTGTGGAGATTCCCGACGAAGTACAGAGCTAAGTTTCATCTTCCTCCGCAGTTGTTGGCGGCGGTCGTCGGGTTGTCAATGTTGGAAGTCAGGCCTTCTTCAATATAATCAACAAAAGATTTAACAAGAAAAATACTTTGATTAAAATTGAAGGTACATAAACCCTAAACATATAACCCCTATTTATACTAAACAACCTTAATGCCCAAGAAACATACCTAGACTAGAATTAGGAAACCTAAATAATAATAAAATAAAATTACTATAAATAATTAATCTTCCACCAAAAATAAACTAAACCACTTAGTACCCTCCAACTTTTGAGTTATGACAAGATTAGTCCCAACAATCACCCCCCTAATCTTGTCAATAACTTTCTTCACATTAGAGCTGGTCCATCATCCTCATATCGGGTCAAGTTCACCTCTTCCTTTTTCTCCCACCTTGGACAATCCGATATGAAATGACCGAACTCATTGCATTTGTAACACCTGACGTGGCTCTTGTCCCGTTGTACTCGACCATCTCCTCGATCTCTACTGGACCCCCGACCTCTACCTCGGCCTCGTCCAAGATCTTCTCGATTCGAGTTTCCACAACCGCAATGCTCACATCTGTGCTCCTTTTCCTTTGCTTTTTCATCCGATTTTGAAAACAAAAGTTGGTTTAGATTACCGGATTGAGTCTCCTCCTCATCCTTGATCCTTTCTTCATAAGCTTTAAGCCGACCCACGATATCATCATAGCCGATGGTCTTCAAATCCACCACCTGTTCTATTGAAGCCACCATATGAATGAACCGCTTCGGCAATCCGTTGAGAAACTTCTTGACTAACTTGGTTTCTTCTATAACCGAGCCAAGTGAGGCGGCTCTAGAGGCATACCCTGACAACTTATTAGCAAACTCGTCTATGGCACTTTGATCCTTCATCTTCAAATTTTCAAACTCTACCATTAAAGTTTGCAGTCTTGCCTCTCTGATCCGATCTGCACCCAAATGGTGGGTTTTTAGAACATCCCACACCTCCTTTGTTGTTTTTAGATTTCCAACTTGCAAAATCTGCTCTTCCGCTATAGCTTGAAACATGAGAGCGATTGCAATATTATTCTTCTTGGCATCCACACCTGTACCCGGTTCGATTTGTTCCCACACCCCGTGAACATTGAAAATAACCCTCATCCGCATAGCCCACACCGTATAGTTTGTTGAAGATAACACCGGACATTGAAGAGACATAATGTTGTTATCTTTAACGGTAACCAACGCCTGGTTACTCGATTGATCCATACTCGCTTAAAAAACCAAACCCTTGTTGTATTAAAAAAATCAAAAACTAAACTTGACTTTCGTTTTTTTTTAATTTGTTCGAAAACAACAAACTCAACAAAATACTTTCCTTTTGATGACGTTCACTTTTAAAATCCCAATAAAACTCTCTTGTCCTTAATTTATTAACTGGACAATATTGACTTCAAACTAAAACTAATTCAAACCTCAGATTCCGATTCGCCGCTTTGAATTAATTTGTCGATGTTTTTATTCGATCTCCCGATGCCGTCAAATAATCAATTGAACCTTCAAATGGTTGACAATATGATCGATAATAACAAGTCTTCTAAATTGATGATCCGCTCTGATACCAATTGTTGGAAATCAGGCTTTCTTCAATATAATCAACAAAAGATTTAACAAGAAAAATACTTTGATTAAAATTGAAGGTACATAAACCCTAAACATATAACCTCTATTTATACTAAACAACCTTGATGCCCAAGAAACATACCTAGACTAGAATTAGGAAACCTAAATAATAATAAAAATAAAATTACCATAAATAATTAATCTTCCACCAAAAATAAACTAAACCACTTAGTACCCTCTAACTTTTGAGTTATGACAAGATTAGTCCCAACAGTCAATAGTAGAAACTTCCACATTCGGTGTCAAGAACACCAAGTTCAGAAATGAAATTTCGCACCGTTGAATAGCGTTGGATGTTTACGGACTCCGATTTTACAGGACCGGTATGGTGTTTAAATCCGTCTTTTCATTGTTGTGTTGTTCGCATTTTGTTGTTGAGTGAAATTAAATGGTTAAATAGTTGATTAGTTGATGTTAGTTGTATAAATGTTTGATTAGAACAGTTGTTAGGAAAAATTTAGTGAAAGAATGAAGTTCCTTTAAGCAAGGTTAGTTATTGAATTTGAATTGATTTGTGAGTTTGATTCCAAAAACTTGAATGTGTACATGACATACACTGAACATGTCTCATATTTTTTAAGGTCACAGGCAAGTAGTTATGTTGGATGAAATGATTAACTATGTACAGTCGTTACATCAACAAGTGGAGGTATGACGACGAAAAATAATATCTTTTATTTGCTATTTTTTAAAAACATTTTATGAAAAAAAAGTTTAATTTTTGCAGTTTTTGTCGATGACACTCGCCACTGCTAATGCCCGGATGAATTTTAACCTTGAAGGACTCCTAGCAAAAGATGTAAGGCATTTTTAATGATATGTTACGAAACAGTAATCAAATTTCACTATTGTTCAATCTAGATTATTCAAACTCTTTTGCGAGGTGTAACCACTCGAGATTTAATGCTGTGAAACTTTAATGAAAAATTACAATATGTATTATAACCCGGGTTATACATGCGGACGAAGTAGTCCGATTCTGTAACTAGCTGATGTGGACACCACGTCAGAAGTTTTACATAATTGGCACACAACGTCAACACCTGTAACCCGTACTTTAGTTTTCAAATCAATTTTTAAAACTATCAGGTCAAAAGGTGCCCAGTCATTTATAGTCAATTTTTTAAAAATATCAGATCAGTTAATTCAAGAATTTAGTTTTTAATGCCTGTAACATGTATTGCAGTTTTCAAGTCGACTTTTACCAAAATTACAATACGTGTTTTCAATTCGTTCCGCTAACCTTTATTAGCGGCCCAACTAACAGACCTAACAATGATCGGAACGATTACAAGTTTAATTTGGACCAGTGTGCCATTCAATTCCAGTCGTATACCAAAAGTGATTTGGTACACTACGTTTTCCGATTGGGTACAAAACGATCCAGTACGGAAAAAGCTAGATGTTTAGCGAATTTGGTAACTATGATTAGGTCAGCAGCTCTTCGATCTCTAAAATTTGTTTGCCTTTTGTCTCGAGATTTGATTCATTGTTTTAATATGGTTTCCATAATGGTTATTGCGATTCGGTTACCTTTACTCTTCATCGTTGTCTTGGTTCGTTAATTCCATTGTTGGTGGTATGTGCGGAATCTATTTGCTTTAAATTTCTGTTGTGCAGCTCTTTGCTACCTGATTTTTCTCCCTTTTGTGTTGATATTTTGGTTTTGCTTTTTGTTTTAATAGGTTTTGTATTGTGGTTGTTTGTTGGAGTGAAATCGTCTTATTTGTGGAGGTTGTTTTGCATCTGCACTTTTGAGTTGGGGTAAGTGTTAATCACATAAAATTTGCCATATTCAACTACTTATGAGATAGCAAAATTAATTGTGAGTAGGTTTTAGTGTGTTTTTAAGTTTGAGGTCTTTGTTCATAGCCACCTGGGCAACTATCTAAATGACTGGTTATGTTCAATAGTTAGTACATGGGGGTTATTGTAATTTTTTTTTTTTTCGTTTAATTAAAAGTCGGTACCGAATCGATACCGAAAATGTACCCGGTTTGATAAAGGTATTAGATCATGTGTCATATACGACTTTACAATCACCGGATAGCCCAGTTTTATAAACCCGGATCCAAGTGGAGGCAACCGACGATATCAAACAATAATGTTTTTACGAAATTACTAAAATATTTTATTAAAATAATAAACTAAACATTTTACCAAAAAGACAATATACTTGCGCGTCCACTTTAGCAAAATATTCACACCCACACATTATACCCCTGACAAGTGACGACACCTTTTTCATAAAAGGGCAAATCAGTCATTTCACACCAGTTTCCGATATAAACCGAAGAGATCTCATCTCACCATCTGAGTATTCACTCCAAGTCTTAAAAATTACAAGATGAAGTAAAAATGCTAGATCCAGGTATGGAATTGCTCCCGCCACTCTCCTCACCAACAATCTCTTCAATCTCATCTTCCGATCTCGACACTGAGTCCACCGGCTCCTTCTTCCACGACCGGAGCACAACCCTAGGCACTCTCATGGGCGTCGCCACCACGTTCCGCGTCCCGTCGCAGCGCCGCGACGGCACACCAACCGTCACACTCGGATCTGCTCCGAGCAGCAACGGCAGGAGGCGGCGGAACAGGAACAATGCGGTGGATCTGGTCTCCGAACGGCGGCGGAAGCGGTTACGGCGGAGGCGGTGGTGGTGGCTGTGCAGCGGCGAGGATCTAAAACCGTCGTCGCTTGGTGAGTTTCTGGAGGTTGAACGGCGGTTTGGTGAAGAGGCGTTGTTTGGCGGTGAATCGGTGATGAATATGCCGGTGGCGGTGGATGATCAGAGTAACGGTGGAACGTTGTTTGCTGATGGTAGGGTTTTACCGCCGCCGCAACGGCAACAGGAAACGGCGTCGTCTGATGGTGGTGAAGGTACGAGTACGGCGGCATCTGTTTGTTCTTTGTGTAGGTTTTCGGTTTCGTTGGCCGGAATGTGTAGTGGTGGTGGCGGTGGATGAGAGATTTGGTGGTGAAATTGTTTGTGGATGTGTGTATTTAGGTAAATATGAGATTGTTGTTGCAATTGATTTGATCAATGAAATGACTGATTGCTGATTTGCTTGCTTTAGAATATGCCCTAATTTCATTGCTTGCTTTAGTAAAGCTGACAAACCACTTATTTGTCTCAATTTGACCTTGTATTAATTCCTTAATTGTTTCTTGTTAATGATTATTTTCATGCAAGTATCTTACATAATTTTAGCATCATACCTTCACAAGTTTCATCATTCGTAATGGTTAATACCCACACATCGGCATTACAACGCATCTTCAAAAAATGTGTAATGGTTAATGGTTTTTAATGTCATTTCAATCATTAAATCGGTGACTACTCACCGATGCGGGAAGTGGAGGGAAGGAGGAGAGAGGGAGGTTTAATGGTGGGTCTCAACCCCTTTCAACCAATCACAATTTTTTTTTTTAAATTCTTTACCACTCTCCAGATGTTTGAACCATTACTAGTGATTGAGTGTAAAATGTCGAGTGTAATGGGGACTTGACGTGGCATGATATTATTGGCTAGAGAATAACTCAAACACCCTAAAGTGATTGAACGACTCCCTCCACCCTTATACTATAAACGTCCCTTACACTATGTTCCCGAGTCATTTAACAGGGGAGGGGAGGGGAAGGAAAATTTTCTCTCATAATCTCTCCAATTTGGGAGAATGAATATTTGGTCATATTTTCTTCCCTTTTCCCTCCCCTCCCCCTGTTAAATGAAACTCGAGAACATGGTTTTTCATATTTTCATCTCTTTTCCCTCCCCTCCCCCTGAAAATGAGACTCGGGAACAAAGTGTTACTCTTCATGCCCCTATGACACCCAGGGACAGTGTTGGAGGCGTTATCATGCCCTTCACGTCTCTATAATGCCCATTACGTATGGTTTTATATGGAATCGATAATCGACCTATTTAAACTAGTTTACAATCAACAAGAGGTCACAATTAGATCAAAAGTGTCTTCCCGCTACCTAAGAAGTGAATGGTTCAAATTCTAGAAGGTGAGTTCGGGTTTTTTTTTTTTTTTTTTTTTTTTTTTAAAGAGGTTATAATTAATGTTATTAAATCACCTTGTTTAGTCTTTACGAGTTGAGTTTAAGTCAAGCTTGCATCAGCTCGTAGTAGTAGTAATAATACAGGTTGAATCTGCTTGAATGATTTTTCTAGCTGAGCCAGAAACTGAGCTCCAATTTGGCTCGCCTCCAACTCATTGATTGTTTTCTTTTTAAAGTTGCAAATGGTTGTGTTTGGTAACTTGAAGTGGAATAAACAAAGTGTTGCATGTAGGAACCTGGGGCGGTTCACACACAAGGATTGCACATAAAGTTGTGCATAATCTAAATGATTAAAAAGGTTACATACAGGGGCGGACTTATGTACAAAGATCGGGTTCCCAGGAACCCAGTCGGCTTTTAATTTGTAGTGTAAATGTATATAGAAAACCGAAAAGGAACCCATAAATAAAAATTTGGTGAACCCATAAACATAAATGCTATGGTGGTCCACTGGTTACCACGCGTTTCTTCTATCGTCACATCCTGAGTTCGAATCTTGAATTAGACATCCAAGCTAGTTTTTTTTTTGTTCCTTTTTTTCTTTTTCCTTTTTAAATTTAAACACATTTAGGGTTTGGAAGAAGTTAGAATAACATTAACGTAGCAGTGCAAGCACAACCTCCACTCCACCCTCATCCCTCTCTAGCGACCACCACTCACACCAGCCCTAGCTCCACCTCCGGCCACCGTCTCCTCTCCACCACTCCATCCATTGTATGTCTATAACTTTCTTCTCATGTGTTTTTTGTACATTTTTCCACTCAATTTGCTAAAGTTGTTGTTTGATTTGTTTATTGCTGTGTATAAATCGGGCATGGAGAATATGAAAAAAAGATTTGTATTTGTGTTGCGTTAAGGTGAAGTGTAACCATCTAACAACATAATTACTTTTTATTTTTTTATATAGTTTGCAGGTTTAGATTTATAATGTATAAATATGTTTATGAGATTGGAATTGTGAATATGGATTTCTTTAGGGTTAACGCTAATGGAAATTTAATATAAAATTTACGTCTTTATTATGTTCCGCGACCCGACCCGACTCGAAAATCTTAACGTATAGTTGTTAAAATTTGACCACCCCAAAAAAGTGAACCCATAGGAAAAAAATCCTGGATCCGCCACTGGTTACATACGAATACCATAACAAATATGCAATGCCATATATAGGCTACATGGAAAGAAATAATTGGAACGCGACCCTCTAGTGTTGAAATAACCAGAAATAAACTACCCATGATCTAAATATAAAAATTAGGTAAACAAAAAGTGCCAAATTATTTTTCTCGTTTACGTAGCTGTTAGGGATAGAATTTTATTAGTTATGGATCACGGATCCTCAGTATAGCCTGGGTTAGGATCCTCAGTTCAGTATGGATCAAGGATCCCCAGGAAATGGTACAGGGAGGCTAAGGATCCAGGATCCTCTTTATTATTCTAAACTAACAATTGTTTCCGTCATCCTTTAGCTTGTTTTGCAGGTGTATTCGAAGGAGACTTGGTCTTGCCGAGATTCTAGGGGAATATGCTTCATATTATTGCACGTGCAAGAGCTACATGACCGTTATGGTGATCGTGGGGGACTAGCACATTATTCGGATAGTTAGTTAGTTAGATATTTACTATTTTTGAATGGGATAACAAGCTTTATTTAGTAACTTAGTTCACACTTCACATACAATTCGAACTCTCTGCAATCAGTTGGCGATTACACACACTAACACATTAGCAATCATTGTATCAATCTTGTTATCATCTAAAGTTGTAATCTTTATTGTTCAATATAGTTGATAGTGATAGTTTTCACTATCCGAGGTTTTTTATGCCGGAGATCATTCATTGATCAAGGGTTTTTTCCTCGTATAAATCCTTGTGTTCATCATTCATTTCTTTTTTATACATTTGTTCATTTAACCAAGTATCCAACCTCACAAAAATCAGATTTGGTTACATTATCCTTGTGTGATTTTTGACCAAAACAGTTTGGCGCCCACCGTGGGGCAACCGGTGCTTCATTCTTGAAAATTCTATTCATTTCTATTCATTACCTTCAACCACATGGCTTCTCAAGGGAAAAACACTTCAAGCTCCATGACGGTAATCACCTCATCACAGGGCATTCCACCTTTGCCTCCTATTTCTTCTGGATCCCAGAAGAATGCTGCGAATGCTGCGAAGAAGACAACCCCCATTTTCACAAAAGCAACTACTGATGTTTCTTCTGCTCCTACTAACAATGATCTTTATTCTTTGATTTTGCAGATGAAGGATTACATGCAGCAGCAGGATAAAACTAATGACAGGATCCTTCGTGAGATTGATGAAGTCAAGAAATTGAAGAGATTAACGGAGTATCACTCTCCATTGGTGCCCAGATCATTGGATTTCACTACTCTAGCAACAACCATCCAGCATTCTAAGGCATCAGGTGTCTAGTACCACGGAGGATCATCAAGTATGCACTATGGATCATCGGCAATGACACAACCTTCAGGATCCTCCTTTCAGCCTCAATGATCCTCCTTCCAGCATCAAGGATCCTTCTCTAGTTCGGGAGGATACATGGGGACGCTGTCGGTTCAAGGATCCTACCTTCAGCATCAAGGATCCTCATCACAGGTTCAGGGATCCTCATCGCAGGTTCAAGGATCCATGGAGTACCCTCCAAGACCTTCAGCTCCGATGTACACTAGATCCAATGTCTTTCAGGATCAAGGATCCTTAAGGAGTCAGCAACCCAAAAGTTCAGAGATTCATGTGGGAGACTTCATCCCCATGCAGTTTATTGCTTCATCTGGTCCCACAATTATACCAGAATCACATCAGTTTGGATTCACATCTGGAATCCCAGCCTCGAATCAATCAGGAGGTAACACTTTCAACATGTCTTATAATACTAACCATGGCTTTATGCAGAAACCAGGGATCAACCAAGCTATGGCAAGGGAGTTGAAAAAACTCAAGGATATGATATCCAGTGTCCCGGGAGTGGTCAAACCCATTCCTGAGATTCCGGATGGGAGTCACAGGGTATCTCGCCTTATACCACCTATATGTGATGCAGGGATACCAAAGAGGTTTCAAACGCCAAATGTCATTTCAATAATTATTTTTCAATTTTTCTCCTCATTTGACGTTATACTATAAATGTCCCTTGCTCTTCATGCCCCCGTGACGCCCAGGGACAGTGTTGGAGGCGTTATCAAGCCCTTCACGTCCCTATAATGCCCATTACGTATGGTTTTATATAGAATCGGTAATCGACCTATCTAAACTAGTTTACAATCAACAAGAGGTCACAATTAGATCAAAGGTGTCTTCCCGCTACCTAAGAAGTTAATGGTTCAAATTCTAGAAGGTGAGTTGGTTTTTTTAAGAGGTTATACTTAATGTTATTAAATCACCCTGTTTAGTCTTTACGAGCTGAGTTTAAGTCAAGCTTGCATCAGCTAGTGATAGTAGTAATAATACAGGATGAATCTGCTTGAATGATTTTTCTAGCTGAGCCAGAAACTGAGCTCCAATTTGGCTCGCCTCCAACTCATTAATTGTTTTCTTTTTAAAGTTGCAAAAGGTCGTGTTTGGTAACTTGAAGTGGAATAAACAAAGTTGCATGTAGGAACCTGGGGCGGTTCACACACAAGGATTGCACACAAAGTTGTGCATAATCTAAACTAGTGTGATTCCCCCGCGCTTCGCGGCGGGAATTCAGTTGTAATCAATTCGATTCATTACGATATTGCTACTGGCTACAATAATCGGAATGGAAAACATTACATCAATGGAAAACAATAAAAACAAAATATCGATACCAGTACCGATTTTGTTCAATTGAGATCGGTCCGATTCGTTTGTATTCTATGTTTATTATATTTTAACATTGCGATACAATATTTTTATATGGATATTGTGCTGGTACCGTACCAGATCGAATCGAAACCGATAGAAAAACATATGTATCAGTCCCAATATTTATATATTGTTTTTTATTTTGATAAATAAACATTGTTGTATGAATGAAAAATTATCAAAACCGGATATCATTAAAATGAATAAAGGTATCAATGTTGTTCGGGTACGGTACAGTATGATAGCGATACTGAGTCAGTTTATCAAAAGTAAAAACAAAATTATTGCGAAGTTAGTTAGAAATACTATTACCAAATATAAGTACAGAATAATAAAAAATCATATTAATATTGATATATGTTGGATGTTAATCCTTATTATTAATAAAAAATAATATATATTCAATATTGGTGCTTATTATTAACAATAATTAAAATATCAATATTTTACAGTTTACCTAAGTTTCTATTGATATGTATAGTGTATAATGATTAAAAAGGTTACATACGAATACCATAACAAATGTGCAATGCCATATATAGGCTACATGGAAAGAAATAACTGGAACACGAACCTCTAGTATTGAAATAAACGGAAATAAACTACCCATGATCTAAATATAAAAATTAGGTAAACAAAAAGTGCCAAATTATTTTTCTCATTTACGTAGCGTACGTCGATCACACAGTAAAAAATCATTTAAGTACTGTAGTTCGATTAACACATAAAAAAATCACGAAGTTGCAGTAATTTCATGCTTTAGAGGGGTCTAATTTAGAGATGGATAAAAAACCCGGTTCCGGACCCGACTTGAAACCGGTTTCAGGTCCTACCAGGTGGCATCAACCCCCTGTTCAGACCTAATACTATCTGATAGTTCCTACTTGGTTCTTCATATTTTTTTGAGAATCGATTCCTACCCGAACCGGTTCCCGGCCCTACCCGAAGGTACCTAGGTAGGAACCGGTTATGACCGTTGAAACACGTTGGAATTGATTCCAACTATTCGTAACGGCTATATAGTTGTTTTCGACCATTTTATAACCATTAGAACCTATTCTTGACCCCCCCCCCCCCCCCCCCACAAATGAGTATAAATAGTTGGAGGATGTAATGGTTGATTACCTAACTCGAAAACGCATTAAAGAACCCAAAAAACGTAAAAGATACTCTTAATTTACTCTCGTTCTACACTTTCTAGCTTCTACACTTGTTATGGCATCCAAATCAACATCAACTGTTGGTGTTGATTCTTCCTCCGCCTCGTTCGTTATTGGTGTAATTCCGCATAATCGGAACAAGGAAATATGGTGCAATTGGGATTTGGTGGAGATGAGTGACGGTTCTACAAAGGCTCGTTGCAAGTTTTGTGACACTTTGTTAAAAAGTGATTCAAACTCTACTTTGAATAAGCATATTCAAAGGAAAATTTGTAAGGCGTTAAAGAATCTCCAGATGTCGAACAGGCCGAATTGGGTGGTGATGGTACCTGATGTGGCAAAAGTAGTTTAATAATTATTAACTAAATTAACCCTAATCTAGACACTAAGTTAAACTCTATACTCTCTAAAACTAGACCAAACTACTAACCGAAAAGTGAATCGATCGACTCTAGAATAGCTAAGTAAGTTCGGATATCGAACCCACGAGACTCTATTTATTACGTTACTAGACTCACTAGACTTATTGACTGACACAACTAAGGGGCTGTTTGTTTACTTCTTAATGAGGCTCTTAATGGTTTAGACCTCTTACTAGTTCAACACTTAATGATTCAGACTGTTTGTTTCACGAGCAGATGTCTGAATGATTCAGACATTTGCCTCTGAATGGTTAAGATTTATACAGAGTCTGAATGGTTAAGACCTCTAATCTAAATTAGTCAGACATTTGCCTCTGAATGGTTAAGTATTACACAGGCTCTTAATGGTTCAGACCTCTTACTGGTTCAACATTTAACCATTTAGATGTTGCCAACCTGCCCCTAAATTGTTTTATATTTTGAGGGGGGTTTTCTAATAACTTAAATTGCAATTAATTAAAGACTAACTTAATAACCGAACTAAGACGCAAATTGGGTTTCTGGATTTTACTCAGATGATGATAAGAATACTACCTAGGCTAGAATCCTACACATTATTAGAAGTTGGCTTTCTATCGGACATGAATTGTTATAGAACAGGGATCTTAAAGTACTAAACATACCGGGTAACCGAACAGAACGCTCGACCCTTCTCGAGAAGACACCTATAGAAACCTAATAAGCTGTTAATTCACTGATTTAGTAAACTCCCTGACGGGCTATCCAACTAGACTAATAAAGTACCCTTAGTCGACAATCTATCTCACAGCCGTAGCCAACACCGTTTCTTTCTGTGAAAACAGGCTCTTCGCGTCGCGCGAGGAGCATTACATAGTTGACCACGTGACGCAAGAAGCTAATAGTCAACTCCGGTCAATTCTCCTCCTCGCGTGACGCGAGGAGGCTTCCTTTACCCCGTCACGCGACACGACGAGGTATTTTCTCTCGGTTCTTGTGTGGTTTAACTTCTCGATCTTCCGTACGCATTCCAGTACTCGGTTTTCTAAATATATGGCTCGTTTTTCTCCCTTTTCAGCTATCTTTATCACCCGAGACCTGGAAAACACAAACTAATCAGTAATATACACATTCTACCTAAAAACGACGCAAATGGACTCAAAAACTGTACAAACTATACACGGAAAAGAAATGTATTTTGTAGCACATCAGTACTAGATTTCGCTATGACCCCGTTGCGGTTCAAGGTAAAATGGCGAAGTTGGTGATTCAAGAAGCGTTGACTTTCAAGCACTTAGACAGCCCTCGGTTAACAACCATGATTCGAGAGACGCTTCAAATCCGTTACATTCACTTAAGTCTTTCTACACTTAGGCGTCAATGTTTAAAATTGTGGAATGAAGCAAAAAAATGATTTAATTGTATTTTTTTGAAAATTTAAACACTGGTGTGAATTTAACTAGTGATGTTTGGTCAACTCCACATAGTTCACAAGAATTGTACATTTGTGTCGTCGTCCATTGGATAGATCCCAATTCGTGGCAAATGATTACACGGACGATGGCGTTTGAAAGTTTTCCGTCTCCACATAACCCACTAATTTAGTTAAAATTAAAGAAAATACAGAGTAAATTACTTTTTGAGTCCCTTTGTTCTAGTGGTTTTAACCACTTGAGTCCAAAATAAAGAAATTTAACACTCTGAGTCCATAACCGCTCATTTTATAACGTTTTGAGTCCCTGTGTTTTAGTGGTTTTAACCACTTGAGCCCAAAATTAAAAGTACAAGCGTTAAAAATTGGACTCAAAACGTTATAAAATGAGCGGTTAGGGACTTAGGGCGTTAAACTTTTTGATTTTGGATTCAAGTGGTTAAAACCACCAAAAAACAAGGACTCAAAAAGTAATTTACTAGATGATACAATAACAACATTTAATTTACAAAATAAATTATTTTCAATGTCATTCGATAATACCTCAAATAATACCACTATGATTGAAAATTTTAAATTAAAATATAAACTGATTTGTGGAGGCGATTTTCTCTATATATTTTTTTTGAATGGTAAAGGTTACGTTACTCCTACTTCTAAACTACCCCAATAAATACTAAACTACACCCCATGCCAGGATTTGAACCCTTATCTTTTCTCCAAGAGGCAAGAACCTCTACCACCCAGCTATAGCTGGAATGGCGATTTTCTCCATATATGGTGTGCATATTATTAATTTAGTTGTGCAATCCAGGCTCGAAGCTAAATTCGTTGACGATTTTATAAAAAAAGCTTTTAGAATATTGTTACACAATGATTTTTAAAATATAACACCCCAAAATGCGTATATGTTCTTATTTTTATTTTATACTTAATACCTTCGTATGAAAAATGGTAACTAGCGTCACGAACCATTAAACGTTAACTAGTAGCTTATTGAAATTTTAGCATTTAGTATGAAGCACGATGACTAGGGGTATTTAACCTAGTTATTTTACCTAAAGTTAACTTTAAATGAAAGAAAGTGAGTTATGACCAGATAAATTATAAGCAAAACTAGAAGAGCTAAAAGTGGGTTTTTGAAGAACTAGATAAAAAAAGTGTAGGTGTGCATATGTGTGTGTGTGTCGAGATAGAGAGGGAAGAGAGAAAACTCTCTTAAAAAAACTACATTTAAAAATTCAGCAAATTAAGAAAAATTGGAGGTTAATCTTATGCATGAACATCTTTTCCTAATCATCTAAGCCTCATAATCATATGGTAAGTTACAATTTCTCATTTGGTGAACTTTATAGAGATGGTGAACATAAAGGTGCCAAATCTTGTAGGGTTTATGTTGTGAAGGGGTATGGTCCCAAATTCTGCGCTGATTATTCAGGTCGTGCGTGGGACCAAAATCTTATCAAACCAATTTGTTAGCTTTCCCAACCTCGCGCCGGCTAATCAGATGTAATCTAGGTCGCGCGCAAAGTCAGGATTAACACAAGACCAGATTTAACACTAAGCTCCTTGAATAAAAACCCTGACTTCCTGGACCTTGCGCCGGCTACACGGGATATTCTCGGGGGTCGCGCAAAGGTAAGAAGCACGGGTAGACCTAGGACAAGTACCAAAGGTACAAGTGGCAGAGCAGTGAACCAATGAGCGTCCAACAGGCTGTATCAGATCATGCTGCACAATGGACAATCGTACAGGAGACAAAAATGTACACAAGGACGCACACGTGGCAACAATCAGCGTCTGCCGACCATTTCTCCATGATCTCCACTTAGCTGCTGATGACAGTCCAGACAACAATGGTGACTGTCAGGAC
This sequence comes from Helianthus tuberosus, assembly GCA_030545235.1. Taxonomy (NCBI): domain Eukaryota; kingdom Viridiplantae; phylum Streptophyta; class Magnoliopsida; order Asterales; family Asteraceae; genus Helianthus; species Helianthus tuberosus. Next base: position 158,960,607 of record CM060353.1, on the reverse strand, counting down.
ACGTGGATCCATTCAGTGTGCGCCAACTATCCTCTCGCCTAGAAGCACCAACGGTCGTGGCAGAGGAGACAGAATTGATATTCCTTATTGTCGACTACAGGTCCAAGGCCCATCAACACATCTCCTTCACAAACCACCTCGAATATAAATAGGGAACTTCAACTCCAGATTTAAGGATCGCTCTCTTAATCTCTCACTTTAATCACACACTATTATCTTCAAAACATATACTTATTCTCACACTGGAGGGTGGTTACAAGGAGAACACCCATATTCCCCTCCTTGTAACGAGCTTAACGGTGTTTAGTGTTTTGCAGGATCATCATAGCAGCTTGGACGAGACAAAGAAGATGAACCCTTATTTGTCGATGCACAAATCACAAACTAATCACCAGATTAGTTTGGTGTTTCTTCATTGGCGCCCACTGATTTTTTACAATCACTTTCATCTTTTTTTTTCTGTGCTTTTTTTCCTTATGATCTATGGCTGATGAAGGAATCCATTTCCCACCAATCGGACAACAATCTCAACTGGGTACGACAGTGGACGGCGCCCACGACCAAAACCTACCCGTTGACGAGTACGTCGAAAGGGAAAACACAAATACGGGAGTTATCCACACAAGTGGTATCCGTACCACCCAAACGGTGACTCCAACAAGTCACGGTACAGGTCCCTCAGCACCCACAATATCAGATTTCCCAGCAATGTCATGACTACCCGAGGGGGAAACTCCCGCCTTTTGGTATGCAAAGAGTCAAGCGAGTTTAAATCTCATCTACGCGAAACTGTGCACGCAGCAAGGGCTAGTTCAAACTCAGACGCAACAATCTCCATTTGCGAAACCTGCACCAAGACAAGTGAACTACGAGACGCCGCACCAGCTGCGCGCAGGAAGACAACAACATGAAAGGTCATCCTCACCAAGAAGGCAAAGTGTGCACGATACGCGCGACACTTATGGAGAAACAGAGAGCCACTATGATACTCACACTCATCCATAGCGAAAACCTCCATTGAGTAGCCGGCTCGGGCCACGCAACATAAACAACGAGTGGGATCGAGACACCGATGAAGTGGACTCGATGTATCAACAAGAGGAGACCTCAGTTTTTAGCCGACTTCAAAACAATCACGAAGCCTACAAGACACGGGCGAGAATAGCATATAACTCATTGGCTAAACACGACTACATCCTGGTCTACAGACCAGCAACAGCAACAGAGAAATCAAAGTTTGTTCGCGAGATTTCTCTCGCTCCGTTAGAAAAAGCCAAGCTTCCTCAAGCCGTCGGTAAGTTTAACGGCCTAACTGATCCAGATGACCATATTCAATTGTTCACAAACGTCGACGTAGTAGGAGGATGGACCATGCCCATGTGGTGCCATTTTTTCGTGGAGACCCTTACCGGGGCAGCACGCGCATGGTTTGACAGCCTCCCGTCAGGGAGAATAAAATCTTGGACTGATCTACAAGAAAAATTCCTCGCCCACTTCAGCCAGCAGTGGCGGTACAAGCACGACACCTATGAGGTAATGGATATCTGGAGGCGCGAGTGTGAAGGGTTGGAAGATTTCATAACTCGCTTCAACAAGGAGTGTTTGGAGATTGGAGGGGTCAGTGAAGATGGTGTGTGCGAAGCGTGATATGATTTTATTGATATTTTTAGCCCATTTTACGCATTAGTCAAGTTTTAAATTTATAAAACATGATATTCTACTAACACTAATCACACACTTGGCCAAGTGCACCCAACATGATCGTAGTATAGCGTTGGTAAGATACCGAGGTCGTCCAAGGACACAAGAGCTTTTAGTACCGGTTTATCCTCAACGTCTAATCAATCTAAAATTAAAAAAAAAAGGTTTTTAAAACATGAAAATAAAAACTAAAAATGCAGAAATAAAAATAAAATAAAAACATATAGACAAGATGAATCACTTGGATCCGACTCGCCTTTAATGTATCCTTTGATGATTTTCGCACTTTTGCACTTTTGCACTTTTAAGAGATTATCTTAGTTATAGTAGTAGGCCCCTCTTTTGAAGGTGACGTTACCCTCAACCCAGTGGTTAGAGTCAGCAAGGATACAATCCCAAAGGGTCGGAATATTGAAAGATAATTAATTAAGTTATTAATGCGAAAAGTGGTAGGCCCCTCTTTTGAAGGTGACGTTACCCTCGGCTAAGTGGTTTGAGTCAGCAGAGATAAAATCCCAAGTAGCCGGTTTAATGTATTAATAGTAGTCTACATATGAGGGGATCAAGCCATTCGCACCCCCGCCATCCAATACTAGTGGTCCTTGTAGGATCTATACACTGAACAAGGCAAGAACCTTACTAAACCATTCCCTTAACCCCCGACCAGGTAGCCAACATATCTCTATATAGACCGTAGAGATATGAATGGTGTAAATCTTTTCCTTTATATAGACAGTAAAGTAATGACAAGACACCACGGACAAATGATAAAGAAGTTTCACCTTCAACATAAGAAACTAGTTATTAAAGTCATTAATACAAAACCAAATAAAAGTGAGAAAAGATTAAAAATCAAAAGTAATACATTAAAGACTTGTCTTCACCAAGTGATGTAAGAGGCTAAGCCAAACAGGGCCTTTGATTGGCAAGAACTCTTACTATCAATCTTGGATCCCGAGACTGCTACACACACTCTAAGGTGGATGATGGATGATGGTGGTGGATGTGGGTGTTGTAGTGGTGGTGGAGTGGTGGCAAAGTGGGAGAGTGGTGGTTTGCCAAGAGATGCCTTTTGAAGTGAGCCAAGCACCCCTATTTATAGCCTGCACAGAAGCCTGGCCACGACCCCGTGTGCAGTGGGCACGCCCCGTGGCCATCCTTTTCTCTTCCTTCATTAAATGCATGTGTCAGCAAAGGGCTCAACACGGCCCGTGTCCAGAGGGCACGGCCCCGTGTGCAGAAGCGTATCTGTAATACCAAGATTTTGCAAGATTCTTTGTATCTTAGCGTTGACCACGCCCAGTGCTGAGCTGGGTATGCCCCCGTGGTGGGTGTAGAAGCTTCCACAGCTTTGTATTTTCTGCGGGCTGCTGACCACGGCCCCGTGTCCAGTGGGCACGGCCCGTGGTCAGTCTTTTATTTCTTATTTTTTGCCTTTGGGGATGCTGCCGAGGGGTCGGGCATGTCACGTTTATTCCTTTTCTTTGTATTTATGTTGGTTTTTGCTGTATATTAGTTCCTTTTGCTCGTTTAAGCTTATCTGGTCCTGTAAATTCAAAAGGAAGACAAAAACACGTTGTTTCCAACATTAGTACTAAGAAAAGAGTTAGTTTTATGGCTCATTTGATGTAATTTATATGTTAAATTTTGCACACATCAAATACCCCCACACTTGAATCATTGCTTGTCCTCAAGCAAAACTCTTTAATATGTGGCTTTACACACCCAAATGGAATAGGTAGAGGAGAAGTTTTGGGTTTGTCTTGAGTGTCAGGAATCCAAGATCTTTATTGGGTTTTATTTTTATTTTATTTACAATCATATTCGTTATGATTTATTTAGAACATTTTATAAGAATAATTACTTATTTGGGCATAACATGCCTCTTTTAAATTCTATTTATATACAAGTTCACATACCTCACGGGAGATCACTCAACACTCGGCCGAAGATGTATTTTTGTGAAACACTCGAGACCGGCATGAAACTTACTTCCACCATATGCTTGCCAAGCAATCAAACATCCTCCTTTTTAACTATAGACCTTCGTAAATATCAAGAGGACTTTGGGAAAGGGTAGGTGGTTTTGGTTAGTGGTTAGTAAAAAGGGCTAAAAGCGTAAAAAGCGTCAGTCGTCGTAAATCTTTTTTCTTTCATTTTTTTTATAAGAGACGTCACAAGATCACCGAGCTTTTTTACTAAAATAAAGGGTTTGAAAAAAAAAGGGTTTTGGTGGGTAAAGGGTGTTTGTTTTGTGGGTTTTAAAATGAAAAGGTTTAGGCTCAAAGGGTTAACTTGGGGGATTTTGGGTAGGTGATAAAAAAAATTGAAAAATAATGGTGTTGAAAGGAAAATGGGTTAGTCCTAACGCCTCCATCATTTACTTACTTAGGTTTAAGTTGGTAAGGACCCGGAATGTATCCTCGTGGCAAGTTCTAGAGTCGTAAAAACCAAGCGGCTATTCACACAAGAAACAAAAAATGAGCATTTAGTTTTAAAGATATATGCTTGTATGCTCGATGAAGGCTCAAAACTCACTTGTTGTGGGAATGAGTTTATAATGTGATCAAGTATCTATAATCAAATTTTAATTAGATTTGTCATACCTTTTCATAATTTTCTTATTTGGTTCTTTTTATCACAACGCTATCGGTTGTAAATTTATAAAAATATGATCTTTTTAGAACTTGTTATTCCTAAATTAAACCAAGACAAGTAAAAAAATGAAAATTTTTGAAAAAAAATTGGGGTGATTAGCGGTTCCAATAGAGTTTTGTTTAAGGCTTGTTATTAGGACTTGCAAAATTCAAGGTTTTAGCATCCCCCCCACACTTAAATTACACATTGTCCTCAATGTGTCCCAAAAATAAGTTTTTAGGTTGATTGAATGTGTAAAAAGGTGTTGAAAAACAAAATTTTATGTTACTGGGCGTCTGGCCACGACCCCGTGTTGGTCCGGGCACGGCCCTGTGGTCAGATCGCCAGTAACAAATTTTAACAGAAGGCTGGGCACGGGACGTGTTTAGTGAGCACGACCCCTTGTCCAGTTACCTGAACTAGGCAAATTTTCTGCAAAGCCTGGGCACGGGGGCGTGTTGGGCTGAGCAGACCCCGTGCTGAACTTGCTGTAATGTTGGAAAATTGTCGGGAGGCTCTGTTTTCGTGCATGGGGTGTGACTTTAATATTCCCTTGGTAACCTCCACCTTTTCGAGTGTGTTTTATTCCTCAAGAGTAAAGCTAAACTAGAAAACATAAAAGTTAAACTAAACTAAAAACTACGGATAGTTCCGCGGAATGCCTCCGTGGTGTGCCACGTTTATAAGGGTCCTTGGCTAGACCCAAAGTCGGTCATATGTTACCCGAGCGGGATGTCTCGCATCCCGTGTTGCATCGTCGGAGAACGTCATTCAAGCTTGAGTCTATGACATCCATGTAGTTGACCGGGTCATCTTCTACTCTTTTCCCAACCCCGAATTACATCTCTTTGTCTTTGACCCTCAATGTTAACTTTACATCACTCATATCCACCATTGCGTGAGCGATGGCAAGGAATTGTCTTCCTAGAATGAGTGGAACTTTGGTGTCTTCCTCCATATCGAGTATGACAAAGTCGGCCGGGAAGACAAAGTCTCTGACTTTTACCAATAGATTTTCGGCGACACCTTGTGGATATTTGATAGACCTATCAGTGAGTTGTATGCTCATCTTTGTGGGGCTCGTTTTACCTAGTCCGAGTTAGTCAAACATTGATGAGGGCATGAGTTTGATGCTAGCCCCAAGGTCGGCTAATGCATTGCGTACAGGGGATCCCCCAATGGAACAAGGGATGGTGAAACTTCCGGGGTCGATTTTCTTTTGTGGGAGTTTGTTGAGTAGCACGATGGAGCATTCTTCACTTAAATTGACTAATTGCAATGTTTCAATCTTCCTTTTATGAGTGAGGAAGTCTCTCATGAATTTTGAATATTTTGGCATTTGAGTGAGTACTTCCACAAATGGAAGATTGATATGCAATTTTTTTAGTAAGTTTATGAATTTTGTGAATTGCTCGTCGGTCTTTTGGCGAAGTAACCGACCGGGGTATGGTACCGAGGGGTTCTTGGTAGGCTCGGGAATTGGCAGAGGAGTTGTTTCCTTATGGGTTGTTGGTGAGGTCGTGGTTTGAATGGGTGGATTTTTGTCGGATGGGGGTAGTGGAGCCTCTTCGGGACCTACGGTACGGTTTCTCAATGTTATGAGATGCACTTCCGCCTTTGGGTTGGGTTAGGTATTGCTAGGTAACGCGCCTTGTGGTCTCTCGGAGAAATTTTTGAGCTAGTTAATTTAGTTGTTTTTCAACGTTTTGAATACTAGCTTGTTGATTTCTAAAGTTTAATTCCACTTGTAGGAATCGATCCGAGTTCTTTTTTTTCGGTTTCGGAGATGAGGCGTGAAACAGTGTCTTCAAGCCTCTCTCGTCCCCCTTGTTGTTGTTGAGAGAAATTTTGTGACTCATTTCTTAGTTGTTGTTGAAAGTTTGTTCGTTGGTTTTGTTGGTTACTACTATTGTCGGGTTCTCTCCAACCAAGGTTAGAGTGGTTACGCCATCCTTGGTTGTAGGTGCCCGTTGGGGGACCCGACGGCCTAGGTCTATTATCAATGTAGTTTACCTTTTCCGTTTAATTATCCATTTCTTTCATACAACTCCAATTTTCATGTGGCCCACCACACCCTTCGCAGGCCATAACCGAGGCCGTTTTTGCCATTTCCAACTTTTTTGATTTTTGAAGATAGGGCCTTGATTTGGGCTTGTAAAAAGGTGTTTTCATCTACCTTATGGGCGCCTGGGGCAATAGATTTTGTGCCTCGGGGAGCGTGCCATTGAAAATTGTTTTGAGCAATTTCCTCAATTTGATTATAAATTTAATTTGGGCGACGATTACCTAGGAATCCCCCGGAGCTAGAGTCGAGTGTTTGTCTTGTGTGTGGCAACAACCCATTATAGAAGGTGGATACTTGTTGCCACACTACAAGACCACGATGAGGGAATTTTCTTAATTGCTCCTTGAACCTTTCCCAAGTTTCATATAAGGATTCCCCGTCCTCTTGCGAATATGTATTAATTTCAGTCATTAATTTAGATGTTTTAGAAGCGGGAAATACTTATATAGAAAATTTTGGGCTAATTCATCCCAAGTGTTACCGAACCACTTGGGAGGGTGTTAAGCCAAGCTTTAATTCGGTCTTTTAGTGAAAATGGGAACATTCGGAGGCGGATGGCGTCGTTTGATGCTCCGTTGATCCGGAAAGTATCACATATTTCCAAAAAGTTGGTAATATGTAAATGGGGATCTTCGTCAGCTAGGCTATGGAAGGTTGTGGAGTTTTGGAGCATTTGGATCAAATGCGGCCGAAGTTCGAAGTTACTGGCATCGTAATTCGGGGCATTGATAGCGGCTCCGAGGTTACCTACCGTGGGCCATAGGTAATCCATCAGGGTACGTTGATCCGCCATTGGAAGTTGGTCCCCCGAAACTTTCTACTGATTTTTAGCTTTTAGTCTCTTTCTTAGAAAGTGTTCGGGTTCGTCTAGGGGTTCTTTTATGTCTTTATTGGAACTGGAGCTCATGCATTGCGTAGAAAGTTCAGGTGTCGCGCCTGGGTTCCAAGTCCTGCGATAAAAACAACAAAGAATGTTGGTCAGAAGTCTCACCACGGCCCCATGGTCACTGACCACGGGCCTTGGTCGTGGTTACACTGATTGTTTTCTAGATCCCAGTTACTGAGGAGTTCAGCACGGCCCCCTGGTGCACTGCCACGGACCCGTGGGCACACTTTTGTAACTCAGAAAACAAAAATTGCCAGTAAGTTTACTGGGCACGGCCCCGTGTCCGACCAGGCACGGCCCCGTGCTGAAGTCTTCAGAAGCTGAAAAATTAAGAAAAATCCAAAAAAAAAAAGAAAAATAAGTAAAAATAATAAGGCCGTTGATTCCTAACTTTCCTAAAATCCTTGTGTCCCCGGAAACGGTGCCAAAAACTTGGTGTGTGCGAAGCGTGATATGATTTTAATGATATTTTTAACCCATTTTACGCATTAGTCAAGTTTTAAATTTATAAAAAACGATATTCTACTAACACTAAACACACACTTGGGCAAGTGCACCCATCGTGAGCGTCGTATAGCGTTGGTAAGATACCGAGGTCGTCCAAGGACACAAGAACTTTTAGTACCGGTTTATCCTCAACGTCTAATCAATCTAAAATTTTTTTTAGAAAAGGTTTTTAAAACATGAAAATAAAAACTAAAAATGCAGAAATAAAATAAAAACAGATAGACAGGATGAATCACTTGGATCCGACTCGCCTTTAATGTATCCTTTGATGATTTATGCACTTTTGCACTTTTTAAGAGATTATCTTAGTTATAGTAGTAGGCCCCTCTTTTGAAGTTGACGTTACCCTCAACCCAGTAGTTTGAGTCAGCAAGGATACAATTCCAAAGGTTCGGAATATTGAAAGACAATTAATTAAGTTATTAATGCGAAAAGTGGTAGGCCCCTCTTTTGAAGGTGGCGCTACCCTCGGCTAAGTGGTTTGAGTCAGCAAGGATACAATCCCAAGTAGCCAGTTTAATGTATTAATAGTAGTCTACGTATGAGGGAATCAAGCCATTCACACCCCCGCCATCCAATACCAGTGGGTATTGAAGGAGGTTCTAGTAAGCTTGACCCAAGTCCTTGCAGGATCTATGCACTGAACAAGGCAAGAACCTTACTAAACCATTCCCTTAACCCCCGACCAGGTACCCAACATATCTCTATATAGACCGTTGAGATATGAATGGTGTAAATCTTTTACTTTATATAGACTGTAAAGTAATGCCAAGACACCACGGACAAATGATAAAGAAGTTTCACCTTCAACATAAGAAACTAGTTATTAAAGTCATTAATATAAAACCAAATAAAAAGTGCTAAAAGATTAAAAATCAAAAGTAATACATTAAAGACTTTTCTTCACCAAGTGATGTAAGAGGCTTAGCCAAACATCGCCTTTGATTGGCAAGAACTCTTACTATCAATCTTGGATCCCGAGACTACTACACACAGTCTAAGGTGGATAATGGATGATGGTGGTGGATGTGGGTGTTGTAGTGGTGGTGGAGTGGTGGCAAAGTGGGAGAGTGGTGGTTTTCCAAGGGATGCCTTTTGTAGTGATCCAAGCACCCCTATTTATAGCCTGCACAGAAGCCTGGCCACGGCCCCGTGTCCAGTGGGCACGCCCCGTGGCCATCCCTTTCTCTTCCTTCATTAAATGCATGTGTCAGCGGAGGGCTCAACACAGCCCGTGTCCAGCGGGCACGACCCCTTGTGCAGAAGCGTATCTGTACTACCAAGATTTTGCAAGATTCTGCGTATCTTAGCGTTGACCACGCCCCGTACTGAGCTGGGTGCAACCCCGTGGTGGGCGTAGAAGCTTCCACAGCTTTGTCTTTTCTGCAGGCTGCTGACCACGCCCCCGTGTCCAGTGGGCACGACCCATGGTCAGTCTTCTGTTTCTTGTTTTTGCCTTTGGGGATGCTGCCAAGGGGTCGGGCATGTCACGTTTATTCCTTTTCTTTGTATTTATGTTGGTTTTTGCTGTATATTTGTTCATTTTGCTCGTTTAAGCTTATTTGGTCCTGTAAATTCAAAAGGAAGACAAAAACACGCTTTTTCCAACATTAGTACTAAAAAATTGGTTAGTTTTATGCCTCATTTGATGTATTATATGTTACATTTTGCACACATCAGAAGACCTCATGCGTGCCCACTTTAAAAAAGCCATACGCTGTGACAGCCTAATCAGGACTATCACTGGGAGAGACGACATGCCTAAAGAGTGGGGCAAGCAAATGGAAGCAGCAAAGATTGTTGCACAGATAGAAGAAACTTTGACTGGGTCGAGGTCCAGTCACTATTAGAAAGATCACTACTCAACAGATCACTACTCGAAAGACTATGCGTGCGACTCCAGCAAGCGCAACAAAAGGAAGAGACACTCCGACTGGAGATCAAGCCAATCGCACAACGACGATGAAAGACACCGCCGTGGTGAAGACGCCCGAGCTACAATTGAAAAGATAGGGTACACAAAGGCAAACAAAGGTGAGAATTAGGAGAAACGGTGGACTCCGCTGACTAAGACACCCCTAGTGTCACACCCCAACCGATGACGGAAACATCAGGGCATGGCACTGAGCGAAACAGATTGTCCAAGAGAAATTCCATAACAACTACTTTACCGAATAGTTAACATTATGCCCCATACCATAACCTATTAAGAAAAATTAGTTATTACAGACAGTGATATCTCAAATAGGAATAACATGTTCCAACAACTCAGATTTAAAAGAAAATAAATTGTCCTTGTTGGTTTCTAGACTCTCCTAAACTCGATTCCATCAAATAGCAAGGAAGCACCCTAAGCACCTGTCACATACGTTAAAATAGAGGTCAATACACATAGTGTAAGGGTGAGCATACAAGTTTAATAGTAATAGTAGAGTTTGAAAGCGTATACGCATAACCAGCATGTAACATGTATAATGCGAAGCTAGTATGTTATTGACAATGAAATATGCACAGACTAAACTGCGAGTTGTAGAATGCGCAACACATATCACCACCGTGACATGTGAGAGGTAACCTTAACAACCCCTTTCCACGATAGGTGGTGAGTCCAAAAAAATAGTACTATCGTTGCTAAGGCGTCAGGCAACAATCACTGTGTTAACATAACATACAAGCATTCATCAAGTAACAAGTAACATACAATAACGGTCAGTGTATAAATAGTGTTTGCGTTGTGTGTTCGATTGTGATTTAGAATATGTAACGTATGTAACACCTAAAAGTGCATAAAGCAAAAAGGGATCGAGTAGACTCACAGCGATGGAAGTATAGATTGAAGGGAGCGCTAGTGTGATTAGCCTGAATAGTTAACGATAGCATAAGAGAATAGCGGTGCGCAAAACGGTGAAAGTGACCAAGTGTCAAATGGTAATCCGATCGGATCGCAATCCGATCGGATGGTCATTCGATCGGATGTCAATCTGTTCGGATGGTCATCCGATCGAATGGCCATTCGGTCAGATCGACACTCGTTTGGTAAGGATGTGTTTGTGTATGATGGCTTTGAAGTTTTCGTTGTAGCATTTTGAAAACAGAGAAGTATCTCTACCCTTCAGTTCGATCGGATAGCAATCCAATTGGCAGGACACTTAGTGAGAACAAGTTCACAGTAGGATGGTTACTCGATCGGATGGCAATCCGATCGGGTAGCAACCCTATGTATTGAACATATTGAAAATTATTTAAGTGTTGAATCTCAAGTGCAATCCGATCGGATTGCAGTCCGATCGGATGGCAATCCGATCGGACGACAATCTGTCCCAACGCATCTGAACGTTTTGAACTTGATTATATTTGCAAGATTGCGGTTTGTTCGAGACGGTTTGACTACGTGCTAAACAATAAAACCTCGTCAAGTCCCAAGTCGTCCGATCGAACAGGAACCACCCAAATCCGATCAGTTTACTGGTTCGTGATGGTCGTTCTTGTTTAACCCGAAATCGGTTGTATCCTTAATAGTGACTAGATCTTGAACCAACTCATCACTAAGAAAGAGTAGAAGATCAGAACGAGCTCCGTTCTACCGGTTTTGAGTGCATTTAGTGTAAAAGAGTTGAAAGAAAGTTGGAAAACCATCTTTCAATCCTTTAATCCTTAAAAACGTTTAGATCTATGCAAATTCGTTGTGAAATCATGTGGAAATCCTTCAGATCTGAGTTGTTCTTGGTGGAATGAAGCCAAATCTTGAAGTTCATAAGAACTCCATGATGATATCATCCTAAAACACCTCAAATCCGGTGATTTCACCGTTAAAAGTTGAGATTCAAAGGTGAAAATGATGAAGAAGTGTGTGTAGATCATAGAAGTACAAGATTTGAGTTGAAAACTTACAAGAATCGCAAGAAATCGAGAGAAAAGAGGGCTTGAGGGAGCTGGTCGAGTGAGAGAGCTGTCCCATCACAAATGATGTGACAGGAGGGTATTTATAGGGTTTCCATAAAGGGAAAGTGCATAAGTTTCGGATTGGCCACCGATCAGATGGCGGTTCGATAGGATGGCAATCCGATCGGATGGAAATCTGATCGGATGGCCACTCGATCGACTGGCCATTCAATCCAGGTGTCCGGCATGTTAAGTTTTGTCGTTTCGATTCGCGTGAGTGATGCGATAATATTACCCAATAGTCACACAAATAACCTAACCACTATAACTAACATACAATCATTATAAATAACTTGCATTTAGCGTTTGCGATTAGATTGCGATGCGATAGAATTGCGATTGCGATTAATCACCTCAACATAAACATAACATGCACAAGTAACATATAATAGCACACACACGTAAAACAATATCCAGAACACATAATTCGAGTTGCGAATGCGATAGCGATTAGCGATAAATATGCGATTAAAACTCGATTATTAACAAATACTCCACATAATACCACTAAAGCGATTAAATAATAGAATTCAATTACAAGTCAAAAGTACGATTTGCTAGTCAAGCAAGGAGTGACAGATCGCAATTAGCAATCTTTTCTTCCTTTGACTTTGACTTGTACTTTGACTTCTAAAAAGCGGGTTGTTACAGCCTCCCCTACTTTAGGAAATTTTGTCCCGAAATTTAAGAAGTAGGCGTAACAAACAGTTGCGGGTACTTCGCCTTCATGTCGCTTTCAAGTTCCCAGGTGAACTCGACGCCTCATTTGCCTTCCCAACGAACCTTCACAATGGGAATGTGTGAGCGTCTGAGCACCTTGGTTTCTCGTCCCACGATCTCGACAGGCTTTTCCACGAAGTGTAATGTTTCGTCCACTTGTAAATCCTCAAGGGGGACATGTAATTCTGGTCGGCTAAGCACTTTCTGAGGCTCGAAACGTGGAAAGTCGGGTGGACATTACTAAGTTCCTCTGGTAGTTCGAGTCTGTAGGCCACTTTTCCAATCCTTTCCAGAATTTTAAAGGGTCCAACATATCGAGGCGCGAACTTTCCTTTCTTGCCGAACCTGATCACTCCCTTCCAAGGTGCAACCTTTAAGAGTACGTGATCGCCAACGTCAAATTCAAGGGGCTTGCGGCGTCTATCAGCGTAAATTTTATGTCGGCTCCGAGCTTTCAATAGATTGTCTTGAATTTGGAGGATTTTGTCAGTCGTTTCTTGCAACAGCTCAGGACCGGTAATTTACGCGTCTCTGATCTCGTGCCATATAATAGGCGATCGACATTTCCTTCCGTATAAAGCCTCAAATGGTGCCATTTGTATGCTAGAATGATAACTGTTATTGTACGAGAATTCGACCAAAGGTAAGTGGTGTCCCAATTACCACCGAAATCTATGACACACGAGCGAAGCATGTCTTCAAGGGTACGAATTGTTCTTTCAGTCTGACCGTAGGTTTGGGGATGGAAAGCGGTACTTTGATTAAGAGTAGTACCGAGAGCAGATTGAAACGTTTCCCAAAGACGCGAGGTAAACCAACCATCGCGGCCAGAGATGATGTCACGAGGCGTCCCGTGTCGACAAATGATCCATCGGTGTAGATTCGGGCTAATTTTTCAACCTTATAGTCTTCTCGTATCGGCAGGAAATGGGATGATTTGGTCAAACGGTCAACGACAACCCAGATGATGTCTTGACCTGATTGCGTGCGCAGAAGTTTCGTTATGAAGTCCATAGCTATACTCTCCCATTTCCACATTGAGATTTCGGGTTGAACGAGTAAGCCAGGGGGTCTTTGATGCTCAACCTTGTCATTGGAACAGGTCAGGCATCTCGAAACATAGAGGGCGATATCCTTTTTCATGCCCGGCCACCTGTACTTGTAGCGCATGTCCTGGTATATCTTGTCAACACCAGGATGAATCGAATACCGAGATTTATGGGCTTCGTCCAACAGTAGTTGTCGTAAATTAGTGCACTTGGGAATCCAAATTCGGTCCAAATAATGAAAGATACCATTTGATTTATTCTCGAGTTGGACGCCATCGTTTAGAATCCTTTCCTTCTTCAAAGTTCGTTCGGTGAAACAAGCATGCTGCGCGTCACGGATGAGAGTTTCGAGGTGATGTTGGGCTTGGATATTACAAACGCTATGCAAATAGCTTCGTCGACTAAGAGCGTCGGCAACAACATTTGCTTTGCCTGGATGGTAGCGAATCTCACAGCCGTAATCGTTGAGCAGTTCTACCCACCGGCGTAGACGCATATGTAGCTCGTTCTGGTCAAAGATATGTTGTAGGCTCCTATGATCGGTGAAGATCGTACACTTGGTACCGTAAACGTAGTGTCGCCAAATCGTTAACGCAAAAACAACTTCGCCAAGCTCGAGGTAGTGTGTGGTGTAGTTCTTCTCGTGGATCTTGAGCTGTCGAGAAGCGTACGTGATAACCTTATCTCATTGCATGAGAACACAACCAAGACCAAGGTTAGAGGCATCGCAGTAGTCTATGAATTCATCGTTTCCGTCGGGCAATGAGAGCACGGGGGCATTACAAAGCATGGCTTTGAGAGTTTGAAAGGCTTCCTCTTGTTTAGTTCCCCAAACAAAAGGTTTGCCCTTTGCGTAAGCGAGGTAAGCGGCACAACGATTTTAGAGAAACCTTCGATAAAATGGCGGTAATAGCCTGCCAGTTCGAGAAAAGAACGGACTTCAGACGGGTTCTTGGGTGTAACCCAACTCTTAACAGCTTCGATCTTCGCGGGATCGACGTGAATACCTTGACTATTGACAATGTGACCCAAGAATTGGACCTCCTCCAGCCAAAATTCACACTTGGAGAACTTGGCGTAGAGACGGTTTCCCTGGAGTAACTCAAGAACCAAACATAGATGTTGCGAGTGTTCGGCTTTTGACTTGGAATAGATCAGGATATCATCGATGAACACGATTACGAAGCGGTCAAGGAAGGGTTTACACACGCGATTCATTAGGTCCATGAAGACTGCGGGAGCGTTGGTCAATCCAAAAAGCATGACAACAAACTCGTAATGACCATAGCGTATTCGAGAAGCGGTTTTGGGAATATCGTCATCTTGAATGCGTAGCTGGTGATAGCCTGAGCGTAGATCGATCTTAGAAAAACACGTAGCACCTTGTAACTGATCAAACAAATCATCGATTCGAGGCAAGGGATAACGATTCTTGATTGTCAGCTTATTCAACTCCCTATAGTCGATGCACATCCGGAACGTACGATCCTTCTTTTTGACGAAAAGGACAGGTGCGCCCCATGGAGAGGTGCTAGGGCGTATAAAGCCTTTATCCAGAAGTTCCTGGAGCTGACTCGCGAGTTCGTGCATTTCAGAAGGAGCGAGACGATAGGGCGCTTTAGCAACAGGGTTTGCTCCATGAATGAGGTCGATTCGGAAATCGATATCACGAGTGGGAGGTAGTCCGGGTAAATCGTCAGGAAAAACGTTTGGGAATTCACAAACAACGGGAACATCTTTTACCCCTGGATTACCTTTCTTTTCCTTCTCCGCTACTATGATGTTAGCCAAGAAAGCTTTGTATTCCTTGCTGAGATACTTGCTAGATTGGGCACATGACATGAGTTTGAGACCTTTTGAAGGAGTTTCGTCGTACACACAAAGTTGATCACCATTAGTGAGCGAGAAACGAATCATCTTATCGAAACAAACAACTTCAGCATGATTTTCACGAAGAAAATCCATGCCTACTATGACGTCAAAACTATCGAGCTGCATTGGAATAAGGTCGATAGGGAAGACGTGATTGTTGAGTTCAAGTGTACAATCACATAGAACAGAATTGACTGCGACGGTTCTTCCGGTGGAAACTTCAACATCGAATGTCGAGGGGAGATGAGCGCGCTTAAAATTAAGGAGCTTTTCGAATTCAAACGATACAAAACAGTTATCTGCTCCAGTATCAAACAAACACGAAGCATATATACCATTCACAAGGAACGTACCATTGACCACATTGTTGTCTGCTTGAGCCTGACGGGCGTTAATGTTGAATGCATGTTCGCGGGCTGCTAGTTGTTGCTGCTGTTGCTGAGGCTGCTGCTGTTGTGTCTCTTGCTTAACCACTTGATTGGGGCACATGTTTGCAAAGTGGTTGAGATCACCACACGCAAAGCAAGCTCTAGCATGAGCTGCGGGTGCAGGAGCTCCTTGATGGCCTTGAGGAGTAGTAAGTAGAGCTTGTTGAGTAGGAGCTTGACCTTGTGCTGGAGCGGGGGCTTGGCGTGGACCTGTATGACAGTTTACGGTGAAGTGGTCGTATATATTGCAATGAACACTTAACCGACACGCAATACCCACTGGTGATGATAATTACAAGAAGGGCAAAGCGGGTGTGGTCCAAGGTATGCACGCTTGGCAGGCGGTGCATTGACCACAGGTGCCGCTACTTGGCGGTGTTGAGGTTGCGGTGGTGCTGGTACTGTTTGGAGCGGGGCTGCAGTAATTGCACAATTCTTGTTGCTGGAACTGCTGTTGTTCTTCCTCTTGCGGCGAGATAGCTTGGATGACTGTGGTGCGATAGCGGTTTCAACGGTGGTAGTGGCTGTGACTTGATGCAGATTCTTGGAGGTTTTGTCAAAATAAACCCGCCCTGACTCGCTTGTCGTTTATCTCTGCAGCGAGCAGGTAGGTTTCCTCGATCGTTGTTGTCTTTGCAGCCTGAACAAAAATATGCGACGTAGTCCGGAAGAGCACGGATATACTTCTTGATTGTGATATCTGGGGTAGTAACTTGACCGGGACAGATAATACTCAACTTCTTGAAGTGGGCAGTCAAACCAGCGTTATCTCCACCATCCTGTTTTATGTGCCAGAATTCATTCTCTAGCTTTTGGAGTTCATGGGGAGGACAAAACTCTTGCATCATTATGTTCTTCAACTCATCCCAAGACAATCCGAAAGCTGCATCGTTTCCTCATTTATTTCTCTCGGTCGTCCACCAATCAAGAGCGCGGGATTGGAAGACGTCAGTAGCATTGATGGTGCACAGGTTTTCTGGACAGCCACTCTGGCTCAGGGTGACTTTGATAGAATCAAACCATTGAAACATGGCCGTATGACCATCTTCGCCGGTAAACTCTTTTGGTCCGCAGGCTTGAACTGCTTGAAGTTAAAAGCAGCCTTAGGAGTATAAAACCTGGACCCTTCTGAGGACTTGCTTGCATTCTCGTTCAGTTTGCTGACGATCTGGGGGATGACTTTTGACATTTTCTTAGAGACAAGAGCGGCGATGCGTTTGTCATCGTGGTTTCGGCGAGCGGCACGCGAGTGGAATGTTCCAAACGATGACTTTGTCTGCAATAGACATCGCCATAGGACTCAAACACAGTTTCGATTATTCCTAGTATAGTCTAGCGATTCATCATAAAGCTCAGGAACACGTAGTCACATAAACACAGAATCACATAAACACTTAAGCACATAAGCACGTAGTCCACGTAAGCACAGTATCACAAAGGCAAATAGTCTAGCCTAAACACATATGTTGCACGTATTCACCTACCCTTCATAGCGTGTATTGCTATTAAGTATAGCGATTGCGATTAGCGAGTAGTGATTGCGGATAATGACCAGCGATTTGTTGGCATTTTGAGGTAAATGTGCAGTGCGAGTTGTGCGTGTTGTTTAAAGCGAACCGCGAAAAGCAAGTAAATCACCAAAATCGAAACACAAAAACACATGAAATCACGTAAAATCCACATAAAAATCGATAAATCACAGAGTTGGCGGCTGCGGGCTCCAGAATCGAAACGCATAAAATCGAAGAGAGATTGTCTCGGGTGTGCGTAGACATCGACCACCCAAAGTGATTCGACTATTCACAAGGACCTCAAGCACACACCTTGGCCTTCCGGACTGTGCTCTTGCTTTAATTTGAGCAATCGGCACGCATCCTTCCAGTTACAATGTGATCCAAGTCATTGGAGTCCGTTGAGACTTTGGTGAGAGTTTTGTAAAACCACAATAAAGAGCGGAATAAGTCATCAATATTCTGGTTTCACCCCTAACTTAACGACTATGTTTCCTGTGTTGATGAAGTAGAGGGGAAAATTTGCGTCGAAGTATGGGTTTCACTCCTGATTCAATGCAAATTCCCGTGTTTATAATAAAAATAGCAGTTCGAACGAGTGATTTAGTAGAGAGTTTGCGGCTTTCACACCTGGTCTCTACCAAACCATCCGTTTGTGTGTATATCCAGCCTTAGGAAAGGCTGATCTTGCGCAGAACTATAGTTTAAGATGTTCGCGCAAGTGTGTAGTGTATAGCGAGTTCGAGCGAGAAATGGCGAGCAAGCTCGAACAAAACCCATATTGGGCATGCACAAGTCGGTCAGTTGGTACTTAGACTATAGACTAGGTCGTTACTAAGACACCGACCCGGACTAGGTCGAGTCTTGCCTAATTCCCTATAGTTATAGCTCCGATACCAATCTGTCACACCCCAACCGATGACGGAAACATCAGGGCATGGCACTAAGCGAAACAGATTGTCCAAGAGAAATTCCATAACAACTACTTTACCGAATAGTTAACATTATGTCCCATACCATAACCTATAAAGCAAAATTAGTTATTACACACAGCGATATCTCAAAGACGAATAACATGTTCCGAAAACTCAGATTTAAAAGAAAATAAATTGTCCTTGTTGGTTTCTAGACTCTCCTAAACTCGATTCCATCAAATAGCAAGCAAGCATCCTAAGCACCTGTCACATACGTTAAAATAGAGGTCAATACACATAGTGTAAGGGTGAGCATATAAGTTTAATAGTAATAGTAGAGTTCGAAAGCGTTTACGCATAACCAGCATGTAACATGTATAATGCGAAGCTAGTAGGTTATCGACAATGAAATATGCACAGACTAGACTGCGAGTTGTAGAATGCGCAACACATATCACCACCGTCACATATGAGAGGTAACCTTAACAACCCCTGTCCACGACAGGTACTGAGTCCAAACAAATAGTACTATCGTTGCTAAGTCGTCAGGCAACAATCACTGTGTTAACATAACATACAAGCATTCATCGAGTAACAAGTAACATGCAATAACGGTCAGCGTATAAATAGTGTTTGCGTTGTGTGTTAGATTGTGATTTAAAATATGTAACGTATGTAACACCCAAAAGTGCATAAAGCAGAAAAGGATCGAGTATACTCACAGTGATGGAAGTATGGATTGAAGGGAGCGCTAGTGTGATTAGCCTGAACAGTTAACGATAGCATAAGCGAAGAGCGGTGCGCAAAACGGTGAAAGTGACCAAGTGTCGAACGGTAATCCGATCGGATGGCAATCCGATCGGATGGTTATTCGATCCAATGTCAATCCGTTCAGATGGTCATCCGATCGGATGGCCATTCGGTCGGATTGACACTCGTTTGGTAAGGATGTGTTTGTGTATGATGGCTTTGAAGTTTTCGCTGTAGCATTTTGAAAACAGAGAATTATCTCTACCCTTCAGGTCGATCGATCGAACGGCAGATCGATCGGATAGCAATCCGATTGGCAAGACACTTAGTGAGAACAAGTTCACAGCAGGATGGTTACTCGATCGGATGGCAATCCGATCGGGTAGCAACCCTATGTATTGAACATGTTGAAAATTGTTTAAGTGCTGAACCTCAAGTGCAATCCGATCAGATTGCAGTTCGATCGGACGGCAATCCGATTGGACGGCAATCCGATCGGACGGCACTCCGATCGGACGGCAATCCGATCGGACGGCAATCCGATCGGACGGCAATCCGATCGGACGGCAATCAGATCGGACGGCAATCCGATCGGACGACAATCCGTCCCAACGCATCTGATTGTTTTGAACTTGAATATTTTTGAAAGATTGCAGTTTGTTCGAGACGGTTTGACTACGTGCTAAACAACAGAACCTCATCAAGTCCCAAGTCGTCCGATCTGTAACACCTCGAAAATTTCGGGTTTAATAATAAAACGACACGTGTCATGTAAGACAAAAGGCGTTGAAAACCCGGATTTTATAAAGATGTTTCGGTAGGATTTAAAGTGGCGTCATGTTAAATTGTTACCTCTGAACGACCTCAAAATATAAATCCCAAGACCCGATTAAATGTTATACACATCTTTTATGCCCTCGTTGCAGAGAATTATTGTCAATGATGGACTTACAAATGCATGACTTGATCCCACGAATAAAAGCAATGATAAACCTTTGTTTTCGGGTCTTGTTTTTGGATCCAAAGCAAACAAACCAATGTGGTGGGGTATTATACAGTATTAGGCACTTTGTAAAGGTCCCTAGATGTTAATTGAGGCCCCAAAGTCGTGCAAGTGAGTTGACCTTTCGAGATAATGAAAGAACAAACAAAACAGCCCCTGATAAAGGCCTGCGCACCGTAGGCATAATACCCCTACGATGCGCAGGGGTATGCCCAGCACCAAAAACGGGCTGTTGCCTGTATTTCGCGATTATGACCGATTTAGCTGGTTTTTCTCATTATTAAAAGACCCCTAAACTATCCTAGAGCACTAGGACACTTGTTGGATGATTGTGGTCAGCTCTAGAGTTAGTTGTCAACCAATCATGGTGAGTAATTTCACTATATAAGGCACTTCATGTTGCAACCATTCTTCACACTTGCATCTGATCATTTGGAGCATTTCTGGAGCTAAGGAACTCTCTCATTTGATCTTAAGTCATGCATAGGACTCTTGTAAGTCTTCTAGTTCTTCTTTGTTTGAGTTTAGCTTGGTTAATTAGCTAAAAATCAAACCGTCGTAATTACGGTTTGACTTCGAGATTAGTCACTAATGGCTCAGTCATATCTCGAATTAAAAGTGGTTATAAGTTGGTATTTATGTGGGTAATAAAACCCCAAAAGGGTTTCCCCTGATCACCATCCTAACCAGGTCAAATGTCGGGTCAAACTTTTAATTAAAAAGTCAACATATTGCTTAAAATGTCAATTATGCATAATTAGCTATCTAGAACATATATAACATGTTTGATCATTGTTATAACTTAGTAATAAGTGTAAGAACATGTCTAAACATGTTCAACCCGACCATTTCCTGTTTAGACCCGGTTCGGAACCGAAAGTCACATAGTTTGACTTTCACTTTGACTTTCAGTTCTGACCCGTTTAGGCATATTTTAGAAATGCCTTAGAGCTTTAATTGGACTAGGTTACATGTTAGAACAACCCTCTGTGATTATACACCTTGGTTCATTAGTTATCCAATTATTATGCATGTTTCCGTTAATTGCTCATATGTTGACCGATATGCCCTTATTACCTTAAAACGTGAATTATGAAAATGTAAAAGTGTAGAAACCTTTGTTACTGATATATAGACTTGCATGCAAAGTTTGACATCAGTTTGACTTGTAGATTAAGAGTTATGCTCATTATCGCAAAACTAATGCTTTATGTTAATAAAATGGCGTAATTAGCGTATAGCCTAGTTAAGCATACTTTTTGGTATCAAATATTTTACCCACTGATGTAATATATTATTTTGGGATTTTTAAAGATTTTTAATTAATTTTAGGCTAAGCATAACTCGTAGTCGTAGGCTTAATTCGGTAATTGTCGGTTTTGCCCTTACGGGCCATAAAATGAGTTTTACACATCTAAACGATTCCAAACCTTTTGCTACTGATTAGTTATGATAAATAAATTATTTTAAGGCTTCTGGAAATATAAAAATATCAGATTTAAGTATCGAACCCGGTAATGGCCTTTAATCGCCTTATTTAGCGTTTTTAACGCATAGTATGTTTTAAAATCATATTGGACATACCCGGGTTGATACCTATTGATATAAGAGGCAAATTATCATATTTTAACAGTAAGCAAAGGTTGATAAACTCAGACTTCGGTTTTGAGCTTTTCGGCTTATGTGAAATTACCAAAATACCCCTACGGGGCCTAGTTTGGAAAAAAATGATAAGTTTCACATACATGCCTTAACCTACTGATGTAACTTAGCAAATTGAGTATATTTGCTGATTACATCAGACCTGTAACTCAGGTTGTCGCTTAAACTCTTTGATAAACTTTTAAATGACCAAACTACCCCTACGGGGCCTAGTTTGTGTTTAGACACGTTTCGGGCATAACGAAAGACACCTTACTGATGTCACAACATATTTGAGACATAATTAACTTAGGAAACCTGTATATAGCTCTCATGACTACCCGTCACGCCTATTACGCGTACGGTTCGGTTTATGTAACAAGTTTACATAAATTAGCCGAAACGGGTCAAACCTTAACGGTTTTATCTCAAAATCCAGAATGTGAATAATGAACCCATATTAAAAAAGTCCTAAAACTTGTCGGGTCTGAATCACATTCTATCCGGTCTTCGCTTAATCGTGCGTACGAACCGTATCTTGAAACTAGCCGGTCTAAGCTTAAGCTTAATAAAAGACCCGTTAGAATTCTAATAGGTTATATTAAACCTTCGTTCCAGATTAGGAGAAACAGTAAAAGCTACGTGCATTCTGCTTATTGTGATTTATACTTGCATCAGGTAAATACTTTTAACTTATTTTCCCTATACGGGCTTGGGTTACGGTACATAGCGTACCGCTTGATCGGGCATCAAATCTCCACGCTTAGTGGGTAGTTGAATAATTTGATCGGCTCGTTTAAACAGTCTTGTTTACTTTACAGCCTTTGGGGGGTTAATGACCATGTCCCGGATATCCTTGGCATTATCTTACGAGATAGCCACGACCTGAGCACGGGGTGTAGGCGTACATCGTCCGTGTATAACTCATTGATGTGGTGTGTCTATTGATCTTTAACCCGGACTAGATTCGGGCTACTGAACGCATAAGTAACATGTAATTCGTTCACAAGATTATAATATTAAATAATTCTCCCAAGTTAAATAAAAATGTTTATGCCATGTGCATCCAAACCAATTTTCAATCATTTTCCAAAATGAGTCAGTTGAATGTATTTACCAGTGTAAACTGACATATTTTCCCAAAAAGACTGAATGCAGGTACTAAACGAAATTTGGCTGGATTGTCTCCTAAGCATCAATAAAAGTCTCGCAAGCTTAGGATGCCAGAAGTCTGTTGAACCATAAATGTTATTTCGTTTCGATCCGTTCTGTGGATAAACACCGGATATTGTGACTTTGATTACAATAAATAAATTCGGTTGTATCTTATTTTTAAAATTGCTTCCGCTGTGCATTATTATATTGTGTTGTTTGACTATTACGTTGCCAACCACGTCACGATACTCCCCCACCGGGCCCACCGGTGACACGTGGAAATCGGGGTGTGACACGATCGAACAGGAATCACCCAAATCCGATCAGTTTACTGGTTCGTGACGGTCGTTCTTGTTTAACCCGAAATCGGTTGTCTCCTTGATAGTGACCAGATCTTGAACCAACTCATCACTAAGAAAGAGTAGAAGATCAGAACGAGCTTCGGTGACCAGATCAGAACCAGATCTTGAACCAGCAGGAGCCACAGCCACAACCGCATCATCAAGATTCATCCGAGGATCACCGATTTGTGGCAGTTACGCCACCACCTCCACCGCCACCAGTTCAACCGGCACCTCCTCAACCGCCAAGGCGTAGGAGAACCGGTGCCCGCATGTCGGTACGACCGGGGGGCTTCAATTTCAGTTCCCCACTGCAGTCAAGTGCTAGTCACTACCCGCTATACCAGGAGGACCCACAAATGGGTGGACCCTCCAACCCTGCTGTACTACAACCACCGCCGATGGGATTTGATAACCCAATCTCGGCATATACGAGTGGCATGGGATACAACCCGTTTGAACCCCCAATGCATCACGACTATGGGTACGCGGAGGCTGATCCGTACATGTTAGCAGCGAACTACAACACCCAAGGACCCTATGGGGATCCATGGGGGGTGAGTTACCCGACACAGGGATACGCGATACCTCCTAGACCCATCATCCGGGCTCAATCGCAGCCACCTAGATTCTCACCACCCGAACATGAAGAACTCCTGCAAAGGATAAATCAAGTTGAACGGGTAGTTCACGAGGACCGCCGGGAGAGGCAAACATTCTTCCAGGGATTAGTGGGATTGATTAAGGGGAAGAACAAGAAGGATCGTTGAATCCTTCCACAGTTATTTTCTCCTGTATTTAGTGTTGAGCCCCTGAGTGGGTGTATTTGGTATGTTGCTTTGAGCCCCTGCGTGGGCATGCTTGTTGTTTGAACCCCTACGTGGGTGTATTGTTAGTGTGAGTCCCTGCATGGACATGTGTGATATTTAGCCCCTGCGTGGGCATGTGTGTGATTTCACCCCTGCGTGGGTAAGTAGTAACTTGAAAGACCCGTTTAGGGCAAGTGTGTAATGCTTTGAATAAATAAATGGAATGTTGTTTTTATAAATTTCATATTTGCCATTTGTGCATAAATAATTATAAATGAAATAAATAAATTAAAATCATTCCTTTTAAATTAATCTGCCTATGTAATTATTTAATTAAGAATCTTAAAGTGTGAAACCTAGCCTCGTGTCAAATATAAGACCGGGCCAAAATGGTAAGACCTGTTTAAAAGATTCAAATCCCTGTTAACATCTTAAAACATGTTAACACTCCTGGCAGAAGTGATTCGTTAAAATCACATGTCATTCTTATATGTATAAGGATTCTTTAGAAGATTCCAAACCCAGTTATATGATCTCTGAATCATGGGTTAAGATCATCAATTAAGATGATCATATTGTAACATACGTGGTAATACGATGCCTACGGGCCCAGCTCACTTCCATATGAGCCAAAAGACAGTGGTAGCTATGACTCCCTGTCTGATAAGGGTAATGAACTAGGTTCAAAACCTAGAAGTCTTGATTCTCTGAAATCATAGATTTTAATTTAAATTGTCCATGTGACTAAGCCTTATGTGCTAATATATGTTGTTATTGTTTATAATTGGGATAAATTTTAATTGAAATCTTAAATTAATACGACTAATAAGTTAACCACATGTGGTCTTTGTTACCATGGTTAACGAGTTACCCTAAGGGGTAATTCCTTAATAAACTCCCAAATAAAATATTGTCCTTGTTTTCTGCAACAGTTCAATACAAATGGCTAACTCGAATGAAGGCAATAGCCATCCAGCAGAGCCGAATGAGAACGCCCAGATTACGTTAACGGGTGCCGAGTTAAAAGCAATCATAGACGGCGCTGTTACTCAGGCTTTGGATAGACAGTATGAGGAATACAGTGGTACTCGAAGTAGGACCCACTCTGCATCACATTCAAAGCCCAGGACACATTCTGAGGCTCATAAGAAGCCTCCTCCCAAAAACGATGGACCCAAGAAAGATGGTGATGACCGTCAGTCCACCAACCGTCAAAGTGTCCCATCTCAGCATATAGTACTGCATCAGGGACCCCGTAACAAGGGTTGCACTTATAAGTACTTCGTGTCTTGTAAACCCAGGGATTTTACTGGGGAAAAAGGGGCCGTCGACTGTATGACTTGGCTGGACGAAATGGACACGATGGTGGATATCAGCGGGTGCGCTGAAAGGGATATAGTTAAGTTTGTGTCACAGTCCTTCAAGGGTGAAGCATTGGCATGGTGGAGATCTCTGATGGAGGCCTCCGGAAAGATCCCGTTGTATAGCATGTCGTGGGATCAATTCATTGCCCTGATCAAGGAAAATTTCTGCCCTCAACATGAGGTGGAGAAGATAGAATCTGACTTTCTATCGTTGGTAATGAAGAACCTCGACGGTCAAGCTTACCTGACAAGCTTCAATACGTTGTCCCGGTTGGTTCCCTACCTGGTAACCCCGGAGCCAAAGAGAATCGCTCGCTTTATTGGTGGTTTAGAACCCGAGATCAAGGCAAGCGTAAAAGCTTCCCGGCCAGCTACCTTCAGGTCTTTAACTGACATTTCCTTATCCCTCACTCTGGATGCGGTCCGGCAGAGATCGCAGAGGAATAAGGAGGCCGAAAAGAGGAAGCGTGAAGATGATGGTTCGCGAAGGTCGAACAAGAAACACCGTGGGAACGGTGATAGCAAGAAGGGGTCTGAATCGAGGAAGGATGGGCATAAGTCTGATGAGAAGCCCAGGTGTAAAATTTGCAAGAAGCAGCACTATGGAAAGTGCAGACTGGAGTCGAGCTCTCAGACTCAGTCAAAATCCTTTGCTTGTGGAATTTGCAAGTCCACGGATCATAAAACCCTGGATTGCAAAAAGATAAAAGACGCAACGTGTTATCGTTGCAATGAGAAGGGGCACATCAAGACCAACTGCCCAAAATACAACAAGAAGCCTGAGGAGGCTAAGAAGACTAATGCCAGAGTCTTCAGAATGGACGCGAAAGAAGTTGTGCGGGACGATAATGTCATAACAGGTACTTTCCTTGTAAATGATGTCTTTGCAAGAGTACTTTTTGATTCAGGCGCAGATAAGTCTTTCATAGATCATAAGTTTTGTAAATTGTTGAATTTACCTGTCAAAACCTTAAACGCAAACTATGAGGTAGAGTTAGCAGATGGTACCATAGAAATCGTCTCTACTGTGTTAGGTGGATGTGTTATATCCATTAAGAACCATTCTTTTCCTCTGTCTCTACTTTCGTTTAAGTTAGCCGGTTTTGACATAGTTCTGGGTATGGACTGGTTATCTCATAACCAGGCCCAAATTGTCTGTAACATGAAGCAAGTAGTGATAAAGACTCCGTCTGGTGAGTCACTTACCATTCGGGGAGATACCCAGTATGGACTACCTGAGCACGTGACTATGCTCAAGGCTTCCAAGTGTTTGAAGAAGGGGTGTGTCATCTGCATGGCACAGGTGATTATTGATGAGCCCAAACCGAAGTTAGAAGCCATCCCTGTCATCTCTGAATACCCAGAAGTGTTTCCTGAAGATCTACCTGGTTTACCACCAGATAGACAAGTTGAATTTAGGATCGATATCATCCCAGGAGCGGCACCAGTTGCTAGAGCACCATACAGATTGGCACCCACAGAAATGAAGGAGTTGCGGACGCAGCTAGATGAATTGCTGGCAAAGGGTTTCATTCGACCTAGTTCATCTCCTTGGGGAGCGCCAATCCTGTTTGTCAAGAAGAAGGATGGGTCGATGCGTCTGTGCATCGACTATCGCGAGCTTAATAAAGTCACGATCAAGAATAGATATCCATTGCCCAGGATCGACGATTTGTTCGATCAGCTTCAAGGGGCAAGTTACTTCTCAAAGATTGATTTGAGGTCAGGCTACCATCAGTTGAAGGTTAAGGATGAAGACGTTCACAAGACTGCATTTAGGACTCGTTATGGTCACTACGAGTTCCTAGTGATGCCTTTTGGGCTCACTAATGCACCAGACGCGTTCATGGATCTCATGAATCGCGTCTGCAAGCCTTACTTAGATAAATTTGTTATCGTCTTCATCAATGACATCCTTATTTATTCTAAGAATCAAGCTGACCACGAGAAACACCTTCGTTGTATTCTCAAACTTCTACGTCAGGAGAAGCTCTACGCCAAATTCTCTAAGTGTGAATTTTGGCTACGAGAAGTCCAATTTCTTGGACACGTGGTTAGTGAGCGTGGTATCCAGGTGGATCCCGCTAAAGTTGAAGCTGTTATGAATTGGCAAGAGCCAAAGACGCCTACGGAGATTCGTAGCTTCCTGGGATTGGCAGGATATTACAGGCGTTTCATTGAAAACTTTTCAAGGATTGCTGCACCCCTAACCTCCTTAACTAAGAAGAAGGTTAAGTTTATTTGGGGCCCTAAGCAGCAAGAATCCTTTGATATTCTGAAGCAAAAGTTGAGCAACACCCCGGTACTGACACTGCCAGATGGAATTGAAGACTTTGTGGTTTATTGTGATGCTTCGCACACTGGCATGGGGTGTGTGCTTATGCAGAAAGGCAAGGTGATTGCCTACGCATCAAGACAACTGAAAGTGCATGAAAAGAATTACACCACCCATGACTTGGAGTTGGGTGCCGTTGTATTCGCACTGAAGCTTTGGAGGCACTATCTTTATGGTATCAAATGTGTGATTTATTCTGATCACAAGAGCCTCCAACATCTGTTTAATCAGAAGGAATTAAACATGAGGCAACGCCGTTGGATGGAAACCTTGAATGACTATGATTGTGAAATCAAGTATCATCCCGGCAAAGCGAATGTAGTCGCTGACGCCTTGAGCAGAAAGGAAAGGGTTAAACCCATCCGAATTAACGCCAAGCGTATGGAAATAAAGAACAGTTTGATAGAAAGGGTGTTAGCTGCACAGAAGGAAGCTGTGTTGGAAGCTAACTATCCTAATGAAAAGTTAGGAGTAACTGAGGAGCAGTTAACTCTTAGCAAGGACGGAATTCTGCGATTAAATGGACGAATATGGGTTCCAATTTTTGGAGGACTTCGTGAGGTCATCCTCCAAGAAGCCCACAGTTCCAAATACTCCGTTCATCCTGGAGCTGATAAGATGTACCAGGATTTGAAGGCAAATTATTGGTGGATAGGCTTGAAAAAGTCTGTAGCCGCCCATGTAGCAAAATGCTTGACATGTGCGCAAGTCAAAGCCGAGCATCAGAAACCGTCGGGTTTGCTACAACAGCCTGAATTTCCTACGTGGAAGTGGGAAATGGTAACTATGGATTTTATTACCAAGTTACCCAAGACAAGGAAAGGCAGTGATACGATATGGGTTATAGTTGACCGACTGACTAAGTCAGCTCATTTCTTACCCATCAAGGAGACTTATAGCTCCGATATGTTAGCCCAATTATACGTTGATAAGATTGTAGCCTTACACGGCATACCTGTAGCTATTATCTCTGATCGGGATACTAGGTACACGTCACATTTTTGGAAAAGTTTCCAACAATCTTTGGGCACACGTTTGAATTTTAGTACGGCTTATCATCCCCAGACAGACGGTCAGAGTGAGCGTACTATTCAAACGTTGGAAGACATGCTACGTGCATGTGCGATCGATTTGGGAGGTAGCTGGGATAAGAACCTACCATTAATCGAATTCTCCTACAACAATAGCTACCATACCAGCATTAAGGCTGCGCCTTTTGAGGGATTATACGGTAGAAAGTGTAGATCGCCAGTTTGCTGGGTGGAAGTTGGAGAAGTCCAGTTATCAGGACCAGAGATCGTGTTCGAAACAACGGACAAGATTGTCCAGATTCGTAACAATCTCCAAGCTGCCCGGAATAGGCAGAAGAGTTACGCTGATCCAAATCGTAAGGATTTTCATTTCGAAGTGGGTGAAAAAGTCCTACTTAAAGTGTCACCCTGGAAAGGGGTGATGCGATTTGGTAAGAAAGGCAAGCTAAGCCCGAGATACATAGGACCTTTCGAGGTTATCGAACGTGTCGGGTCAGTTGCCTATAAGTTGAACTTACCAGAAGAACTCAGTGGAATTCACAATGTGTTCCACATCTGCAATCTGAAGAAGTGTTTCGCTGACGAATCACTGGTAATACCACATACAGATGTGCATATAGACGCGAGCTTAAAATTTGTTGAAAAACCTTTGTCGATTGAAGATCGACAGGTAAGGAAGCTTCGAAGGAAGCATATACCTTTTGTAAAGGTCAAATGGGATGCCCGTAGAGGTCCCGAATTCACGTGGGAGGTTGAATCCACGATGAAAGAAAAGTACCCTTACTTGTTTCAGTAAATCTCGGGTCGAGATTTATTTTTAAGGGGGTGAGGATGTAACACCTCGAAAATTTCGGGTTTAATAATAAAACGACACGTGTCATGTAAGACAAAACGCGTTGAAAACCCGGATTTTATAAAGATGTTTCGGTAGGATTTAAAGTGGCGTCATATTAAATTGTTACCTCTGAACGACCTCAAAATATAAATCCCAAGACCCGATTAAATGTTATACACATCTTTTATGCCCTCGTTGCAGAGAATTATTGTCAATGATGGACTTACAAATGCATGACTTGATCCCACGAATAAAAGCAATGATAAACCTTTGTTTTCGGGTATTGTTTTTGGATCCAAAGCAAACAAACCAATGTGGTGGGGTATTATACAGTATTAGGCACTTTGTAAAGGTCCCTAGATGTTAATTGAGGCCCCAAAGTCGTGCAAGTGAGTTGACCTTTCGAGATAATGAAAGAACAAACAAAACAGCCCCTGATAAAGGCCTGCGCACCGTAGGCATAATACCCCTACGATGCGCAGGGGTATGCCCAGCACCAAAAACGGGCTGTTGCCTGTATTTCGCGATTATGACCGATTTAGCTGGTTTTTCTCATTATTAAAAGACCCCTAAACTATCCTAGAGCACTAGGACACTTGTTGGATGATTGTGGTCAGCTCTAGAGTTAGTTGTCAACCAATCATGGTGAGTAATTTCACTATATAAGGCACTTCATGTTGCAACCATTCTTCACACTTGCATCTGATCATTTGGAGCATTTCTGGAGCTAAGGAACTCTCTCATTTGATCTTAAGTCGTGCATAGGACTCTTGTAAGTCTTCTAGTTCTTCTTTGTTTGAGTTTAGCTTGGTTAATTAGCTAAAAGTCAAACCGTCGTAATTACGGTTTGACTTCGAGATTAGTCACTAATGGCTCAGTCATATCTCGAATTAAAAGTGGTTATAAGTTGGTATTTATGTGGGTAATAAAACCCCAAAAGGGTTTCCCCTGATCACCATCCTAACCAGGTCAAATGTCGGGTCAAACTTTTAATTAAAAAGTCAACATATTGCTTAAAATGTCAATTATGCATAATTAGCTATCTAGAACATATATAACCTGTTTGATCATTTTTATAACTTAGTAATAAGTGTAAGAACATGTCTAAACATGTTCAACCCGACTATTTCCTGTTTAGACCCGGTTCGGAACCGAAAGTCACATAGTTTGACTTTCACTTTGACTTTCAGTTCTGACCCGTTTAGGCATATTTTAGAAATGCCTTAGAGCTTTAATTGGACTAGGTTACATGTTAGAACAACCCTCTGTGATTATACACCTTGGTTCATTAGTTATCCAATTATTATGCATGTTTTCGTTAATTGCTCATATGTTGACCGATATGCCCTTATTACCTTAAAACGTGAATTATGAAAATGTAAAAGTGTAGAAACCTTTGTTACTGATATATAGACTTGCATGCAAAGTTTGACATCAGTTTGACTTGTAGATTAAGAGTTATGCCCATTATCGCAAAACTAATGCTTTATGTTAATAAAATGGCGTAATTAGCGTATAGCCTAGTTAAGCATACTTTTTGGTATCAAATATTTTACCCACTGATGTAATATATTATTTTGGGATTTTTAAAGATTTTTAATTAATTTTAGGCTGAGCATAACTCGTAGTCGTAGGCTTAATTCGGTAATTGTCGGTTTTGCCCTTACGGGCCATAAAATGAGTTTTACACATCTAAACGATTCCAAACCTTTTGCTACTGATTAGTTATGATAAATAAATTATTTTAAGGCTTCTGGAAATATAAAAATATCAGATTTAAGTATCGAACCCGGTAATGGCCTTTAATCGCCTTATTTAGCGTTTTTAACGCATAGTATGTTTTAAAATCATATTGGACATACCCGGGTTGATACCTACTGATATAAGAGGAAAATTATCATATTTTAACAGTAAGCAAAGGTTGATAAACTCAGACTTCGGTTTTGAGCTTTTCGGCTTATGTGAAATTACCAAAATACCCCTACGGGGCCTAGTTTGGTTAAAAATGATAAGTTTCACATACATGCCTTAACCTACTGATGTAACTTAGCAAATTGAGTATATTTGCTGATTACATCAGACCTGTAACTCAGGTTGTCGCTTAAACTCTTTTATAAACTTTTAAATGACCAAACTACCCCTACGGGGCCTAGTTTGTGTTTAGACACGTTTCGGGCATAACGAAAGACACCTTACTGATGTCACAACATATTTGAGACATAATTAACTTAGGAAACCTGTATATAGCTCTCATGACTACCCGTCACGCCTATTACGCGTACGGTTCGGTTTATGTAACAAGTTTACATAAATTAGCCGAAACGGGTCAAACCTTAACGGTTTTATCTCAAAATCCAGAATGTGAATAATGAACCCATATTAAACAAGTCCCAAAACTTGTCGGGTCTGAATCACATTCTATCCGGTCTTCGCTTAATCGTGCGTACGAACCGTATCTTGAAACTAGCCGGTCTAAGCTTAAGCTTAATAAAAGACCCGTTAGAATTCTAATAGGTTATATTAAACCTTCGTTCCAGATTAGGAGAAACAGTAAAAGCTACGTGCATTCTGCTTATTGTGATTTATACTTGCATCAGGTAAATACTTTTAACTTATTTTCCCTATACGGGCTTGGGTTACGGTACATAGCGTACCGCTTGATCGGGCATCAAATCTCCACGCTTAGTGGGTAGTTGAATAATTTGATCGGCTCGTTTAAACAGTCTTGTTTACTTTACAGCCTTTGGGGGGTTAATGACCATGTCCCGGATATCCTTGGCATTATCTTACGAGATAGCCACGACCTGAGCACGGGGTGTAGGCGTACACCGTCCGTGTATAACTCATTGATGTGGTGTGTCTATTGATCTTTAACCCGGACTAGATTCGGGCTACTGAACGCATAAGTAACATGTAATTCGTTCACAAGATTATAATATTAAATAATTCTCCCAAGTTAAATAAAAATGTTTATGCCATGTGCATCCAAACCAATTTTCAATCATTTTCCAAAATGAGTCAGTTGAATGTATTTACCAGTGTAAACTGACGTATTTTCCCAAAAAGACTGAATGCAGGTACTAAACGAAATTTGGCTGGATTGTCTCCTAAGCATCAATAAAAGTCTCGCAAGCTTAGGATGCCAGAAGTCTGTTGAACCATAAATGTTATTTCGTTTCGATCCGTTCTGTGGATAAACACCGGATATTGTGACTTTGATTACAATAAATAAATTCGGTTGTATCTTATTTTTAAAATTGCTTCCGCTGTGCATTATTATATTGTGTTGTTTGACTATTACGTTGCCAACCACGTCACGATACTCCCCCACCGGGCCCACCGGTGACACGTGGAAATCGGGGTGTGACACGATCGAACAGGAATCACCCAAATCCGATCAGTTTACTGGTTCATGACGGTCGTTCTTGTTTAACCCGAAATCGGTTGTCTCCTTGATAGTGACCAGATCTTGAACCAACTCATCACTAAGAAAGAGTAGAAGATCAGAACGAGCTTCGGTTCTACCAGTTTTGAGTGCATTGAGGGTAAAAGAGTTGAAAGAAAGTTGGAAAACCATCTTTCAATCCTTTAATCCTTGAGAATGTTTAGATCTATGCAAATTCGCTGTGAAATCATGTGGAAATCCTCCAGATCTGAGTTGTTCTTGGTGGAATGATGCCAAATCTTGAAGTTCATAAGAACTCCATGATGACGTCATCCTAAAACACCTCAAATCCTGTGATTTCACGGTTAAAAGTTGAGATTCAAAGGTGAAAATGATGAAGAAGTGTGTGTAGATCATAGAAGTACAAGATTTGAGTTGAAAACTTACAAGAATCGCGAGAACTCGAGAGAAAAGAGGGCTTGAGTGAGCTGGTCGAGTGAGAGAGTTGTCACATCACAAATGATGTGACAGGAGGGTATTTATAGGGTTTGCATAAAGGGAAAGTGCATAAGTGTCGGATTGGCCACCGATCGGATGGCGGTTCGATCGGATGGCAATCCGATCGGATGGAAATCCAATCGGATGGCCACTCGATCGACTGGCCATTCGTTCCAGGTGTCCGGCACATTGAGTTTTGTCGTTTTGATTCGCGTGTTGAGCGTTGCGATGCGATTCGAGTGAGCGATGCGATAATATTACCCAATAGTCACACAAATAACCTAACCACTATAACTAACATACAATCATTATAAATAACTTGCGTTTAGCGTTTGCGATTAGATTGCGATGCGATAGAATTGCGATTGCGATTAATCACCTCAATATAAACATAACATGGACACGTAACACATAATAGCACACACACGTAAAACAATATCCAGAATACATAATTCGAGTTGCGAATGCGATAGCGATTAGCGATAAGTCGATTAGCGATAAATATGCGATTAAACCTCGATTATTAACAGCTACTCCACATAATACCACTAAAGCGATTAAATAATAGAATTCAGTTACAAGTCAAAAGTACGATTGGCTAGTCAAGCAAGGAGTGACAGATCGCAATTAGTAATCTTTTCTTCCTTTGACTTTGACTTCCAAAAAACGGGTTGTTACACCTAGAAGTTCTTAACACGGAGAAATTGGATTTAAAAGATCCATCGCCTATGCACAACAAGAAGGGCTAAGACCCTAACTTGTTCTGTGAATTTCACAAAGATACCGAGCACTTGACATATGATTGCTTCAGCCTGCGCATGGGAATCGAGAAAGCTCTGAAGAATGGCAAGTTGGAACACCTCCTAAAGAACGTGCGCAAGGAAACAAAGAAGATCCAGAGGACTGGATGAACGAGTGATCGATGGGCTCATCGCATCACACCAAAAATAAACATCAGCGAGACTGTCCTTAGCCAACTCCGTGGCTCAAGGGAGGTTATCTCGGTTAAAATCAAACTCCATCGTGCTTGACGGTCGTTAACGCAACCGATGATAAATTCAAGAAATGTTCCTCATGACAATGAAGCCTCTGATGCCGACAAAGGAGCGTATAACATACGTACTTCAGACGATTATATTGTTTCACCACCTAGGACACAAGACAACGGAGAAAAGTTTTTAAATGTAATGCACAACCTTTGTAAGCGGTAGCCACACGCCTGACAAGTTTACTAATACAAGTGTTGTTTACATCTTTTTTCCTTGTTATTTCCTATGGTAGTTTCAAGTTACAAATGCAGGTTCAACTTTTAGTACGCACAAAACACTACGGTAAATTACAAGCTCATGAACCAAGCCTCCAAGATTCGCATGAACAAAGGGCGGAATCGGGTTACAATGTTCCGACATGAGCACCCTTACATTCATTCGTGCATCTTAGACAAAGTTGCTAACACATGAAATAATTGTAACATGATAAGTGATAAAAATGTCTGTTTATATTAACAAGCGCAACCGCGCGAGGATTACATTGCAAAACTAATAAAAGTTTACAAGGCAACAAATGCCTAAGTAACGAAATCCTACAAACTACGTTCCATTTTCATTCTGCATTGCCTTCACCAGCATCATCATCATCATCATCATCATCATCATCATCATCAGTTAACTCTACTGTCTCAGGAGGCTCAAAGATCGCCTTTAATCGCACCACATAGTCATCATGTTTGAGCGCCTCAGAGACTAGGACCATAACAGGCAAGGAGAGGTTGTCATAATTATCTTCTGCCTTGTGCAACCCTTCCTTCGCCTGCTCATTGACTGAACAATGACAAGTTCCCCATTGGGCGAGCGCAGTCTCGACATGCATTGCACATTAAACATAACCTGCGCGATGACCAGCAGGTCGGGAGGTAACAGTAAGCGCTGCTACTGCCCGGTCAAGCTCAGCGGAATTCAAGATAGAATTCGCTATCTGCCCACAGAAACAGAAACATGTAAGTAAAAGAGTTAACAATTCAGATAAGAGAACAAGGGAGAAACTCACATGGGCACCCCCATAGTTCTAAAGCCAGTCCAGGCTGTTGATAAGGGGCACCACTGTCGCTTGAACCTCAGCGTAATTATCCTGAGCCACATTCAAGGCCGCTTAGCTAACCATGCGCATCTCCTCCGCAGACTCAGCCTTTACCTTCTCAGCCATGAGGTCAATTTCCAACGACTCCCCCTTTTGCTTTTCAGCCTTTAGCGCTTCTTGTGACTCGCGCAAGCGACGTTTGAGCTCAGCAATCTCAACGTCCTTGCTAGCCAAGTCCTTATCTTTAACGATGAGTTTTTGTTCTAACTCAACCTGCCCTTCATGGAAAAAATGAACAAGATATGGAATTTTCTTAACTTAGTTATTTATGTAATATATAGAGACGTTACTGACCTGAATGACCTCAATGCGCTCCCGGTGAGACTTAGCTTCTTCATACCTCTCTTTAAAGTCTGCTTCAGACTTCATCAGCTCGTCAACACGCGCCTTGAGATTGGTGATCTCAGTGCGCGCGATAAACATCCGTCGGTTCTCCCTTTCACAAGTAATGCGCCACTTGCGGCGCTCTGCAGCAAGCGTATCCTCGCTTGCCTGAAGCTTCAACTTCATGCCTTGGAGGCCCCATTCCTCCATTTTTTTTCTCCTTATCAAAATTATCCATCTCCTTTGCAAGCTCGGCTTTAGCTTTCTCGAACAGCTTTGCTTCAATAGCCAGGCGCTCCCTGTGCTCCTCTCATTCAGCTCGCTCGCGGTACATGGTCCGCCATTCGTGAGTAATCTGATAGCTTGTGGAAGCACAGTTAGCTTGCGCATATATGTGGGATCGATATAAGTTATTGTGCCCATGATCTTTCTGATAGCGCACTTCGCCTGGGGGAAGGCCCCCATGAACCATTCCCGGCAAGGAGAAAAGGTAGCAAAGGTATCACCTTCCTTTACTTTCCACACAGGA
This sequence comes from Helianthus tuberosus, assembly GCA_030545235.1. Taxonomy (NCBI): domain Eukaryota; kingdom Viridiplantae; phylum Streptophyta; class Magnoliopsida; order Asterales; family Asteraceae; genus Helianthus; species Helianthus tuberosus. The sequence continues at coordinate 158,924,239 of CM060353.1, read as the reverse complement.
GCATGGATGTCATTAGCGCGACTCTCGTTATAAGATTTATAATAAATTTTGCCCAGGGTATCATCAGGCCGGATTGGTGAAGGGTACCTTTGACGAGCCCTGAAGGGGCTATCCCTTCCACCACTCGCGCCCGATGCTCCAACACCCTCAGCACTGCCCTGCAGTGCCTCAACCTCAGCATCCAGGGTCTCTTCATGACCCTCTTCACGTGCTACGTCAGCAGGCTGCTCAGCAGTTTGTACAGGTTTTTCAATCTCAGCTAAGGAAGTCTGCTGCACAAAGGGATCTTCAACACGCAACTCCTTTTCAATGCGCTCAAAGATAGGCTTTTTAACTTTTGGAGCCTTCTTAGTTTCCACAACCTTCTCAAGCTCTAGAGCCTTCTCAGTCTCCATGGACTTCTCAAAACTTTTCTTAACCGCCTCGGTCTTCTCAAGGGGTTTTGTGACCCCAGCAGACTTCTCTCGAAAAGTAACTGCAGCCTTTGGAGGAATAACAGTTATCTTAGGCCGCACCGATGCCTTCTCTGCAAAAGGAAAATTATGTGAACACATAATAAAGAAAATATGTTTATACCATCGAAGTATGAAACACATACCCGTCGAGACGTCAGTATAAAGAGTCCTGAGGCTCCCTTTCTTCCTAATAGAAGGCTTGCTAGTGGCAAGCTTTTTAGCTCTGGGGGGGGGGGGGCAGCTTCAGACTTTGTCTCTTCACATGGCCTCTTTGAGGCATTCTTCCTGATCAGTTCCACATGACTCAGATCAGCTTCGGTTTCTTTAGCAGGGGTAGATGTGGGGGTCGCGCCGGATGGTAGGTCTTTAGAACCTGCGCTCCCAGAGCTTCGTGCGCCGGCCACCACACTACCTTGACGGTTTCCATCTATAGCATATAATTCTTCAAATGAATCAGCTACGTACACAAAGTCATCTAGGCTACGTTGACGAAAACGAGCAGTACCTTTGCGAGATACATCATCAGAAGCTGCGCTCGTAACCTCTGGCTTCTTGTGAGCCACACCTTCAGCAACCATCACCTTCTCTTACTAACCCTCTTGGGTTTCTTAACTTCATGATCGATCCCCAAGTTGCGCAGGATACTTGCAAACACGTCATGGGGAGGATTTAGCTCATGTTCTGATGAGGCTACTGACTCCTCGCTGGAAAGATATACAACTTCTTTCCTAGCAGGAGTTATAGCCCTACATGGCCTAGGATTTGAAATGTACGCACCTTCGGTCTCAACTGGGGGAGTAGCAAACAACTCAGTCCTCGCATACATGAAGTTTGGTTGGATCTGCTCCGACCAATACTCTTCGCCCGCGCACAGGGGCCTCACGCCCATCACACTGGCATGGGCTGGGAACGCGCGATAGTAAAGTGCAACCTCTGCATTAAAAAACAAGTAGTTAGAATCAGAAGAGATAATCTTCAGAAACTTCTTGAAAAAGGAAGTAATAGAACAAAGGGATTTACCTTGTCCCTCAAGTAGGAGAATAAACACATTCTCGCTATCATGTAGTCGTCTATCACTCATACCTACCGCGACCAACACCTGCTCACCAAACGCTTGGTTTGGGAACTCCATCAACTTCTCATACCACGCCGCATCGCGCGGGATCTTGAGATCTTATTTTTGGAATCGAACCCGTGTCGCGAAATTACATAGCCATTGGGATCACCTCCCCGCGAATGTAAAAGAACTTCATTTTCCAGTTGTGGAAGCTCTAAGGAGGATTGATCAGAATCTTCTTCGCAGCACGAAGAGCAAATGAAAAGAATCACAAATTGCTTTGCAATTGATAAAAAGCCCTAAATTTGTCAACGGTAGGCTCCTCTCCTTGTGATCGGCACACAAACTCGATATGTCAAATACGGACCATGCCCATAGGGCTCAGCTGAGAAATATGAAATGCATAGTATTGTAAGATATCGCCCAAGAAGTGGGTGACTGGTAGTCAGAAGTTGCCTTCTCCGAAGAAGTCGACATAAATTGTCACACCCCGATATTTCCACGTATTACAGGTGGGCCCGGTGAGGAGTATCGTGACGTAAGATTGATATCGTCATAGTTAAACATACACATAATAGCACAGCGGAAGTCTTGGAATATAAAATATTATTACAAACCCAAATGTCAGAAAATATCAACTATTAATATATAGACGAGCTTGTAATAATAGCTCCACAGGTGGATAATTACAAAATGTATAAAATGAAGTTTAGCAGACTTTAAGGCATCTTTAAGGATTTGCAAGATCCTCTATTTCGACACCGAGCAACTCCCAGCCTATTACGAGTAGTACCTGTCACTTAGTTTTTTGAAAATACGTCAGTTTTCACTGGTAAATACAATTAACTGACTCTTTTGAAAAGGGTTTATGAAAATTGATTTAGGCGCACAAGGCACAAAACCATTTATAACTTGGGACAATCTTAAATAAGATCTTGTATACAGTTTTACATGTTTGTCATACATATGGGCTCGGTATAGAAGCCGAAACATGATTAATCGACACACCACTTATAAAACCCACAGAGGAGTTATCCCCAACTTCTGGGTAATTTTCATATAAGCATCTGTCAGGTGTATGCCTACACCTCGTGCTTAAGTCGTGACCATTTACAAATGAAATGGGCCGAGGATATCCAGGACACGGTCGTATTAACCCCCAATGTTTATGTTATCAAACAAAACAGATTAAAACGGGTTATGAAAATTTATTAATCACAATCTGATTAAATGATTTCATACCCGACCAACCGGTATTATTATAATACCGTATCCCAAGCCCGTATAAGGGAAATAAGTTAAAAGTATTTACCTGAGTTAATACTTGATTCACAGCAAAATAACTCAGTCGTATCCAATCTATCTAAATGCAGGTAGCTTTTACCGGGTGGCTCTAGTCTGGAGTGATGGTAATATATAACCAATTCAGAATGCTAACGGTCTTATTTAAGTCGTAGACTTAGACCGGCTAGCTTAAAGTATCTAAAGCGGTACGATACGCTAGATTAAGCAATGACCGGAATAGAATGTTATTTAGACCCAACAAGTATGAAGACTTGTATAATATGGGTAAACTAAGTACATTTTGGATTTTGAAAGGTTAAACCCGCTTCGGCAAACTTACGTAAACTAGTTACATAAACCGATCTGAACGCGTAAATGCATAACGGGCAACCAAATGAATCATATACAAGTCCCTTATCTTATTATGCTTAAAATATGTTAATACATCAGTAGGAAGTTAACATATATGCCCAAAAAGTACTTAAGACCAAATAAAGTCCCGTAAGGGCATTTTGGTCATTTTAATATTTATAAAAGAGATTTTAAAGTAAACTGATATTCTGGTCTAAAACATTCAGTAAAAATATTTATTTTATGATGTTAAAACAGTAGGATATCATTCATATGTGTAATTTACCATTTATGGCCAAACTATGTCTCTAAAGGGTATTTTGGTCATTTCACATATGATTTTAAGGACATAATTGGAAGTCTGAGTTCATGACTTATACCTACTGTAAAAATATTAAAATTTATTTATAAATTCAGTAGGTAACAAGTCTTAGGTGTTAAATATGGTTTTAAACCACACTATGCACCTAATTAGCGTAAAAGTCGATAATTGACGATATTTAAGATGTTTATGTGATTATGAGATTTTGAACAACCATGAATGTTTAAAATGTTTTATTTTTCATATCAAATCAGTAGGAAAAGGTTTGGCATGCTAATCATATGTAAATCACATTTTATTAGTCAAAAGGGCATTATCGTCAATTAAAGAATTTATACAAGAACTCTACGTTATGGTCAGTATCAAATCTGACCCAACATTCCAAAAATTCCTAAAAATGATATCTTAACAGTAGGTAATGAGTTTTGGTTCAAAATCCATGTTTAACCATGTATTATGCATAATGGCGTCATTTAATTAATAAAAAGCTCTAATTTACGATATCATGCATAACATTGTTTTGAGACCAGGAATCATGTCAATTTAATTTTGACATGCTTATATATCAGTACTTAACCTATTTGAATGTTCACATATTCAGAAACCTCATTTTTGGCTAAAAAGGGCATAACGGTCAAATATAAGCATAATAACGAAAACTAGCATATAATTCAGAATACTAATGACCAGGTAATATAACCTCAGAGGGTTATACTACAACATAATATGGTCCTAATGAAAGCTTAAAACATAAAGGATTTAAGCTTAATCGGGTCAGAACTGAAAGTCAAAGCAAAAGTCAAGCCTTTGCGACTTTCGGTTGCGAACCGACCCTAAACTCAGAATTGTTGGGTTGAACATGCTTAAACATGTTCTAATAATAATTACCAAGTTATTAAAGTGATAAAACATAGTTTATAACCTCTGCATTATTAGTTTTGATTATTATTTTAAAAATCTGTCTAGTTTGACTTTTTAATTAATAGTTTGACCCGATAATTAACTAAGCAAATGAAATAATTAGGAGGTGCCCTTTTTAGGGATTAACACCTACCTAATTATGGTCACATAGCCATATTCGCCTCGAACAATGGATGGACCATTTGAGTTTAAACCGAGAGTCAAAGCTATTTTACGTAACTTTGACTTTTCGGTTTTTAAATAAGAAACCTGAACTAAAGAGAAGACTAAGACACTTACAAAGGGTCCTAGCAATCTTTTCTACTTAAGTGAGCTTCCTTTTTTATCAGGATTTCCAAGAAATTGCTTAAGATGCTAAAGCAATGAGAAGGAGTGATTTAGAATGAAGGTGCCAGAAATGAGGCAACTCAAGTGTAACAACTCTCATCAAAAGTCTTAATTATTATTTTAATTTGACCAATAGGAAACCCTAATTGAGAAACCCAAGTGATTCTAAACAAACCCTAAAATTTTCAGAACAATCGGAATCAGGATTAGGGCCCCTAAAACTCAAGGGGGGTAAACCCTAGTTAACGATTATCAACAATTACTCGCTGTCAAAATGTTAAATTAAGAAACTGTCAAGTCAGCATAGCTAGTCCCAACCGTGGCTACTCTATGAAAAATAGGCAACCCTTACGGACCGTAAGGGTTATTTGTTACGGTCCGTAAGGGGTGGCAAATTTTGACTATAAATAGCAGACATTGGTACTTGAAATTTGACGTATGTTCGACGAAGAAATTCGTTTCATGCACCGATTTACGTTCTGTATACTACAATTAACACACACAGTGCACTAATCGACGCCGCAATCAGGGTAATAACTCGATCGCTATTACGATTCAACGTCCGATCGATTATAACTATCCAACGATTGTTTAAGTGCCGCTCAAATTGAGTTTATACTTTATTAATTCATCGTGATTTCGACTTGAATGTTTGAGTACTGCTCGAATTCGGACTATACTCTGTCATTCGTTGTGAATCCGCTGAATTGTTAAGTATTGCACTAATAAATCGTTGTGAGGGTTTAATCTCGTGAATTGACGTAACTGCTGTATTAGTTACTAACCTGTTGTGTGTGCATTGTTATTTAAATTAGGTTAATCAAGGCTAATCAGTAGGCTTATATTCTGCTCGTTAAATCTACAATGTGAGTCATTCTCTTTTTATCAAATTGCTTTATAAACTCTTAAAATATTTTCAAAGTTATAATTACAGTGATTAAGTTTATGTAATCACCAAATTACAGCCGGTATGTGGGGTATTGTGCATAGTATTGCAGTTTTATCACGTTAGGTGGGCGAACCTAAAATTAGTGATATTCGTCATTCATTGGGGCAGCCAATGGTGATATGACCACAGTCACCGTAAAGATTCGAGTGACAAATACTGTGGGTAGTTGGTTTGATATCAGAAACATTGTAATTTCTTAATACTGTGAATTATAACAAACGAGTCGTTTTAGTAAAACTGAATGATTCACTCAGTATTTCCCTGCTGACAAAACCTTTTTTCAAACATGTTTCAGGTGATCTGTTGTGAGCACAGGAAAAGTGCCGTGGAGCACTACAAGCTTAGAAAGTGGCTCAATGTAAATAAATAAAGAAACATGTTTTAAGAAATAAAGGATTTCCCAGTGAAATCACTTATTTGTAAATTATGGGATTTATCCCTATATTATATATAAACGAGCAGTTTTACTATTAATCGATCCTGTTTAAAAAGACTTCCGCTGTCACTAAATTAGATACCATCGGATTTCCTGCCTCGCGACTCTGGACCGGGTCAAACCGGGGTCAAGGGCCGTGACAGGAAAAGGTGGTATCAGAGCCACTGATTTAAGCTTACTATTGATTTTAGCCTATTAAAATAATTGAGAAATTTAATTGCCATTCTGTGAAAATATGTTTTATTAACTGATTAATTGTTGAGTTACAGTATGGGTAAACAAAAGATTTCTGCTATCTACCACAAATTAGATACTGCACCCACAGAAAAAGGAACCTCTTCCTCCAAGCAACCAGCAGATCTGGAAGAAGGGATTTTTGTCCGTAAATCAAATTATGAAAATCCTCTTACCCAAGATAAAAGAAATTTGATTCTTAGAAAGGGAAAGGAGAAAATAAAGAAACCCCAAGTCAAGAAAGTGAGGTTTAATTCAGAAATCCAGGAATTAGGAAATGGGTCTCCTTGGGAAGACACATTAGATGAAAAATGGGCAAATCTTTATATGCTAGCTACCGTAGCAGAGAATGTAAACCTCTAAACTATCAATAAGCCTGGTCTAGTAGAAAATTAAATCCCCAGTAAATAAATAAATTATCGTGTTCTCTTTCTAGTAGTCTTTTGTACAAATCCGTATGCAATAAAACTTTAATGTTTATTGTAAAACTTTGTTCCAAAGTTTTAACTTAGCATTTTTGTGCATTTTGCATATATGCTATCCAGCATGAGTGGGATATCGGAAGCATTTCAGAATCTTAACCTCTACCCAGTACCAATTGAAGTCTCCCACGACTTTACTGGTTATATTGCTGACATAGAGGAACCTCTGGAATTCCAGGCTCCACCGCTGGAAAAAGCAAAACTTAAAAAGAAAAGAAGATATGTAGGATGGAGGAAAGTGCGCAGGAGAAAGCCAGTTACTAGGAAACTCCCCAAAATAGAAAACCCTATAGACAAAGGAATAGAAATTGGAGAGAGCTCCAGACAAACTGAAGAACTCACATTTCAAGACGAAATAGACCGTCTACTGGCAAATTGTGATGTCATTAGCCCTATCCATAATAATCTATATCCTTACCTAGAAACCCAACTTCCTGTGAATTTGGAACCTGCTATTCCAGACCCGCTAATCCACACTCGACCTTTAGGCCAAATGGAAGAATGGTGGACAAATGACTGGCAATTCGAAAATATCATCAACAGTCCTTATTCTTTCCTTCCACAGTTTGATCCAGAACCTATCCCCAATCCTCCAATGAGCAACGAAAATTTAGCCGAACTTCGTCAGTTCGGTGAAGAGCTTATAGGTACAGGGAATAGGATCCGGGAAATGGGGGAACAAATTTCCTGGAAATACGACGAAAGGGAGCGTCGCTACTAAACTGCCAGTTGAACAAGGAACAGTGGGGTTGGGAAGAATGTCTGTATAATAATAATAATAATAATAATAATAATAATAATAGCTAAATATAACTCTGTAAAATGGGAAATAAAACATTGTAAGATAAACAGTGTGTATGGATGCCTATATAATATATAAAGCAACATAGAAGTCGAAACATCGACAATTTTGGATATATATATCTGTGTTATAAGATTTTATGTGCTTCTGTGTAATTGTTTTATTTACAATCATTTGATACTAATAGTTATATTTATAATAATTATCAGATGGAAAACGCTAGTAATGAACCAGTTAATGAAGGGAATCAATCTGAACAAAATCAGGAAAACCAGTATATGACTAGACAAGATATTGAAAATATTGTTGCTCAAGGGATAGCTAATGCTATTCCAGCATTCATTGCTGCTATAAAGAATCCAATCGAACCGCAACAAATCCTTCCTAGTAAACGTACTCAGGAAGATAATTTTAGTCATAGTGTAAATGGAGGCGGCAATCATGACAATAATAATCCACAACAGGTTCCACCTCCTAAGAAAATGAAAGCCGCAACACCTGGTTGCACTTTCAAAGAATTTCTTGCTTGCAAACCTGCTGAATTTGCAGGCAACGAAGGAGCAACTGCAGTACTGCGTTGGTTAGAGAAAACCGAAGCAGTAATTGCAATAAGTAAGTGTTCCGAAGAAGATCAGGTCATGTATGCATCAAACCTTTTCAAAAACGGGGCGCTAGAATGGTGGAACACGGTGCTACAAGCAAGAGGAAGAAGGATGGCTTATGCTATGAACTGGGAAGAATTTAAAATTCTTGTAGAAAGAAAATACTGTCCTGAATATGAAAAGGAACAAATGGCAAATAAGTTCCTAAACCATCGTATGGTAGGCGTAGAGTGTCGCGGTTATACTTCGACATTCTTTGAATATGCTAGAGTGGTACCAACACTGGCTTCGCCAGAACCGGTACTCATTTCCCGTTACATTTGGGGATTAATTAGTGAAATTCGTAACATCGTTAAAGCTGTGAAACCTCGCACTATTGACGATGCTGTGGAACTAGCTAATACCCTAACGGATGAACTAGTAGGAACAAGAGAAGAAGATCGAAAGAAGGAATTGGCCCAGAAGATTACCCAAGGATTTCGTGTGGGTAATGATAATAATAGGTTCAAGAAAAGAAGAAGGAGACAATCTGCACAACCGCCTTTTTGCAGCAATTGCAAAAAGAATCATTTTGGAAAATGCAATGTAATCTGCAACTTCTGCAAAATGGCAGGACATCGTGAAGAAAATTGCAAAAAGAAAACAATAGTCTGCTATAACTGTGGAGAAACAGGACATTACAAAACAGAATGTCCTAAATTGATTAAAACCGCAGACAATAAAGGCAAATCAGCTGATGGAACAACAAAGAAGAATGCCCGAGCATTTCAGCTAACCACTCAGGAAGCCGAACTAATTCCCGACGTTATAGCTGGTACGTTCTTAGTCCACGACGTCTATGCAAAAGTATTATTTGACTCTGGTGCAAACCAAAGTTTTATCAATACTTCATTTTGCCAAGCTCTTAACTTACCCTTAACCACCCTTAGGCAAATTTTTACAGTCGAAACGGCAGACGGAAATTCTGTTAACATAAATAAGGTTTTGCAAGAAGGAAAGATAGAATTGTTAGGCCATAAGTTTTCTGCAAACCTGTTACCTATGAAATTAGCCGAATTCGATGTTGTGTTAGGAATGGATTGGTTAATAGCCAACCATGCTCGAATTCTCTGTGATAAGAACTCTATAGAAATTCAGGCACCCACCGGAGAAGTAATTGTGATTACAGGTGATAAACCACGTAAGCCTATGAAGTTCATATCAGTAATGAAAATTGCTAATTATGAACGAAAGCAAGGAATAGTATATATGATTTCAATAATCATTAGTACTAAGGCTAAAGAACTTAAGGAAATTCCTGTAGTTTCAGAATACCCAGACATCTTTCCAGAAGATTTACCAGGATTTCCACCGGATAGGGAAGTAGAATTTAGGATTCATCTAATTCCAGGAACTATACCGATAGCTAAGGCACCTTATCGGTTAGCACCCACCGAAATGCTAGAATTGAAAAAGCAATTAGATGAATTACTAAGTAAAGGTTTCATACAACCTAGCTCATCCCCTTGGGGAGCACCAGTGTTGTTTGTGAAAAAAAAAAGATGGATCGATGAGAATGTGTATTGATTATAGAGAATTGAATAAGGTTACAATTAAGAATCGATACCCATTACCTAGGATTGACGATCTTTTTGATCAACTTCAAGGTGCTAAGTATTTTTCTAAAATAGACTTAAGATTCGGATATCACCAGTTGAAAGTACAGGAATAAGACATACCTAAAACTGCTTTCAGAACTAGGTATGGCCATTATGAGTTTACAGTCATGCCCTATGGACTAACAAATGCCCCAGCAGCATTTATGGACATGATGAATCGAATCTGTAAACCATACTTGGATAAATTTGTAATCGTATTTATCGACGATATACTTATTTATTCCAAAAGTCAGGAAGAACATTGCAAACACCTGCATGCACTCTTAACTTTGTTAAGAAAAGAAAAGCTTTATGCCAAATTCTCGAAGTGTGAATTTTGGTTAAAGGAAGTATAATTCCTAGGACATATGGTGAATCACGAAGGCATTCACGTAGACCCTGCTAAAATCGGAGCAATCACTAAATGGAAGGTCCCACAAACAGCTATGGAAATTAGAAGTTTTATAGGTTTAGCTGGGTATTATAGACGGTTTATTAAGGATTTTTCCAAGATAGCCGTACCATTAACTAAGTTGACCTGTAAAGCCACTAAGTTTGAATGGGGACATAAGCAAGAAGAAGCTTTTAAGATTTTAAAGCACCGATTGACGAATGCTCCAATTTTAGCATTGCCCGAAGGAACAGAAGATTTTGAAGTATATTGTGATGCTTCAAAATTAGGATTCGGATGTGTGTTGATGCAACGCAAGAAGGTAATTGCGTATGCCTCCCGGCAGTTGAGAAAGCACGAGGAGAATTATACAACTCATGACTTAGAATTAGGAGCCATAATTTTTGCCTTGAAAATTTGGAGACATTATCTGTACGGAAGTAAGTTTACTGTCTATACAGATCATAAAAGTTTAAGGTATATATTTGGGCAGAAAGAGTTAAATATGAGGCAAAGAAGATGGATGGAAGTTCTAAGTGATTACGACTGTGATATTCAATATCACGAAGGAAAGGCAAACGTAGTTGCAGATGCCTTAAGTCGTAAGTATAATGAAAAACAAAAGCGAGTCCGTGCTCTTAGATTAAATCTACAAGTAGGTTTAATGGAACAATTAAAGAAGGTTCAGGAAACAGCAATCAAGGACGATGCTGAAGGAATGAAAGGTTATATAAAGGAACTAGAGCAAGGAAATGATGGAATTTGGAGATTCCACAAGAAACGAATTTGGGTACCTAAGCAAGGAGAATTAAGAAATAAGATTTTAGAAGAAGCCCATAAATCTAGGTATACTATGCACCCAGGAAACAATAAGATGTACCAAGATTTAAGAAAGAATTTTTGGTGGATAGGCATGAAGAAAGATATAGCAAAATATGTTTCTAAATGTCTTACTTGTTCACAAGTAAAGGCTGAACACCAGAAACCTTCAGGACTACTACAACAATTGGAAATGCCTGTATGGAAATGGGAACTTATAACAATGGATTTTGTTACTAAGTTGCCTAAAACCAGAAAAGGTAATGATACGATTTGGGTAATTGTGGATCGATTAACCAAATCAGCTCATTTTCTACCAATGAAGGAAACCTTTAGCATGGAAAGGCTAGCCAAATTGTACGTAGACGAAGTGGTATCTTTACATGGAGTCCCACTCTCCATTGTATCAGATAGAGATAGTCGTTTCACTTCCCATTTCTGGAAAAGTTTCCAGCAAGCTATGGGAACTCGCCTAAATCTAAGTACTGCATATCATCCTCAAACAGACGGACAAAGTGAAAGGATAATACAAACCCTGGAAGACATGCTCCGAGCATGTGTGATTGATTTTGGGGGTAATTGGGATAATCACCTACCCTTAATTGAATTCTCCTATAATAATAGTTACCATTCAAGCATTGAAACTGCTCCATTTGAAGCACTATATGGACGTAAGTGCAGAACTCCAGTTTGTTGGGCAGAAATAGGAGAAAGTCAATTGTCAGGTCCAGAAATTGTGCAAGAAACTACTGATAAGATTACTCAGATCAAGGAAAGACTGAAAACAGCTCGAGATCGTCAGAAGAGCTATGCAGATAATCGCCGCAAGCCGTTAGAATTTCAAGTCGGAGATAAAGTATTATTGAAAGTTTCTCCTTGGAAAGGAGTTGTTCGATTCGGTAAGAAAGGAAAGCTAAGTCCCAGGTACGTAGGACCATTTCCTGTGATCCAATGTATAGGACCAGTTGCTTATCGTTTACAACTACCAGAAGAATTAGCTGGAGTACATGATGTATTTCATATATCCAATCTCAAGAAATGCTTATCAGATGAATCACTGGTAGTACTTCTTCGAGATATAGAGGTAAACGAAAAGCTAAAATTTGTTGAGAAACCTCTTCAAATTGAGGATCGAAAGATCAAGTTTCTCAAACATAAACGACTAGTTTTAGTCAAAGTCAGATGGAATTCAAAGAGAGGACCAGAATACACTTGGGAGCTGGAATCAGAAATGAAGAGAAAATATCCTCATTTATTCCAGTAAATCTCGAGGACGAGATTTTTATTAAGGTGGGGAGAATGTAACAACTCTCATCAAAAGTCTTAATTATTATTTTAATTTGACCAATAGGAAACCCTAATTGAGAAACCCAAGTGATTCTAAACAAACCCTAAAATTTTCAGAACAATCGGAATCAGGATTAGGGCCCCTAAAACTCAAGGGGGGTAAACCCTAGTTAACGATTATCAACAATTACTCGCTGTCAAAATGTTAAATTAAGAAACTGTCAAGTCAGCATAGCTAGTCCCAACCGTGGCTACTCTATGAAAAATAGGCAACCCTTACGGACCGTAAGGGTTATTTGTTACGGTCCGTAAGGGGTGGCAAATTTTGACTATAAATAGCAGACATTGGTACTTGAAATTTGACGTATGTTCGACGAAGAAATTCGTTTCATGCACCGATTTACGTTCTGTATACTACAATTAACACACACAGTGCACTAATCGACGCCGCAATCAGGGTAATAACTCGATCGCTATTACGATTCAACGTCCGATCGATTATAACTATCCAACGATTGTTTAAGTGCCGCTCAAATTGAGTTTATACTTTATTAATTCATCGTGATTTCGACTTGAATGTTTGAGTACTGCTCGAATTCGGACTATACTCTGTCATTCGTTGTGAATCCGCTGAATTGTTAAGTATTGCACTAATAAATCGTTGTGAGGGTTTAATCTCGTGAATTGACGTAACTGCTGTATTAGTTACTAACCTGTTGTGTGTGCATTGTTATTTAAATTAGGTTAATCAAGGCTAATCAGTAGGCTTATATTCTGCTCGTTAAATCTACAATGTGAGTCATTCTCTTTTTATCAAATTGCTTTATAAACTCTTAAAATATTTTCAAAGTTATAATTACAGTGATTAAGTTTATGTAATCACCAAATTACAGCCGGTATGTGGGGTATTGTGCATAGTATTGCAGTTTTATCACGTTAGGTGGGCGAACCTAAAATTAGTGATATTCGTCATTCATTGGGGCAGCCAATGGTGATATGACCACAGTCACCGTAAAGATTCGAGTGACAAATACTGTGGGTAGTTGGTTTGATATCAGAAACATTGTAATTTCTTAATACTGTGAATTATAACAAACGAGTCGTTTTAGTAAAACTGAATGATTCACTCAGTATTTCCCTGCTGACAAAACCTTTTTTCAAACATGTTTCAGGTGATCTGTTGTGAGCACAGGAAAAGTGCCGTGGAGCACTACAAGCTTAGAAAGTGGCTCAATGTAAATAAATAAAGAAACATGTTTTAAGAAATAAAGGATTTCCCAGTGAAATCACTTATTTGTAAATTATGGGATTTATCCCTATATTATATATAAACGAGCAGTTTTACTATTAATCGATCCTGTTTAAAAAGACTTCCGCTGTCACTAAATTAGATACCATCGGATTTCCTGCCTCGCGACTCTGGACCGGGTCAAACCGGGGTCAAGGGCCGTGACATCAAGACCCCTATTTATACTTGAAGGAGGTGTTTTTGGATCATGCCATGTGTTATGGACATCTTAAGATCATCCCAGGTGTTAAACCAGGTGTTAAAAACCAGGAATGATCCATGGTTTTCGAGTTATAGTGATTTGTGGTTTGTTTGGAGGCCAAGGAAAAAGAAACCTTCAGCTGCAGGTCACATTCTGTCAAAACAAGGCCGTCGCCGGGCGCGACGACGAAAGGGGGGGGGGCTGTGGCGCAGCGCGACGCCATAAGGAACCAGCAAACCAAGTTTCAAACTTGGCAGAATTAGTCCCTGAACCTTATATTGCAATATATCTTTCATTTTAGGCACTTTTAACCACTCTAGTTAGTAAGTAGATAATCTAGGGAGTATAACCAAACACTGTTAGGTCCGGTTTCGAAAAACGATCACCGAAAACACTTGTTTCGTCTCGTTGACGCTTTTAACCCTTATTCTTGGGAATTTGCGTAATCAACACATAACGGTATTGAAACCTCATGAAATTGTTATCACTTATTCTTGAGAGTTTAATCGAACATTACGAAGCCCTGGGTTCATTAAAAGGTCACTTTATGGTGTAGTTTCGCTAGTTGACGTTTTTAGTCCTTTTAACGCATAAAGGTGTGCGTAATATCGTTTATCGACATGAAAGCCTTCCTTGGCCCATATTAAGCATTTCCGAGCGTATGATTGCATATCTTAATGCTTCGGGTTCGTTAAAAGGTCATTCAGAGGTATAATTAAACATGTTGACGCTTTTAACCCCTCTAACTCGCAAACTTGCGCCTAACTTCACTTATTGGTATAAAAGCCTTGAATGGCCAATATTAGGAATTCCCGAGAATATGATCAAACATTATGAAGCTCTCGATTTATTAAAAGGTCACTCAGAGGTAAGAATTAACATGTTGACACTCTTAACCCTTCGACGCGCAAACTTTCACATAATTACGCAAACGACTCCTCTCGTCCAACAAGTGGCTTATTTGAGAATACGGACACCGTATAAGGTCACACAGAGGCCTAGTTTAGGCATGTTGACACTTTCAGTCCTTCTATATTCAAGGTTTTCGATTTTTGATGAAATTAGTCCCTCATAGTCCACATTTGACTTTATTAGGGTTTATTACACGTGTCAACACATCATTGGACACGATTTTTAGCAAAACAAGTGAGGGTACTTTTGTCGCATAGTGGATTCAACCTCCCACGTATATTTAGGGCCTCTACGGGCATCCCATTTAACTTTTACAATTGGTACATGCTTCATTCAGAGCTTTTTAACCTGTTGATCCTTGATCGATATAGGTCTTTCAATAAACCTTAGGCTTTCTTCAATCTGTACGTCTTTATGATACATTGCTAGCGATTCATCAACTAGATATTTCTTTAAGTTATAGTTGTGGAACACATTGTGAATTCCGCTGAGCTCCTCAGGTAAGTCTAGCTTATAAGCTATACTGCCGACACATTCGATGACCTCGAATGGTCCTAAATATCTAGGGCTCAACTTGCCCTTTATACTGAAACGTATCGTACCCTTCCATGTTGGTATTTTCCGTAGAGTCTTGTTCCCTATTTGGAACTCTAAGAGATTTGCGCCTCTTGTTCGCATTGCTCTTTTGCCAATTACTTGCATCTTTCAGACAATTACGGATTCATAATATCTTATTCGTCGTCTTTAAGAAAAATCTCAGATTCTGATAATTGGGATTTCCCAACTCCTGCCCAACAAACGGGCGTTGACACTTTCACCCATACAAGGTCTCTAATGGAGCAGCCTTGAAGCTTATATAATGCTATCAGTTATAGGAGAACTTAATTAGGGTGAGATAGTTATTCCAACTATTACCCGAATCAATCTTAAGGAATTAACTACCCTCATGGTTGGTCGAACAAATCGATGATCCTGAGCAGCTAATAACGATTCCTAATCGTCTCCTAGTTAGGTTTCAGTAACCAATGAACAAGCGTATTGCATCGTGCTTTCCTTTATCAACAATAATCGAAGCTCCTAAGATGATGGGCTAGGCTGTACAAGCCTTTCATTGTAACTCATCTGGTTGGCTCTCAGTTCTTCCACTTAGTGCTAACCGATATTGAGCTTCTGTTACAGATATGGCTCCTAATAGGATGTCATGCCTAATTCCACTTTGCCTCTTAAGAGGTAAATAGGGTAGTTCTACGGAGAAGAAATCAAGTTATCCAAATATGATAGAGGTAGCTTCAATCTCCGACCTTGGTTCACTTACTGCCACTTGTGCCATGTAAATGACACATCTGTTTTTACGAGAGCATGGATGCCTTAAGTAGTGAGGCCTACTTAGGAATTTCTATAATGGATATCTTCTTTGAATACTACTAGCTAACTTTAGTACAATATGACCATTGGAATATCTTAGTGGTTCCATGCATTAAACCTCCATACTGATCAGGTATGGAAGCAATCTATGGGACACACCGGGATACGTCAATCCTCATATAACGCTTTTGTCAAACATAGTTGGCACTCTCAGTTGATAGAAATCAATGAGGAAATAATTAAAATAACAGATATTGTCGTACTCTATTCAAAGAAAGAGTACTCTTAGATTTTACAGAAGGATCATTGACGAAAATAGAAGAAGCGGTCTCTATGGTTTCATTGGTAGGTTCTACCTTATACTTAATATCTGGAGTTCTTATGAGTATCATCAAAAGTTTGCTAAGCTTATGGTCTATGAAAGACTTATTATTGTCTGTATTAAAAACATGAAACTTTGCAAAAATTATCATTAATAAATGATAAGGAATGTACCTGATGATATTATTAATATGTACTGCCTCCGGCATTCATCAGGTAGTTCAGGCATTTCCCTTCTTAGCCTCCCCGGGCTTAGCTGCACCTTCTTTGGTAGCTTTACGGCATCTAGTTCTGATGTGCCCTTTTTCACCACAGCCGTAACAAACCGCATTCATTATGTCCCTACATTCATGGGACTGATGACCTGTTCCTTTGCAGATGCCACACTGCTTTGGTCTTTGTTATATTCGACACTGTCCCCAGTGTCTTTTATAGCAGTTCTTACATACAGGCTTCTTACTGAACTTTTGTTGGTTCTTATTAAGCCCGTACTTGATCTTTTGCTTAGATTTCTGGGAGTTATCCTCCTCCCTTGGTTCATCCTTCACATTCGAAGTGTGAACAAAACTCTTTTCATGAACAATTGAATGTGGTTTTGAATGGGATTCAGAGTAAGTAGCACTCGGCTCTTTAAACTGTTTCATGACCTTTTCCATGGCCTTTCCTACAGCTGCGTTAATCACAGCTTGGAGATTAACTCCATTAATATTGAGGTTTATGTTTGTAGCATCATTAGCTTTCGTCGCATCATTAGTATCGCGACTGTTCTCTACCTCATCCGAGTTTGCCATACTCGAAGCTTGGTACTAACCACCAAATTATACAATTGTTAGTCATCATCCTGACGACCTGACAGAGATTAGCCACGGCATCAATAAACCGTATAGGCTATTATGTTCCGAACATTCCTAATGAATGTTATTTAGAAGAATATCAAATATCGTTTTTGCCTAGGTCACAAGAGAACCATCAACGGAATTTAAGGTTTGGACCGAGTCCATTACCTGTTTGATAGGGGATCACAATGTCACAACTGTCTTTGTCATATAGATGATTATGAATAGCTCGAAGGCTAGCCTTAAAGGACTTTTAATATATATATGGCACAGAGGCCCGTCACTAGGGACATAAAAGGATATGGCATAAAGCCTAGTCATGTAGGACATAAATAATCATATGGCGCAAAGGCCTTGTCGTAAAGGACATTTAGATATGGGTCAAAATGGCCTTGTCACAAGGACATTATAAGATATGGCACTAAAGGCCTGTCTCGGAGGACATTATAAGATCTGGCACAAAAGGCCTGTCCCAAAGGATGTTAACATTTAATATGTTAACTTGTCACGAACGACAAATTATAGCACATTGGCTTGTCATGAATGACTTAAAAATAACCCGTTGGTTTGTCACAAGGACAATAATTTATAAGCCGTAATCTTATTAGATTAGGGGCTTTAAGGTTTGAACATAGTTCTTCACCTTTGGACAGGGAGTCACCGACTACAACTGTCATCGTCTTGAAAGACGAATCATTTTGGCACAAAAGTAAACCAATTGACATCACCAATGGATGCTTATATATAATCATCGTACTTGATGATATTAGTCATGATCATATTGATCATATAGACTGCGAAACTTGGGCATAGCTTTCCACTTTGGATAGGGAACCATAATGGTCACAACTGTCATTGTCTCAAATGGACGATATATTGTAGCTCGTAAATGAGACATCACTAGGAATGTCCAGTATGATTAAGAAGTTGATGAGATTAGTCATGATCGTATGGATCATAGAGACTATTAGGTTTGGGTATAACCCACCACTTAGAACAGGGGATCACAAAGACCACCACTATCTTTGTCTTATCGACAATAGAGTAAAGTATAGCCCGTAGGCATTTCATCACTAGGGATGTTAATATTATGATCATCATACTGATGATATTAGTCAGGATCACAATGATCATACAGACTATGAGATTTGAGCATAGCTCACCCCCTTGGGTAAGGAATCATAAAGGATTACAATTGTCTTGTCACAATTGGACAATATAATATAGCCCGTAGGCAAAACATCATTAAGGATGTTAAATTTAATCATCATATTGATGATTTTAGTCATGATCGCATTGATCATATAGACTATTAGGCTTGAGCATAGCTCACTACCTTGGACAGGGGATCATAAGATCACAATGTTAATGTCTCAAATGGACAATATACTATAGCCCGTAGGCAAAACATCACTAAAGGATGTTAAATAACATGATTATTGTATTAGATGATATTAGTCATGATCGCATTGATCATATAGACTATTATGTTTGGACATAGTCCATTTTTAGACAGGGAGTCGTAGACCACAACTGTCGTTGTCTTTATTGGACAACAAGTATAGCCCGTAGGCACTTCACCACTAATGGATGTTTATGGTATGATCATCACATTGATGATACTTGCCATGATCTACTTTGGTCATATAGGCTTTAAGGCTTGGACATAGTCCAAATACCTTGACAGCTGGTGTGGTTTCTCAAGTCACACTGCCAGGAATGTTAACATGTTCTTAGATGTTAACAAAGATTAAACGTCTTAAGAGGGTTTCACCATCATAGCCATGTTCATAGACATATAAGCTAGGTTATACCATTAAGAGGATCTTTTGAAACTTTCAGTTGATCGATAAAGTTCGAGTAAAATTCGGAACTGTCGTTGGATAAAGGACGATATGAATACTTATATAAAAATTTCAAAACTTTCCATAAATCATTAGGAAATTTACAATAGTGCCTTAATCTGGACTTTTAGTAGTTCATTTGTCCACACAAGGACTTTAAAGCAACTCTAGTCCACGCAGGGACTAATAAGAAATATAAGTCCGTATAGGGACTATAAAATATGTCCGCATTGGGATTATTATGATATAACATGTCCACGAAGGGACGTTATTAAACAATTGTCCTCGTAGGGACTTTAAGTCGAAAGATACGTCCTCATTGGGACTTATTAATGAAACAATATGTCCATGAAAGGACTATAATAATATATCATATCCATAAGGGATTTTAATGGAATAATATGCCCATAAAGGGACTTTGATGAAATAATATGTCCTTGAAAGGACTATAATGAAATATAATGTCCATGAAAGGACTATATTGAAATAGCATGCCCACCGAGGGACTTTATTGAAGTATAATGTTCAAAAAGGGACTATATTGAATATAATGTCCATGAAGGGACTATAATGAAATATAATGTCCACGAAGGGACTAAAATGAAATATAATGTCCACGAAGGGACTAAATAGCAAATGCCCATACAGGGTCTTAAGTTGAAAGAAATATCCACACAGGGACTATATAGAAGAGATAGGTCCTTATAGGGACTTAAAGGATAATGAATATTATGAACGAAGGATTCTCTAACGCTTTCCTTGCTCGATTTCGATTGTTTCTCTTCTTTGTTTACCATATTCGGTAGGGACACTGAAGACCTCAGTGAATAAAGCAAGTATTCCAATCAGGATCCGTTATAGAAGTAGAATTCAAGGATTTTATGGTTAAAGAATGATATAGATCACGGATTGGGTTTTGACTGATACAATCCAAATCTGGGATTTGAAAACTTGAAGGTATGAGATAGGGATCATTAGGATCCACCGGTATTATTTTCAATACGGGAGCCTCAGGGACCACCTGGTATGGACTCCACCGGCACAGACTTCAAAATTTTTAAGCCTTAGGGACGTACGGTATGGACTCGGAAGTCTGATTACAAGTTTCAATAGGTTTGGTTTTGGGAATGAATCCATAAGGATCTTCCTCCAAACCGGTCGCACGCTTATCCTGGCCGTGATACGAAGCTTGGCATTTATTGGCTTCGGATGAGGAGAATCTTCATCAACGGCTTCCTTGCTTGGCGACATATTCAAAATACATAAAATCGAAAACAATGTTTACTTAATAGGGATAAGAGCATTCCTATGTTATGTCTAGACTCAGGAGGTCTAAGGAATATGCTACTGTGTCATTGAGATTAAACACAAAAGACTAGTGTTTATTTCACTCAATGTTGGCTCTGATACCAACCTGTCACACCCCGATATTTCCACGTATTACCGGTGGGCCCGGTGGGGAGTATCGTGATGTAAGATTGATATCGTCATAGTCAAACATACACAGAATAGCACAGCGGAAGTCTTGGAATATAAAATATTATTACAAACCCAAATGTCTGAAAATATCAAGTATTAATATATAGACGCGCTTGTAATAATAGATCCACAGGCGGATCATTACAAAATGTATAAAATGAAGTTTAGCATACTTTAAGGCATCTTTAAGGATTTGCAAGATTGATGTGTGCAAAATGCAACATATAAATTTCATCAAATGAGGCATAAAACTAACCGATTTTTAGTACTAATATTGGAAAAATTGTGGTTTTGTCTTCCTTTTGTATTTTCAGGATTAAATGAGCTCAAATGAACAAAAAAAGCAAAAAGGCAGCTAAATCTAACAAAAATACAAGAAGAGGGATAAACGTGGCATGCCCGACCCCCCGACAACATCTTCCCAAGTAAAACAAGAAAACAGAAGGCTGAACACGCCCCGTGCTCAGTGAGCACGGGGGCGTGCCCAAGTGTCTGCAGAAAAGACAAAGTTGTAGAAGCTTCTATCACCCACCACGGGGGCGTGCCCAGCGGACACGGAGCCGTGGTCAACTCTAAGATTCGCAGAATCTGAGGACATCTTGATAGTACAGATACGTTTCTGCACAAGGGGTCGTGCCCAGCGGACACGGGGGTGTGGTCAACTAATGCAGACAAACTGCAATTAATGAAGAAAGAGAAGGAAGTTGGACACGGGGCCATGCCCGAGCTGCTGTTTAGGCTATAAATAGGGGTGCTTGGCTCATTTGCAAACCATCCCTTGGAAAACCACCTCTCTCACACTACACCCACCCTCCACCACCATCACAACCCACATCCACCCCCATCATCCATCATCCATCATAGAGTGTGTGTAGTAGTCTCGGGGTCCAAGATTGATCGTAAGAGTTCTTGACAATCAAAGGCCATGTTTGCCTAAGTCTCTTACATCACTTGGTGAAGACAAGTGTCTAGTGTAATACTTTTTATTTTTAATCTTTTCGCACTTTTTATTTGGTTATGTATTAATGACTTTAATAACTAGTTTCTTATGTTGAAGGTGATTCTTCCTTATCGTTTGTCCGTGGTGTCTTGGCATTATTTTACTGTCTATATAAAATAAAAGATTTTCACCATTCATATCTCCACGGTCTATATGGTAATATGTTGGCTACCTGGTCGGGGGTTAAGGGAACGGTTTGGTAAGAGTCTTGCCTTGTTCAGTGTATAGATCCTGCAAGGACCTGCAATTTAGTAGGACCTCCTTCAATACCCACTGGTATTGGATGGCGGGGGTCCAAACTCTTTGATCCCCTCATATGTAAGCTACTATTAATACTTTAACCCGGCTACTTAGGACTGTATCACTGCTGACTCAGACTACTTAGCCGAGGGTAATGTCACCTTCAAAAGAGGGGCTTACCACATTATGCATTAATAACTTAATTAATTCTCTTTCAATAATCCGACCCTTTAGGATTGTATCCTTGCTGACTCAAACTACTGGGTTGAGGGTAACGTCACCTTCAAAAGAGGGGCCTACTACAATAACTAAGATAATCTCTTAAAAAGTGCAAAAGTGCGGAAATAATCAAAGGTTACACTAAACACGAGTCGAATCCAAGTGATTCATCTTGTCTATCTGTTTTATTTTTATTTTTCAGCATTTTAGTTAGTTTTATTTTTCTAGTTTAAAACCTTTTTCTAAACTTTTGATTTGATTAGACATTGAGGATAAACCGGTACTAAAAGCTCTTGTGTCCTTAGACGACCTCGGTATCTTACCAACACTATACTACACTCACGATGGGTGCACTTGCCCATATGTGTGTTTAGTGTTAGTAAATATCGTGTTTTATAAATTTAAAACTTGGCTAAAAAGTGTAAAAAGGACTTAAAATATATATTAAAAACCATACTCACTCGACACGCATCAAGTTTTTGGCGCCGTTGCCAAGGACACAAGGATTTTAAGAAAGTTAGGAATCAACGGCCTAATCGTTTTTCTTATTTTTCCTTTTTTAAGGATTTTTCTTAGATTTTTTAGTTTCTGCAGAGCTCAGCACGGGCCGTGCCGGTCGGACACGGGGTCGTGCTCATCATTGTTACTGGCAGTTTTTATTTTCCGAGTTACAGTGAGTTGAGCACGGGGGCATGTCGTTGCAGCACGGGGCCGTGTTGAACTCCCCAGTAACAGGGATCCGGAAAACAATTACTGCATCTCCGACCACGGGCCGTGTTCACCTGAGCACGGGGCCGTGGTGAACCTTCTAACCAACTTTCTTTTCTGTTTTTATTGCAGGACTTGGAGCCCAGGCGCCACATCTGAACCTTCTACGTAGTGTATGAGCTCCAGTTCTAGTAGAGACATAAAAGAACCCCTAGACTTAAAGCTAAAAACCAAGAGAAAGTTTCGGGGGACCCACTTCCAATGGCGGACCAACGTACCCTCATGGATTACCTATGACCCACTGTAGGTAATCTCGGCGCCGCTATCAATGCACCAAATGTCGAAGCCAACAACTTCGAACTTCGACCGCATTTGATACAAATGCTTCAAAACTCCGCAACCTTCCATGGGCTTGCGGACGAGGATCCCCATCTACATATCACTAATTTCTTAGAAATTTGTGATACTTTTCGGATCAATGGAGCATCAAACGATGCCATCCGCCTTCGAATGTTTCCATTTTCACTAAAAGATCGGGCTAAGGCTTGGCTTAATACCCTCCCAGTTGGCTCGGTAAACACCTGGGATGAACTAGCCCAAAAGTTTATATATAAATATTCCCCTCCTACTAAAACGGCTAAATTAATGACTGAAATTAATACATATTCACAAGAAGATGGGGAATCTTTATATGAAACTTGGGAAAGGTTCAAGGAGCTACTAAGAAAGTGTCCTTATCACGGTCTTGCGGTATGTCAACAAGTATCCACTTTCTACAATGGGTTGTTGCCACACACAAGACAAACACTTGACTCTAGCTCCGGGGGACTTTTAGGTAATCGTCGCCCAAATGAAATTTATAATCAAATTGAGGAAATTGCTCAAACCAATTTTCAGTGGCACACTCCCCGAGGCAATAAATCCATTGCCCCGGGCGCCCATAAGGTTGATGAAAGCACTTCCTTGCAAGCCCAAATCGAGGCCTTCTCTTCAAAAATCAAAAAAGTTAGAAATGGCAAAAACGGTCTCGGTTATGGCTTGCGAGGGGTGTGGTGGGCCACATGAAAATTGGAGTTGTATGAAAGAAATGGATAATCAAACAGAGTCAATAAACTACATTGATAATAGACCTAGGCCGTCAGGTCCTCCAACGGGTACCTACAATCAAGGATGGCGTCACCACCCTAACCTTGGTTGGAGAGAACCCGGCAATAGTAGTAACCAACAAAATCTAAACCAACGAACAAACTTTCAACAACCACGAAACGAGTCACAAAATTTCTCTCAACAACAAGGGGGACGAGAAAGGCTTGAAGATACTGTATCTCGCCTCATCTCCGACACCGAAAAGAAAAACTCGGATCGATTTCAACAATTGGAATCGAATTTTAGAAATCAACAAGCTAGTATCCAAAACGTTGAAAAACAATTAAATCGACTAGCTCAAAATTTCGCCGAGAGACCACAAGGCGCGTTACCTAGTAATACCGAAACCAACCCAAAAGCGCAAGTACATCTCATCACACTGAGAAACCGTGCCGTGGGTCTCGAGGAGGCTCCATTACCACCAACTGAAAGAAGCCAATCTAGCCAAACCTCAACTCCACCCTCGCCCCAACAAGAGAAGGCTTCTCCACCAATCCAAGAGTCTACTAAGACTCCTCCGGTTCCATACCCCGGTCGGTTAATTCGTCAAAAGACCGATGATCAATTCACAAAGTTCGAAAATTTACTAAAACAATTGCATGTTAATATTCCATTTATCGAAGTCCTAACTCAAATGCCTAAATATTCCAAATTCATGAGGGACTTTCTCACTCATAAAAGGAAAATTGAATCATTGCAATTAGTTAACTTAGGCGAAGAATGCTTCGCCTTGCTACTCAACAAACTCCCGCAAAAGAAGCTTGACCCCGGAAGCTTCATAATTCTTTGCTCGATTGGGGAATCCCCCATTCGTAATGCACTAGCCGATCTCGGGGCAAGCATCAACCTCATGCCTTCATCAATGTTCAACCGACTCGGCTTAGGGAAAACAAGCCCTACAAAAATAAGCATACAACTCGCCGACAGATCCGTCAAATAACCACAAGGTATCGCTGAAAATCTATTGGTCAAAGTCGGCGAATTTGTCTTTCCGGCCGACTTTGTCATACTAGATATGGAGGAAGATACCGAAGTACCACTCATCTTAGGGAGGCCATTCCTAGCTACGGCTCAAGCAGTGGTGGATATGAATGATGGAACATTGACAATAGGAATTGGGGACAAGGAAATGAAGTTTGGAGTTGGGAAAAGAGTAGAAGATGACGACCCGGTCAATTACATGAAGGCCATAGACTCAAGTTTGGATGATGTTCTCTGACGGTGCAACATGGGATGCAAAACATCCCACTTGGGTAACATATGACCGGGCTTTGGGTCTAGCCAAGCACCCTTATAAATGTGGCGCACCACGGATGCATTCCGCGGAACTATCCTTAGTTTAGTTTAGATTAATTTTTTTATGTTTTCTAGTTTAGTTTTAATTTCCAGGAATAAAACACACTCGGGATGGTGAAGGATACTAAGGGAAACTTGAACCAGCACCCCATACACAAAAACAGGGCCATCCGACTAATTTTTCTTCATTACAGCAAGTTCAGCACGGGGCCGTGCTCACCCAACATGGCCCGTGCCCAACCATCTACAGAAAATTGCCCAGTTCAGGTAACTGGACACGGGTCGTGCTCACCCAGCACGCCCCCGTGTCCAGGCTTCTGTTTCTTTATTTTAATTTCTGTCACTGGCGATCTGAACACGGGGCCGTGCCCGGACACCACGGGGCCGTGTCCAGACACCCAGTAACATAAAATTTTGCTTTTCACACCTTTTTACACATCCAATCAACCTAAAAACTTATTTTTGGGACACATTGAGGACAATGTGTAATTTAAGTGTGGGTGGGATGCTAAAACCTTGAATCTTGCAAGTCCTAATTACAAGCCTTACACAAAACTCTATTGGAACCGCTAAACACCCCAAATTTTTTCAAAAATTTTTCATTTTTCTTTACTTGTCTAAGTTTAAGTTGGGAATTTCAAAGTTCTAAAAAGATTATATTTTTACAAATTTACAACCGATAGCGTCGTGATAAAAAGAACCAACATAAGAAAATTATGAAACGGCATGACAAACCTAGTTAAAATTTGATTATATATACTTGATCACATGAAAACCCATTCCCACAAAAAGTGAGTTTTGAGCCTTTATTGAGCATACAAATACATATCTTTAAATTAAATGCTCATTTTTCGTTTCTTGTGTGAATAGCCGCTTGGTTCTTACGACTCTAGAACTTGCCACGACGATACATTCCTGGTCCTTACCAACTTAAACCCGAGTAAGTAAATGATGGAGGCATTAGGACTAACCCTTTTTATTTCTACACCATTTTTTTTTCTTTTTTTTTTACCACCTAGCCAAAATCCCCCTAGTTAACCACTTTGAGCCTAAACCTTTTTCATTTCTTAACCCAAAACAAACACCCTTTTCACCCACCAAAACCCTTTTTCATTTTAAACCCTTTATTTTAGTAACAAAGCTCGGTTTTTATGTGACTTTCTTTTGTTGAAAAAGAAAAGGATAAAGAAGAAAAGAAAAATGAAGTTTGCAATAAACAAACAAAGCTCACAAAAAGAAAGCTTGTTTGAGAAATACTTCATTGGAACAAAAAGTCACAAAAACAATATGTTTTGCAAAAAAACCGACGCTTTTTACGCCTTTTCACCCTTTTCTACTAACCACTAACCCAACCACCTACCTTTAACCCAAGCCTAACCCTTCACCCCCAAAAAGTCCTCTTGATGTTTACAAAGGAATATAGTTAAAAAGGAGGAGGATTGATTGCTTGGCAAGCCTATGGTAGGAATAAGTCCCATGCCGCTCTCGAGTGTTTCACAAAACTACATCTTCGGCCGAGTGTTGAGTGATCCCCCGTGAGGTATGTGAACTTGTATATAAATGGAATTTTAAAAAGGCATGTTATGCCCTAATAAGTAATTTATCTTATGTAATGTGTTAAATAAATCATGACGAATAGGATTGTAAATAAATAAAAATAAAACTTAATAAAGTATCTTGGAAATCCCGACACTCTATGACAAGCCCAAAAACCTTCTCTTCTACCCATTCCATTTGGGAGTGTTAAGCCACATTATAAAGAGTTTTGCTTGAGGACAAGCAAAGATTCAAGTGTGGGGGTATTTGATGTGTGCAAAATGCAACATATAAATTTCATCAAATGAGGCTTAAAACTAACCATTTTTTAGTACTAATGTTGGAAAAAGTGTGCATTTGTCTTCCTTTTGTATTTTCAGGATAAAATGAGCTCAAATGAACAAAAGAAGCAAAATGGCAGCTAAATCTAATAAAAATACAAGAAGAGGGATAAACGTGGCATGCCCGACCCCCCGACAGCATCTTCCCAAGCAAAACAAGAAAACCGAAGGTTGAACACGCCCCGTGCTCAGTGAGAACGGGGGCGTGCCCAAGTGTCTGCAGAAAAGACAAAGCTGTAGAAGCTTCTATCACCCACCACGGGGGTGTGCCCAGCGGACACGGGGCCGTGGTCAACTCTAAGATTCGCAGAATCTGAGGAAATCTTGATAGTACAGATACGCTTCTGCACACGGGGTCGTGCCCAGCGGACACAGGGGCGTGGTCAACTAATGCAGACAAACTGCAATTAATGAAGAAAGAGAAGGAAGATGGACACGGGGCCGTGCCCGAGCTGCTGTTCAGGCTATAAATAGGGGTGCTTGGCTCATTTGCAAACCATCCCTTGACAAACCACATCTCTCACACTACACCCACCCTCCACCACCATCACAACTCACATCCACCACCATCATCCATCATCCATCATAGAGTGTGTGTAGTAGTCTCGGGATCCAAGATTGACAGTAAGAGGTCTTGACAATCAAAGGCCATGTTTGCCTAAGTCTCTTACATCACTTTGTGAAGACAAGTGTCTAGTGTAATACTTTTTTATTTTTAATCTTTTCGCACTTTTTATTTGGTTATGTATTAATGACTTTAATAACTAGTTTCTTATGTTGAAGGTGATTCTTCTTTATCGTTTGTCCGTGGTGTCTTGGCATTATTTTACTGTCTATATAAAATAAAAGATTTTCACCATTCATATCTCCACGGTCTATATGGAGATATGTTGGCTACCTGGTCGGGGGTTAAGGGAACGGTTTGGTAAGAGTCTTGCCTTGTTCAGTGTATAGATCCTGCAAAGACCTGGGTCAAATTTAGTAGGACCTCCTTCAATACCCACTGGTATTGGATGGCGGGGGTCCAAACTCTTTGATCCCCTCATATGTAAGCTACTATTAATACTTTAACCCGGCTACTTAGGACTGTATCTCTGTTGACTCAGACTACTTAGCCGAGGGTAACGTCACCTTCAAAAGAGGGGCCTACCACATTATGCATTAATAACTTAATTAATTCTCTTTCAATAATCCGACCCTTTAGGATTGTATCCTTGCTAACTCAAACTACTGGGTTTAGGGTAACGTCACCTTCAAAATAGGGGCCTACTACAATAACTAAGATAATCTCTTAAAAAGTGCAAAAGTGCGGAAATAATCAAAGGTTACACTAAACACGAGTCAAATCCAAGTGATTCATCTTGTCTATCTGTTTTATTTTTATTTTTCATCATTTTAGTTAGTTTTATTTTTCTAGTTTAAAACCTTTTTTCTAAACTTTTGTTTTGATTAGACGTTGAGGATAAACCGGTACTAAAAGCTCTTGTGTCCTTGGACGACCTCGGTATCTTACTAACACTATACACGCTCACGATGGGTGCACATGCCCATATGTGTGTTTAGTGTTAGTAAATATCGTGTTTTATAAATTTAAAACTTGGCTAAAAAGTGTAAAAAGGACTTAAAATATATATTAAAAACCATACACACTTGACACGCATCAAGATCCTCTATTTCGACACCGAGCAACTCCCAGCCTATTACGAGTAGTACCTGTCACTTAGTCTTTTGAAAATACGTCAGTTTTCTCTGGTAAATACAATTAACTAACTCTTTTGAAAAGAGTTTATGAAATTTGATTTAGGCGCACAAGGCACAAAACCATTTATAACTTGGGACAATCTTTAATAAAATCTTGTATACAGTTTTACATGTTTTTCATACATATGGGCTCGGTATAAAAGTCGAAACATGATTAATCGACACACCACTTATAAAACCCACAGAGGAGTTATCCCCAACTTCTGGGTAATTTGCATATTAGCATCTGTTAGGTGTATGCCTACACCCAATGCTTAAGTCGTGGCCATTTACAAATGAAATGAGCCGAGGATATCCAGGACACGGTCGTATTAACCCCCAATGTTTATGTTATCAAACAAAACAGATTAAAACGGGTTATGCAAATTTATTAATCACAATCCGATTTAATGATTCCATACTCGACCAAGCGGTATTATTATAATACCGTATCCCAAGCCCGTATAAGGGAAAATAAGTTAAAAATATTTACCTGAGCTAATACTTGATTCACAGCAAAATAACTCAGCCGTATCCAATATATCTAAATGCAGGTAGCTTTTACCGGGTGGCTCTAGTCTGGAGTGATGGTAATATATAACCAATTCAGAATGCTAACGGTCTTATTTAAGTCGTAGACTTAGACCGGCTAGCTTAAAGTATCTAAAGCGGTACGATACGCTAGATTAAGCGATGACCAGAATAGAATGTTATTTAGACCCAACAAGTATGAAGACTTGTATAATATCGGTAAACTAAATACATTCTGGATTTTGAAGCAAAAATGATAGGGTTAAACCCGTTTCGGCAAACTTACGTAAACTAGTTACATAAACCGATCCGAACGCGAAAATGCATAACGGGCAACCAAATGAACCATATACAAGTCCCTTATGTTATTATGCTTAAAATATGTTAATACATCAGTAGGATGTTAACATATATGCCGAAAAAGTATTTAAGACCAAATTAAGTCCCGTAAGGGCATTTTGGTCATTTTAATATTTATAAAAGAGGTTTTAAAGTAAACTGATATTCTGGTGTAAAACATTCCGTAAAAATATTTATTTTATGATGTTAAAACAGTAGGATATCATTCATATGTGTAATTTACCATTTATGGCCAAACTATGTCCCGAAAGGGTATTTTGGTCATTTCACATATGATTTTAATGACATAACTGGAATTCTGAGTTCATGACTTATACCTACTATAAAAATATTAAAATTTATTTATAAATTCAGTAGGTAACAAGTCTTAGGTGTTAAATATGGTTTTAAACCACACTATGCACCTAATTAGCGTAAAAGTCGATAATTGACGATATTTAATATGTTTATGTGATTCTGAGATTTTGAACAGCCTTGAATGTTTAAAATATTTTATTTTTCATATCAAATTATTAGGAAAAGGTTTGGCATGATAATCATATGTAAATCACATTTTATTAGTCAAAAGGGCATTATCGTCAATTAAAGAATTTATACAAGAACTCTATGTTATGGTCAGTATCAAATCTGGCCCCGGACCACCTATTCAAACAAATCCTGATCCCATTTTAATGGTGGCAGACCACCACCGGCTTCTTCCACCGTCACTACGTCTTCTGCAGTCGACATGTTAAACTTGATTCAAGAACTCGAAGAAGGTTTAAAGTAAATCTGAAGAAACCCTATGAACAGGTTGAAGATTTGCAAAAACAAATCTTGAAGATTTGAAGATTGGAAGAGAGAAAGAGAAGAGATTCTATGAAAAAGTGATATCTAACATTTCATCTTCGCCTATTTATACCCATCGCATTTAATGCGATAGGTAACTGTGCCGAAACAGCGGTGGCGCGTGTCTAACCAGGGATTGACACGTCAGGAGAGAAACACAGAGTGACGGGTACCACGCATACGAAATGGTGCGCCTGACAGAGTGACAACAGGATCGTCACTGTGTCAGCGGTCAACTCAAACGTCTCTTTCACCACCAACGTGCACCAACCTGTCAGTTTATGCTTTTTCAAATTTCAAGAATTTTCCCGCGTAAATACACATGTTACTTCAGAAACAAGCTAGATAGTTGCGCTGCATGAATTATAAAGCAATGCACCCACGCCAGCTTTTCTAGCACAAAAGATGTTTTCCTAAGTACCGGAGCAAGCGCAAACTTAAATTTTCTAGTCCAGAGCTCCAACCACTTGCCTCGCGAATGGAAGCAACACTTGACTGGGGGACTTGAAGGGGTATGGTCCCAAATCCTATGCTGATTATTCAGGTCGTGCGCGGGGCCATACTCTTATCAAACCAATTTGGTAGCTTTCTCAACCTCGCGCCGGCTAATCAGGTGTAATCTAGGTCGTGCGCGAGGTCAGGATTAACACAAGCAGCTAATAGTCAACTCCGGTCAATTCTCCTCTTCACGTGACGCGAAGAGGCTTCCTTTACCCTGTCACGCGACACGACGGAGTAATTTCTCTCGGTTCTTGTGCGGTTTAACTTCTCGATCTCCAATACGCGACACAACGGGGTAATTTCTCTTGGTTCTTGTGTGAAGACAACACCTCTCGGGTGTATTTGATCTCCTTTGTTAATTAATTGTTTTAGCATGTTTATGAAAATTAAATAATTACCATATATGATTGTTTACTTGCTATTCAGGTCATTTATATAGGATTAACACATAAAATAAACTTCAATGACTTAAATAGAACAATTTTTTTATGAGTGACCTAATTAGAACACTTTTAAAACTTGGTTACTATTTTGTGAGATAATCCCTATAAAAAATATAGCTAAAATATATGAAGAATTAAGTTCACGTACAAAGTGCCTTATCGTACAAAACGTATGAAAGGCAGGAAAAGGCCAAAAAGCGCGATGGCATTTTCGTAATTATTTACTCATAGAGTAATTATCAAAGTTACTCTACAAATGATCTTGTAGGGTAAGTTTGATCTTGTAGAGTAATTTTGTAAAATGTTCTTGTAAGATAATTTTGATCTTGTAGAGTAATTATGTAAAGTATTATAATTACTCTACAAATGATTTTGTAAAGTAATATTGAATTGTATGTTGTTTGATAAACTTGCACAGTAATTTTGATACATTTGTAGAGTAATTTTGATAATTAACATACAAGATCAAAATTACTATACAAGATACACTTGTAGTAAAAATGATTTTGTAAAGTAATTTTGAATTGTATGTTGTTTGATAAAATTGCAGAGTAATTTTGATACACTTGTAGAGTAATTTTGATGCAGAGTAATTTTGATACACTTGTAGTGTAATTTTGATAATTACCCTACAAGATCAAAATTACTCTACAATATCAAAATTACCCTACAAGAACATTTTACAAAATTATTCTACAAGATCAAAATTACCCTACAAGATCATTTGTAGAGTAATTTTGATAATTACTCTACGAGTAAATAATTATGAAAATGTCACCGCATTTGTTTTACATTTTCACCTTATTCATCGTTTTGTATGATAAGTGTATTTGTATGTGATCTTTTGTCAATATATGAAAGTACAAAAATCTTTAATTAAAACACAAACAAATGAACATAAACAAACGCAAATGAGCGAATGTTCACGAACACGTTCGTGAACACCTTACCAAACTTTCACGAACACAATTGAACGAACGAGATCTTTGTTCATGTTCGTTCATTTAACTAATCGAACGAAATTTCATGTTCATGTTCGTTCGTTTATTAAACGAACAAACATAAACAAACTTGCCTCCAAACGACAGTTCGTTTACAGCCCTATCTTCAGGCATATCCGACGAAGAACTCGCCGACAATGCATTGGCGCGTAGAAAATAGTTCTGGTGAAGAGTACGACTAAGATGATGAATACGGTGAATTAAATATTACAATAAAGTTATATTGGACACTAGTGAATTAAATATAAATACATAATAATTTTCTTTTTGTTTTATTGATGTTATGTTTTCTTTATAAAAATGAAACTTAAACCATTCAACATTATAAATTATAAATTTGCAACAAGATTGTGCTAATTGTAGTTGTACGGTATGCATAAATAGAGTTTTATGCATTTATGTTGTAATATGAGTTATATTTTGTGTACTCTGCTTTTGGCTCCACATGTGCTCCTGCTCCTCTAACACGCGGCTTCTCATTTATACCTGTACTCATCTCCAGGCTCATCTCCAGGCTCCAGCAGATTGAGCAAACCAAGAAGACAGACAGATTTGATGATGGCTCCGATAACGGTAAAACACAAATTTTGCACACTCCATTACTTGATCGGAGAAAGCAACCGACTACCGCATTCCGAACTTCCGTCGTCGGCGACCACGACCACATCAACCGAACAACATTTCTCCAAAGTAATCTTCGAATCTTCATTCTCTAAGCTAGCGTTTCATTAATCTCACATCAAATTAATCGAGTTTTATTTAGTTATATGTAAACCCTAACCGTCTGAATTAGGTTAAAATTGTGTAAAATCACTGAAATTATATACTTTTTGTGTTCATTCGTGTATAACTTGCATATGATTATGCTTTTTTAAATTCATTTGTTTCATTATTTTACATTACGAATAGAATTTTATGGCTACTTTTATATAGTTCTCAAGAGAACACCACCGCAACAAATCTCTTCAACAAACTTCTTCATCCTGTCATGGATGGTTGACATCAGAAGTCAAAATCTAACAATCTAAGGGTTTCTGTATTAGCATTTAGCAGAATGGAGTGAGTATTGGACTAACATAGAGTTTGTTTCCCCTCAGGTCACTTATTTTATGGGTGTCTTTGGGGGATTTTGCTAAATATAATATGTTCTTGATTTAATATTATGAAATTTTCAATAAATTGTTTGTTAGTTAATGCTAAAGTTGTTCCCTGTTTATTTCAGGTCCACAAGATATACGATACGGGTGTACTGTTTATATTATATTAGCGTTCGTTCCCGCTTAGTTGGAGTTAATGTGGGTACAAGAAATGGCATTATTATCTACTGGTAAGTTTAAATCTTGCCTGATATCAATGTTTTTGCTTTCGTAGCAAATTGGTATTTTTGCTTATAATAATGAAATTCCCTATCGGTCTAAGATAGAATTTATCGGTGTTTCGGATGTTATGCAGGATTTTTACTACTATGCCAATACCATTCTCTTGATCATGCTTTTGTTTTATCCCAGAAAGGACAAGCTTTTCATAGCGGCTCATAGACAATTGAGTGCTATGAATTCTATATATATTAGCGGCTCATAGACAATTGAGTGATATACTATAGAAATAAATGCATTGGCTGGCCAGAATTTGATCAATGCTGATGGTGTTATTGAATAATGTTTTATCTCTGGGCGATAACCAGGGCTGCTGCTGTTATTGAACAATGTTTTATCTCTGGGCGATAACCAGGGCTGCTGCTGTTATTGAACAATGTTTTATCCCTGGGCCATAATGAGTGCTGCTTATAAGAATTGGCGGTTTGATTTAGAAGGTCTTACAGCTGATCGCATTAGAAGGTAACTGCATTTTGATTATTCAAAATCATATGATCAAACAAAGTACTAAAATTCATATGTAGTTAACAAACTTTTTCTCTTAAATGATCTATATAGAGGTGTAGCAGTTTGGGACCCAAGCAAGCCACATGGTTTGAAGCTTTTAACTTAAAAGGGCTCATGGTCCAGTAAGCCATCCAAACGTGGGTTTGGTTTAGCCGATGCAGATGACCTCACCTCATCCTAACCACTATCATCTGGCTTGCATCGGCTCAACACGCAACACCTAATTTTGGTCAATACATGTATGGTATCTACATCCTAAATCGACTTGCCACTAATGCGACGATTACTACCCAATGAAAACGACCCTGAATACATGAGCTTCCGTGACGTCCCACATAAGTATTCTCTTTTTGCTTTGTCAAGTTTATTACAATCAACAAAATATATGGCGGTGGTGGGCACATTTTCCACCCACTCACCTAATTAGTAGATCGGGGAGATACGACACTTGGACTGGGGATGGATTGTGTTAAGTGTTTTAAAGGATTTCAGGTGAAGTTCATTGAATTGAAATAAAAATTGAGACAAGAAACGGGGATGCAAGTTTAAAGAACAGGTATGGGGCTGGAGTTTTACCTTATGAGCTTCTTGCACTAAACAAGGATACTATAAAAGAAATCGATCCATAAGTCTTTTATCTTCCGCCTACATTTGCATCTAGGGTTTTAAAGCAGCAAGTAGCGGCGAACAGCACCACATCTCCGTCACCATGGGTAGTATGCACAGCAAAGGGTAACATCTT
Source organism: Helianthus tuberosus (assembly GCA_030545235.1). Taxonomy (NCBI): domain Eukaryota; kingdom Viridiplantae; phylum Streptophyta; class Magnoliopsida; order Asterales; family Asteraceae; genus Helianthus; species Helianthus tuberosus. The sequence continues at coordinate 158,889,121 of CM060353.1, read as the reverse complement.
TCAAAATCTACTTTTGCATATCATGAATTTGATTCATGTTATGTTGTTAGGTTAATAATGAATTTGATTGATTGTATCTCATACGATAAAACACGAAACATTTTGTTGTTTTGTTAAAATTTGATTGGTAATTGGCCTGGATGTGTGAAGAGTAGATTTTATATGCATTTTAGGTTGTACATATTTTGTTGAGTTATGAGTTGGTGCTGATTTATGCGATTGTGTGTTTGTTAGTTTGATTTGTGTTTTGACTTTGTGTGATGAACTGAATGGGTATTTCTGCATCAGTGAAGTTGTATAAGAGGAAACCGCCTAGCTGGTTGAAGACCTATGTACATCATGTATGTTATGTTAGGTTTTACTTTCTTTATCTTCTTAATTATTTACTGATACTATGATTTCCCAACTTTAAAAGTTGAAACATATAACATTAAAACGTATGAAGGTATTTGATTATGCTGCTTTTAGGATGTATGATTTGCTGGTTATAAGTTTAAGCTGGCCGAACGGTTAAGACCATCAACACAAACCGCTAACCAACTATTCATGAACACTCCCAACTATTGTGTCAATTTTTATCAGGTCAACGATTCATGAACACACCCAACTATTCATGAACAACACTCCCAACAAACCGCTAACTAACTATTCATAGACACTCCCAACTTCAGTGCTGGTGGTTTTGTTTATGAACACTCCCAACTATTGTGTCAATTTATGTATTACAAGGAAATATCGAATTCATGTTCCTCAAATCTAGACCTGGAAAACGGGTTGGGTCGGGTCGGGTCATGGGTTTAAACGGGTTTGGGTCAAAACGGGTCAATTTTAAAAAAAGGGTTGTTTTGGTTCGGGTCAAAATGGGTTCGGGTCGGAACGGGTCCGGGTCGAAACGAGTCCGAGTCAAAACGGATTTTGGGTCAAAACGGGTCATTCAATAAATACTTTACTATATACGTGTGTTGAAGAAGTCTATATATTACCCGTTCTGACCTGTTGGTCACCTGCCTCAACCCATTGTGACCCGATCTTCCAGATCAAGAATTTGTTAGAAGTCCACTTTGACCCGTCCTCTACTTTTGCTATACCCAAAGGAACCCGCAAATGGAAAAATTTTTACCCAAACCTACCCGTAAATGACATTTCGGGTTATGATTGCCAGCTCTACTTATATCCTTATACCATGTTTGTTTATGTTTCAAAGAACAGTTTGATTAAATGAAATGTATTTCTTTTTGGTGGTGTTACAACTAGCGTCTGTATGAATAATGAGCACTAATTAGGCTCCTTTTTGGTTAACCCAATGGAGAGATGTGACTGAAGTAGTGTTTGCTACATCTCAATACGATGGTGTTAAGTAGCTTACATATTTCTAATGTATATCATTTGGTGCATGTGTACAATGTCCTTTGTGCGTGACGATCTAGAAATAGCGGATCACCTATTTACAAATAGTTTTGTGGCTATGGCGATTTGGCAATTCAACTTTTTTCAGCTAAAATATAGTGTTTCTATATTGTATGCAATGAAGACTGATGTTATGCTTTTGGTGTATATGATTGCCCTCCTAAAGAACCAAATGGTGTACCCCTCAGGGAGATGCTTTATAGAAGGTTCTTTTTCCAGACATCAATATTATAATTGATGGTTATATAATTGTTTAGCTTGATTAAATGATGACCATGACAGTCGTGCACGAGGATGTTAGCTGGTTTGTTCTAAACTCAACATCCGAAGACTCCGATAAGCAAGGTTAGTAGCATTTAACCGTCTAAGAAAGGGGGACATCGGAGATCCTAGAATATGACTTATTGTAATTTTTAAACTGGAATAAGAATTTTATAAACGGTTTTCCATTTAACAGAACAGGAGGGATGCTGACCAAACATCATCTTTGTTTATGCCTTTGTATGATAAACCAAATCGTAATCAAGTTACTTACATTTCTGTAGGGATCTTGAATCTAATCGCAATCGAACTACTTAAGTTTTTACGCCGCCGCAACGCGCGGCGGGTAAAAAATCTAGTTTAAAATTAACCTTAAACAATTTAACACTTAAAATTAAACATAAACAATTCTAACACTTAAAATTAATCTTAAACATTTTAAAACTTAAAATTAAACTTAAACAATTCAGCACTAATTTTGATTACGAGGGCTTGCGGATCTGGACGATTCCCCTTCTTTTTTAGCTCTTTTGTTCGGACAATATTTAAACGCATGTTTTTTGAGAGTTGAGTTCGCTACTGCTTTGAGTAACTTTCCAAAATACTTGCAACTCGCCATCTCGGTGTTATCTGACATAAGACATAAGTCGTAGTGTGACTAAAATTTGGGGTTTCTTTTGGTTTCGAGTACCAAAACAACTTCTTTATCGGTTGCCATCATTGGTGATACTTGAAAGTTGAGAAGTTTGAGCGGTTTTGCATTTTAGAGAGCAGTTGAGAGTTAAAGAAGTGGTGTAATCAAACCTAAACCTTCAATACCTATTTATATCAAATACAAAGGGTTAAAATGGTAAAGGAAATGGTCAAAAAAACTTTTTTTATAAATACTCGATTGCACCCGGTTTTCAGGAGGAACCATACCCAACCCGACGATAATCGGTCATAGCAGGTACCCATCTATACATACATCTAGAACCTGGATCCGATTCCTACCCGATTCCTTGGAAAACCCGCTTCCGTTTGTACCCGATTGGACCTTACCCGGTTCCTACTCGGGTTCGGTTCTAACCAAGTAACCAAACTACCTGTAGCCTATTAATTAGCTAACCATTTAACTTGAACACCCAATAACGCGTTGGCCTTTTTAAACACTTAAAATAATAACCTAATTTAACGGTTAGTTATTAGCAACATTTTGAAATAAATAAAGAATAGAGTTCGGCGACTGATCGAATCTAAATAATCGATTAGACAATTAACAATTTTACTCTTTGGTCTTGCATAATATTGGTGTGTGGGTAACTAAATAAGATAAAAAATTAGACAATTAACGATAAATCTTAGGTCCGTCGTTGCCGGGCCTACGAAATCTCAAAAGCAACCACATAGTTCATTTTTTTAATGACCAACTAAATCACCGATTCACCGGATATGCATCCTGGGATGCCCTTAATCGAGTAAATGCACCCCTCCTCTATAATGGTCAGAGTTGGATGCATACTCGAGCCAACAAGCCACTAGTTCCGAGGAAAACCCGCTCGCCCGAAGGCCCACTGCGCTAAAACCCGGTTTGGCTCTGTTTCGAACTAGCAACCTCCTGAGAGGCCTAGTTTCAAACATCATTGCTATCACCAACGTTCTTTAAAGTGATGCTAATGGGAATTGAACTTAAAACCTTAAAAAGAGAAATCAAGTGACTAACCACTAGATCAACTTGTTAGTACAACTAAATGGTTCTAAGATTATATATTCCCATTATCCCATATGAAGACATACCAATAATGTAGGCGATAACAAATCACGCTCATAACTAGGGGCGCAAACGAGCCGAGTCGAGCCCGACCTCGACAAGGCTCGAGCTCGGCTCGATTCGAGCTTTGTTTTCAAAGCTCGACCTTGGCTCGTTGGTATTTTCTCAAGCTCGAGCTCTGCTCGTTTATTATCTATAAATTAATATGTTAAATAAAAATAATATAAATAAGACTTTTTAGGCTCGCGAGTTCGATAAGTGAAGCTCGGGTTCGGGCTCGTTTACTAAATAAGCTTATTTTTAGGTTCGATGTCAGCTTGTAAACAAGTTTAAATAAGCTCGGCTCGACTCATTTACACTAAGGCTCGACGAGCCTAACGAGCTTCACATGTGAGGCTCGAGCTCAGGCTCGATAAACAAACAAGATTTATTTTAGGCTCAAGCGCGGCTCGGGCTCGATAAGGCTCGGCTCGTTTTGAATTTTTTTCTCGAGCCGATCTCGAGCAGCTCGCGAGCCGCTCCGCTCGTTTACACCCCTACTCATAACTTAAAAAATTTCGTCAAACAAATTAAAACTTTCTTTTATACACTCATAATTTAAACAATTTCGTCAAACAAATTAAAACTTTCTTTTACTATGATATTTAATCTTCAATGATATCTAGATCAAGTGGTGTAAGCCTTGCGTTTCTCTTGTGAGATACATGTTCAACTCTTACTTGGTGCAGAGTGAGACATTGGTGACAGGTTCAACTCTCACTTGGTGCAGAGTGAGTCACTGGTGTGCAAAAATAAGAGACCCATGGAAACCTGTGTTGGATTCTTGAGCCAAACGGGTTTTACCGGTAATTTAACCATCGTGCCTCGGACGGGTGGGTCACCAGATTTTCCCCGGAAATGGTGATGGACTCGGGTTACTCTCGTAGTACTTCGTTTGTCTAATGGATGTACCAAAAATGCTCGGGATTGATTTTATTGACTGTTAAAAAAAATTATGATATTTAATCATTAGAGACGTATTGACTACTACTACTATAGGAGTTTATACAAATTAATACCTATAGATAGAAACTGAAATCGTCTTGTTTAATGATTGCACGTAATAAATAACTTCAAATGAAATCATGAGACTTATCAAAAACCGGCCCCTCGATTGCTTATATATATATTTTTTATTTCACCTTTTCGTTTATTCTACATTTTTTATTTTTTTTATCGGTGTATAGATTAAAAATTCTGTATTTTAATTCAAAAGTGTGAGAAGTGTGAGAAATATTATGGAGATAACATATGTTCTCAATCTAAATTAATTCAAAAGGGTAAACAAGTAATTCTTTTATTGATTTAATTAATTGATAATATTCCATAACCACAACCTTTAATTATAGGAATACGAATTAAGAATTAATCTACGAATTTGTGTCATCTCGTTCAGAACTGTATAGTGTTATATATTTTGATATAGTGTTACATAGTGTTATATGGTGTTATATAGTGTTTTTGGTGTTATTTAGTGTTATATGATGGATGTATAGTGTTATATGGTGTTATATGGTCTTATATGGTCTTATATAGTGTTATTTAGAGTTATATAGTGTTATAGTGTTATATTTTTCTGATAGCATATCTATGATAGATGTATAGTGTTATATATTGTTATATAGTGTTATATGGTGTTATATGGTGTTATATAGTGTTATACGGTGTTATATGGTGTTATATAGTGTTATATGATGGATGTATCGTGTTATATATTTCTTGTAGCAGTTACACATTTCTGGATTTTTTAGAATGTCCGGATTTTAGAATAAGTTTAAAATTGAATAACTAGAATTTAAGAGTGAATCGCTAGAATTTAGGAGAAGTTACCTAATTTGAAACATAATACAAAGACACTATTACCCCTACAATTTTCAAATCAGTCCAAATAATTAAAACACAATTTATACTTTGGTCCCTATTGATCTCAACCACTAGATCAAATATCTAATGGTTTAAAACACGTCTTACACTTCTCACACTTTAACACTTTGTACACTATCCCTACCCTAGGTGTATATACTTTATTTTTATATTTTAAAAGCAAATTCTAACACCACTAAATTCAACTTCTAAATTTATATATGATAAAAATCAAACTGAATGAACAGTGATTTACTATTAAATTTATATATGATAAAATGAACAGTGATTTACTATTAAATTAAAATTAGAATTACATTACACAATTACACATTACACATTACACAATTACACAATTATTTAAATTTAGAATGGAATGAATAGTAACATTATTAAGATATGAGCAAATGGTATCGGGTATAGGTACCGGTCTCAAATTTATCAAACCGGTGTATTTTTGGTACCGGTTTTTACCCTCAAATACCGGTGCCGTACCAGTACCGACCGGTACCGAACCGTACCATACTAGGTATATTCGGTACCGGTACCCACTTTTGGGGATTTCGGTAACGGTATTTTCGGTACCGGTTGGTACCGAACTCATCAAATCCTGTAGCAACGCAGTAATGCAAGTAATTGCACCGTTTAGATTACTTTTCATACACACAGTAAGTAAACTGTATTTCGTTTGAATGAGGTTTTATATACACAACAACTTATTTTGCTTTCTTTTTTGTCTTTTTCTGTAATGAATGAATTGTAGCATGTAAAATTAACTTGAATATTTAGAATATTAATGAGCAAATCGTATCAAATCCTGTAAACGAACCGGTATCGTATCGGTACCAAATTTACTATACCAAATCATTTTCGGTACCAATTTGGTACTCACCTTTTGGCGTTTTCAGAATCGTTACTTTCGGTTCGACACCGGTCTAGCACCATACCTGTATTTATTGATTTTTACCTTCAAATACCATGCCGTATTGTACCGAGCATTTTCGGTGCCGGTACCTAATTTTGATGATTTTCCGGATCGGTACTTTCGCTGCCGTTACCGGTACCGAGCTCATCCATATTTTAACGTGTTAGCACCGTAATAACTGAACTGAAAACAACCGAATTTCCAACGTGTAGGACGTGTGGGTCCTATTATTATATATTAGGTTATTTAAAATCGTTTTTTTATGACGGAGTGACTATCCTTACCACGTCATTTTATTTATGTTTTGATATTCGGTATCTGTTTGCCGTTGCTGACACGCCTTTTGTAGTCATTGGGTCCCGCCGCAACGCGCGGGCGGAAAATAACTAGTTTACATAATTTTATTTGCCATATGACTAGCAGCCAGAAACCTCATGAGAATGTACAAATTTTTTACATTTTATTTTTTTACATATTTATTACCACTAAGCTACAAACACTTCTCCGAAATTATAAAATTAGATATTTTTTGAAAAGTTGTTTTCAAGATGATGATGATAAGAATATTTGATAGCATGGCTGCAACAAATATAGCAAAGGTCGAACATTTTCTTAGTATCCTTGATGGAACTATAGGGATAAATTTAAATAATCCTTGTATGATTACACGGTGTGGCCGTGGATCAGCGGTGTTTATGCCTTTTCACGTCACACGCATCACACAGCATCCGGCATTGTACACGGAGTTGAAAGAAGGGCTTCGAGAATTCCACCGGCGTTGAGTTAATATCTGTGCACATGTGTCATGTTGTCATTGGGTGTGGGAATTAGTCGTTTACCTCAATGACTAGTAAAAAAAATTTCAACAATTTTCAAACAATTTACTCTATATAAACACACAATTTTTACTCCATTTTCCCATTCAATCTAAAACTTTCATCTCACATGCCACAACACTCTCGCACACAACATTGCACAATGCCGGTTATTCCATGGATCTTAGAAGAGGACATCACGTTATTTGAATCGTGGGTCGTGGTCTGTGAGAACCAAGGGCCTCCGTTAAACACGTCTCCGTTTTGGGAACGAGTTTATCAAGAATTTTGTACTCGTATGGGTGATGCCATTCGTCCCAAACATGCACTTCTTTCACGTTTTCGGATGATTCTGTTGAATTTATGAGATTTGAAGCGGTTCTCAACAATGTGGACAACGACGATGGTGAGTTAAACAAAGACAACATCATCCAAGTTGGTCTACTCGAGTATTTTAACATTTACGGGCATGGCTTCGAACACTTCGAGGCGTGGGAAATAATTTATAATTTTTAAGTTTTGTAATGTCTTTAATTTTTAATGTTATATGGTTAATTATTATTAATTGGTTATTATTTAAATTTAATAAATTTAATGTAATTTTTAAATATATATTAGTAATAAAAAATGCGCGTCACGTGTCGAACAACCCCCTCTTCCATGCCCCTTCCCACACTCTCCTTTTTTCCACCACACCACTTTTCTAACGCGTGCTGACGTGTCCTCCACATGTCGAATAACGCCCAATATTCAAGCCCTTCCACATCGTATGGTCTAAAGGATCGGAAAAAACGGTCTAATCTACTCCGGATAACTTTGAAAGAGCAAAAAAAAAAAACCTATCAATTGGTAAAATCACGTTCAACAACGCAAAATAAGTTTTATATTGCAAGTAAATACAATATTTGTTCATTATCACGGTAATCAATCTTTAAATATGTCATAGATATCAAATTACAAGCCTAAATACATGTAAATAACAATCACTTTTTTGTAATATATTATATGTATATAAAAATAAAATATATTATAAGTAAAATAATTCGAGCTAAGCCGAGCCGAGCTACCAAGCGAGCCAAACCGAGCCAATTTGGCTCGTCACGAGCCGAGCCAAGCTAGGCTCACTTTCTAACCGAGCCGAGCCGGCTCGGCTCACTTTTAAACCAAACCATATCTTCCGAGCTAAATCCGAACGAGCTTCGAACCGCGAGCTTTTTGGACAGACCTAAGTGGATCGCATCCACGTATTGACCCACCGCAAACCTTCACCAATCACGGCAAACAACCGCCAACCTCACCTAATCAAGCACAAAAACTATTCATGGGCCAGTTAGAAAGACATGTCTGGACCCTTCTCAAAAACTCCTTAATTTTAAGCCAAGCATAATATTTATAGTTGCTAAGGTCGGCATAAATAGCCTACTTAAGCCCCATCACGAAACGTTAAGAATAATACATGAGGGGAATGTTCATTTGAGAAGAAAATTAAATTAAGAAAAAAAAAAGAACAAATGGTAGAAATGTAAAACATTAAATAGTTTTTTTTTTTTTCAACTCATTTATTATTATCTTTGACTAATTAATTAGTTATAAACAATATCATCATCCACAGTTAAATTTTTGCTTACACACGTCAAAATTTATCCTATACGTTTTAAAATTTATCCTACACATATTGAAATTTATCCTACACAGCTCGTAATTCTTTCTATACACCTCGTAATTTATGCTACACTTTAAATTATATATTTTTTCTTTTTTTGAAAAATATGTTTTTTTTTTAAATAAGTTACAAATTTAATGTAGTTAGCTATTAAAAAGGAAGACTACCAATTAATAATCCATCTAAGTTTACCAATATACCCTTACACTAATATTAAATATAAAAATTAAATGAAGTAAAATGAAACATTCTTATTGGTTGAAATTTCTTCTTTTTTATTCTTACAAAAAATTTCTTCCCATTTGAACTCTCCACTAATTCATTAATACTAGTTTATCTTTAAAATGATAGTAGCATATTTTCTTTTTTCCAAAACACCAATTTTGAGTTATCTTGTTTTAAATTATTTCTAGAGTACCTCTGTATTTTTTTAGTCATAATCGTATATGAAGTTTTCTCAATCCTTTTTTGTATCCTTTTGTTTTCCAAAAACATACAACAAACAACAACCATACCCAATAAATTCCATACATAGCAGAGCTATTGATAGGGTCTGGGAAATGTGGAATGTAGGCACACCTTACCTCTATCCTTAAAGATAGAGAGACTGCTTCCAGAGAGACCCCCAACTCCCAGACAAACAACAAGAAAAATAAAGAAAAACAAAACTAGAAAATGCAATACATAGTAATCTATCAACAGGAAGTGGTAGAAGTGCTGAAGTGCACATGTAAAAAAGAAAAAAAAAACTAGATATATCAACAAAAAGACTAAATATGCATAAACTACAAGGTGACAATCCAATGCAAAGTCCCTAATGTATAGGAAAAATCTAGAGTTAATTACTGTTTTCGTTCATGTGGTTTGTCAAAAATCACTATTTCAGTCCATTAGTTTAAAAGTTGTGATTTTAGTCCATGTGGTTTCATTTTCATAACCATTTCAGTCCCTGTGGTTTCACTTTCGTAACCATTTCAGTCCCTGTGGTTTCACTTTCGTAACCATTTCAATCCATTTATTCTGTTAGTACAGGGACTGAAATAGTTACGAAAGTGAAACCACAGGGACTGAAATCGTAATTTTTAAACAAATGGACTGAAATAGTGATTTTTGACAAACCACAGAGACGGAAACAGTAATTAACTCAAAAATCTAAGTCCCTAGGACACAACAATGCTATCTAAAACTTCTTAACTTTAATCTTACGTCTCCACGCACTCATATTGTGGACCATTGCCTCAGAAAAATTATATATCTAACATTATTTAAACATGAAAAATTGGTACAAAAACTATATTAAATATTTAGTTTCTTTTTTCTAAAGACATCATAACTAATTTACATAAAATGAGAAAAACGCAAAATAAAGTTTCAACCAAATTACTTAATTAAATAGCCTTTTTGTGTGTCCGAAGGCAACCTTATAATTGAATTGCTTCTTTAGTTTTAGTTTTAATTTAATAATTTTAAATATTTCTTCAGAATCTTACTTTGTGTCCTATTAACCAACTAAAAAGGTATTATTAAATGTATTCGTGATTCATGATATTTATATGTTTTACTTAAAACTCACATAGTTATAAAAGTTTAAAGTCTAAGACGAAGTCGAAATATAGGACGATATAATGATTATATTATTATCTATATTTAGTTGAATATATAAATACTCAATTCGAAGGGTGAGCGAAGTGGGGCGGTAAACCTACTTGGTATCGACCCCTCATCCACCGCCAACCTTTTTGCCGAGCCACGTTTACCGAAATGGGTGGCGAAATCGGTGAAGGTTTACCGAGTTGGTGAGAGGGGGGGGGGGGGGGGGGGGGAGAAGAGTGTGTGGTGGGGTACATTCCTTCTCAACCAATCACACATTTTTCTTTTTTCTTAAAAATAGTTTACCTAAACTCCATTAGGTAAACCACCGTCAACGTTTTTGAGTATTAGGTAAACAATTTAGGTGAATTGGTGTGTCACTGTCTAATTGGGTGAATGAGGAGTTTACCTATTCCAAATAAGTTTTTTTTTTTATTCCAAATAGGTAAACACTCCCTTCACCCTAAGTTTATTAAGTGAACGTGTATGATATAACTTTTAAAGTTAAATGTCATTTTAGTCCTTGTGGTTTGGCCTATTTTGTCAGTTTAGTCAAAAAGTTTCATTTTTCACTTGTGGGTCCAAAAAGGTTTTAACGTTGCCATTTTAGTCCACTGGGTTAACTTATTCTATTTTTTATGTTAACGAGAAGGGAAATTCGATCATTATATGGCCAAATTGCCCTTTTAGTTAACAAAATTAGATATAAAATGACCGAATTGCCCTTCTCGTTACAGAAAAGATGGATGAAGTTAACCTAGTGGACTAAAATGGCAACGGTGAAATACTTTTGGACCCACATGCGAAAAATGAAAACTTTAGACTAAAATGACAAAATGTCCCAAAACACAAGGACTAAAATCGCATTTAACTCTAACTTTTAAGTTGGAATATTGGATATATATAATTTCATGGTAAAGTTTCTAAGAATATTGTATATTTTTCATGCTAATCAAATATGATTCAGAAAAGCAACAAAAGTAGGGATGAAAGGTGTGGCTTTTACGCTAAGTATTAAAATTTCTTTGAGTTCATCATATATTGTTTTTAACCTTTTTCCTGAAATATGACATGACTAGAAAATTTACTCGCGGAGGTTAGAAAGGCTTATCAGTGATTGTTCTTTCTCTAAGACCGTGGGTATGGTGGGGTGGGGGTTTGAGGCATGGGTTGATACGTGGCTTGGGGGGCTTCGCTAGGCTGACCCACATTGGGGTCGGTATGGTGGGGCGGAGGTTTGGGGCTGGGCAAGCCCAAACCGCTATTTGAATATTTTTTAAAACAACAAATTTAATTTTTTTAATATTTTTAAATAAAGAAAATTACATAAAACAAAATCTTAACGCTTATATTTTTTCTTTATCTCTTCTCTTATCTCCAAGATTAGTTCCAACTCTTCACCCTCTAGGTGATCAATGGGCTGAGATAGAAATTTCAAATCATCTCGTTTTTGTTTCAGGGCATCTCTAGCTTCTTTGCTTTTTCGAACTTCGGCCCTTTGTTGTTGGAATACGTTGAATGTATCTAGCTTGCATGCAATGTCATCCAACTGATCGCTGTATATTCCCTACGCGAGCCCGAACTCCTAACTGAATGCGATGCCGTATCCTATCTTGATTTTTGAGTGCGCCTTTTTGCGGCATCTCTTCCATATTCAGGACGGTTTGGCGAATCATCCAAAAGGTCCTCAAACTCTTGATCTCGTGCATCAGATTGGGCTTGGGACGAGGCCCTTGACCTTTTGGAAGACGTGTTCGTTTCGCTACCACCGGGGATATTCGCCCACTTTGGATGGTACTTACAAATCTCCCAACAATGCATGAAACGGAAGTCACTCCCCACATTTGTTTTGAATGTAACCAATGCATTTGTCACACAGTCGGCTTCCGTTTTACCACTTTTTGGGTTTTGCTTTGCTTTATTTAAAAAACCACTAAATTTTGTAAGTTGGCCGCTTATCTCGCTCCACTTCGAGGATAAGCTATCGTTTTCACGATAAGTATCCCTCCCTAGTTCTTCATGGAATGCTTTACTAACCGCTTCCCACAAATGGCTTCGATGTTGAGAATTCCTATTTTAATAAAAACAAAATTTAATATATTACAAAATTATATAAAAATAACCATAAATATTAAAATAAGGGCTACAAAATATTTAAAAATACCTAAAGTTGGATGTTGAGATTGTTGAAGCCAAGCCCTCGCCAATGCAAGTTCTTCATTAACGACCCATTTTTGTTGTTTTCGTTTGGCGGTTTCAAGTGCTTTCTCCGCCTCGGTTTTTTTCTTATGACTTCTATTTTTGATGGGTTTGGATGCGGAAGGACCATCGTTGGGTGGTTGAGTTTCGGGGACGGTTTCGATTTGGGAAAGGTTGATGGAGGTTGGTGAAAGGTTAAACGGGCTAGGTATCGAATCGTCGGTGTGTGGGAAGTTAGTAAACACACGACCCCCGATATACGATGCATAGCTAGCCATATCGGGCATAGGGGAGTGTATTAAAAATGGACGAGGCATTGGACGATTGGGTGGTGGGCTAGGATTATTTTCTTGGAATGCAAACGGGTTGTTCGGGTCATAACCACGATTATGAGGATGCATTTTTCGTTTTGTAGAATGAGAATAGAGATGATTATAGAAATTGAAGATGATTATTGTGGTTGAATGTGGTAAAAATAGGAATTGAAGTGTGATATTTATAGTGAAAAAATAAATTTTTTTTAACATAGTCGTTGGCCAACGACTAGCCCAACGTCTAGTTTGGTTTGGCCATTGAGAGCCCGTCATGTCACCTTGCTAGACCCGCCCCACGCCCGGCTTCAAACTCCCGCCCCTTGGGCCACGCCCCAACCCAAGCCTACCCGGGGTGGTGGCTTGGGCGTTTTCCCCAACCCAAGCCCCATACCCCACAGTCTAAGACTGACCAAGGGGTATGGTCCTATTTTTCCCACCTTCACATCACATTCACATTATCACCTATCTATCTCTTCCAATAATACTAAGAGAGAGACCGAATACTCGACCGAGGGGTGGTCGGGGTGTTCCCTGACGGAGAAACCATCCACATCAGCTCCCCGCTGATGTCCCTGAGACCATACCCCATAGTCTCATTTCGGTTACACTTAGATTCCTCCACGCTATGTGGAGTAAATTCAGACGATATCAGTTTGGTTTGTTATGTTATTGTCACTTAGGCCATGAGATATAGCTTAACTCTTCTTAACTTCATATAAACGTCACATCACCCGTTTTTTTTTCATTTTTACTCCACCTCATCCTAAAGAAATGGTTTAAACTTTTTAACTTTACCTCACCCACTATTTTTTAATATTTTAATATTAAATATTTAAGTTAAATACAAAATAAATAATAATACTATTTCATTAACTTCCTAGTTAAAATAAACATTGATAATAAATAATATTAATTTCTTTTTATTTTTAAGTTTTTTTGCCTAAGTTAACATGTTAACCAAGGGAGGTGACGGGTGGTCCATGGGACAACCCTTAACTGTGTTAAAAGACGAGTCAATCTCCCGTTTAATTATGTAATTATCTTGAATTAGATAACTATAGTTGCTCATGTTTCAGGAGTATTCGTGGCTTAAAAATAGTGGAAATGCAGCTTTTCATGGAGAGGGATCAAAGTTAGTGTTCATGGAAGTTGAATGAAGAACAAAGAAGAAGATCCAGGACCCTACCGTAAATTATGGTAGGTACCGTAATTTAGGGTAGCTCCTGAATACATGTTTTCCCCACCGTAAGGCAGTAGCACCCGGGCGTAAAGGTTTATTAGCTACGCTACCGTAATTTACGGTAGGCTCTAACGCAAAAAGTGTAACTGCCCATTATTAAGCTGTTTTCAAGTGTCTTTTCACATATCTCATGATTGGGCACGTTTCTCAGAAGTTCTAGGGCGATTTTTGGCTGGTGCAAGTGTTTGTGAACAATTCTAAACATTTCGGTTTGTGTTTTGATTCGTATGAACTTTAATCTTTGTGTTATGATGATTCACCAAACAATGTCTGGCTAAACTTTTGGTGATCATCTTAGGTAGAAGGTTTTATCTATGACTTTTGTGTGTTTATCCTTATTTCTAGAAGAGTAAAATGCACGGATAGTCCCTGTGGTTTTGCAAAATAACATCTATAGTCCCCAACTTTTAAAAATTACAGCGGTGCTCCCTGTGGTTTGACAGTTTGTTACTCGTATAGTCCCTGGAGTGGATGACAGTTAGTTTTCTCCGTTAAATGGATGTGAAATGACAAATTTACCGTTCATCTTCTCCACTCTATAAAAACAAAACAACCCAACTTCGGCCAACTTTCAGAGCCACCCAACTCCGGCGATCACAACGGTACGACGTGGTTTCCATATCTCAATCCCATCTTTCTACCCCGTTACAATCTTTAACAACACCCTTTTCAAATCATAAAACACCCACCTCAGATCTCAAAAATATGATCATATTAATGGCAAATGCACATTAGTCAACATCAGCAAACATAGAGAATCTAGATCCACAATTCCCTGCACAATAATTCTAGTTCGAAATTTACAATCATGATCAGAAATTAAACAACAATGAAATGAAATGATGATTTACCAACGCCGTTTGAAGAACATAACCCAAATTCTAGTTTCAAAACCCCATTTTGACTCTCTCAAATTCTTCAAACAAAACCCAAATTCAACCTTCAAAACCAAATTCAACCTTCAAAACCCCATTTTGACTCTCTCAAGTTCTTCCAACAAAACCCAAATTCAACCTTCAAACAGATTTACGATCTGCATCTCTAACTCAACTTACATGCTTCTATGCCTGATGAGAGAGAAAGAGAATGAGAACTTCACCACCTAGTGTAGCTCCACTGAGCAGTTGTAGTACCAGTCGCAGTACGAACACCGGAGGAATTTCGATAACTCCGTCAGTGCGATGTCGTTTGGACTTGTTGCTACTGCTATTCTCATTTGTATGTTTCTTGTCATGGCTCTTTTCCAAAGGTTTCTCCCTTATTAATAATCCAAATTAGTTTTTTTTTTATTTTTTATAGGGAGGGGTAAATAAGTAATTTCACATCCACTTAACGGAAAAAACTAACCGTCATCCACTCCAGGGACTATCCGAGTAACAAACTGTCAAACCACAGGGAGCACCGCTGCAATTTCCAAAAGTTGGGGACTATAGGTGTTATTTTGCAAAATCACAGGGACTATCCATGCATTTTACTCTTTATAGAATAATGAACTTGGTATGTTTGCTATGTTTATTATGATGCATGAATGTTTGATTGTAAATTGTTAATTGATGTTTTGATCATAATCTAAACCGTACGTTCTTGGTGTCGTTGACAATCGAGATATCACGGGAGGGGTTAGGGTTGGATATTAGTTAACTGGTCATCGGGTAATAACCTCGCATTTCTCTAATCCGAGTACTTAGTTCCCTTTTATCACAACAAACGTTTATGCATAAGTCATGTCTATGTGACTCTTTCTAGTTGGATTTAGGCACAATTGTTAAAGGAAACCGGAAACCTAAGGTGGTCATTTTCTCTTAATCTGCTTTAACAACCAAATCTTGATTTGCAATTAGTTTAGTAATTTAGTTCTTAAAACCAAACAATCAAACTCTTGAATTTTAATTTCTACAATTTTAGTTTAATTTTAGTTAAGTACAAAACTACATAATCAACATACTTTCCACAAACTCCCTGTGTTCGATACCCACTTGTTGTTATCTATTAGTTGTAATTGGTTTAAATTTGCGTGAGACCACGACATCACGTCAAATTTTGGCGTCGTTGCCGGGGAGTAGTGCGCAACGTGTGTTAATTTAGTAGCTTTTGTTTGTTATTTTCGGGTTTACGCTGGTTGTGTTTAGTGTGCAGGTACTACAGGTGTATGCATAATAGGGGCTCTCACAGGTAATCACCACTATCGTTTGATCCGAAAATTGAAAGAACTTTGTGGCAAAACCGAGTTTTAGTACGAGAAAACAAAATCATTGGTTCACCCACTTCGCCTATTACACCTAGAAACATCATGGATGAATCACAAGTACCACCCATTACAGATCAACCTACACCATCTTTCGTACCTTCATCAACACAACCTTCACCAAATACCACTATTCCAAATTCCACTACCAATCCTACTCCACCATATGAAGTTAGCTCAACCAACACCACATCACCCACTACTACCAAAATCGAACCTAACCTCACCTATAGCCCTTCCTCAACGGTTCCACCACTTTCATATTTTTTTCCAGCTTCTGGTCAATCATCCTCTACCTACCCAGTACCACCAAGTTCAACTATCATTCATACTACTTCTACGTATCAACCACCGAACCAACCGGGTTTCCACTATTCATCTTTTCCGTTTGTGCAATCTTCGGGTATAGGAGGAGATGGATATGATGATGGATATGAAGAAGAATTTAGAGGATACGAAGAAGAGGGATTTTATTATGGAGGTGATAGAGGTAATTTGGGACCTCAAGGAGGAACGGGTCAACAAAGTCAACCATTGCAACAAATTCAAGATATGGGTAGGCCACCAACGGGGGTACAGCAAATTCGGCCACACAGGCCACAGTTTCAACGGCCCACGCCTTTACAACAAGCTCGTCCACAATATCAACAACCCCAATTTCAAAGGCCGGTGCAACAACCACCAATGCAACAACCTAAATTTCAGCAACCATTTGCACCTCAAGGGCCGATGCAAGGGCAAATGGGTCAACCGAGAGTACCATTGGGTGCTCCGTGAAGACATCACTGATAGGCGGTGCGGGGAATTGAAGCTCATTTTAGACCGGTTATCACCAATAATCCTTCTCCGGTAGTGATTCCTCATCACCCGGATGGAAGGACTTTAGAGGTTAGAACAACCGCACTCCAAAGTTTGCCAATGTTTAAGGGGTTAGAAACGGAAGAACCTTATTTTCTTTTGGAGACGTATGACTCCATTTGCAACACTATTGGAAGTCAAGGTTTTTCGTCGGATGATGTCAAGTTGGTTCTCTTTTAATTTTCATTGGAAGATAAAGCAAAGAGGTGGTTTCATACTTTGCTCTCCGCATCAATTTATACATGGGCTGAAATGCAACAAATATTCTTAGAAGAATTTTTCACGGCCCAAAAGACAAATGATGCAAGAAGAAGCTTGAGAAGCATCCAACAACAACCGGGGGAGATGTTTCACGAGGCTTTTGAATGGTTCAACATGATGTTGAAAAACTGTCCTCATCATGGTATACAACTTTGGGAGTTGTTGAATGCTTTTCACGAGGGGTTGAGTTCGGAGGATGCTCGTGACTTAATGTCAATCACTAACGGTAAGTTTGGTACTAATTTTGAGCATGATGATTGGGCATTTTTAGAGCAAATGGCGGTTACCTCAAAAAGGAAGGATCAATCTTAGAGACGGGCAAGGCATGTTATTACAAGGCCACAAGTTCATGGGGTAGAGAATGGAGGTGTGCAAACCACGAATCAAGTGTACAACGTGTGCACTAATTGCAATGAAATAGGGCATACGGCGGAAGTGTGTTTGGTGGTAGTGGTTGAAGATCAAGTAGAGGAGGTGAATGATATTCAAGGGGGTGGTCGTAACTTTAACATGAATTCGAACACATATCACCTCGGGTTACGAAACCACCCGAATTTTAGATATGAGAACCGTCAAATCAACTTAACCCGAACTTTTAAGGAAACCAAGGAAATTATGCTCCTCACCAACAATTTAATAATCAAGGTTTCCAAAGGCAATTCCAACAACCGGGTAATGAACAAAGTGGGTTTTCGGGTCAAGGTTCCTCGGGTGGAAATGAGGTCATGGAGATGTTGAAAGCGATGCAAATGGAGATGCAACGAAGAAATCAGCTTGATGAGGTTCGTATGCAAAAAGACGAAATCCGTGACAAAGCTATTCAATCGTTGACCACTCAAATGGGTCAACTTGCGAGTGAAGTGGCGATATTGAAGAAAGCAAAAGGCCAGCTACCGAGTAACACGGTGACAAATCCCAATCGGCTTGCTAAATTCCTTCTTGCAACTCTTTCGATTTCCGGTTCGTAGACTAACGGTGAAGTCCTCCCGGAGTTCCGCGTATGCATGCACTACCTGTAACCTGCACAAGTAACACACCCCGCGTAACAAAGAAAAAGACAAAGTACAAGAAAAGAAGTTATGCAACTTAAACAGTTAATCACGTAAATTCAAACAATATCCAAACACAAAGCGCACGTACTCCCCGGCAACGGCGCCAAAATTTGATCGGAGTGTCGCGCTCCGGTCAAAGATAATATTTATAAGCCCTATTTACCCTTAACAATTAGCTAGTGGTAGCAAGGGGTCGAACCACGAAGAGTATGTTGTTTACGAGTGGATTCGATTGAATTATAAAAATGTGTCACAATTATGAAGCTTGCTATAATATTTTTGTATTTTTGTTTAGTTGAAAGATGTGAATTTAGACTAAAAGAATTGATTTAATTGATTAACAACTAACAATCAATGATTGCGCAAAAACTTGATTAATAAACGATAATGAGAAAAAGGGTTCACACCCGGTTTCGGTAATTGCCAACCTAAGGTTTCTACAAGTTTTAGATTCAACTCAATTGTATACGATTAGCGGATTTAGTGTACCATGACTTAGGTGCCAATAACTATCAACGTTTTGAAAAAACGGACAAGAATGCACTTTGTAATCAACACAAGTTAAACCTAACCAAGACAATGCATAACTACACATAACCATTTCGCAAAGTCATAGCTTTATAATCGCTCGACAATTTACGAATATGAGACAAATGTAAACTATTGTCAAAGGTTTCAAAAATTAATACAATTTGTCACAAAGTTGAATCAAGAACAATTCAAAGCCCTAAATTAGACAACTACCTACACCGGGGTGAAACCAAGGTGATTAGCCACTCATGGTTGATGAAACTTGATCACCGGATGCTTGGAACTTGAATGAAGTCATCTTGAAGCTTAAACAATGGAGAATTGATGGATGTTGAAGGTTTTGGTGAAGGATGATGGTGGAAAGATTGGTGGTGATGATTAGGGTTTGTATGGATTGGTGATTGCGAATGATTGATGATGATGATGATGCCTCTTGATTCGGGTGATGTTTGTGATAAGAGATGGATTGGAATGGAATCGTCAGTGAATAATGGCTCCAAAGATCACTTTCAAACTCAAAAGGAAGTGTAACTTACGAATTGAAAATGCCTCCCACCAATTAGAATCGTTCCATATAACAAAATACCAAAAATCACGTTTTGGTAAATCCCTACCCGTCGCCGACTGCCCTCAACCCGTCGGTGACGGGCTCTGAATAATTCAAAGCCGTCCGGCGGCTTATGTTGCTGGATACGGGCCATTCTGGCCTACGTGAAAATTTAGAGGGCATCACCGACGACCTGGGACCCGTCGGCGACGGGCTCTCCGTCTCCGTTTCTCCAAATTTCACTTCTCGCACTCCCGTTTGATCCGTACCGCGTCCCGGTGCTCCGGTTTTCGACCCAGTGACTCGTAAAGCTCCCAAAAAGCTCCTTAAACTCCATTAAACCTGCAAAACACAAATATAATTAAAAGTAGGCTATTCAAGATTAAAACTTATGTAAAAACATTAAGTTACACAATTACGAACACCGGTCTTCAACCACGTATCACATCCCCACACTTGTCTTTTGCTTGCCCTCAAGCAAATCCGTTTTTCACTTTCACATGGGTCGAACAACGAATACACTCCCCATTCCCGAGACAAAGGTTAAGGTCTATTGTCATACAAAAGTTCAAACTCTTTACAATTTTCGCATATTTAACGGTAAAGTGCATTCACATATAAAATGGTTATCCAAGATTAACCCGCCCGCGAAACCAACAATTCATGCACATCCCTCACAATGTTCTCTCCACTCGGCTTATAAATTGGCTAATATTTATGATGTATTAGCACTTCAACAATTAATCGCTCAACACCGATTAGAACACGTACCCGCATAGCAACTCAATCGTTCTCCACCACCGATCACGAATACTAAGCACAAGTCGTAAGGTCTTTGTAAGGGTTGTAACGGGGCTATGCTAAGGGTAGGAAATAAGATATTTAAAGTAGCTAAGGTGATGAAAATTCGATTTCTATTACAACGCAACTATTCTAAACTCAAGTAAACTATAAACATCAACTACAAGGCAACAACCTTAGCTTTTTATTTCTCAAACTAAGAACATATATATATATTTTCTTTTCGCAACAATTTCCTATCTTTTTCATACATTTTCTGATTTTTCTCTTTTTTTTTAATAAGCAAACAAACAAATACAACTATACAAACTTTATTCCTATAATCGAATTTCCATCACACGGTTTTAAAAGAAAAGGTTTAACGGTTATGGGCTAAAGAGTGGTCAAACAAACGGTTTAGGCTCAAAATTGGCTACTAGGGGATAATTTTTGGGTAAGAATATAAAAATGGTGTAAAAGAAAAAAGTTTACCTAATGCCTTAATCATTCTCATGCTTGTATTCGGTTTATGGTCTCGAACGTATCAAAAGTTGCAAGTTCTACAATACGCGAATAATGGTCCACTCAAACAAAGAAACATGTATATGTAAATCTATGATATAAAAGTGGCTCAAAACCTCACGTATAAGGGTATGATATGTGATATGCATAAAATGCTAGTTCCTTAGGTGAATTATTCCCAAATAACCACCCGCTAAATACCCGTCATGCTATTAATTTGAACTTGACCATGACAAAAGACCAAATGGTTTGTGCCATCACTCGTTGACTTAGTTACTTGTGCTTTTAAGATCGCTTTTGAAACAAGAAATTTTTGAATTTTTTTTTAAATTTTCCCCCATCCCCACACTTGAGGTAAACATTGTACTCAATGTGTAGTGTTTAAATGAACGGGTCAAAATCGAAAACTTTTACTACTCCCCCATCCCCACACTTGATTTAAACATTGTCCTCAATGTGTAAGAACTAGAGTTTGAAAACACCTAAGGGATGTGACACGACTAACCTCCCCAAAATTTCACCCCTGGAAAAAAATAAAATACAAAATACAATCCACTTATTACTAAACTAAGAATGAAGGTAAAAAGGAAACGCATGCACCTGATTTTTGTCGTTTGACGCCCATATCTTCTTCTTCTCTTCACAAAAACGGTTGTCCCGCGAACATGTTGTACCTACAAATCTTAACCCTTGTGTAGAAGCATGCTTCTCACAACCATTGATATTGTTAAGTGCTTAGTTCGACCATTTTTTATGAAAGTGTTACCAAATCATGCGTTAAATTACCTTGATCTTTGTGGAAAAAAAATTACAACAATAACAATCCTAACTCACTTTCGTAGGAATCACGGTTGCATTTAGCTTATGCAACAAGCCCTTTTAAACCCCCCAATAGCTTGGGAGGACGAGAGGTCTCGTGAGGGTTATATAGGGAACACACCCACAACGTTCATTTAACTAGGCAAAAAAATAAATAATAACAAAAAAGAAATAAAGAAAACTAAAGTATACAACAACAACAACACAAAACATACCTTGCCTTCACCGCTGATATCTCTCATTAGGGTTAACTGGCGGGTTTGGCTGGTATGGATAACCAGTGAGGGCCTCAAACATCTCCCTGTAGTTATCAAGTGGACTCTGCTTTCCTTGAGGTGGTGGCTGATAGGGAATCGGGATGAAGCTAGAGCCTACTGCCTCAGGCCAGTGAGGGGCTGGAACGGATGGGTCTCGTGGAACGGGGAGGTTGGGATAGTCGGTCCACCCCGAGTGCTCGACATAAGGAAGGCCAGCTTCATAGTCTCTTCGATGTCTCTCCTGGTCATGGAGAATTTTGGCGTTATTAATGGCCATTTGGTTAGAGACATATAAGGCGCTCCATCGGCGTCGATCCAAATCATTGTGCTCATTTCGACGCCTTTCCTCGTCTGCCTCCCATGCTCGTCTTCGGGCTGTCTCATCCTCCTGCATCTTTATCAAATGCTCCATTTGACTTCTCTGGAGCGCTTGTTGTAGCTGCTGCTCTTCTATACGCTTCTCCATTCTCTCACGATAGGCCATCTGAAAGGCCCATTGCTCCTGCATCTGGGATCCATGCATTCCCTCCCAGTTCTCTCTCCTCTTATTATACTCTCTGCCCTCGCCTATACACGCAGAGACATTGTCAAACGTTTCTTGTTGGCCCCGATTGAACTCCTTGTATGTGGCCACCCGCCTGATGTTCACAAAACCTGCCACATCTGCATTTAACTCCCTGTGTGGCCTCATATACCTCTGTTTTGGTCCCCGTGGACTAGGAGGCTCCGTTTCGTCTTCTGCATCAAACATATCCTCATCTCCCCCAGCTCCTTACTGTGCTTCTGGATTAACAAAATCATACCTATGACCCATTTTGTCGGTCAGCACATATTTGTTTCCCGAAAGCTTCACGTCTATCTTCCAATTTTTCTTCATTGTTGCTATGTTGAATTCTTCCAGAGGTTTGGATACCCAAAGCGATTCCGGGGGCAGACAATTCTGCTGGAGGATCATAGCACTGATGAGGCGTGCATATGGAATAAAACGCCTTTGAGATGCCTCCCAGGTGATCCATGTATTTATCATGATGATATGCCTCCATGACAAGGTGGGTGTCCCGTACAACAAAGAATGAACAACCCTGCAATCACTTGCTCTCACTCCTCCTCTATCACCAAACCTCACCATCACATTCTCTAGGGAAATTCCTTGAAGAATTCTCCCATCAACTGTCATTTGGGTCCTTAGGGCTGCTCCCTCATCGTTGTATGGTACGATAGCTGCGGTCATTTGCTCCGGATCATCACCATTCATATGATTATCCAAGAATTGTTCAATGGTGGGATAATCATATGCTTGCACCCCCAAAGAGTCAAAGCGCGCAATGCAATTAATCGTTTCGAAGGACATTGTCATATTCCCCCTGCTTGTCTTACCAACCAATTTCCACTGAGCGGGAGGACCATCCTTATTCATGAACCTCAATGTCGCCAACCATTCACACACCTCCGCCAAATACACCCGAGAGGTGTTGTCTTCACACCAATCAAGAACCCTCTCCCATCCTTGACGCTCAAACATTTGCACGATCCCAATCTGTCTAAACTCTTCCACATTCACAACCCGTTCACACACCACCCTTTCTGGTACTAAAGTACTAACATTGTTGACCATCTTCCACTTCCACGGTTTGGCTTCCAACTTCCTATCCTGGTAAGCAGATAGAAGTTTGTTTTTCTCCCCATCCCATACTTGAGCGCTTCTACTATCCCTGAATTTTTCCCACGCCCAATCCTGCCTATAAAGTCTCGCATCCCCCTCTTCTACGGAGCTTAGTTGCTCCCACTTCTTCGGTATTAAAATGGAAGAAGATCCCACTCCAGATGATGAGCCTTGCCCTGTAGTTTTCTGCTTTTTTCTACCTCCAGCCATAACTACAAGCACAAAACAAACAAAACATCAATATAAACCCAACCTTCAATGAACTCTCAAACTTTGAACATGATGTATGATGTTAACGTTTTAATTAACAAGTAAATGTAAAATCGCCTTTTTAAACTTCCAAAGTCGCTCATTTTATCATATACCTATCAATTTTACTTGGTAACTCGCAATTTCTTATAAGTTCAACAAAGTTCAACATCACTTTCATGTTAAATCATGTAAATAACGACTGTAATCACTTCACTATGGTTATACATGCTCAAATTCCATTTAAAACAACCAATCATACTTAAATTCATGCTAGAACAACATACATTGTTTAAACAACCTACTCTTAAACTAACAAGTTTAAAAATTCGGAAGAAAAACAACTAAACATATGATAATCATGCATAAAGTTAAGGGAAATCCATACCTTTGATGTTATAGACAAGAAGAACTAAGAAAAAGATGTAAAGCTAGTAACTTGATGAACACCCTTTCAAAAACCCGAAATTACTGTTGGATCTGAGTTTGGTTTTGATTGTATTTTCTGTTTGAATTAAAATGGAAATGGATGAGTTGTGCAGCGGAATTAATATGGAAACAAACTTTGCATACAATCAAACGAGAGTATTGCTTTGATCAAGACATTTTCAACAAAGAACCGAATGATTGAATTTAATTTCAACAACGATTACAAAGTAATGCTTGAATACAAACTCCCCCTCAGCCAGAGCTCAGTGTTTGTTCGTGCAAAGAAGACGGTGTTGCAAAGAGCTAATAGAACAGTACAGAGCACTGTTCTATTTATAGGCACTAGCAAACCACTGAGCATCTTAGCTGACGTCACCAAGAAAGTGACATCTAACCTCCTAACAAACTCTAACCTCTGATCTATACAAACACTGCTATGCTAACTACTGCTATTACATTTCATTACATAAACAACACTTAAACAGCTGCTGCATCCCTCCACTGCTGTGAACCCAGCAGTGCTTGTCCGGATCAGCAGTACTTGACTCAAGGCAGTAGATTGAGCAGCAAAGCTTTAGTCTTCTATCAGTCTTTACAAGAGCAGCAGATTGATGGTCAGTGGCTTGTACGATCAGTAGATAGGAGGTCAGCAGTTGTTGAAATCACGTTCAAGGGGAGAGACTTGTATGTAACATCTGCTTATTCTGGATCCACTGCTCTGACCCAGTTTTGGCTTTAATTATCTATTTATCTGATAGGGTTCGATCCCAACAATCTCCCCCTGGAACAGATAATGCCAAAACTCTTCATTATTGTGGAATTCTTTATTGCCTCATCAGCAGTTCCCTTATCTGACCTTTAAATTGTAATTCAAAGTCTAGGGCATCTGTGTCTTCATCATCCCTGCTAAGTGGAAGATCAAGGAGATCCTGCAAATCTTCAAGACTCAGGCCAAGAGCTTGTTCCCTTGATATTTTCTTCACTTCTCCACCAGACCTGAGAAAAGTCAATACGTAGGTCTGTTTGTCAGTTACCCACTTTTGTATTTTTGAGTCTGGTGGGTTTCTTGGGAGATGTTTATTTGCAGAGGTATTGGGTGAGGCTGGCCTATTCATGACTGGCTGAGCAGCACTTGCAGATTGATCCAATTCAAGATCTTCTTTTATCATTAATTTCATGCCTGCTTTTACAATAGCATCTCCAGCTTTTAGATCTTGAATTGTTTCAGTACTCAACTGGTTTTGGCTCCTTCTTTTGTAGATGGCAGCACCAGCTGGAGCAGTGGTTCTTTTAACTTGCAGCTTTGGTGGTCTCTTAGAAACCTCTGCTTTAGAATAGTCAGGCTTTTGTGGAACTTTTGGATCTTTCTTTCTAAGTTCCTCTAACCTTTTGTAGGTAGCTCTGACCTTATCTTCTCCCCACTTTGACACATAATTTTTTGACCCATAATCAGCTGCTATCAGCTCCTCTTTCATTCTCTTCAACTTTAATGCCTTCTCAGCTTCAAATTGTTTGAACTTTTCAGGGGGAGTTTGCTTGACCTTATTTTTTATCATTTCTTGAATCCTGGCTGCCTCTTTTTCAAGCTCAGGAATGGTCCAGTTTTTGTACATGTGTTTCTCCCCCTTGTATTTCTTGTAGGTCATGATATTCTCAATGTAGTCTTTTCTCAAGGACTCATCTGCCCTTTCAAAGATTTGCTGACATACATTTTTGGCAAATTGCTCCATTGCTCTGACCTGTGTGAGTAGAAATTGATAGTTTTGTTGAAATTCTCTATCAGATTTCCCTTGTTTATTTTTGATAGCAATATCCTCTGCTTGCTTGGCCTTGAGTTTCAAGTATTCTTCAATATTGTGAGGCCTGGGATATCCTTCAACTGATGGCAAACTCCTTTTAGCTGGGTCATCCTCATATTAAAAGGATTTGATTTCTTCCCTAACTGCAATGAGTTCTAGAGGAAATGAGACACCAGCAGGAGGTAGTGGTTTTAGGATTTGAGCTGAAGAGAGAGGTATGGGTTTTGGAATGGTGACAAGTGACAGGGATTTTGAAGATGTTGGTGGTGGTGAATAATCATCATCTTTGAGAATTAGCCTTCTCCTTTTTGGTTGAGGAGGGACTGATGATGTTTTGGGTGGAACAGTGGTGGTAGATTGTATGGCAGTGGTTTGTGATTGACTAACAGTTGTTGAAACAACTGGTGTCTCAACCATTGTTGTCATTACAACAGATGTTGTAACATCTGTTGTCTTCTGCTTTATGGCAGGATAAGGTGGTGAGTTTGTTTTTGGTGGAGATGAGAATGGTGGTAAGGCAGTGGTTGTGGTGTGTGTTGAAGTGATGACAGATGTTGAAACAACTGAAGTACCAGCAGTAGTTGATACAACAGGAGTTACAACAGCTGTTTGGGTGGAGGTTTGATGCTGATGGCTTTTGGATGGTGGTTTTGGAGGCTTTGGAAATCTGGATGGGATGGACTTAGGTTTCCTTTTTGTCTTAGGATTTTTAGTATCCTTTGAACCAGAACAACCCTGCGCATACAGTTCCATGAAAGCTCTTTTCTCCTCATTCCATCTTGAAATATCCTTTGCCATTCTATCCCTCTTTACACTTGCTACTCCTTCATCAAGTGCTTATTGGGTAGCATCAACCTTTTTACTACCATCTGGCAATGGAATTTTCCTGGTCATAGCATCCTTTTCAGATTCAATGTACAGACCATCATCTATTCCTTTCTTCTTCCACTACTGAATTTTCTCCCCCTTTTTGGCATTATCTTCTGGGAGTTGATCAATGAAAAGTACTGTTGGAGGAGCAGTGCCAGTGGTTTCCAATAAATGGGCCTTGATTGCCTTAATATCTGCTTGAGTGTTCTTGTACCTAGACTCCATAATGTTTCTCAGCTTTTGGATATGAAGTTCATGTTGCTGATCAGCCATTTCTTTTTGTTGTTGGAGAAAAGGTTGGAAGAGATTCCAGAGCTCATTTGTAGCAGATGCTTGTGGTGGAGCAGGTGCTTGAGGTGGAACATCAGTGGATTGCATCTTTTGTGTTTTCAACACCTGCTGTAGCATGTTTTTAAGAT
Source organism: Helianthus tuberosus (assembly GCA_030545235.1). Classification (NCBI taxonomy): domain Eukaryota; kingdom Viridiplantae; phylum Streptophyta; class Magnoliopsida; order Asterales; family Asteraceae; genus Helianthus; species Helianthus tuberosus. The sequence continues at coordinate 158,861,754 of CM060353.1, read as the reverse complement.
CTGCAACAGATGTATCCAACTTTTCAATTCGTTCCGTCAAATCCTGATAATTTAAATCATCACCCAATTTAATGAGATCATCTGATTTCCCACTATCAGTGGTTTTATCAGTGGTTGAGGTAGGGAGTGTACTCCAAACACTAACCACTGATGCCCCTTTTTCTTGGTACTGGGGTCGTCTTCCTTCAACACTTGACAACCTTTTGATGTTGCCAGTTGGATAAATAAATCCACTGGTGGTTGGTAGAGGTGCTATGTAAGGAATTGCCTCCAAGGAAGTCTTATTAATGTAACCACTGTCCAACAGTAAACCAGTGGGTTCAACAGTTGTAGTGGCTGCTTCACTTTGACTACCACCAAGAGTTACGTGTAACTCAAGGGGTGTAACCTCCTCAGGTTGTGTTGGTGGGTTAGCAAAGATTGATACATCAGACCCAGTCATTTGTTGAGGTATGTTCTCATTGATAGGTGATTGAGAAGGACTGGTTAGTGCCTGGTTCAAATCAATTGCATCCAACATCAGTTTAGTTGGTGAGGGAATTGTGGATGTGAGATTTGGTGTAGAAACAGGATTTGCTCCGGGCAGTGAGCTGTGGATGATGAAACCAAGTGATTTCAGAGCATCATGATGTGGTGGCCCTATGTGTACAACCTGTTCTTTTTGGGAAGAAGCAGGAGGAGTATTGGTTATGGGTTGAGATATTTGTACCAACTGCTGTGAGGAAGAAGCAGCAGTGGTTTCTTGTGACTTTTGTGTTGTCACAGGCATTTGCTCTGGTATCTCATCCTCCAGAGTTGCCTTTTTGATTGGTTTGGGGAGTTTGGAACTTTTCTTTTTCTGTGGCTTTTTGGTGATTTTAGGTGTGGGTTTCAAAGCAGTTGTTCTGCTGCTTTGATCACCTTGAGCAGTGGGCTCAGCAGCAGATACCTGAGGAGCAGTGGTAGCTGCTAAAATCTGCTCAGGCACCTCTGCTTGTGTTTTGCAAGGTGTTAACATTCTTGAAAAAGTTTCAGTAGTTAAACTGTTTATTTGAATGTAATCACCTTGGTTTATTACATCAATATCATCCTTACTGAATTTCTTTTCAAAATAATAACTTAGAAACCTTGGAAACAGTAAGAATGATTTTGTTTCAACATTATTAACCAAATCATTAAAGATTTCCCGAGAATAATTAAAATTTTCTTCTTGAAGAATAGCATATCCCAGATTTTGAATCTTTAATGGTATTTCATTAAAAGAAGTGGTTTTGTTTGAAACACACATGAGGAGGGTATGGAATAAAAACCTTGTTGCAGAAGGAAAGAAACCTTTTTGTAAGGTAACTTTCTTCATCATTGAGTCTGCATACCCTCTCTCAATGAAGTCAATTTTCAAATCGTTTTTAGGAAAAGAAATTTTACCTTGCTGATCCTCGAGTTGAAAGACCTCGGAAATTGACTGTGGCGTAATCTTGACAGATTTTCCCTTTAGAGTAGAGTTAATGGCTATTACAGCGTCTCCTTGTGTTTCAAGGGTTGCATTCTTCCAAAACTCCCTTTGGGTTGTCAAGTAAATTGGTGCATCGGCTATTAACAAAGTTTTGTACTTTGATTTAGCCATTTTGGCGATGATGGAGTCGAAAGCATCTGTGGTGCCAGGTTTTGTGAGAAGACCCAGAAGATTGTGAGATGGTTTGTGTGGGATTTCAGTGGTAATGGCCTTTTTAGAGACCTCTTTCGACGATGATTTGGAAGTGGGTTTTGAAGATGGCTTCGATTTTGTCATTTTGGAGATGATGATCGAAGAAACTTGTGAAGAAATGTGAAGAAAAACTGCTTTGAGAAAGGAATTTTTGAGAATTCAATTCGACAGTAAAACCCTGTTTTTGGTGTGAAGTGGGGGTTTTATAGAGGAAAAAGTGAAGGCTGACGTGGCAGCGGTTACAAAAGTACTGACCACTATGTACTGCCCACATGCCAAACTCTGAAGAAATGAAGGACAGTACTTTTATGAAAGTTACTGATGAAGGCAGTGGTTTAAACGGTAAAATGGAAGCAGTGGATGATTTTCACTATCAGTGGATAGCATATCAGTGGATAAGACACTGCTTTTGAACAACAGAGGTTATGAGAGAACAGAGGATGGCTTTCAGCAGTGGACAGATTTTGAAGTAGAGCAGACTTTTGAACAATCAGTGGTTATGGCAGACTTTTAAGGATTTTAATGAAAAATTTCATTTTTGGCTATTTTTAAGGATGGATTTTTTATTTTCTGAAAACATTTTAATGCTAAACATAGAAAAACAAGATTTTGCTTGTTATTCCATGTTTAGCATGCCAATTCTAGAGACCAAGCTTTCAAAAGTGGCTGTATCTAGTGCTTTTGTGAGCACATCTGCCAGCTGGTCTTTAGTTGGAACATGATGCAGAGAAATCAAACCTTTTTCATAGCAATCCCTCACAAAGTGATGTCTGATGTCGATGTGTTTGGTGGTTGAATGGGAAACTGGATTTTTGATGATATTTTCTACTGCCTGGCTATCCAACATGAGTGGAGTCTTTAGGGCAGTGATACCAAAATCCAGCAACTGATTTTGAAGCAACAGGAGTTGGGCTGTACAGCTTGCAGCAGCAATGTATTCAGCTTCAGCAGTGGATGTTGAAACAGCTGCTTGCTTTTTGCTTTGCCAAGAAACTAAGCAATCACCTAGAAACTGGCACCCTCCTGATGTGGACTTCCTTGTGGTGTTACATCCAGCAAAGTCACTGTCTGAAAAGCCTCTTCTTGAATTGTACCATAGAGAAAAGCACTTTTGATATCCATTTGAAACACCTTCATGTTGTGGTTGACAGCAAAGGCCAGGAACAGTCTAATGGCTTCCAATCTTGCAACAGGGGCGAATGTTTCATCATAATCAATCCCCTCTTCCTGTCTGTAACCTTGAACCACAAGCCTGACTTTATTCTTGATAACAATACCCCTTTCATCAGTTTTGTTCTTGAAGACCCACTTTGTGCCAATGGGACTAACCTCTTCTGGCAGTGGTACAAGCTCCCATACTTGTTGTCTTTTAAACTGTTGGAGCTCCTCTTGCATGGCTTCTACCTAGCTGTTGTCTTTCAGTGCCTCTTGGTACTTGACTGGCTGATGGAGTGATAGAAAACCAGCAAAAAGACAAATGTTTTGGGTTTGGCTTCTTGTGAGCACCCCTTCATTTATGTTGCCAATGATTTGATCAGGTGGATGAGATCTCAAGAAGATTAAATCTCCTTGGTATGGTATGATGGCATTTGTTGGTGAAGGCTGCAAATGTGTATCATCTGAGCTAACCACTGTTGGGGACTTTGATGATCCAGCAGTGGCATCAAAAGGTGGTGGAATTGGAGGTAATGAAGTGGACACATGCTGACTTTTATCCACTGTTTGGGGACTTTTATCAGCAGTGTTTGAGGATGTGGAAGCAGTGGTTGATGGGCTACTTTGGTCAACAACTGTTGAGGTAGCAGTGGTTGAGCTTTGGCAGCTGTTTTGAACATCTGATGCTCTTCCCAGTTTGACAGACTTTTGAGGAATGATGATTTCATATCCATAATCTGGTGTTGAATCCTCTGATGGACCTGCACTGTTAGTCTTGACAGCAGTATTTTCAAAAGTAAATTTTTCAAGATCAAACAGATCTGTAGGATTTGCTGGGATTTTCATTGATGAAAGTTCATTGAACTTTACATTCAAGGTCTCCTCCACTGCCTTGGTCCGTGTATTAAACACTTTGTAGGCCTTGGCAGTGGTTGAGTATCCCAGATGATAACCACAATCAATTTTGGCTGCAAATTTTGAAATGGAATCTTTTAAGTTCAAAATAAAGCATGGGCAGCCAAACACCTTGAAGTATGAGATCAGTGGTTTGATTTTATACAGAATTTCATAAGCAGTCTTTTTGTGCCTGGGGTTTATTAAAACTCTGTTATGGACATAACAAGCAGTGTTTACTGCCTCTGCCCAGAAAGTTAATGGCAAACCTGAATCAGCAAGCATGGTTCTGGCAGCCTCAATCAAAGTTCTGTTCTTCCTTTCCACTACCCCATTCTGCTCTGGTGTTATAGGGATGCTGTAGTGCCTTACAATCCCTTTCTTCACACAGAAGGCATCCAACTCCTTATTTTTGAATTCTGTGCCATTGTCACTCCTGAAGCTTTTCACTGGAAGGTCAAATTGCTTTTCAACCTGTGTCACAAAGTCTTGCAAAATGCCTGCAGTCTCATCTTTTGAGTGTAAAAAGAAAGTCCATGTAAACCTAGAAAAGTCATCAACAATAACCAAACAATATCTTTTCTTCTTGAGGCTCATGACTTGAACTGGGCCAAACAAATCCATGTGAAGCATTTGCAAACACTAGGTTGTTTTGGACTCTTCAATGGACTTATAAGAACTTTTATGTTGTTTTCCTTTTAAACAGGAAATGCAATGTTCAGAACATGAAAACAATTTTTGTGGTAGGCCTCTTACCAACCCATTTTTTGAAATTTCAGTGATTGTCTTAAGATTTGTGTGCCCCAGCCTTCTGTGCCAAAGTTCTGTCTCTTTGTTAGAGGCAGCTGAGAACAGACAGGCATCAGCTCTGGGACATTCTTTAGACATATCAACAACATAAACATTGCCACTTCTTTGAGTAACAAGTTTAGTTTGACCAGTTCTGATTATTGCTTCAATCTTTTTGACCATTTCTGGTCCAACAATCCTACAACAATCTTTTGTGAAGAATGACCCAAACCCTTTGTCACTCATTTGAGATACACTCAGAAGGTTGAATTTTAGATTGTCTATCAGATTGACATTTTCAAATTTTACATTTCCAGACTGCACTGTACCAGACCCCAGAACATTCCCTTTACTATTATTCCCAAAGGATATATCACCCCCTCCATGGATTTTAAAGTCTTTGAGGAGGGCTTTACATCCTGTCAGGTGCCTTGAGCCTCCACTATCTACATACCAAAGACTATCAAAGCATGCAGAAGCTCCCTGCACATGAAGTAAAAGGATTAGTTCATTAGGGTCTCCAAAGCCAACAGGGCTTTGGATGGGGTCTCAACAGTGTCTGGGATGGATGCAGATGAATGGACAGTGGTTAGGTCAGGGGTTTGGACAGTTTTAGTACTGTTTCTTGCTAACCATTGTTGGGGGTCTTGACCAATCACCTGTTGGTACCCAAAAGGATGCCTGTTCACTTTAGGTTTAGAGGGCCTTTTGTAGGCCTCATAAACGTGTGGAATCCTTTGGTAAGACTGTTTTTCCTTGCCTTTTCTGAACTGATTGGCAGGGGGTGCATCAGTAACCTGAACATCTCTTTTGACAGATGTTTGGTTTAGCTGTTTTGTGACAGCTGTTTGAACTGACACAAACAGTGGTTGGTTCTTGGTGAATTTGACAGATGATGTTGATGGACTCAAGGATGTTTTAGCAGTGTACTCATTCTTTTTCACATCAAAGTTTTTGAGATACACACATGCTTGAGTTTTGTGGTTTATTTTTCCACAAACAATGCAGCTTTCAGCTGAAACAATGACACTTGTTTTGTTCAAATCATAAGCTTTTAAATGGAAACAATCTTTTGTTAGATGATTCCTTTTCTCACAGAATTCACAAAACAAGTTATTGATCTTTTCTTTCTTCTTTTTCTTTTCGGACTCCTTTGCAGCAGAGGTTTTAACCTCTGTTGGGATGTCCTTGAGAGGTATGACTTTAGCTTTTGGAGCTTTAACACCATCAGTTGATGTAAAGTCCATGGGCTTGAAGTTTTCAAGAATATCACACTCATCAGACCATTTTGGTTTAAACTGATATTCTTCAAGCTCCTCAAAAGTAGAGGATCCCATTGGTCTGTCAAGTGTGATTTTGTTACCAAGTTTATCAGTGATTTTCACTTCTTGGCCTTTCTTGTTTGTTGGAGTAAAATCAGTGGTTACATCAGTGGTTTGAACAGATTTTCCAAAAGCAGTGTTTTCATCATCATGTTTTCTATAACCAACACCAAATTTCACATTGCTTTTTATCTGTTTTTCAAGCATAACCTCATACCCTTTGCATGATTCCACCCATCTTTCACAGGTGATCTGGGTGGACTCCAACTCCTTTTTGCAAACTTGGTATTTTTCTACCATAGTTTGGAGTTGAGTTTTGGTTATGCTTTGTTCTTCTTTCAGACTGCTGATCTCTTTTTCCTTTTCAGTCAATTTTTTTTTAAGTTCTTTTAGAGACCTTTCAAATTTGACTTCATCACTTAAGATTTTATTTCGAAGGTTTTCATTTACCTCTTTGATGTTAGCAAAAGCAATAATGCATTTGTCAGAACACAGTTTTTCAAGAACTTGAGGTGATACCTTGGCAGCAGCCATCATTGCACAATCACATTGATGATTTTCTTCATCATCAGCTCTTTCTTCTTTCTCATCTGCTTTCTCATTTTTCTCTTCTTCTTTGTCCTCTTTGGACCATGGGTCTGTCAGTGGTTCAATCAGAGTTTCTGAATTTTCTCCCAGCAGCAGTTCACCAGCAACTGCATTAACAACTGCTTCAGTCACCTCATCCACTGTTTCATCACTTAGCTGTTCACCTTCAGTTTCAATCCCCTCTGCTATTGACTCTAAGGCCATCAAACAAAATTCATCATTAGAAGGTTCAGTGGAAGCATAGAGTGCAAAATTTTCATCACTAAGCTCATCAAGCATGCTGCTCCAGTCAACAAAGCTTGAGTGAAAAAGCTTTGCTGATTTGGTTGTACCACTGCTGGAGCAGCTGTTTGAGGTGCAGGTTGCACTTGTGCCTGGGGGATAGGGGTTTGAACATATTGAATCTGTGGAACAGTGGTTTGGACATAATGCACAGGCACAGGGGCAGCAGCATAATGAGCAGTGTTAACATGAGCTGCAGGGGTATATTGGGTATAGTGCACAGTGCTTTGATTTTGAGGTCTAGGGTTTGAGCTAGGATGAGTAATTATAGGACCAGTAGTTTGACTCCTGCATTCCCTAGCGAAATGTCCTAACCTATTACACTTGTAACACTTGATTTTCGATTTATCCAACCCAACCCTCAGATTCCCATGTAAACCTGGGAATTTTCGCCCTGTTCTTTTGTAGAATTTGCTAGTTCTAACATTGAGCAAAGCCGATTGGTGCAGGATGTCCATTTCCTCTAAGTCAGTGGGATCAAAGTGTTGTAAATCATTAAGTTCAAAGCACAAATTATCTGACATCTGGTTTTCAGTGTTTGCAGTGAAAGCATAGTTTGCAGAGTGAGAATCAGGGTTGGTAAAGTTACCACCAGCTGTTATATCAATGAAATGATCATAACCCTGTTCCTTACTACTGCCACCAGATTCTTCCTGACCCAGAAGAGCTGTGCTACCAAATGAGTAATCATCAGTGGCTTTTCCAGACTCTTGCAACTTCTTTTTCTGGTTCAACTCCCTTTTATAAGTCAGGAGTCTACCATGAAGTTGGGTCAGGGTCAGATCTTTGAACTCAACAGAGTTTCTAGTCACAAATGTAATTGTGTCCCATTTATCAGGTAGCGACCTAAGAAACCTGCTATTTTGGGTTGATTTTGGAAATTCAACCTTAACAAGCCTTAGCTCACTGATGAGACAACTGAACCGTTCAAATTGTTGGGTCAATGATTCACCCTTAATGTGACAGAAGGTTTCATACTGCTGATTCAGAATTTCTCTATTGTTTTCAATAACTTATTCGGTTCCCCCAAACTGTTCCTTCAAAGCATCCCATAGCTCTTTGGCGCTGTTACAATGTAACAGTCCAGCATAGATCTCATTTGGTAATGCAGATGCTATGATGCTAAATGCTTTGGCATCCAGTTCGAATTTTTGAAAATAAGTTTCAGTATAGTTTTCATAAGCTTTTGGTACGAACTTCTTTGGATCCTCAGCACTTGGCACCGTAGGAACATGGGGACCAAAAACAACAGACCTCCAACATCCAGTGTTCTGTTGAGCAAGTATGTGACCCATCCTTCTCTCCCAGATGTTGTATTCATTTCTTTTAAGCATGGGTGGTTTAAAGAGTGAGCCAATGTTATTCTTATCATCTTGAGATTGTGACGTCATCTTGGTTGTTTTACAGACACTGATTAATCAACTTTAATGGTGATTAAACCTTGCTCTGTTTTTCAACACAAACGAACAAACTATCGATATCAACGATTTTGAGCTGAACTATTTATGTCAAAATGATTGTTAAATCAAATTTGACTGTCCCAGCTCTGATACCAATTGTTGGATCTGAGTTTGGTTTTGATTGTATTTTCTGTTTGAATTAAAATGGAAATGGATGAGTTGTGCAGCGGAATTAATATGGAAACAAACTTTCCATACAATCAAACGAGAGTATTGCTTTGATCAAGAAATTTTCAACAAAGAATCGAATGATTGAATTTAATTTCAACAACGATTACAAAGTAATTCTTGAATACAAACTCCCCCTCAGCCAGAGCTCAGTGTTTGTTCGTGCAAAGAAGACGGTGTTGCAAAGAGCTAATAGAACAGTACAGAGCACTGTTCTATTTATAGGCACTAGCAAACCACTGAGCATCTTAGCTGACGTCACCAAGAAAGTGACATCTAACCTCCTAACAAACTCTAACCTCTGATCTATACAAACACTGCTATGCTAACTACTGCTATTACATTTCATTACATAAACAACACTTAAACAGCTGCTGCATCCTTCCACTGCTGTGAACCCAACAGTGCTTGTCCGGATCAGCAGTACTTGACTCAAGGCAGTAGATTGACCAGCAAAGCTTTAGTCTTCTATCAGTCTTTACAAGAGCAGCAGATTGACGGTCAGTGGCTTGTACGATCAGTAGATAGGAGGTCAGCAGATGTTGAAATCACATTCAAGGGGAGAGACTTGTATGTAACATCTGCTTATTCTGGATCCACTGCTCTGACCCAGTTTTGGCTTTAATTATCTGTTCCTCTGATAGGGTTCGATCCCAACAATTACACGCCCAGAAATCTTGCAAACTAGCAAGATTTGATGAAAACCGTGATGGGGGTTTTGTTCCTCTCGAAAAATCACGCAAAATGGACCCAAGAATCAGGTGATTTGATGGAGATTTGAAAGAGTTAGAAGAGCTTGAAGGTTTAGGGTTCTTGAGGTTTTTGGGGAAGAAGATGAATAAGAGAGAGGGAAGGCAGCAATTTTTATGTCTTGGGATGAAAGGATGAAGTAAAACACTATTATGGGTCGAATATGTGGTTGAGGATAGGTTAGACTTGAGTTTGGTTGAGTAAAAATGATGTTTGGTTCGAGTTTTAGCGCAAAGGAACGACTCAGCAGCGGAGCCCAAACAGCAACCCGTCGCCGACGGCCCCCAACCCGTCGCCGACGGGCAAGGAAAGCCGACGGTTTATACGTCTGTCTACGGGTGTTTTTGGCCGACGGCCTTAACGGGAGCCCGTCCCGGACGGGTACCACCCCGTCGCCGACGGGTGTTAGTTTTTTTTTTATGGAAAATATGGAGAAATTTATGCACTTTTTGTAAAAGGACTATGTACACTAAAAATTCCTAAAAACTATTAAAAATCTTTTTGTAAATTTTTATAAGTTAAAATATGAAAACGCGAAAACCGTTAACGGCCCTACCACCCCCCAAAAGGTCGTGTATTGTCCTCAATGCACATAACAAAGTCTAAAAACATACCTTACGTCTTCAGGACTCGTTCGGAATATCCGGACTTCACACAATCACACGGGGTTAGTATGAAACGAAAACGATTGTATCCAAAGCACTCAATCAATTAAAGAATTATACAAAACTCTACACAAAATGTTACCGGTCTTTTTAGTCGACCTCATAAACCGGAATGCTTACCACGAAGCTTACCGATTCCTTGTTTTCATCCACCTTTACGTTACCATCGAGGAACGGTTTTAGCCGATGACCATTGACCGTTTGCCGTGACCCATCCTTCGGGTCCTCGATTGTAACATCACCCAATTGTCCGACTCGGGTGATCACATAGGGTCCCATCCATTTGCTTCGGAGCTTTCCGGGAAAGAATTTGAGCTTCGAATTGTGGAGCCACACCTTTTGCCCAATCTTGAACTCTTTCTTCCTCAACTTGGCATCATACGCCTTCTTCATCCCATCCTTGTATTTGGACGCGCATTCATATGCCATTTCCCTTAGTTCCTCCAACTCGCAAAGCTTAAGTTTCCGTTCCTTACCTGCATCATCATATTGAACATTCACTTCTTTAATAGCCCATAATGATTTATGCACAAGTTCCACCGGTAAATGACAATTTTTACCGTAAACCAACTGGTAAGGTGTAGTGCCAATGGGTGTCTTATGTGCCGTACGGTAGGCCCATAAAGTATCGTTCAACTTAATTGACAAATCCTTACGGTCCGCCCGCACGGTCTTTTGCAAAATCTCTTTGATTTGCCGATTTGACACCTCTACTTGCCCGTTTGTTTGCGGGTGATAGTGGGTAGCAATTCTATGGTCAACACCAAACCGTTTAAAAAGTTTCCCAAACCGAAAATTTTTAAAATGAGATCCTCCATCACTTATGATGACACGAGGAATCCCAAACCTTGAAAAAATATTGGTTTGAACAAAATTACAAACCACAGAATGGTCGTTCGTCTTGGTGGCTATTGCTTCGACCCACTTCGACAAATAGTCAACGGCCACCAAGATATACAAATTGCCATAAGAATTGGGGAAGGGGCCCATGAAATTAATACCCCACACATAGAAAATGTCGACTACGAGGATTGGTTGCATGGGCATCTCATCCCTTTTTGAAATCCCTTTTTGAAACACTTTATGACCCGTTTTGTGGCCACTAAAATAGCCACCACACGCAAACGAATATAGATGCTTCAACACGCTTGGAATTTCCTCATCGTCTATGCATCTTCTAATCACTTGATCCGCACACTCTTTCCACAAGTGCGGTTCCTCCAACCAGTAATACTTGATTTGAGACATGAAATGCTGCCTCCTCCTTCTATCCCAATGTGGCGGTAAGTCACCTGTAACAAGGTAATTCACAATGTTAGCATACCAAGGTAACATATCTAATTTCATGATATGCTCATCGGGAAACGACTCATTGATCTCTAAAGCTTTAGGATCTTCATCAACCATCAATCGGGACAAGTGGTCTGCTACCACATTCTCGGTACCCTTTTTGTCCCGTATCTCCAAATCAAACTCTTGGAGTAACAACACCCATCGAATCAATCTTGGCTTAGCATCTTTTTTCTCCATGAGGTGCCTGACAGCAGTGTGATCAGAATAAATAATCACTTTACTACCCCATATATATGACCGAAATGTATCCAATGCATATACCACCACGAGTAGCTCTTTTTCGGTGGTGGTGTAATTCAATTGTGCATCCGAAAGAGTCTTACTCGCGTAGTATATGACAACGGGTTTCTTATCAACCCGTTGTCCCAACACGGTCCCCGCCGCATAATCACTTGCATCGCACATAATTTCAAAGGGTAAAGACCAATTTGGCGATTGCAAGATTGGGGCCTCAACTAACTTTTCTTTTAATTTGTTAAACGCGTTTTGACAATTTTCATTAAAACAAACGATTGATCTTTTAACAACAAATTACACAAAGGCTTGGTTATGTCACTGAAACCCTTGATAAACCGTCGATAAAAACCCGGATGACCTAAAAATGACCTAACACCTTTAACACTTGTGGGATACGGCAAAGTAGATATAACTTGTACCTTTGCACGATCGACCTCTATCCCACGACTTGACACCACGTGTCCCAACACGATTCCCTCTTGAACCATAAAATGGCTCTTTTCCCAACTCAAAACCAAACTAGTTTCTACACACCTTTTTAACACTTTGTCCAGTTGGTCCAAACAAGCCTCGAATGACGACCCAAAAATTGAGAAATCATCCATGAAGATTTCCAAAGACTTCCCCACCATATCTGAAAAGATACTCATCATACACCTTTGGAAGGTGGCGGGGGCGTTACGTAGTCCAAATGGCATTCGCCTAAATGCGAAGGTGCCGTATGGACAAGTAAACGTTGTCTTTGCTTGATCTTCTGGATGGATGGCAATTTGATTATAACCAGAATAGCCATCTAAAAAGCAATAAAATTATTGCCCCGATAATTTCTCAACAATTTGATCAATGAACGGTAAAGGAAAATGATCTTTGGAAGTTGCGGTATTCAACTTCCTATAATCATTACAAATTTGCCACCCGGTTACCGGCCGAGTGGCTACTTCTTCACCTGCGTCATTTTTGACGACTTGTATATTCGCTTTCTTTGGAACCGTCTGCGTTGGGCTCACCCATTGGCTATCCGAGATCGGATAAATAATACCCGCATCAAGCCATTTCAACACTTCCTTTTTCACCACATCCCGCATATTCGGATTCAATCTCCGTTGTGCATCTCGAACGGGAGTCACACTTTCTTCCGTGATGATTTTATGCATCACCACCGAGGGACTAATACCCTTCAAATCAGCAATGGTCCATCCAATTGCCGCCCGATTGGTGACCAAAACACCCATCAATTTTTCCTCTTGCTCCTCGGTTAAGTTTGATGCAATGATAACCGGGAGTGTATTGCCTTCACCAACATAAGCATACTTGAGATGCTTCGGCAATGCCTTCAATTCAACCTCCGGAGGCTCTACTAATGACGGCTTCAATTTAGTATCAATGCTCTCCGGTAAACTCTCAACTTGGTGCGTCCATGTCAGTTTTCCTTCTCTAACCGCAAGCACCTCCAAACTCTTCACCTCCTCGTCTATGCTCTTATTCGTCTCCACCTGTGACCTGTCAAACATATAATAATCCTCCATTGTGTTTTCCCCATCCACGACTGTGTCACAAAGAGGTATACATGTGTCAACAACGTCCGCCATATAGCATTCATCATCAACTGGAGGGTTCGTAAGTCCGGAAAAAACATGCAACCTCAACCTTCGGTTTCCAAATGTCATGTCAACCGTTCCTGTTTTGCAATCAATTTGAGAATTTGCGGTTGCTAAGAACAGTCGACCGAAAATCACCGTAGGTTGCTTGTTTGGGTCCTTGGCCACATAATCAAGTACCAAAAAGTCCACCGGATAGTAAAAATCCTTGATTTTTACTACCACATCCGAAACAATTCCACGGGGTAGTTTAGGTGTCAAATCAGCTAACACACCACGGTGGTGTTTGACGACTGAAGTGGACCAAACTCGTATTGGTCATACAAGCTGCCCGGTAGAATGCTCACGCTAGCACCAAGATCTAGAAGTGCCCGGTTGATTTTGAAATCGCCTACTTGAATTGAAATGATAGGCGCACCCGGATCTTGGAGCTTAGGTGGAAGTGCACCTGAAAGAATCGAACTCACATTCTCGGTTAAATCTATTTTTTTAGGAAATTTATGAGTTCGTTTCTGGGTACACAATTCTTTCAAGTACTTAGCATACGACGGTACTTGTTTGATTGCATCCAAAAGAGGTAAGTTAATTTTTACTTGTTTGAAAATTTCCAACAACTCTTCTTGTTGTGGACCTCTTTTGTTTACTATCTTCTTCACCGGTCCCTTCAATGCTTCGGGATAAGGGGCGGTATTAGCCTCCACACCCTTTTCCTTAGCCTTAGGGACGGGTATGGTCACAACGGGAGTGTTATTATTATTTTTTAAATCATTTTTGTTTTGACCCGTTTGACCATCCTCATGTTCATCCTCACTACCATCTTCCATCACTCCTTCAACAAACTGGGGTGGTGGTGTTTTGACACCATTATCCACAACTTGACCATTACGTAAAGTTATTTGATTGATTGGTACCTCACGTGTGTTCCTTGAGCTTGACCCTTGATGGTTGGGGTTCACCGTGGTGTCACTTGGAAGCTTTCCCCTGCTTCCTCTCATTTGAGCCATCTCCTCCGCGAGTTGACTCACTTGCTTCTCCAACGCCTTATGGGATTTATCTCGTACCTCAAACTCTTTCTTCATCTCTTGATTTGAATGATTGATAGCATTCATAATAGCATCAAATTTCGAATTTATCGAGTCATAACCTTGAGAGTTTGAAGCACCACCCCCATTTCCACTTTGGTTGTAACCACGTTGATAATTACCTTCACGATTTTGATACCCTTGGTTACCCCCTTGATTGTAATTCCTTTGGTAGCCCCCTTGGTTACCACCTTGACAGTTGTTATAAGAGTAACCACCTTGACCACCTTGATTACCCGACTGAAAATTCGGGTTCATTTGATTCGAGGCGTTACCATACCAGAAGTTAGGGTGATTTCTCAAACCCGGATGGTAAGTGTTGGAATTCATGTCGTATTGCTTTCGCTCCCCATACACTTGGTTTTCCTCCTCGGTGTAACACCCGGTCCCGTTGGACATTGATCGGTCCTATGGCCGATATCCCCACAATCTTCACACACTGCGAGTTGTACCGCATTCACCTCCTTCTTTTTTATACGAGCCATTTCCCGTTCTAAAGTAGAAATTCGATCCTTAGAATCAAGATCAGGAAGTGATCGGGATACGGGATGTTTCTTAGCTCTATCGGCCGATTCCTTTTCCTTCGACCGTTGCTCATCCGCTCGAGGAATTCCCAATCATCATCTTCATGATTGCTAAATAGAGTCCCGTTGCTCGTTGACTCGAGGCGATTCCACGTCGCATCATCCAACCCACGTACAAAACACTTCACCAATTCCCACTTTTCTATTTGGTGATGTGGGCATTTCCGAATCAATTCCTTGTATCGAGTGAACGCTTCATGCAACAGTTCACTCGATAATTGCCGAAACGACCTTATTTCATCCCTAGCTTCATCGGTCATCACCATCGAATAGTATTCATTAAGATAGACTTGCTGTATCTCACCCCATGTCCGGATACTATTCGCCGGAAGTGTAAGGAACCATTGCTTCGCCTTGTCTTTTAATGAAAACTGGAATAATCGAAGCTTGACTTCCTCCAATGCAAATTTGTGCCCCCCGATAGTGTTACAAATGGAGGAGAACTCCGCCAAGTGCATGTACGGTTCATCATTAGACCTCCCATTGAAGTGGGGAAGTATATTGATGTAATGAGGCTTACAGTCGAACATTCTCCTTTCACACACTATTGGAGAGTCATTATCGGTAACCACCGGTCGGAAACGGTCAATCACTCCCCTTGGAGGTTGTTGACGACGATGTGGACCGTTAACTTCTTGATCGACCGGTCTTCGATTGTCTCTTCTATCACCTCCCCTATCACCTCTTTGGTTTCCACCTTGGTTACCCTTTGATTTCCTCCTCCCACGAAACGAGGAATCCGGTTAGGGTTAGCATTGTTGTTATTGTTGTTGTGAAGCCCTTCATTCCGGTTCCTTTGGTTGTTGTTTCGTGGTTGACGGTTGTTCTCGTAACCGTCATTTCTTGCATTCCCTTACCCATAATCATCGTTCCCCACAAAGTTGGCATTTTGATAGCCAAGCTCATCATCTTCAAAACCTCTAGCGTTGTACACGTTACCCCTATTCAAATACCCCCAATCTTCGTCATCATTTGCCCGATCATCGTAATATCCCCCATCATCCGAATATTCCATATGAACACTCACATGTTCCGGCGATTGATAACCGGGAACACTATACGGTTCGTCATCGGGGATAGCGTTTCTCAAATCATCGATGTTAAAGAGTGGGTCTTCATTCGCGGGATTGCCACGATCTCGATTGCCTCTACGGTCGGAATTAACATTCCGATCATCAAGGTGAATGGGTAAAGAGTTTTGGCGGTGAAGGTTTTCTTGTTGGGGTGTTCGTTGGGTATTGTTGGGATTTTGGTTTCGGAAAGGTGGTGTGGGTGGTCTAGAGTTGTTATTGCCACCCGGTTGCTCTTGAGGTATAGGTAGAACATTTTGGGCGGGATTGAAATTGCTTCGGTATTGAAATTGGTTCAGGTTTTGATTTTGGTTGAGGTTTTGGTTTGCCATTGAATCGGTTTCAATGGTCGGTGTGAACTGTGGTGTTTGATTGGTTTGATTAGAAGCAAGTGTTATTTCCAGTCGGCTTGCTAAATTCCTTCTTGCAGCTCTTTCGATTTCCGGTTCGTAGACTAACGGTGAAGTCCTCCCGGAGTTCCGCGTATGCATGCACTACCTGTAACCTGCACAAGTAACACACCCCGCGTAACAAAGAAAAAGACAAAGTATAAGAAAAGAAGTTATGCAACTTAAATAGTTAATCACGTAAATTCAAACAATATCCAAACACAAAGAACACGTACTCCCCGGCAACGGCACCAAAATTTGATCGGAGTGTCGCGCTCCAGTCAAAGATAATATTTATAGGCCCTATTTACCCTTAACAATTAGCTAGTGGTAGCAAGGGGTCGAACCACGAAGAGTATGTGGTTTGCGAGTGGATTCGATTGAATTATAAAAATGTGTCACAATTATGAAGCTTGTTATGATATTTTTGTATTTTTGTTTAGTTGAAAGATGTGAATTTAGACTAAAAGAATTGATTTAATTAATTAACAACTAACAATCAATGATTGCGTGAAAACTTGATTAATAAACGATAATGAGAAAAAAAGGTTCACACCCAGTTTCGGTAATTGCCAACCTAAGGTTTTTACAAGTTTTAGATTCAACTCAATTGTATACGATTAGCGGATTTAGTGTACCATGACTTAGGTGCCAATAACTATCAACGTTTCGAAAAAACGGACAAGAATGCACTTTGTAATCAACACAAGTAAAACCTAACCAAGACAATGCATAACTACACATAACCATTTCGCAAAGTCATAGCTTTTTAATCGCTCGACAATTTACGAATACGAAACGAATGTAAACTATTGTCAACGGTTTCAAAAATCAATACAATTTGTCACAAAGTTGAATTAAGAACAATTCAAAGCCCTAAATTAGACAACTACCTACACCGGGGTGAAACCAAGGTGATTAGCCGCTCATGGTTGATGAAACTTGATCACCGGATGCTTGGAACTTGAATGAAGTCATCTCGAAGCTTGAACAATGGAGAATTGATGGATGTTGAAGGTTTTGGTGAAGGATGATGGTGGAAAGATTGATGGTGATGATTAAGGTTTGTATGGATTGGTGATTGCGAATGATTGATGATGATGATGCCTCTTGATTCGGGTGATGTTTGTGATAAGAGATGGATTGGAATGGAATCGTCGGTGAATAATGGCTCCAAAGATCACTTTCAAACTCAAAAGGATGTGTAACTTACGAATTGAAAATGCCTCCCACCAATTAGAATCGTTCCATATAACAAAAATACCCAAAAATCATGTTTTGGTAAATCCCTACCCGTCGCCGACGGCCCTTAACCCGTCGGCGACGGGCTCTGAATAATTCAAAGTCGTCCGACGACTTATGATGCTGGATACGAGCTATTCTGGCCTACGGGCAAATTTAGAGGGCGTCGCCGAGGGCCTGGGACCCGTCGGCGACGGGCTCTCCGTCTTCGTTTCTCCAAATTTCACTTCTCGCACTCCCGGTTGATCCGTAACGCGTCCCGGTGCTCCGATTTTCGACCCAGTGACTCGTAAAGCTCCCAAAAAGCTCCTTAAACTCCATTAAACCTGCAAAACACAAATCTAATTAAAAGTAGGCTATTCAAGATTAAAACTTATGTAAAAACATTAAGTTACACAATTAAGAACACCGGTCTTCAACCACGTATCATCTATTGAAGAGAAGGGTAGAGAGTCTAGTGACCATATGAAAAGTGTGCATCAAAGAATAAAAACAAACAAACCACCGGGGTGTGAAAAGAAGTATGAGGGTTCGAGCAGGTATGTAGTTGACTATCCACCGAATGGACATTTGATGGATGCATTTCAACCAATGACAAGCTACAGTGGGGGAGGTGATAGGATGTCACGACCCCCGACCCCACCCTGAACGGAATCGGGAGCCGCGAGCAGCCAAGTGGTACCGGTGGTTAATTTGAAAATAGTGCAGCGGAAATTTCATCAGGACCGTGAGTTAGAAAAAAAATCAGAGTTTAGAAAACACCGGATTTTTATTTATTAAATAGATGGGATAAACCCATGTTTTGAAAGGTAGCTTTAATATGGGATAAACCCGAATACATAAAACAACTTTTCTTAATTTAATTTAATTGATAAATTGAGCCACTTCTATAAGCCTTTTTGGTGCCGCATCCCACTCTTATTCCGATCTACTGTCATTACCTGAAACGCGTTTTAAAAAGGTTTGGTCAGCAGGAAATACTGGTGAGTTCATTCATTTTTGTACAAAACGACGCATAGTTATAAATTACAGTATTAAGGGTGATTACAATGTTTCTATTAACCAATTACCCAACACCGGATCTGTGACTATGGTCAGATCACCCATTGGCTATCTCGTTGTCCAATGGTGACGGGATCAAGTAATGTATACAAAACCCCACATACCGGCAGTAATTGAAGATTACAAAGACTTAATCCCTGTAATTATAACTTTGAAAACTAATTTGAGGTATTGTAAAACAAAAAGGAGAATGACTCACATTATAAGCATGCAGTCTTGATTTAACAAGCTTCTTGATTCTACTCCTTCTGATAATTAAGCATATACTTTATTGTTTTGAACCTTCTGATGATTAAGCATTCATTTTGATTGTAAGAGTATGGTGTAGAGTTTCGGGTAGTTAAACATTTAGTTTAACAGAGTGGAATACGTATTAGTGTAAAACCACATCAAACCTAACGATGGTCACGAGATTCGAACCTTAACGAAATTCACAAAGTATAGCACTTTGGCATCCGTTTAACGAAATTGACAAAGTACAGCAATTTGGCATCCGTTAGTTGGTTCCTGAATCGATCGGACAGAACATCGCATCGGTGGTTATTGGTTAGAACACCAACGTATAGAGAGAATAAGAAAAGAAATGAGCAAGGAAGAATGAAATCCTAGGCTCCTGTTTATAGGTAAGGCAGATTCCTTCCTTAGCTAGGAAGTTTCCTTAACCATTAAGTTTCCTTAACTATTAAGTTTACTTATCCATTTAACTAAATAACTTACTTAGCTTAATTAATATTGCTTAGCTTAATTAATCTTGATTAGCTTAATTAATCTTGCTTAGCTTAATTAATTCGCTTAGCTTAATTAATCTTGATTAGCTTAATTAATCTTATTTAACTGGTTAATTAATCTTACTTAACCGATTAATTAATCTTAACGGTTTAAATCAAGTAATTTAGCCGATTAATTAAATAACGTAACTAGCTGATTAATTAACTTACTTAGCTTACTTAACTGCTAAGTTTCCTTTCCTGTTAAGTTTCATTAGCTATTAAGTTTTCTTAACTGCTAAGTTATCTTAATTGCTAAGTTTGATATACTAGTTTAACAGCTTCCTGATTATGAGTTCTAATGCTAGATACAATGGAACTCGTATTAGCGTATTAACCCAATTCAACTTTAACGATAATCATGAGATCGAAATCCTCACAACGAATGACAAAGTATAGCCAGATATTGGCAGCACTTTAACATCCATCGGATCGGTTTCAATCGATCGGATAAAGTATCGTATCAGTGATGAGAGTTATTACCCTAATAACAGGTAAAGTTTCGGGTTTTAGAAGGTATAATCCCGAGCTACTAGTTACTATAATAAAAGCTGAAGGAAAGAAAAGAATTGTAGCAGTTTGAAACGTAGCAGTGATCGAGCTAGTACCTTGTAGTCGTAGCAGCGTTTCACTACCCGGAAATTTGATTTTAGCAGAATAGGGGCGTTTTAAGAATGAGATTTCGAGCACAGAGGACAGCCCCAGGTCCAGGCAATTTATAGCATGAAATTGGGTTTTACGCGACCCGCGTAAACCCTTTGTTGTATCTTACGCGGCCCGCGAGGGCCATAAAGGCGGCGGTAAGGGTTGCTGAGTCATCGGTGGTCTTGACACGTGTCATGCTACGTGGCCTTCATGCTTATCCGGTGATTTTCGATCTGTCGCGGCCCGCGTAGACTACCCTTATGTCTTACACGGCCCGCGTGAAATCCAAGTTTCTTAATTTCTTGGTTTTTCATGAACATTAGGGTTTCAGGTGTCCGGGTTTTCACTTACGGAGCATTTTAGGACATTTTTGGGCGAGTCGTTACATCAACCGATTCTTTGAGCCACCATAAATGGGGATGGCATGGTCTGGCTGAAGACTCGAAACTTAGCGCTGCTCGGGAGGCAACCCGAGGTTTTATATTGATCTTGCTGTTTTTATCTTTCTATGTTTCAGGGTGATGGCGACATTCAAGTGTGGGGAAGATGTGCGGATATTTGTGTGAAGGTGGTGATAGGAAGTCGAATTATCTACAACATCTGTTGTGTCAAACTTCACCAGGACAATGTACTCTTTCCTTAGTCTTGTTATGTTCTTTAGCTTTGAAATATTGGTAGTTAGTTCGTTTGCTTTTAGATTAAAAAAAAAGAAATAAATAAAAAGAGTTTGGTGTGTTTGGAGCGATCTTTCCCTTCAAAGACATACATTGGGGTCAATGTATCCCAAGTGTGGGATGGGGGGAAATTTTTGAAAAAGTTTGTAATCAAGCGGAACATTGTTGAAATTTGAACACTTTGTACTAACCCCGAGTGACACACCGGAAACCCCCATTTACCCTTTTTTCTTGGTGAGATTTGAAGCCACTAATGTGAATAAATAATTTCTATCTTTGATGAGAGTGGCAATGGGTGGGGGTGCATTAGCACTTGTGCTTAAATACGGTTTGAGGCCTTAGTTAAACATGAATGTGGAAAGGATAAGTGCACTTAGGTAGCCTCGTCATGGTGTGTGCGAGTGTGGGATTTGGGGGGTTGGACCTCATAAGTTATATATATGAGCTTAGTAGTGAGAGGGGCAGGGGTTTGGACATTTAGTTGCCCATTTTGAGCCTAAAGCCTATCAATTGTTAACCCATACCTAGTTCCCCGAAAATTTACCCGATTTGACCCGGTCTTGTAGTGTTGGTAGTTTGTTCTAGTATGTGTTTATTAGTTCTATGTTTGTTGATTGCTATGTTAAAAAAAAGAAGAAGAAGAAGAAGAAGAAAAAAGAAAAAGAGAAATAAAAGTATGTATTGTCTTGTATATAGGAGTTTATGTTATATTTTGTTTGCTTAATGTGTAATAAAAAGAGAAGGAATAATGTTATGTTTTGTTTGCTTAATGTATTGTCTTTAATCATTCGCTACTATACATATATATGTCTATTTCCTACCCGTATGCCTAGCCACGTTACAACCTTCAAGTCCATTTGATTTGCATTCATGTTTTAGCATTTTTTAGGTGGAGGACCGATTTAGGTACAAGTATATAGTTGTGCAGTCACCCATTTGCCTTGTGTGTGTCTAGCTTATCTTTGCTAGTTTTTACTTGTCACCGAGCGGAGAGATACAGTAAGGGGCGTGTTGCAAGGGTGTTAGGAAAAGGTTAGTAAAAAGACAACATGTTTGTGCTTGGTTTATGATTGATCGCTTGTGCACTTGGAAATAGTTTTGATGGGTTGCTTGGGGGCAAGCAACGGTTAAGTGTGGGGATGTGACGGGTGGTCCATGGGACAATCCTTAAGTGTGTTAAAAGACGAGTCAATCTCCCATTTAATTATGTAATGATATTGAATTAGATAACTACAGTTACTCATGTTTCAGGAGTGTTCGTGGCTTAAAAAGAGTGGAAATACAGCTTTTCATGGAGAGGGATCAAAGTTAGTGTTCATGGAAGTTGAATGAAGAACAAAGAAGAAGATCCAGGACCCTACTGTAAATTACGGTAGGTACCGTAATTTACGGTAGCTCTTGAATACATGTTTTCCCCACCATAAGGCAGTAGCACCCTGGCGTAAAGGTTTATTAGCTACCGTAAATTATGGTGGGCTCTGACGCAAAAAGTGTAACTGCCCATTATTAAGCTGTTTTCAAGTGTCTTTTCACATATCTCATTATTGGGGACGTTTATCAGAAGTTCTAGGGCGATTTTTGGCTGGTGCAAGTGTTTGTGAACAATTCTAAACATTTCGGTTTGTGTTTTGATTCGTATGAACTTTAATCTTTGTGTTATGATGATTCACCAAACAATGTCCGGGTAAACTTTTGGTGATCATCTTAGGTAGAAGGTTTTATCTTATGACTTTTGTGTGTTTATCCTTATTTCTAGAATAATGAATTTGGTATGTTTGCTATGTTTATTATGATGCATGAATGTTTGATTGTAATTTTTTAATTTATGTTTTGATCATAATCTAAACCGTACGTTCTTGGTATCGTTGACAATCGAGATATCACGGGAGGGGTTAGGGTTGGATATTAGTTAATTGGTCATCGGGTAACAACCTCGCGTTTCTCTAATCCGAGTACTTAGTTACCTTTCATCACAACAAACGTTTATGCATGAGTTATGTCTATGTGACTCTTTCTAGTTGGATTTTGGCACAATTGTTAAAGGAAACCGGAAACATAAGGTGGCCATTTTCTCTTAATCTGCTTTAACAACCAAATCTTGATTTGCAATTAGTTTAGTAATTTAGTTCTTAAAACCAAACAATCAAACTCTTGAATTTTAATTTCTGCAATTTTAGTTTAATTTTAGTTAAGTACAAAACTACATAATCAACATACTTTCCACAAACTCCTTGTGTTCGATACCCACTTGCTGCTATCTATTAGTTATAATTGGTTTAAATTTGCGTGAGACCACGACATCACGTCAGGAGGTTTTAACACCACTTAATATGGGGAGGGAGTGGTTTGAAAGACATGTTTACTTGCCATGTCATCGATAACACCAATAAAGTTAGAATACACCACAAGACCTTAGTATAACAAACAAAAAAGTAAACACAAAAATAAAGTCGTGATATGCCCAAAAAGATACCGTCAGGTATCTTACATCGATTGAAACCATAAATCGAATACCAATGCTTGTTCTGACACCACCGATGCCTGTATTGATATTGGGTCAGAATTAGTTTGATTTGTCACAATACGGATACCAAAAAAAAAAAAAAAACCATAAATTGAATACCCATGCTTGTTCCGACACCACCGATACCTGTATTGATATTGGTTCAGAATTAGTTTGATTTGTCACAATACGGATACCAAAAAAATATCCCATTTTTAATACAATTCACTTTTCAAGAAAATTACGCTGGAATGTTGAAAAAATTAAACATTGCATATTCAATTTTTTAAGTTGGCGCACACAAGATATAAATAATTAAATTAAATAAAATTAAATGGGCTAAAACGCGTATATAGAAGGAGCAAAATTAAAAGTTAGAAAAAGGTTGATAAGTAACAACTCGAAACCAGGAGGTCACATAGTTGGCATAATCATAAACGTACTGATATGTACCAATCGGTTGATAGATAATCCGTTGAGTAGATCAAACTCAAAAGAAATTAGTAAAATGCAAGACTTGAGATAACTTCTAGATTTTCATTCATAATAATTTCAAAAAACCTAAAGCCATTATATAGGCTGTACATAAGTTGATGAAACTAGTAAATAATCTAACCACCCACTAACCCATTATCTACTACTAAACTAACAAATAAAATAAATACATGTAGATATAATTAAACTAAAATAATGTAAATGCATGATGGACTTCGTGGGTTTCATGGCACACATCATTCCCTCCGACTTCAAGCAACCTTGTCCACAAGGTTATGAATCTGGACACGATAAGGAGAAAATCCATCGAGGCCGCCACTCAGTTCTTCCGGTGGCATACGAGTAAGTTGTAACAATGCACCAAGGTGGCTTCCATTCATTTTGCAAATACGTGTCTTTGAACGGTGACCCAGGATTCACAGGTGAGCTCCAAATGTTCCGATCACATGGTGGAGGCTTGACTATGCTAACTGTGAGGGCGTTTGGGTAGATCGGTGACTTCGATTTAGTGCGTGAAAATGGAGTGTCTGCCTCTCTCAATGATGGTGTTGGTTTAGGCATGGCTGTAGAAAGGAATGGCGTGGTTGACAGAGTGACTAATGGTGTTGCAGGTTTTTGTGGCGGCGCAACTACTGATGGAGGTAGTTTGATAACAGTGGTTGATGGTGGTGAGGCGGCATCAGTTGACGAGGTGGGTGGTGTTGCGGCGGAAACCGGTGGTGGCGTGGGAGCGGTAACTGTCGGTGGCGAAGTAGGGATGTGGTGGGCGTCGTACGCATTTCGGGTCGATCGAAGCTCAGAAAACACGGTTTCAAACCGGGACTCAAGTCTCGCAAAGGATTCCCTCCATTGGCGGAACTCGGGCTTGGATAGTTGTTGAGCAGCCATAGGTCCGAAGGGGGATCACGGCGGCTCTGATACCAATTGATATGAACCAATCGGATTTGGGATAAATAATTCGTTGAGTGGATTAACCTCAAAAGAAAATAGCAGGAAACAAGATTTGAGAAAACTCTCTTTTAATATTTTTCATTCATAATCAAAACATTAAACATACTTGCCTATTTATAGGCTTGCAAAGAAATATAAAACTACCTCCCACTAATAATAACTAACAAACAATTAAAAGGAATATGCCAAATAATAAGGAATATTCATGTAAGTGGGCTAGTGTTGGATGAAGGCATGGGTGAGATATGATTACTTGGGTGTGGGTACAGATAAGGCACGTATCATTCCACCCCACTCGAACTCAACTTGTCCGCAAGGCGAAAATCAGTATACGACTTGGTGGAAACCACGGCGGTCGCCATCCGAGTCGGACAATCTCATACTGAGCGGTAGCAACGGGTCGCAGATGCCACTTGAGATGCGCCACTACACGTGGTTGCAAGTCGGTTTCCCTGGTGGCTTCTACATTTGGTGACCCTCTCTTAATTTTCCAAACAAATTGGTTGAGCATTCTGTTGTCAAAATCCTCACCTTCAAGATGGACGATACTACCATTCTTTTCCATAGCATGTGTAGCCTTTTGGTTAAACACACAAGTAAGGGTAGCCACTGTGGGTTTGATCGATGTTGATATCGGGTAAATTGGTAGATAAAAAAGGGTTGGTTTCGGTAAAGACGATGCCGATTTTCGGGCTGATGTTGATACAGCAACATGTACGGATTTAGGAACCGGTACAAGTGAGGATGTTTGGGCAATTTTTAGTGGTAAGGCAGGTGGTGTTATTATTGCGGAAGTGGGTGATGGTGGTTCTTGTAACACCCTCAAAATTTACTTGAATATCAGTATAATTTTATACAAAAGATAATAGTTTAACATAAGTTTCAGAAGTATCATAAACCTTAGTCAACTAATGACTAGGTTGGAACATTCAAAAGTTGTTTGAGAAATTGTTTACAACCCATGAACAAAGTTTAAGTAAGATTAAAACATAGCGGAAGCTTCAAAAGTCATGTTCGGTTCTTCAAAAGTTGGTTGATCGTCATCCATAATTTTGAGTACCTAAGACTGCAATGTTTACATAAACATTTATGTTAGAATGGTCAGAATATTACTTGTTCAAAACTACGATCGAAATGAAATTTAAAATTTTTCAATTTCACAAAATTTATAAAAGTTTAGACCCTACCGTAACTTACGGTTACGGTTCCAACGTAAGTTACGGTGGTCAATGTTCAATAAGTGTCCACCGTAAAGCAGTAGACTCACACCGTAAACATATAACCTCTACCGTAAATTACGGTACTACCGTAATTTACGGTAGTACCTGGAATTTCATGTTTTGTTTTGTTTGTTCATTACACCAAGACCCCAACTCTCGGATTTCAGTTTTCTATGATACCGATACATTAAAACCTCGTATTTCTAATATGTTATATAATATTCAAAATCAACAATCAATCTATCATAATCCGGAGCATTAACCATGCCTTACTTGATTATCCGACCCGTTTGGCTCGTCTACGGAATTCCTTCCTTTTTGACGACTACCAACGAGTTCTAACCAACTTTTGACCAAATATTCAATATAGCGATATCATCGCTTTAATTCATAGCAACCTTTATTCTAAAATTCAACTATGCATATTACAATGATCTAAATTTACTTAATGTAACGGGTCAAGTTACATACCTTAGCGTACGCCCTTCAACCGCGAATCACCACCGGCTTGTCCACTCGACGTTCTGGTATCTTTTCCTATAGAGTTCAATTCAAGCCATGTTTAGAACTCTCTTTAGACCTCACTTCGCATAATATACCGAAACATCATAATTATGCGTTAAAGCTTTAAATTTCTATTTTTAAGCCTTCTTTGAGGCATTTTCACAAACACCTTAAAGGCAGATTTATCACAAGATTATATGACAAGTTCCTAGCTTATCATTTAGCCCTAATTTCACTTCAATCAACATTTTACATGATTGTTAGCTTCTAGATTTCTGAATTCACTTCCAAATCGTCAAATTACACAAAATCAACACCCCATATTCTAGTATTTATCAATCCACTCATAACCCATTAATCACATTCAATGGTGTTCATGGATTCACCAAAATTTCCTATGATTTCAACTTCTATTGGTCTAGGGTTTGTTCCTAGACACTATAGTTGTTCCTTAATCATCATAACATATACATGCAACCCTGAATTCAGATTTTTCCCAATTTCATGAGAATTTCAAGTTAAGAATTTTCACTAAATTATACATACCTTGTAATCCCCTTGCGATGAGGATCACGATTCTAAGCTCGAATTTTCGTTTGGACCAGATTTGCTCCTTCAATTTGAGAGTTTTAGTGGAATTCTTGGTTTTTGAAGGTGGGTGTCGCCCCCTTTGTTGTTCTGGTCGACCAGACCCCCACAATGGGGTGTTTGGTTTGTGTTTTATTTGTTTAACATAACTCAAGTTTCAATTTTAACAACCTACACCCCTCCACTATGATCAATATGTAAATTGGTTGCTTTTTAACCTATTATAGATTATTTCTAGACTTTTAACCAACTAGGTTAAAATTCCTAGTTAGTTAATTCTCGTCTATTTATACTTTATAGTTCCAATATAAAGTTTTATATTTTTCGGGGTGTTACAGTTCGGTAGCGGAAGTTGGTGGTGGTGATGCAGCAGCGGGTGACGGTAGCGGTGTAGAAAAAATGGGTGAAGTTGCCTATATCCGGGACTCGTTTTTGAGAAGATCGATCATCTCAGCAATCGTTGATATGATTCGATCCAACGATTCGTTCCATTCGTGAGCGTCCATGAGGTGATCAAGACCGCTCTGATACCAATTGATATGTACCAATCGGTTGATAGATAATCCGTTGAGTGGATCAAACTCAAAAAAAATTAGTAAGATGCAAGACTTAACCTCTAGATTTTCATTCATAATAATTTCAAAAAACCTAAAGCCATTATATAGGCTGTACATAAGTTGATAAGTTGATGAAACTAGTAAATAATCTAACCACCCACCCACTAACCCATTATCTACTACTAAACTAACAAATAAAATAAATACATGTAGATATAATTAAACTAAAATAATGTAAATGCATGATGGACTTTGTAGGTTTCATGGCACACATCACGTACATAGTTTAAAACTGAATGTTATATAGAACTAACACAACGGAAAATTGTTAGATTAAATATTATTTATTTAGTATTTAATCTTGTAGCCTATATAATCATTTATATTATATTAGATCAAAATATATTAATAACCTATTATAATTAGTTGGTAATTGTTGATGGACCATATTACCCTTATTAACTAATTAGGTTTCCTCTTGGGTGTATAAATAAGGGGCTTATTAGAGAGTTAAAGGGTTACACACTTTACACAATCAATCAACCCTCATTAACATCATAATTCGTTCTCTCTCCCTCTAACCGAACCTTACCCTACTTTCGGTTATCATCACCATCATTACTTTACACCCTAAGGAGGAACCGGATCAACTTGACAAAGATGTCGAACACTATGACTGGATTCTCTACTGCTTTGAACACAATAACAGGTATGTGTTTTATGTTTTACATTTAGTTTAAACAGAACTGATCAACATGTGGTATCAGAGCATATGTTGATAAATCAGTTCTGTTTTTCGTATCCATTATTATCGGATCAAAAATCTGGAAAACGGAAGTTTTAAAGCATTAAAATCAAAAACTGTTTTCGGGTTTCATTATGGCCGAAATCCCTGTTTTCGGAAATTATTACTTGATATATTGACCCGAAATCATAAAAGGATTAAGCTTATTGTCACGAAATCCATTACAAAACCATTAAAATCAGGTTTCGGATTTCCAGATTATGTTCTTATTATTTTAGGGTTCATCATTTATGTTCTAAGAAACTCGAAAAAATTCATAAGATTTGGAATATAATTTTGGATTAGTAAGTGTTTTACTGTTTTGATCTAAATTTTTATCCATTAAATTTTCGAAAACTGTTAAAGAGATAATCAGTTATTATTTTCGAAATCCTTGATAAGTTTAGATCATGATTAAAACAGGAAATACTATCCCAAATCCCTTAAATTTCGAGTTTCAGTTTTATCACAATCAGCAGCTGTTAACAGAGATCACGACTCGAAACTAAGGTTGCGACTCGCAACCACAATCATCACAACTCGAGACTAAGATTGCGACTCGCAACTACAATCATCACAACTCGAGACTGATATTGCGACTCGCAACTACAATCATCACAACTCGAGACTGAGATTGCGACTCGCAACTACAATCATCACAACTCGAGACTGAGATTGCGACTCGCAACCATAATCATCACAACTCGAGACTGAGATTGCGACTCGAAACTAAGATTGCGACTCGAGACCTCATTATTTTTTTATGCTGTTTAATGTGACCTAAAAATTTTTACACTTACTTAAATACTCGGTTTTGTTAACACTTACTTAATTAATTTATCAGAATCAGATAATTTTTACAAAACCAAAATAGCTTAACTTGAATGAGCTTTTGATGTATTAATTCTGGCCAAAGCTGATTTAATACATCTATTTATTGTTCAAGTATTATTAAGAGCTATGTTAAGTATGCATTACAAACCTGAAATGTCTTAATTCTGGCCAAAGCTGATTTAATTCATTTATGTTTAGCATGACTTGACAAGTGCATAACTAAAGTGATTGTCTCATTTCTGGCCAAAGCTGATTTGTCACAATTACTTTGCATACATATTTAAATGATTACACTTCTGGCCAAAGCTGATTTGTCTTCATTTAAATAGAATTTTACTAAGTCTATTATTTTGATGTTAGTAATAGACATTATCACAGCTTCATAATTATAATGGTCATTACTTATGCCTGCCTTAGTATAACATGCCCTTAGATCACATTAAGACTTCTTTCTTTGTATCATAACTTGCTCATCTTATTTCCACTATCAGCACCCAATCAAGGGATTCCACCTTTGACTGGTGATAACTTTGCTGCATGGAAGGATGCCCTCATGCTTACACTTAGAGTGTTGGACTTTGATTATGCTCTAAGAGAGGATAAGCCAGCGGACCTTACTCCACAGAGTACTGCTCCTCAGCAGTTACTTCATGATAAGTGGACTAGAAGTAACCGCATGTCTCTCATGTTCATGAAGCAGTCCATTCATCACTCTATCAGAGGAGCTATTCCTGATTCTGACGATGCTAAAACCTATTTGGCTTCTGTGGAGGATCAATTCAAGGGAACATCAAAAGCACACGCTAGCACTCTTATCCTCAAGCCGGTGACGACTAAGTATGATGGGAGGAGCGGCATTCGCGAACACATCATGATGATGCATGACATGGCCAATAAGTTGAAGGGCCTAGAGATGGAGATCAGTGATGGTTTTCTTGTTCACTTCATCATCACTTCGCTTCGTTCATCCTATGAAGCATTCAAGATCAATTACAACACTCAGAAGGACAAATGGACGATGAGTGAGCTGATCGCCATGTGCGTGCAGGAGGAAGAGCGTATGAAGATGGATCGCCATACTGATGTTGCTAACTTCACCACCTCCAGCTCAAAGAAGAGGAAGAACAATTATCCAAGAAAGGATGCTTCTAAGGTTCACAAGCCAAATCCAACTCCTAATACAAGTGCACCTTCCAGCTCTAAGAACTCCTTAGGCAAACCCTATTGCAAGTTCTGTAAGAAAACAGGACATAAGCAAAAGGAATGCCCTGACTTCAAGGAGTGGCTGGCTAAGAAAGGTAACGATTTTTTCATGATACTTGAGTCCTTTAATTTAAATGTTCCTGCTAATTCTTGGTGGTTTGACTCTGGTTCTATGGTTCATGTTACCAATTCACTACAGGGATTCCTTACAATCCAGAAGCTGGGAAGAAACCAAAGAACACTTAAAGTTGGGGACGATCGGGAATTAGAAGTGAAGGCCATAGGAACATTACAATTATTTTTGAAAACTGGTTTATGTATTAAACTTTATGATACCTTATATGTTCCTGAGGTAACTCGGAACCTTGTATCAGGACCAAAGTTAGACATGGACGGTTTTGTCGTTTCTCATGGTCATCGCAAACTCTTTATTCTCTATGATTCCGTTGTTTATGGTACTGGCATTCTGGATGGTGGTCTCTATAGATTAGAACTAGATGATAATTTTTCCAAATCTTTGTTGTCATATAATATTAATGAATCACTCACAAAGATGGAAAAGAAACAAATTCGAGACTTAGAGACTTCATCTATGTTGTGGCATCAACGTTTAGGCCACATCTCAAGAGAACGATTAAATCGTCTCGTAAAGGATGAAGTCTTACCTCCTCTCGATTTCACCGATTTTGGAACATGTGTCAAATGTCTTAAAGGCAAAATGACATTAGCAAATAAGAAAGGAGCCACTAGGAGCTCTAATTTATTAGAACTCATTCACACTGACATTAGTGGTCCTTATCAAATTGCTGGTATAACAGGACATACTTCATTTATCACTTTCATTGATGATTATTCTCGTTACATGTACTTGTATCTTATAAAGGAAAAATCTGAATCTCTAACAACTTTTAAAGATTATAAAGCTGAAGTTGAAAAGCAATTAGATCGTCAGATTAAAGTTGTGAGATCAGATAGAGGCGGTGAATATTATGGAAGACATACTGATGTGGGTCAAGCTCCTGGTCCATTTTATGAGTTTTGTAAGGGCCAGGGGATTGTGAACCAATACACCATGCCTGGTACACCTCAGCAGAATGGTGTAGCTGAACGAAGAAATCGTACCCTTATGAACATGGTGCGCAGTATGTTAGCCAACACTAATTTACCATTATTCCTCTGGACTGAAGCGTTAAAAGCAGCTGTTCATATACTCAATAGAGTTCCTTCTAAGTCTGTCCCTAAAACTCCTTATGAACTTTGGACAGGAAGGAAACCGAGTCTTAAATATATGAAAGTATGGGGCTGCATTGCTGAAGCAAAACTTTACAATCCTTTCCTAAGGAAACTTGACCCTAAAACAGTTACCTGCTTCTTTATTGGGTATCCTGATCACTCGAAGGGTTATCGTTTCTATTGTCCTTCCCATGTCACCCGTATTGTTGAAACCAAGCGTGCTGCGTTCCTGGAGGATTTCAAGGTCAGTGGGAGCAGTACCAACCCTTACGAAGAATTGCACGAAGTACAAGACGCGGGGGGGAGAGACTCGTCGCTTATCATTACTCCGTTTACTCCTTTTGTACCCCATGCAACTGCACCTGAAGTCACTGCACAAAATCCATCTCCACAATCAGAACCCATTATACCTCATAACGAAGGCACATCAAACGCTCAAAACCAAGACAACGCTGAACCCGATAATCAACTCAGGAGGTCATCTAGGCAAAGAAGGCCTACTAATTGGGATGATTATGTTACCTACCTGACTGAAATGGATGCTGGAAAGCTCAATGATCCTATCTCTTATAACGAAGCCATTAGCAGTGATCAGTCTTCTGAATGGAATAAAGCAATGATTGATGAGCTTGAATCCATGAAGAAAAATGACGTTTGGGATTTAGTCGAATTACCCAATGGTGCCAAACCTGTAGGTTGTAAATGGGTGTTCAAAACAAAACTGGATCCGAATGGGAACGTTGAACGCTACAAAGCGAGATTGGTTGCAAAGGGCTACACTCAGAAAGAGGGAATTGATTATCAAGAGACGTTTTCACCTGTCTCTCGTAAAGATTCATTAAGGATCGTTATGGCCCTAGTAGCTCATTTTGATTTAGAGCTGCATCAGATGGACGTCAAAACTGCTTTCCTTAACGGAGACTTAGACGAAGATGTTTACATGAAACAACCTGAAGGCTTTAAACCTGAAGGTCAGGAGCATCTAGTCTGTAAGTTGAAGAAATCCATTTATGGGTTAAAACAAGCATCACGTCAATGGTACCTCAAGTTTGATGAAGTCATGAAGAGGCAAGGTTTTATGAAGAATCAAGTGGATCAATGCACCTACCTCAAAATGAGTGGGAGTAACTTTACTATACTTGTCCTTTATGTAGATGATATTCTATTGGCAAGTAATAGTTTAGACATGTTGCATGAGTCGAAGCGGTTACTCTCGCATAACTTCGACATGAAGGATCTCGGAGATGCTTCTTACGTCATTGGCATCGAAATTCACCGAGATAGACACAAAGGGATCTTAGGATTGTCTCAAAAGACTTACATAGATCGTGTCCTTACACGTTACAACATGCAACAGTGCAAACCCTCCGTCGCTCCAGTAGTTAAGGGAGATGTTTTCGGTTCATTCCAGTGTCCGACAACAGAGGTTGAAAAGGAGCAAATGAGCCAGATACCTTATGCGTCAGTAGTCGGGAGCCTGATGTATGCTCAAGTCTGTACTCGCCCAGATATCGCTTACATTGCTGGAATGCTAGGTCGTTATCAGACTAATCCTGGCCTAGATCACTGGAAAGCAGCTAAGAAGGTCCTTAGATATCTGCAAGGGACGAAAGACTATAAACTGACATATAGAAGAAGTGATCATTTAGAAGTGGTAGGTTATTCTGATTCTGACTTTGCCAAATGCAAAGATGACAAGAAATCCACTTCGGGCTACATCTTTATGTTAGCAGGCGGACCTATCTCATGGAAGAGTCATAAACAACAGTTAACTACAACTTCCACAATGATGGCAGAATATATTGCTGTTTACAACGCAACCTGTCATGGAATGTTGCTTAGAAATCTGATCACTGGACTCAAAATCGTTAATTCTATTTCTAGACCATTGAAGCTTTACTGTGATAATTCAGCTGCCGTTAGTTTCTCGAACAGTAACAGTTCGACTGGAGCTGGTTTATATCTTGATACGAAGTACTTGTTCGTACGTGAACGAGTTGAGGAAAATAATCTTTGTATTGAGTATATTAGTACTAAAGATATGCTTGCGGATCCGATGACTAAAGGTCTCCCACCTAAAGTTTTCGAAGAACATGTATCGAATATGGGACTTACTAAAGACCTTATTTAATGGCATATTGTACTAGCTTATGTTTTAATTAATAAAATTTCCTCAGTTTGATTTTGTATGTCTTTAACATATGTTCTGCCGGTGTAATGACATATAGACAAATATAAATACAAGTCAGACGCTAAAGGGCTTATACATATTTTGATCGTAACTGTTAGGTTTTAAATTGAGGCTATAGTATGATTAATGGGAGTCCTGAGTCGAATGATGACTCAACGGCTGTATTTCTCTGCTATAGTTCTTGGTTTAAGGCTAAAATGAGTGTTAACTCCTGGCCAGGCTTACCTAATACTCATGATAAATGATTACTTGGCTAAGTGGGAGAATGTTAGATTAAATATTATTTATTTAGTATTTAATCTTGTAGCCTATATAATCATTTATATTATATTAGATCAAAATATATTAATAACCTATTATAATTAGTTGGTAATTGTTGATGGACCATATTACCCTTATTAACTAATTAGGTTTCCTCTTGGGTGTATAAATAAGGGGCTTATTAGAGAGTTAAAGGGTTACACACTTTACACAATCAATCAACCCTCATTAACATCATAATTCGTTCTCTCTCCCTCTAACCGAACCTTACCCTACTTTCGGTTATCATCACCATCATTACTTTACACCCTAAGGAGGAACCGGATCAACTTGACAAAGATGTCGAACACTATGACTGGATTATCTACTGCTTTGAACACAATAACAGGTATGTGTTTTATGTTTTACATTTAGTTTAAACAGAACTGATCAACAAAAATATGTCTTACAAACCCAAAAATTCTTAATACTATTAAAAGTCAAATAATCCAATTAAAAAATAAAGGTAATAAACAGGAATCAAGGACGAATCCATGGGTGTTTTGGAGGTTCTCAGGAACTCCCTCGGTTTGGCAAAAAATGAAAAAAATTAGTGTAAACCTTGTATGAAAATCAACAAAAAAAAAAAAAATAGTGAAAAAATTAGTGAAAATCAACAAAAAAAACCCGATAAAAAAATTCCTGGATCCGCCACTGATAAGAATACAGCTCACTAGGGGGATGAGTAGCTCCATGATCTAGTGAAGAAGGTCCAATATTATACACGTACATGCTAAGTGTTTAAAGAAAATCATAGTATTTCAAACATTTGTTAGTCGGTTCTTTTAAATCTAATGGAAAACACTTTAGGGATCGTGATATACCTGACAATCCAGTAGTGGTTAGAGATGAAGAAGAAGCCATCTTGATCGGTTCCCGTTTAGGGTGAGTAGTTAGGATGGAGAGGGATGATAACAAATTGTAGTGAGGGGGGCCGTAAACTTTATGGTGTGTTTTAGGGTTCCCAATAACCTGTATTTATATGCTTCACCCAAGGGGAAACCCTAATTAACTAGTACGGGTCTTAATGTCCATCAAATAAAGCCTAGTTAATTTTATAGGGATATTAAGGTAAATATTGATCTGGTTATTAGATAAATGATCAATAAGGACACCATAAATTATTTAATAAATAATTAAATATATAATTTACGCTAACAACATTTTGAAAACACGAGTTAACATTAGCTTTAAAACGTAGTAAAACCATGAGGTCGATGCAAAAGGTCGTAAGGGTCCCATGTATGCCTCAAGGAAATACTAAACACTAAGTTATAGTACTCTTGGAGGAGTCTACCTTCATCAAGGACTCTAGAGTTAAATGTCATTTTAGTCCCTGTGGTTTGGACTATTTTGGCATTTTAGTCCAAAAGTTTCATTTTTCGCCTATAGGTCTAAAAAGGTTTCACTGTTGCCATTTTAGTCCACTGAGTTAACTTCGTTCATTTTTTCTGTTAACTAGAAAGGCAATTCGGTCATTTTATATGTAATTTTGTTAACTAGAATGACAATTCGGTCATTTTATATGTAATTC
Organism: Helianthus tuberosus; assembly: GCA_030545235.1. Lineage (NCBI taxonomy): Eukaryota > Viridiplantae > Streptophyta > Magnoliopsida > Asterales > Asteraceae > Helianthus > Helianthus tuberosus. The sequence continues at coordinate 158,826,397 of CM060353.1, read as the reverse complement.
TATTAACTAGAAGGGCAATTCGGCCATATAAAATGATCGAATTGCCTTTCTCTTTAATAAAAAAAAATGAGTAAACTGCTAAAATCGTCCCTAAGGTTTGACCAATTTTGCTAGATCCATCCAAAAAAGTTTTTTTTCTCACCTGAACCACTAAGGTTTGTAAATTATTGCTAAATCCATCCAAATCTCTAACACCATTAAAGTTCAAGGTTAAATGAGGGGTAGTCTTGTCATTTTACCTGGGTAGTCTTGTCAGTTTTTTTTCTCACCTGTTTTTTTTTATTTTAAAAACAGAAAACTGTTTTTTTAATTTTTAAAAACAGAAAACTATTTTATTTATTTTTAAAAACAGAAAACACTTTTAAAAAAACAGGAAACAGTTTTAAAAATCAGAAAAACAGTTTTTAAAAAACAGAAAAACAGTTTTTAAAAAAACAGAAAAACAATTTTTAAAAAACAGAAAACAGAAAACTGTTTTTTTTAAACGGAAAACAGTTTTATAATTTTTAAATTTTTTGTAGACCCAAAATCCACAAAGTGGAGCGAGCGAGGCGACTATCATAAAAAACGTCTTAGAAGACTATTGCATGTTACCCGACTCGAAAGTATCATCTTGATTGGGTTCGTCATCGGGTTGGTCGTTCAAATTCATTTGGGGCATGTTACCCGACTCGAAAGTAGTGTAGTTCTCGGACTCGGAGGTTTTTGATCTTTTGGGACTTCCTCTTCTTCTTGGAGCCGTCGGCCATCCATGTCGACCAACTCAACCGGTACCCACTTCGGGTGATGTCTCGCAACCTCCCATGCCGCCAAGTGTGGAAAACTTTTATGCTTGTATGTTCGGCAATAGTCTTCTAAGACGTTTTTTATGATAGTCGCCTCGCTCGCTCCACTTTGTGGATTTTGGGTCTACAAAAAATATAAAAATTATAAAACTGTTTTCTGTTTAAAAAAACAGTTTTCTGTTTTCTGTTTTTTAAAAATTGTTTTTCTGTTTTTTTAAAAACTGTTTTTCTGTTTTTTAAAAACTGTTTTTCTGATTTTTAAAACTGTTTCCTGTTTTTTTAAAAGTGTTTTCTGTTTTTAAAAATAAATAAAATAGTTTTCTGTTTTTAAAAATTAAAAAAACAGTTTTCTGTTTTTAAAATAAAAAAAAACAGGTGAGAAAAAAAACTGACAAGACTACCCAGGTAAAATGACAAGACTACCCCTCATTTAACCTTGAACTTTAATGGTGTTAGAGATTTGGATGGATTTAGCAATAATTTACAAACCTTAGTGGTTCAGGTGAGAAAAAAAACTTTTTTGGATGGATCTAGCAAAATTGGTCAAACCTTAGGGACGATTTTAGCAGTTTACTCAAAAAAAATGGATGAAGTTAACTGAGTAGACTAAAATGGCAACAATGAGACATTTTTTTGACCCACAGACGAAAAATGAAACCTTTAGACTAAACTGACAAAATGACCCAAACCGCAGGGACTAAAATGACATTTAACTCAGGACTTTATGTAGGGGACTTCCATAAATTTGCCCTGTATAGAAGACTTCCTCAGATCATCACATTGTAGGTTGACGTATCCCTATAACGAGACATCATCAACTTGACCTAGCCGGTGCATCACCATTAAAATCATACAACACAATAAAACTATTTGTATAAAATGTCATAAAATATATGAATTGTACGTACCATGAAACTATAAAATCATACATTTATTGTAAGCCCGTTTACACAAGTATTTGAAACTTTACTTTATTTTCCTTAAGCATATATATTAATCCTAAAAGGTTAAAACATTTAATGGATTGCGCATAGGTCTCACTTGAAAGTTAGCTTCTTATTGTATGCAATGAAAAGTCTGACCACATAACGCCTAGTCAACTTGTCAAAGGTTCACATGTGAAAAGGGGTTACCTAAAGTAACTCATCTTTTCGTTCCGATAATCGAGTGACAAGTAACTCTTTGTTACACTAAACATTTCGCTGAACTTAACTTTTCTCTCTAACGTTCTTCAAAAGAAACATTTCTCCAAAAGAAACATTTCGCCAATCCGAGGAGTTAGGGAAAAGTTGCGTGATCATGCTAAAAAAAAATCCTAAAATGAGCAACGATGGTAGCTGCGATGATACAAATATGTAACTAAGTCAAGATTTTGACTTTGTGAATCCATATGTCCCAAAATGGACGTCTATGAAGTTCCCATACATACCTACGTGAAATAACACAAACTTTAAGGTGAAGACTTAGCCTTAAAACCGAATGAGCTTCAATCTTTAAAACCAATCCTTACTTGATCCAAAAAAATCTCTTATGGTGCAAATGACAAGGATGATGGTGGCTAGGGTTTCATCTTCCTTTTTTAAATATGTAGCATAAATTACCCTTTTACTCTTCATGGACCTTTCCCATGATTTTGAGTTTTCACCCAAATAGGCTTATAATTTTATAACCAATTCCTTTATTTAAGCCCATACTTTATTCACAATTTTTATGCGTTACATAAGATGACAATGTCAATAGTGTTCAACAACGGACACAATTAATTTATATCTTATATAATAAAATTGTTTATCAATAAGGCTGGTGGGTGTGGTATAAAGCCCCTAGGGGCTTTATCACGTCACATCAGCTCCATCTAGGCGCCACCTCATATGGGGGGCTTTAAAGACACTTCCTTTAAAATTCTTTCAATGGTTTAAAGCCCCTTTTAAATAATATAAAAAAAAAGAAAAAGAAAAAGGGAATTAGAAAAAGAGAGAAAGGTGATTGGTGGAAAAGAAATTGGTCCCACATGCATACTTAATAACGCTCGTTACAGGGCTGGCGTAGGATCGATGTCGCCTCCCCTCCCCTTTGGCGAGCAAGGGATGGGTAGGGGGCGTTAAGGGGCGCTAAAAGTGATGATGTGGCCAGGGGCGGTATACCACACCCCCTAGCCTAATAGTTAAATAATAGCAACAAGAATAACTAATAAAATATATTTAATATTAATATATCATTGACAATAACTAGTATGATTCCCCCGTGCTATGCGATGAGAATTCGCTTGGTATCAGTTCGGTTCGTTACAATATCAACACTCGCTAGAAAATCCAAAAGAGAAAACCAGAAAAACATTAAGTCATGTTTTACATTAACCGAAAACCATACCATAAAAACGAACACTAGTACCGGTTTCAATAATAGCAATACCGATACCAATGTTTGGTTGATCAGGGAACCGACACTCGTATAGACTACGATACCAAAGAAACACTCTATGTTGACTGCAACTTTGTTGCGAACAAAATTTAAACCAGAATGTGAAGAAAAAAATAAATACACTTGCGTATTCAATCAAAATGTGAAGAAAAAATAAAACACATCTGCAAATTCAGATTTTTCAAAAAGGTTAACGAATTCAAGTTATCAAAGAAAAATCAAATTTAATGCAAATTAAATGGTTGAAAAACGTATAATAGACAAACAAAAGGAACAGTGCCAGGTAGGTAGGTAGACGGTGCTATTCCATTGGGCCACATATTTTGTATTTGGTTGACTCATGCTTTGTTGCTACGCGTTGTCTTTCTGCTTCCCCATTTGTCAACCATAGTTGCCACGCATCACATCGCCCGCTAAAAACCTACTACCCCCTTCGCCATCATTTAACCTTTTCATTTTTCCAATCCTCCATTCCATGGTCCAGTGCTGGCCATAGGTTTCCACCACCAGCTAATCAGTCCAAGGCTTCATCCGTGAGAATGTTTCGGCATACGAAGGCTAGGTCAACAACGATGACTTTAGGTGGATGAAGCGAGCGGTTTTGGTGATTTAGAAGGTGTGTTCCAAGCAGAGGTTAGGGTTTCCAACTATCTTTTCTTGATTGAGAGGATTGGAAGGCATAAGTCCGTCGTCGGCCATCCCTCTTTGTATACGTTTTTATGTAATCTTTTTACCATACGTTAAAATTGCTTAATTATGTTAAAAATTATACTTTTCTTCCCATATAGCCTTCAATTTTAGATTACTTGAATCGCTAATTGACGACTAATAGTGGTCCATTATATATCTCCAGTGTTAGCTCTCAGGAAGAAACAAAAAAAAAAAACAATGGAAATTGCTTCGATATTCATATGTGATAAGGGGAACTATTAAACCAAAAGGTTTCCACTTGATTAACTCTAAACGACTGTTAATCTCTTAAAAAACTGATGCGATTAACTATTTCTATTTTTTGAAATTTGTTGGATGATTTTGTTGTTACTTTCTCTCATTTGGGTTTACTTTTATAGAATTCTGATATGCCATCAGTTATACATATTGTTGGTTAAGGATTTCTCGAGTATTCTCGATTACATCATTTGTCCCACCGAATTGTGCCTTCAATGCATCCCATAACTCCTTGGCGCTATTACAATGTAACAGACCGGCACACATATCATTTGGCAGTGCCATAGCCACGATACTGAAGCCTTTCGCAATCTAGCTCAAATTTTTGATAATCCTGCTCAGAGTAGTTCTCAGTGTGACAACCCGAACTTGCAAGGTTAGTAATTCTTGATTCTTTGACTTCTAGCTTGCATTGTATTATTGGAAGTTGTTCGACTGTTCGCTAAGCTTAGTTGTACACTAAACTTATATGTGCAATACTTGACTGGTGGATGTGTTAATCATTAACAGTATGCTTATAGGATATTTTGTTGAACTTGTTTCCTTTGCTCGGGGTCATGCAACATGATCGGAGTGTCGCGCTCCGGTCAAAGATAATATTTATAAGCCCAAATTACCCTTAACAATGTGTTAGTGGTAGTAAGGGGTCGAACCACGAAGAGTATGTGGTTTGTGTGTGGATTCGAATGAATTAAAACAATTGTCACAATTTATGAAGCTTGCTAAAGTATTTTTATATTTTCGTTTAATGGAGAGATATGATTTTTAACTAAATGAATTGATGCGAATGGTTAACAACTACTAATTAACGATTGCAAGAAAAATGGTTACTAGAACAATAATGATAAAAAGGAATCACACCCGGTTTCGGTAATTGTTAACCTAGGATTTCTACAAGTTTTAGTTTCAACTCAAATGCATTCGATTAACGGATTTAGTGTATCGTGACTTAGGTGCTACTAGCTATCAACGCCCCGAAGAACGGACAAAAAGACACTTTGTAATCAACACAAGTAAATCCTAACAACGACAACGTACAATTACATATCACCGTTTCGCAAAGTCATAACTTTTAACATCGTTCGACAATTCACGAATTCGTAACAAATGTAATACTATTGTCAAAAGTTTCAAAAACCAAATACAAATTGTCACTAAGATGAAACAAGAACAAATTGAAACCCTAAAATTAACAACTACCTACACCGGGGTGAAACCGAGATGATTAGCCCCTCATGGTTGATGCAACTTGATCACCGGATGCTTGGAATGCGGATGGAGTCATCTTGAAGCTTGTAGGATGAAGGAATGATGGAGAATTAGGGTTTATGGAATGATGATGGTGAGAAGGATGATGGATTGGATGAATTAGGGTTTTGATGGTGAATTGGGGATGAATGATTGTGATTCGGTTGTAGAGATGATAGATGATGGAATGGTTGGTGAATGATGATGAGTTTTAGGCTCCAAGATCACTTTCAAACTCCAAACAATCTGTAACCCCCGAATAATTGATGACCATGATGTTTTTGATTCGTATCAAGACCATTGGAGACCAAACATCGCGACAACAACATCTAAGGACCGTCGCCGACGGACCTTATCACCGTCGGCGACGGTGTGTCCATTTTCTGAAAGTCGTTTACGGCTAATCTTGCTGTCTATGGTGTTTCAGGCTACGGAATGCTACACGGGGCGTCGCCGACGGGACTGTAGGCCGTCGGCTACGGTGCTCCAATTCTTTAATTCCTGTTTTTCAAGTCTTGAGCTCCCAGTTGACTCGTTTCGCGTTCCGGTGGTCCAATTTTCACTCCGGTGACCCGTAAAGCTCCCGAAAAGCTCATTAAACTTTGCTAAACCTGCAAAACAAGTGTCTAATCAAAAGTGGGCTATTCGGAATTAAAACATGTGTAAAAACAACAAGTTAAACAATTACAAACACCGGTTTTCGACCACGTATCACATCCCCACACTTGTCTTTTGCTTGCCCTCAAGCAAATCTGTTGTTCACTTTCACGTGGGTCGGACAACGAATACACTCCCCATTCCCGAGACGAAGGTTAAGGTCCAATGTCATGTTAAAGTTCAAACTCTTTACAGTTTTCAATATATTTAACAGTAATGTGATTTCAAGTACACAAATGGTTACCCAAGATTAACCCGCCCGTGAAACCAATCAATTCATGCACATCCCTCACAATGTTCTCTCCACTCGGCTTGTAAATTGGCTAATGTTTATAATGTATTAGCGCTTCAAAGAATATTCACTCAAAACTGATTAGAACACATACCCGCATAAGCTTGCAACTCAATCATTCTCCACCATTGATCACGAATACTAAGCACAAGTCATAAGGTCTTTGTAAGGCTTGTAACGAGGCTAGGCTAAGGGTAGGAATTAGGATATTTTAAAGTGGCTAAGGTGATGAAAATTCTATTTTTATTACAAAAGATTATTCTAACAAAACTAATTATAAACACCGAATATGAGGCAACAACATTCGCCTTTTATTCAACAACTACCAACACTTCTTTTTGTGTTTTTCTTCAACGATTTTCAATTCTTTTTCATAATATTTTCTCCTTTTTTTTTTTTTTAATCTATGCAAACAAACAAGAACAACTATACAAAAACGACTCCTATAATCGAATTTCCATCACACGGGTTTAAAAGAAAAAGGCTTAAGGGTTATGGGCTATAGGGTGGTCAAACGAAAGGTTTAGGCTCAAAATGGGCGACTAGGGGATTATTTAGGTAAGGATAAATAAATGGTTTCAAGAGAAAAGGTTTACCTAATGCCTTAATCATTCTCGTGCTTGTATTCGGTCTATAGTCTCAAACGTATCAAAAGTTGCAAGTTCTACAATATATGACTAATGGTCCACTCAAACAAAGAAACATAGGTATGTAATCTATGATATAAAAGTGGCTCAAAACCTCACATATCTAAAAGGGTATGGTATGTGACATGCATAAAAGACTAGTTTCTTAGGCGGATTATTCCCAAATAACCACCCGCTAAATATACGTCATGCTATTAATTCGAACTTGACCATGACAATAGACCAAATGGGTTGTGACATCCCTCGTTGACTTAGTTACTTGTGCTTTTAAGATCGCTTTTGAAACAAGATATTTTTGAAAATTTTTTGAAATTTTCCCCATCCCCACACTTGAGGTGAACATTGTCCTCAATGTGTAGTATTTAAATGAACGGGTAAAAATCTAAAATTTTTACTACTCCCCCATCCCCACACTTGAGGTACATATTGTCCTCAATGTGTAAGAACTAGAGTATTAAACGCACAAGGGATGTGACACGGCTAATTCCCCTAAAATTTCACCCCGGAAACATAATTTACAAGATACATTCCACTTATTTGCTAATCTAAAGATCAAAAGTAAAAAGAAACGTATGCACCTGGTTTTTGAACTCATTCCTCGTGTGCTCTTCTTCTCTTCAAGAAAGCGGTCGTCCCACGAACATAATTTACCTACAAATCTTAACCCTTGTGTAGAAGCATGCTTCTCACAACCATTAAAATTTATTAGCTACCTAGTTCTACCACTTTTATGAGAATATTACCAAGTCATACGTTAATTCACTTTGATTTATGTGGAAAAAAAATAATTTACAACAACAACAAACCTAACTCACTTTCGTAGGAATCACGGTTGCATTTAGCTCATGCAACAAGCCCTTTTAAACCCCCCAATAGCTTGGGAGGACGAGAGGTCTCGTGAGGGTTATATAGGGAACACACCCACAACGTTCATTTAACTAGGCGAGAATTTAAATAACAAAATGAAATTAACGAAAATAAAATAATATACAACAACAACAACAAAAGACATACCTCGCCTCTACCGCTGATATCTCTCATTAGGGTTCACTGGCGGGTTCGGCTGGTACGGATAACCAGTGAGGGCCTCAAGCATATCCCTATAGTTATCTAATGGGCTCGACTCTCCTTGTGGCGGCGGTTGGTACGGCATCGGAACAAAACTCGAGCCAACGGCTTCGGGCCAATGAGGGGTTGGATCGGATGGGCCTTGCGGATGAGGAAGATTGGGGTAATCGGTCCACCCCGAGTGTTCAGCATATGGGAGACCGGCTTGATAATCTCTTTGATGGCGCTCTTGATCATGGAGCACCTTGAAGTTATTAATCGTCATTTGGTTAGAGAAAGCCAACACTCCCCATCGGCGTTGGTCCAACTCTCTTTGTGCGGTTTGACGCCTAGCCTCATCTTCTTCCCATGTCCGTCTATGGGCCCTTTCTTCCTCTTGCAACTGTATCATGCGTTCCATTTGTGACTGTTGTAACACATGTTGTAGCTGCTGTTCCTCCAACTGCTTTTCCACCCTCTCGCGGAAAGATGCTTGAAAACCCCATTGTTGCTGCGAGTACGCCCCTTGCGCCTCTTCCCATTCGTTCCTACTAGCATGGTATTCTCTTGCTTCACCAATACCCGCCGACACATTGTCGTAGATCGCTTGATCTCCACGGTTCCACAACCGATACGACGGTATTTGCCTTTGATTCACAAAATCTGCCACATTAGCAGAGATTTCCCTATGCTTCTTCCTGTACCTACGCCTCGGTCCCCGTGGCCCGGAAGGATCAATTTCCTCCTCAATATCGGGCATCTCCTCATCGCCCTCTTCTTCATCACCTTCTTCATCACCCTCTTTGTCATTAAACCGATAACTATCCCCTTGCTCATCTTCAACCGTGTGCAAATGCCCAAAAGCTTTCACAGTTATTCTCCAATGTCGCCTCATAGAGGCGAAGTTGAATTGATCAATGGGCTTAGACACCCACAATGAGTCTTGAGGTAATGCATTCTGTTGGAGAATCATGGCGCTAATCAACCTTGCATAAGGAATCATCTTTCGTTTAAACGATTCCCGCGTATCCCATGTGTTGATCATAACAATTTGACGCCACGAGAGCTTGGGCGTCCCATATAACAATGCATGCAAAACCCGACAGTCGGGTGCCTTCACCGTTCCACGGTCTCCGAACCGTACCATAATATTCTCTAACGAGATACCTTGAAGTATCTTTCCCATCAAAGACAAATCGGCCCTTGAATCACCTGCACCCCCAGAACCTAGTAGGGTGTCCTCTAAAAGCCTCACTGGGTCAGCATCGTTTTTCTTGTTGTCCAAAAACTGATCATACCTATAATAGCCATACGCGTCGACCCCAAGCGAGTCAAACCTCACTATAGCATTCATATGTTCGAAAGACATGACCATTTGACTTTTTCCAATGTTACCAATCAACTTCCACCTATGAGCCGGTCTATCAGAATGTTCCAAACGAAGGGTGGATAACCACTCACAAACTGCCCCCAAGTATACCCGAGTAGTGATATCATCACACCAGTCAATCACCCATTCCCAGCCAAGTTTCTCAAACCTTTACACTATACCAATCTTCCTAAACTCTTCAACATCTACCGTACGTTCACAAACTGCCCTGTCGGGTACGGGTTTTGAAACACCCGTAACCATTTTCATCTTCCACATCTTGGCTTCTAACCTCTTATTGTTGTAACAAGAAAGAGCCTTTGTTTTCTCTTCCTTCCATGCCGAAGCCGATCTACTATTTTTTTCTTCTTCCCAATCCCAATCCTGTCGAATAAGTTGCCCATCGCCTTTGATATTGCCCCGAGCCTGAACCGGCTCCCGAAGACGAGCCTTTCCCGGAAGTCTTTGCTTTCTTGCTTCTTCCAAACATAGCTACAATCAAAAGACAAGACAACAATTAGTGTACCCCAAATCTTCAAACAATCTCAAACTTTGAACATAATATGTAATGTTGAATTTCAATCAATAATTAGATGTAAAATCGCCTTTTTAAACTTCCAAAGTTGCACATCTTATCATCTATATTAATTAAACATGTTCATTCACAAAATTTTCTAAAAAATTCATGTTTTCAACAGTATTCAACATCACAACTATGTTCAATCATGCACAAATTTAGTGTAATCACATCACCAAGACTAAAGCATGCTCAAATCCCACCCAAATCAAGCAAACATTCTTAAGTTTATGCTAAAACATCCTACATTGTGATAAACAACCTACTCTTAAACAATAAGTTTAAAATTTCGGAAGGAATCAACAACACATATGAAAATCATGCATAAATTAAGTGCAAGTACATACCTTTGGTGAAGATTGACAAGAAGAACTAAAGAAAAGTGTAAAATAAGAAGCTTGGATGAACACTCTTCAAAAACCCTAGAAACCACGCCCAGAAATCTTGCAAATAAGCAAGAATTAAAGAAAACCGTGAGGGGGGTTTTGTTCCTCTTGAAAAACCACTCAAGATAGACTCTAGAATCAACAGATTTAGTGGAGAATTGAGAAAGTTATGAGTGAAAGAAGAATTAGGGTTCTAGAGAGAAGTTGGGGAAGGAGGTGAAGATGAAAGAGAAAGATCGTGATGTGGGTACTGATTTGGTGAGGTTTTTAGGTGTTTGATGGATATGGGATCGAATTTGGGTGAATTGTGTGGTTAAAACTGATTTGGGTCATGTTTGGGTGGTTAAAATGAAATTTGGGTTCGATCCTATGCTTCAACAAACAATCAGCGTCGGCTGACTTTAGAGGGGCCGTCGCCGACGGGCCTGACCACCGTCGGCGACGGTGAGTGGATATGGGATAAGTTGGCGACGGCCTAAGTGGCTGCCTACGGTAAATTTTGGGCGACGCACATATTCTAGACACCGTAGGCGACGAAGAGACTCCCCGTCGGCGACGGTTTACCCATTTTCAAAATCTTTTTGTGATTTTTTTTTATAAGGTAAATTTTAAACGCGGAAACCGTTAACGGCCCTACCACCCCCCGAAAAGTCGTGTATTGTCCCTAATACACACAAACATACCTTTTTGTCTTCAAAACCTATTCGTGATATCCGAACTTCACACAATCAAGAGGATTAGTACGAGACAAAAACGATTAAACACAAGAACACACAAACAATTAAATAGATGGTACATAACTTTACAAATTTTTTTTTTACCGGTCCTTTTCATTCGTCCTCATAAACCGGGATGCTTACCACGAAGCTCACCGATTCCTTGCTTTCCTCTACCTTCTCGTTACCATCAAGAAACGGTTTTAGCCGATGATCATTTACCGTTTGTCGTATCCCATCCTTCGGGTCCTCGATGGTAACATCACCCAATTGTCCGAACCGGGTGATCACATAGGGTCCCATCCATTTGCTCCGGAGCTTTCCGGGAAAGAACTTGAGCTTCGAATTGTAAAGCCACACCTTTTGGCCAACCTCGAACTCTTTCTTTCTCAACTTGGCATCATGCGCTTTCTTCATTCCATCCTTGTAGTTGGACGCGCATTCATATGCCATTTCCCGTAGCTCCTCCAACTCGCATAGCTTAAGTTTCATTTCCTTACCTGCATCGTCATATTGAACATTAACCTCTTTGATAGCCCATAACGATTTATGCACAAGTTCAACCGGTAAATGACAATTTTTACCGTAAACCAACCGGTAAGGTGTAGTGCCAACAGGTGTCTTATGTGCCGTACGGTAGGCCCATAAAGCATCGTTCAATTTAATTGACCAATCCTTACGGTCCGCCCTCACGGTCTTTTGCAAAATCTCTTTGATTTGCCTATTTGACACCTCAACTTGCCCGCTTGTTTGCGGGTGATAGGGGGTAGCAATCCTATGGTCAACACCAAACCGTTTTAGAAGTTTCCCAAACCGAAAATTTTTAAAATGAGATCCTCCATCACTTATGATGACACGAGGAATCCCAAACCTTGAGAAAATATTAGTTTGAACGAAATTACACACTACGGAATGGTCGTTCGTCTTGGTGGCTATTGCTTCAACCCACTTTGACACATAGTCAACGGCCACCAAGATGTACAAATTGCCATAAGAATTTGGGAATGGGCCCATGAAATCAATTCCCCATACGTCAAAAATGTCAACTACAAGGATTGGTTGCATGGGCATCTCATCCCTTTTTGAAATACCCCCTAATTTTTGGCACTCTACACAATTTCTAGAAAATTCATTTGCGCCTTTAAAGATAGTTGGCCAATAAAGACCACTGTTCAACACTTTATGACCCGTTTTGTGGCCACTAAAATGGCCACCACACGCAAATGAATGTAGATGCTGCAACACGCTTGGAATTTCCTCATCATCTATGCATCTTCTTATCACTTGGTCCGCACACTCCTTCCACAAGTGCGGTTCTTCTAACCGGTAATACTTGATTTGAGACATGAAGTGTTGCCTCTTCCGTCTATCCCAATGTGCCGGCATATCACCTGTAACAAGATAATTGACAATGTTAGCATACCATGGCAATTTATCTAATTTCATAATGTGCTCATCAGGAAACGACTCATTGATCTCTACAGTTGTAGGATCCTCTTCAACCATCAACCGGGACAAATGGTCCGCCACAACATTCTCGGTACCCTTTTTGTCACGTATCTCCAAATCGAACTCTTGTAACAACAGAACCCATCGGATTAATCTCGGCTTTGCATCCTTCTTGTCCATGAGATACCTAACTGCAGAATGGTCAGAATAAACAATGACCTTAGTACCCCATATATAAGCGCGAAATTTATCCAACGCATATACCACCGCAAGTAGCTCTTTCTCGGTAGTTGTATAATTTAATTGTGCGTCCGAGAGAGTCTTACTTGCGTAGTAAATGGCAACCGGTTTCTTATCTACCCTTTGACCCAATACGGCCCCCACCGCATAACCACTTGCATCACACATAATTTCGAATGGTAAAGACCAATTCGGTGATTGCAAGATTGGGGCCTCAACCAACTTCTTCTTCAAAATGTTAAAGGCGTTTTGGCAATTTTTATCAAAATAAAATGTTTTATCTTTTAACAACAAATTGCATAGGGGTTTTGTTATATCACTAAAGCCTTTTATGAACCTCCTATAAAACCCCGCGTGTCCCAAAAACGACCGAACACCCTTAACACTTGTAGGATAAGGCAAAGTGGATATGACTTGCACCTTTGCTCTATCCACCTCAATCCCACGACTCGAGACGACATGCCCCAACACAATCCCTTCTTGAACCATAAAATGGCTCTTTTCCCAACTCAAAACCAGATTTTTCTCAACACATCTTTGCAAAACTTTTTCGAGTTGGTCAAGGCATGTATCAAATGACGGTCCAAATATTGAGAAATCATCCATGAAGATTTCCAAAGACTCCCCCACCATATCTGAAAAAATACTCGTCATACACCTTTGAAAGGTGGCGGGGGCATTACAAAGTCCAAAGGGCATTCGCCTAAATGCGAAGGTACCATATGGACAAGTAAAAGTAGTCTTTGCTTGGTCTTCCGGATGTATAGCAATTTGATTTTATCCGGAATAACCATCCAGAAAACAATAAAATTTTTGTCCGGCTAATTTCTCAACAATTTGGTCAATAAATGGTAAAGGGAAATGATCTTTGGAAGTTGCAGCATTTAACTTCCTATAGTCAATACAAATACGCCACCCGGTTACCGGCCGAGTGGCGACCTCTTCACCTGTGTCATTTGTGACGACTTGAATACCCGCCTTCTTCGGAACTGTTTGTGTCGGGCTCACCCATTGGCTATCCGAGATAGGGTATATAATACCCGCATCTAGCCACTTCAATACCTCCTTCTTGACAACTTCTCGCATGTTTGGATTTAATCTCTGTTGCGTGTCACGAGAAGGATTCATGCCATCTTCAGTGATGATCTTGTGCATCACTACCGAGGGACTAATTCCCTTCAAATCTGCAATGGTCCACCCGATAGCGGCTCGATGAGTGACCAAAATTTTCATCAACTTCTCTTCTTGGTCCCCGTTCAAATTGGATGCAATAATTACCGGGAGTGTGCTACCTTCACCCACATAAGCATATTTATGATGCTTGGGTAGCACCTTCAACTCTAGTACCGGAGGTTCTTCCAATGACGGCTTCAACTTCGTGTCGATGCTTTTCGGAAGACTTTCCACTTGATGCGTCCAAGTGGGTCTTCCTTCTTTTGCTGCCATAACCTCCAATTCTTTCATCTCTTCATCCATGCTCCGATTTGTTTCTCCTTGCAACCTGTCAAACATGAAACATTCCTCTATTGTGTTTTCCTCTTCGACACTAGTGTCACATAGAGGTATACACTCGTCAACAATGTCCGCCATGTAGCATTCATCGCTAACTAGAGGATCCGTTAATCCCGAAAATACATTTAACCGCAACCGACGGTTACCAAAAGTCATGTCGACCGTGCCCGATTTACAATTAATTTGAGCATTCGATGTTGCCAAAAATGGTCGACCTAGGATCACCGTTGGTTGCTTGGTTCGGTCCAAAGAGACATAATCTAATACAAGAAAGTCCACCGGATAGTAAAAGTCCTCGACCTTGACTATTACATCCGTGACTATCCCACGGGGTAGTTTAGGGGTCAAGTCGGCTAACACCACGGTGGTGTTCGACACTTGAAGTGGACCAAAATCATATTGATCATATAAACTACCTGGCAGGATACTCACACTTGCCCCAAGATCCAAAAGTGCCCGTGTCATTTTGAATTCCCCAACTTGTATTGAAATAATGGGTGCCCCCGGATCTTGAAGTTTTGGTGGAAGTGCACCCGAAAGAATCGAACTCACGTTTTCGGTTAAATCAAGTTTCTTAGGAAACTTGTGAGTTCGCTTTTGGGTGCATAAATCTTTCAAGTATTTAGCATATGAAGGTACTTGCCTAATTGCATCTAAAAGTGGTAAATTGATTTTGACTTGTTTAAAAATTTCCCACATCTCTTCTTGTTGTGGGCCTCGTTTGTTTACCACTTTCTTAGATGGTCCCAACAAAGCTTCGGGATAAGGGGCGATATTAACCTCCACACCCTTTTCCTTAGCCTTTGGGACGGGAACGGTCACAACGGGTGTAGTATCATTTTTCTTTTGACCCGTTTGACCGTTTTTACCTTCATCATCACTCGCATCTTCCACCACCCCTTCAACAAACTCGGGTGGTGGTGGCTCAACACCATTATCTATGACTCGACCACTACGTAAAGAAATTTTATTTATTGGTACCTCACGTGTATTTTTCGAGTTCGACCCTTGATGCTTAGGGTTCACCGTGGTATCGCTTGGAAGTCCTCCTCCACTTCCACGAATTCGAGCCATCTCTTGAGCAAGTTTCCCCACTTGCTTCTCCAACGCTTTGTGAGATTTATCCCGCACTTCAAATTCTTTCCTTACTTCGGTTGTAAGGGTGGTCATAGCATTCATGAGAGCGTCCATTTTAGAATTAAACGGGTCGTCACTTTGAGAGTTAGAAGAATTTCCCCCATTTCCACTTTGGTTGTAACCACGTTGGTAATTACCTTCACGATTTTGATAGCCTTGGTTACCACCTTGATTGTAATTCCTTTGGTAACCACCGTGGTTACCACCTTGTCGATTGTTATACGAAGATCCTCCTTGACCACCTTGATTCCCCGATTGAAAATTCGGGTTCATTTGATTTGAGGCATTACCATATCGGAAATTAGGGTGATTTCTCAACCCCGGATGGTAAGTGTTGGAGTTCATATCATATTGCTTCCTATCTCCATACACTTGGTTGACCTCTTCGGTGTAGCCACTCGACCCCGTTGGACATTGCTCCACTCTATGACCAATATCACCACAATCTTCACATACCTCGAATTGAACCGCATTTACTTCCTTTTTCTTCATTCGAGCCATTTCCCGCTCTAAGGTGGAAATCCGATCTTTAGAGTCAAGATCGGGAAGTGATCGGGAAACGGGGTGTTTTTTAGCTCTATCGGCCGACTCTTTCTCTTTTGACCGCTTACTCATTCGCTCTAAAAACTCCCAATCATCATCTTCGTGATTGCTCAAAAGAGTCCCATTACTTGTCGACTCGAGACGATTCCATGTTGTGTCATCTAAACCCCGTACAAAGCAGTTAACCAACTCCCACTTCTCAATTTGATGATGTGGGCATCTCCGCATCATTTCTTTGAATCGAGTGAACGCCTCATGCAATGGCTCACCCGATAATTGGCGAAAAGACCTAATTTCATCACGAGCATCATCGGTCTTTGCCATAGAATAGTACTCATCTAAAAATGCTTGTTGCATTTCTCCCCATGTGCGGATGCTATTGGCCGGGAGGGTAAGGAACCATTGCTTCGCTTTGTCTTTCAATGAAAATTGGAACAAACGAAGTTTAACCTCATCTAGTGCAAAGTTGTGCCCCCCGATAGTGCCGCAAATAGAAGAAAACTCTGTCAAGTGTGTGTACGGTTCGTCGTTAGATCTTCCATTAAAATGAGGAAGTATGTTGATGTAATGTGGTTTACAATCAAACATCCTCCTCTCACAAACGATTGGTGAATCGTTCTCGGTGACAACCGGCCTAAAACGATCATTCACTCCCCGTGGAGGTCGTTGACGACGATGTGGACCATTAAATTCTTGATCAACCGGTCTTCTATTATCCCGTCTCTCACCTCTTCGATCATCTCTTCGATCCTCTCTTCCATTATCCCTTGGGTTACCACCTCCCACGAAACGAGGAATCCGGTTAGGGTTTGCATTGTTGTTGTTGTTATAAAACCCATCATTCCGGTTCCGTTGGTCATTGTTTCGTGGTTGACGGTTGTTCCCATAACCATCATTTCTTCCACCTCCGTAACCGTATTCGTCATCCCCAACGTAATTGGCATGTTGGTAGCCAAATTCCTCATCATCATCGTTAGCCCTATCATCATAGTATCCCCCATCATCCGAGTTTTCCGTATGAACACTCACATGTTCCGGCGATTGATAACCGGGAACACTATACGGTTCATCATCGGGGATTGCATTCCTCAAGTCATCGATGTTGAAGAATGGGTCTTCATTTGCGGGATTGCCGCGATCACGATTTCCCCGACGGTCGGAATTAACATTCCGGTCATCTAGGTTGATGGGTAAAGAGGTTTGTCTATGAAGGTTTTGTTGTTGAGGTGTTCTTTGATTGTTATTGGGATTTTGGTTTTCAAAAGGTGGTGTAGGTGGTCCGGTATTGTTGTTATTACCACCCGGTCGCTCGGGAGGTATAGGTTGCATATTTGGAGCGGGATTGAAGTTGCTTCGGTATTGGAATTGGTTCGAGTTAAGGTTTTGGTTTGAGTTTTGGTTCGCCATTGAATCGGTTTCAATGGATGGTGTATGTTGTGGTGTTTGGTTGGTTTGATTAGAAGCAAGTGTTGCTTCTAACCGGCTTGCTAGGTTTCTTCTTGCTACTCTTTCAATTTCCGGTTCGTAGACTAACGGTGAAGTCCTCCCGGAGTTTCGCGTATGCATACACTACCTGTAACCTGCACAAGTAACACACCCGCGTAACAAGGAAAAAGACAAAGTGCAAAAAGAACTAAACAACTTAAACAGGTAATCACGAAAATTCAAACAATAATCCAAACACAAAGCGCACGCACTCCCCGGCAACGGCGCCAAAATTTGATCGGAGTGTCGCGCTCCGGTCAAAGATAATATTTATAAGCCCAAACTACCCTTAACAATGTGTTAGTGGTAGTAAGGGGTCGAACCACGAAGAGTATGTGGTTTATGTGTGGATTCGAATGAATTAAAACAATTGTCACAATTTATGAAGCTTGCTAAAGTATTTTTATATTTTCGTTTAATGGAGAGATATGATTTTTAACTAAATGAATTGATGCGAATGGTTAACAACTACTAATTAACGATTGCAAGAAAAATGGTTACTAGAACAATAATGATAAAAAGGAATCACACCCGGTTTCGGTAATTGTTAACCTAGGATTTCTACAAGTTTTAGTTTCAACTCAAATGCATTCGATTAACGGATTTAGTGTACCGTGACTTAGGTGCTACTAGCTATCAACGCCCCGAAGAACGGACAAAAAGACACTTTGTAATCAACACAAGTAAATCCTAACAACGACAACGTACAATTACATATCACCGTTTCGCAAAGTCATAACTTTTAACATCGTTCGACAATTCACGAATTCGTAACAAATGTAATACTATTGTCAAAAGTTTCAAAAACCAAATACAAATTGTCACTAAGATGAAACAAGAACAAATTGAAACCCTAAAATTAACAACTACCAACACCGGGGTGAAACCGAGATGATTAGCCGCTCATAGTTGATGCAACTTGATCACCGGATGCTTGGAATGCGGATGGAGTCATCTTGAAGCTTGTAGGTTGAAGGAATGATGGAGAATTAGGGTTTATGGAATGATGATGGTGAGAAGGATGATGGATTGGATGAATTAGGGTTTTGATGGTGAATTGGGGATGAATGATTGTGATTCGGTTGTAGAGATGATAGATGATGGAATGGTTGGTGAATGATGATGAGTTTTAGGCTCCAAGATCACTTTCAAACTCCAAACAATGTGTAACCCCCGAATAATTGATGACCATGATGTTTTTGATTCGTATCAAGACCATTGGAGACCAAACATCGCGACAACAACATCTAAGGACCGTCGCCGACGGACCTTATCACCGTCGGCGATGGTGTGTCCATTTTCTGAAAGTCGTTTACGGCTAATCTTGCTGTCTACGGTGTTTCAGGCTACGGAATGCTACACAGGGCGTCGCCGACGGGACTGTAGGCCGTCGGCTACGGTGCTCCAATTCTTCAATTCCTGATTTTCAAGTCTTGAGCTCCCAGTTGACTCGTTTCGCGTTCCGGTGGTCCAATTTTCACTCCGGTGACTCGTAAAGCTCCCGAAAAGCTCATTAAACTTTGCTAAACCTGCAAAACAAGTGTCTAATCAAAAGTGGGCTATTCGGAATTAAAACATGTGTAAAAACAGCAAGTTCAACAATTACAAACACCGGTTTTCGACCACGTATCACAACATTGTTTACGTGAATCTTGTATGTAGTAATCAATGTATTAATGTGTTAGCAAATAATACACTTCACACCATTTTACTCCCTGGCCAAAGGGGGGGGGTTGCCATCGGCCCAAAAACCCCTATTGGGGATCTATTATTAGTCCACAGCCCAAATACAGGCCCATTAGGGAGCCCGGTACGTTTGTTTGGTGCGTATATGGGTAGGGATCCTCATATCTTGCAAACGTAACAAACTCCAAACCCTCTCCTCCCTAGTTGTGGTCGACGGCTGCTGTTCTCACGACCGAAGCACTCCCATCTCTCAATCTTGACACACTATTCTCCGTTTAGTATGATTATATGTGCTAAATATCTGTTTAATCTGCCCGACTATGTAATTGATTGTTATGTGAATCTGCATGATTATCGGGTTGTAGGGTTTGGGGTTATCATTCACTAGACGTAACTCAGGACAAGGTGAGATACATATTTATCACGTAGGTTTGTTAATGTGATATATTTGTTAAAGCTCCTGTACACTAGGGTTAATACGGATGGGTTGTTCATCAATCTGATCCGAGTTGATAGTCACAATGGACTCGGCAATAATGATAGTTCTAGGAATAGATGCGTGTTTAGTTTTGTATAACTGATCTGAATATTGATGACATAGGGTTGCTTATGCATGATTTATTAAGTGTATAAATCATATAGTATAGTTTCTTGATTAATGTATGCGTTTAATCACCGGGCAGCACACTCCTGTTGGTGGGCTGAAGGTGAATGGGATTCACAGCTGGCCCAATCGCATACATGGGTTTTGTGAGTAGGATATTGACAATATAGGGATGTTTGTAATATGTTTGGGTTTATGGATTTTATATATTGTCTAATTAGATGAGTTAGCTTATAATGGCTGCATATGTGTGGTTGATAAGGGTTTGAGGTTGGGAAATTAATACTTATGCACTTCAAAGATTGAATGACTATATCATACATCGATCTCGATCAACAGTAGGATAATTATACATGAAGCATTTGAATTAGGGGTGTTGGTTAGTGGGCCAAAGACTTAATACACATGGATCTAATTAACAATGTTGGTATATACGTATATATGTAGTGGGCCGGGACGGGTTAGGCGCTTTAGCTGGGCTTTATGTGGGATTAAACATGGGCTACGAGTTAAACAGTGGCCGCACGGTTATTGTGCAACTGGGCTGTATCATGTTGACTTCCGGAATGGACTGCCAAGTTATGACGGACCTTATGTAATTTCGATACAAGATCTTTGTAACCAAAATGATTATAAAGTATTATGAGTTATTGTTATTACAAGCATATTCATGAGAATGAGGTGTGAGCTGTTAATGTGTGTCATTACGATATATGAGTTTGTATTGTAAAAATACATATAACCCGAATATTCGTTATAACTTGTGTGATAATATGTGCCATACTTGCTTACCACATGTGGAATATATACATTGAATAAGTGAATTCTATGTAAACGAAACTGACTATCATTGGAACCATATTAGGGTTTGGGGTGTCCAACGATAAAACAAGTAATTAGTCTTACCGAGCAATCTAAGGTGAGTTCATTTCTCTTGAGCATGCGTCCCGGTGGTTGGGACAGTCATTGGGTATCCCAGAGAGGGATATGTTATAGGTATGTGTGGATGTGGAACTTGCTGTCTGGGATGCTGGAGTGGTCATGGGTTGAGATACATGGAGTCGCGAGACAAGGCTAATGGTTTTCGTAAATATATGATTTATGGAACAATTAACAAATAATTTATGCTTCCGCTGTACACAATGAATTACGTTTAATGTTTTGTAACTTTCTATGTTAATAAACGAAAGCTTTTATTTCAAATCTTGTTAGGAGTTCAATGTGATTGGTGGCTAGATCCTGGTACATCACACGCCTCGCGGGGGTTTCCGCATGTGGTATTTTGGGGGTGTGACAGTTTGGTATCAGAGCCACTGGTTATAGTAACCTTGGTTTTAAAACTTTTTTGTAAAACCAAACTATAACCGAACAGTTCTGAATACGTGAATACGACCATGACACTCAGCTCCAGATTGCAAGGTTCGTCTTTCTCACTTGTTGCACACATTACATGACTAGTACACATTTGTTTATGACGTAACGTACGAACACACACTGGTCACTATAGCATGATTGCATGAATTGCTTGCTTACATTATGATGCATTTTAAAACCGTGAGGGGCGGGCGCTGAGAGCGTGCTGGCTGCCAAAGCGGACAATATCATGGTGCGTTGATAGTATGTCATAGTCTTTGGATTTCTGTGATTTTACTACCTTGACAACCTCCGTTTGACATTTGAGTTTGAGGAACAATTTGACATGCGTTAGGAGGAACTGAGATGAGCATGCAAATCACAATATTATTGTGGGTGCACACATAATAATAATGTGGGGTGCATGTGAGTCCCAGTGAGACTTAACAAGTGGAAAAGGGGCTCTGTTCCGTTATTCGAATAGTGTTAACGTAACAAATCTATAGGAGTCATAGCAGTGGTGGTCTCCTACTTGAACGTGATCTTTTCGCTCCTCTCTGAATCCTTACGAATCTCGAAACTATCGAGTATTACTTGAACACCCATCTGAACGCCTAGCGAACTGTGTAGAATGTTAGGTGCTAGTATGAACGTCCCTGAGTTGGATGTCGCAACGTCGAATGATTGGTCTATACTTTTCTCACTTCTCTTCGTTTGCTGTAACTCAATGTAATGACGTCTTAGATCGCGAAGTGTGATCACTTCTGCAACACTCTCGTAACATACCATGTATTACTCAATTAACTTGCTAGATCGATGGACAAGAGGATGAGCGTAGTACTTTACTGGTCCCAGTGTTTGGACAACCCTGATTACCGGCAACGAACACCAGCGGATTGATTTCAATCGAATCCCTAACCCTAGTCAGCGACTTATGGGAGTCAACTCTTACGAATCAATCGGGACATGAACGATGACAATTGACTATAGAGTGGAATGTGTGACTACCAGCACAGTGTTTAGCGTTTTAGGACGTGACATAGAATGTGAAAAGATGGACCCGGTTGCTGAAGGGTCGTAGAGCTCCGTTTCAAGCAACAACATTAGAGGCAACAGTCACGACAACATCAAGGTAGTTGTAATCGTAGCCTACAGTATGGAAATGAAGGTGCCTACGACATGGGTGGGTCGTTGATAATTCAAGACGACAACAACCAAGGGAACAATGACAACATTAGAAAATCCTAGTAACCATAACAGCAACACTGGTAGTGGTGTTTGTGGAAGGGCATTTAGGATTGGCTTAGGCGACGCCAGGCATTATAGCAGCATGGTAGCTTGAATGGGTAGTTATTCGCTTCGTCTTTGTTCTGTTTAACCCTGATGCTTCTTGCAACTGAATTTGTTATGAAATCGGCTGATGGCAAGCCAAATTGAAGCCTCCTAAGTTCGTTGGGATGCAACTCGACCTTGTGGGATAAGTGTTCGACATCGACCTTCCTTCTACTACCCTTGATAGCTTGATGCAGTGGTTAGCATGGAATTGGTTATCCAGATATCGCCCAGATACATCCTACGAGCAGAAAATTTTACGTATCCCCCTCCCTAGTGGAGAACCGTTACCTCTTCTAGAGCGCCAGAGTAGTGCAAAGGTTAGCGCCATCTCAGCTATGAAAGTTCGGAAGTGTCTACGGGAAGACTACCCCGCTATGTTGGCAACCGTTACTAATGTTTGGGCTAAGGAAAGAGGATCGAGGATCCACCAATTGTTCGTGATTCCACTCAGCGTGCTACTTGAGGAACTTTCAGGTTTACCTCCACAACTGATTAGGTAGAGTCTCAGATTGATCTCATAACCAGAGGCAACCTTGATTACTCGTACTCCTTATCGTCTGGCGCCTGGAAGGTTGCAGGAACTGTCCAATCAGCTTCAGGAAACTACAGGATGGAAGTTTTATAGATCCAACTCCTCGTTTTGGGGAAACACGCTCTACTGTGGAAACGAAGGACGAGTCCTTTCATACGTGTACAGACCACCACAAGGTGGCTATCATAGACCGTCACTCCCTGTCTCGCATCGACGACCTGCTTGACCCGTTGCAATAATCAAGATTCTATCCGGAAACTGACTTAACTGTCATATGATGGAAGATCGTGGGGATGATGATTCCTAACACGGCGTTACAGATCCAGTATGGCCACTACGATTACCTGTTCAGGTTATTTAAGATATCCGACACACCAGCAGCCTCAGGGATCACATGAGTAGTATGTGTCAACCTCGTTTTGCCAGATTCGTCGACCGCATTTATCTGTGATGTTTAGAATCACTACCAGGGAGAAGGAACACCTGTATGTTCTCCTAGAGCTCCTAGGGGAGGAGCAACTCCACGCGAAGTCTACCTAAGTGTGACTTCAGGATATGGGAGGTACACTTTCTTGGTTACGTAGTCAACGAAGTGGGGATACATGCAGATCTCGCTAAAGATCCATTTCGTTATATATTGATCGGCACCAAAATAGTCCATCGGGGATACAGTAACTTCTTGATCTAGCTAGATATTATCGTAGATTCATCACAGGATTTTTTGAGAATTTCGCAGCTTTAATCTCTTTAGCACAGCAGGGTGCTGTGTATTCATGGGGGACAAACAGGAGAACGTCTTTTTCGCTTTTGAAACTCAACTCTGTAATGCACTGAGTATTGTCCTTACCCGAGGGTGTGGGTGATCTGGTGGTATACCATGATGATCCGAATTAGAGTCCTAGTCACACGCTGATGCAACACGAAAAGGTGATGGTTTACGTAGTGGATTTATAGGAAGAATTGCACGAGTCATAACCTGCGATGGAAGCCATGGTCCTTGGAATTTAGATGCAGGCATTACTTGGACGGTACCAATTGCACCATTTAGACCGATCACAAGGGCCTCCCATGTACCTTTGTTTTGAGAGAGCAAATTATGCGATGGCATCGCTGGATGAAACCCTCGAGCGAATATGATTATGGAACCTAAACACGTATGAGCTTGCAACTCACCATCGACTCTAGCATACCCGATCGGATTCGCCCTGTTTACATCGAAGCACTGAAGGAAGAGAATTTTCAAGTTGAGTCCATGCGGGGCATGGATGAGCAACTTTTGGCAAGTCAGACGATATTCGCTACTTCATGGAACGAATATGGATCCCACCATACGGCAACCGTAGGGAGCTTGTGTTGAGCAAAGCACACCAACCTCGTTATTCTAGTCGTCTGGATTTTGATAGGAGATATTAGGAGCTATAAATCTGGTACTGGTAACCGGGCATGAAGGTCCATATAGCGGAGTATGTGAACGATGTTTGACTTGTGCGAAAGTCAAGGTAGAGTATCGGAAACCTTCTGGTTTGGGTCAGCAAACAGAAACACCCATTTAGTAATGAGAACAGACTGCCACGGATTTTGTCACTGGACTACCTAAAACCCAGAACGGAAGCAATATTACCTGGGTGATCATTGATTGTCTCATGTAACCAGTACACTCTCTTGCAATCAAGGAAACTGACGAGTCTTCACAAGCTTGTGAATATTCCTCTGAGAGAGGCGGCTCTTTAGGCACAAGATGCCAACTCCTGTCATCTCTGATTTTGATCTATACATGACATGCCTTACACTACACCCTTGGCTCACATCTAGACATGAGCATTGCTTATCACTGTAGGATAAACGGTCAGAATGAACGAACCATCCTGAAACTCAAAGACATGCGGGGAGCATGTGTGTGATTGACTTTAGTAAATCTGGAGGGATATTTACCTTTGGTTGAGTTCTAATGCAGCAGTTACCATTCAAGTATTGCAGACAGCACAACTCGAGGCATGGCAGGGACGATAATGCCCACCTTCTTGTTGACTAAGGTGGGTGACAACTTAATCACAGGTCTAGGATTTGTACTCGAAACTCTTGGGAAGATTTCTTAGATTGGGAATCGTTTGGCTGCAATGCGTGATCGCCAGGAAAGCTGATAAGCTTAGGAACCACTGGACGTTCGCCGTAGGTGATCGTTTCATGATGAAAGTCTCACCCTGGGAGGGTGTGGTACGCTTGGGAAGTGCAACAAACTTAAATTCACGATACGTTGGGTCATTTTGGATTCTGAGAGAATCGACAAGGTTGCCTACAAACTCGAGTTACCTTACTGGACAACGTTCACGTTGTTGTTCACATCTCAAATCTGAAGAAGTGTTGTCCGACGAAACACTTGCGGTCTTTTTACAAGAACTGTAGGTCAATGATAAGTCACAATGTATGGATAAACCTATTGAAATCACAGACTGGAAAGGCAAGGTTCGTTATCATAGTCGAAAGTCAACCGTGAGAGTTCGTTGGAACTCAAGATGTGAACCGGAGTTCACGTGGGAGCGCAAGGATCAAATGAAACTCAAGTATCCTCAATTTTTTTTTTCTGATGACCAATCTAATTCTGGTACTACTGGTGAATTTTGGGACGAAATTCCATTTCAAGTTGGGGATGATGTGTCAACCCGAACTTGCAAGGTTAGTAATTCTTGATTCTTTGACTTCTAGCTTGCATTGTATTATTGGAAGTTGTTCGACTGTTCGCTAAGCTTAGTTGTACACTAAACTTATATGTGCAATACTTGACTGGTGGATGTGTTAATCATTAACTGTATGCTTATAGGATATTTTTTTTGAACCTGTTTCCTTTGCTCGGGCTCATGCAACATTGTTTACGTGAATCTTGTATGTAGTAATCAATGTATTAATGTGTTAGCAAATAATACACTTCACACCATTTTACTCCCTGGCCGAAGGGGGGGGGGGGCTGCCATCGTTCCAAAAACCCCTATTGGGGATATATTATTAGTCCACAGCCCAAATACAGGCCCATTAGGGAGCCCGGTACGTTTGTTTGGTGCGTATATGGGTAGGGATCCTCATATCTTGCAAACGTAACAAACTCTAAACCCTCTCCTCCCTAGTTGTGGTCGACGGCTGCTGTTCTCATGACCGAAGCACTCCCATCTCTCAATCTTGACACGCTATTCTCTGGTTAGTATGATTATATGTGCTAAATAACTGTTTAATCTGCCCGACTATGTAATTGATTGTTATGTGAATCTGCATGATTATCGGGTTGTAGGGTTTGGGGTTATCATACACTAGACGTAACTCAGGACAAGGTGAGATACAGATTTATCACGTAGGTTTGTTAATGGGATATATTTGTTAAAGCTCCTGTACACTAGGGTTAATACGGATGGGTTGTTCATCAATCTGATCCGAGTTGATAGTCACAATGGACTCGGCAATAAAGATAGTTCAAAGGAATAGATGCGCGTTTAGTTTTGTATAACTGATCTGAATATTGATGACATAGGGTTGCTTATGCATGATTTATTAAGTGTATAAATCATATAGTATAGTTTCTTGATTAATGTATGCGTTTAATCACCGGGCCGCACACTCCTGTTGGTGGGCTGAAGGTGAATGGGATTCACAGTTGGCCCAATCGCATACATGGGTTTTGTGAGTAGGATATTGACAATATAGGGATGTTTGTAATATGCTTGGGTCTGTGGATTTTATATATTGTCTATTTAGATGAGTTAGCTTATAATGGCTGCATATGTATGGTTGATAAGGGTTTGAGGTTGGGAAATTAATACTTATGCACTTCAAAGATTGAATGACTATATCATACATCGATCTCGATCAACAGTAGGATAATTATACATGAAGCATTTGAATTAGGGGTGTTGGTTAGTGGGCCGAAGTCTTAATACACATGGATCTAATTAACAGTGTTGGTATATACATATATATGTAGTGGACCGGGATGGGTTAGGCGCTTTAGCTGGGCTTTATGTGGGATTAAACATGGGCTACGAGTTAAACAGTGGCCGCACAGTTATTGTTCAACTGGGCTGTATCATGTTGACTTCCGGAATGGACTGCCAAGTTATGACGGGCCTTATGTAATTTCGATACAAGATCTTTGTAACCAAAATGATTATAAAGTATTATGAGTTATTGTCATTACATGCATATTATTGAGAATGAGGTGTGAGTTGTTAATGTGTGTCATTACGATATATGAGTTTGTAATGTAAAAATACATATATCCCGAATATTCGTTATAACTTGTGTGATAATATGTGCCATACTTGCTTACCACATGTGGAATATATACATTGAATAAGTGAATTCAATGTAAACGAAACTGACTATCATTGGAACCATATTAGGGTTTGGGGTGTCCAACGATACAACAAGTAATTAGTCTTACCGAGCAATCTAAGGTGAGTTCATTTCTCTTGAGCATGCGTCCCGGTGGTTGGGACAGTCATTGGGTATCCCGGAGAGGGATAGGTTTTTGGGTAAATCAACTGGGTATTCCGGAGAGGAATACGTCTTGCGGGTAAAACTGGTATATTGGATAATACACTCGTCCTATCACTCTTAAGTCCCATCTTTTGTGTTACCGGAGAGGTAACGGGTATTAGTTGGTAGCGCTACTTAGGTTTGGCACCCTCACCCCATACCGGAGAGGACAGGTGTGAACTAATGACCCAGCCATGCCCAGTGCTTTGATAGGAGCACTAGGGAACGGGCAAAACATAAATCAGGAGCCGTCTTGTATCCGAGGTATTACCAACATTGTAATCAATGAACGGAATAAAACACTTGGTAACTAACGTTTTCGTAAAACTATGAACTCACCAGCGTTGTCTGATACACGTGTGTGCATGCTCGCAGGTTATAGGTATGTGTGGATGTGGAACTTGTTGTTTGGAATGCTGGAGTTGTCATGGGTCGAGATACATGGAGTCGCGAGACAAGTCTAATGGTTTTCGTAAATATATGGTTTATGGAACGCTTAACAAATAATTTATGCTTCCGCTGTACACAATGAATTACGTTTAATGTTTTGTAACTTTCTATGTTAATAACGACAGCTTTTATTTCAAATCTTGTTAGGAGTTCAATGTGATTGGTGGCTAGATCCTGGTACGTCACTCGCCTCGCCGGGGTTTCCGCATGTGGTATTTTGGGGGTGTGACACTCAGGCTTCTTTGGCTCAAATGCATTTGGGTTTTCGACATTTGGTATCATTGGAACATGTGTTCCGAAAGCCACAGATATCCAATACCCTGTATTTTGTTTAGATAGCATATGCCCCATTCTATGTTGCCAGATATTGTATTATGGTCTGACAAGCATAGGTGGTTTATTGTTAAAGCCTGTATGGTGGGGATCATTTTGTGCCATTTTCTTGTGTTCTTTTTTAGAAAACAGAGTACGTAAAAGACACTAATTAGTTCTTCACTATACAACTCTGAGCTACGAACAATATTGGATCTTTATAGAGCTAACTTTGTTTGTTAAACTGATTGTGAAATCGAGTTTAACGTGACCAAGCTCTAATACCAATTGTTAGAACTGAGTTTTTATTTCTTGCAAACAAATACTAATTATCACAATATAATTCACAAGTAGAAAGTCATCATCAACAAATTGTTGTTCAATTGATTCTAAAGTTTTACAAGAGTTGACTCTACAGACTCCCGCTCAGCTGATCACTCAACAATTATGTTTGTACACAAGAAAAGGTGATGTGTGAGATGGATAGATCACTAATAGGTGTGATCTATTTATAATAAGTACGAAAGCGCTATTGTTTGATTGGCTGACATCACCCTGATAGTGATATCTAACATTCCTAACAGAAAAGATTCCACAAATGTTGCAAACATCTGTGCGAATCCTAACATCTGATATAACCATGCTAAGCACTGATACAAAATGAGTATTGTTATATTAGGAAACCTCTGTTTTGACTATTCTCTGTTGCAGTGATCCAAACATCTGTTTCGCCAGACAGATGTTTGGTCTTCTTCATTAGATCTTTGGTTTCAACAGACTTTAGCCTTCAACAGATGTTGTTTCTTCTTGAACAACGGTTTCAAGCCTTGATCACATGTTTGCGTTGTTCTTCAATAGACGTTCTAAATAGGTGTTCAAGATTCACCATCTTTGGGGAGAATCTGGTTCAAGTTCTTATGTATTTCTTGATCAAAGGATCATGCTTTGGCTTTTGGATATCATCTTTTCTTTTGTAGGTCCAACAGTAAATATTGTCACAACTAGTCGTTATGAAGTCTCAAGCAATCTCATTTTCGTCTCACTCCGATGTTTCTGCCATCGGTTGGGGTGTGATAGGTGTATCGATTTGTCAAAGAAAATATGAATTGCTTGCTTCATAGCTGGGTCTTGGTCTGTTAAAATTAAAACAGGTTGCTTGCCATTAAGAAACATTCGAAGAAGCCATGTATATGATTCATTTATTTCGTTATTCAACAAAGTAGCACCAAAGACCGTGCATTTCTTGTGATGGTCAACACCCGTGAATGGAACAAATATCATGTTGTACCTGAAAAAAATGAATATCTCAAAACTAAAAAAAAATTATTGATCACATTATACATATATGTATAAACGGCTGTATAAAAAATAAATAACTTACATATTTGTTTTGTATGTTGCATCAAAAGCCACAACATCTCCAAAAGCCCCATAATTCCTTTTTGAAACATTATCAACCCAGAATAAAGATATAATCTCTGTTCCGATAGTTTCATATTTAAAGGTGTAATCCATTAAATTTTTCGACAGCTCACTGAATTTCTCGACACTCATTGAATTTCTCGACAACCATTTGAGCATCTCTATCACCGATGAAATCTCTTATATCCCTAGCAAAATTCTTATAATTAGTAATTGTACCTTGAAGATTATGATGCCCACCCTTTAACACCACGTGAAGTTTGTATGCTTTTGTTGACCCAACACTAGCCAAATGACAATTGGAAATAAACTCTTTCGTTGCAACATCCAATTTCCTTCTTTTCTTGCTCAACTCTAAGTTGTGTTCAGAAATAGGCCCATGATTGTGTTCATCAACAAAATCATAAACTTTGTAATATGAGGAATTTTTAACAAGCTTAACATTTATTAAAGCTTTTGCAGCCCGTAACTTTGAAATTTGTGTGCCTTGATAAAGAGTTTGAAGAACCTGAGTCAACTTCTTGATCCTTCGGTTTGTTTGCTTTAGAACACAAAATGTATTTGATTCTAATTACACATTGTTTGTTTGTTGATGTAGTACCTAAACGAGTACTGAAAAGCATGTTTAGCATAGTTTTCATACCTAATGATAACTTCTTGTAAAGAACGAAACCTAGCTCTTGTTAACGACATAATTTCAAAAGGAACAACTGGGATCCAACACGTTGACCCACTTGGTAATTCATAGACATGTCTTGATATAGAATGTGCATGAAAAAAATTAATTACGAAAACAATAGCTTATTTAATAAGCATAAGACATTTAGTTACTATACTTACGTACACATATGTATAGTGTATCAATAATTTCAAACAGAAGTTATTTATTTATTAAAACAACACATATATACATGTGTATAGTAAGTCACAAACAGAGCCTATACAGTTAGTGTACATATATACACATATGTATATCAATAATTACAAAAGAAGCTATTCATTTAGTAAACATAAGACAATCAATTACTATACTTATGTACACATATGTATAGTTAATATACACATATGTATTGTTCAAAACTGAGTTATTAAACTATACATATACGTGTATAGTAAATTTTAAACTATACATTCATTTGTTAAACACAGACGTGTATATTAAGTTACAAACACAACCTATCAAGTTAGTATACATATATACACATACGTATATCAATAATTACTAACATGTGTATAGTACATTAGTTGTAAAAGCTATAACAAAAAACATACACATATGTATAGTCTTTCATTAATTACAAACATAAGCTATTCATTTGTTAATAGACAAAAATATATACACATGTGTATAGTATGGAACATACAATCGGTATTCAGTTAGTATACAGACACAAATATACACATATGTATAGTGTAGTACAAACAGAACATGTTCAGTTTGTATACATCTATGCATACATCTTAATAAAACAAATAGAAAAACATCTATTGTATTGCAAACATAAGATATCATACATCTATACATACGTCATATATGAAAAAGCACACACATCCAAGTAACATTATACATAAATTTATATATGAATATACTGAATCTCACAAAATAACTCAATAAATTATCAAAAGACATAAAGAAATTTAAAATTACCTTGCTATTCGAAACTGTTTACACAAAAAGGACGATCGTGATCAAAATTAACGGAAGGCATAGAGCTTCTGAACACTGTTTACTTCATCCATGTTGTTTACTTCATCCATTGAATGCAATAATGATCTAAGTTCATTGTTACTTGCAGAATCCATGGGGACAAAAAGCTACGTTGATCGGATATTAACGATATTGAAGATTTAACACCTAATAGATCTGAAATAAAGAGTAAAAGATATGTTGATCGAAGATTTTCAAAAATTTCTCAAATCCGTACCAAATCTGGATCGCTTTCGATAAAAATCCGAATTGCAAAACGACATTGACATTGATTTCAATAAAACTAAAGACTAAACAGATTATATGAAGAAGGAAATCACAAATCATAACGATCGTATTGAGGATCTTTGATTGAAGGTATGAGATTTCAAGTTCTCGGATCGGAATGTGAATAGGATCTTTTATACGATTTGTTTTATATTTTTTTCTCAAATACCGAAAATGCCCCTCTGCGTTTATAATATTTAAAAATCCCCTTTACTAAAATGTATGGTCCAGAATGCTTCTCAAGTTTCTCAATTAGTCTAATATTTCTTACACGATCCTAACTCTATATATACACACACACACCCAAACGCTTTTAAATATAAAACTGGGGGACCCATATGGACTCGTTTGTGGGCAACCGTTCATTCCAATAGAGATCTCAAAACACCCCATGGCATAACATTATAACGCGACACTCATGGGGATGACGTCCATCGATGCAACACGATTTTTGTAGGGGTCCTTCAAAGCCCATTGTAGATATGCTGCCTGTCATATACAACTATTACAAACAATAACAAGTCACCTTTATGTCACATTATGTCACATGTTATATAAACACATTTCCCTAACCATGTGTAAATTCTAGTATGTTTTCGTCTATCAAACTACTTTTCTATAATGTTTTGACCGATGTGACATGAGGTTATTGAACAACTTTCTTTCTATTCATCTTTTTGAACCAATTGATAGAAATGTGTACTAAACTCTAGCTTAAACAAATACCCAAAAACAATATTTACATATATATGGATACGTTATATAAGTGTGTGGATACATATATAGCTATATATCAAAAGATAACATTAAAATGTCAAAATCTAGCTATATATAAGTCGAACTATTAATTTCTATTTCTTGTTATCGTGGAATTCGTCATCAAGCTGATAGATCACCCTTACGCGATCAAGGAACTCTTCTTATATCTTGAATGAAGAATTATGGCTAAAAATGTCCCTATGAAACAAAGAGTACCCCAAATTATGAAACTTGTTTGGTAACATTTAATGCCCATGCATTTTTCGTTGTCGTTTGCAAGGGCTTCCTTGCGGTAAAGTATTGCTGCCATGTTTCCAAACAACAACGAACCTATCGGGATGTTAGAGACCACAATGTTATGGTTCACACCGAAGTTCTTGGTCCCAAAAAGCTCTGCAGTAGTTGACACCGAGATTGAGGTGATCGCACCCGTGCAGATCCCGATGGTGGCCGTGCTAATGTAAAGACAAAGGCTATTGTTGTTAAGGAGTAAGAAAAAGGAGGCTGTCATTGGCACCATCATTAGTGCTATTAAAGCTGGTCTTGAAACTTTGTATTTTGCCCTGTAAATATTATTTCAGTTATTGTAAGTAGTTTGTAATCTTAAATCTGATAAAATAAAGACATTACTATTGTTAACAAGATTAAGTTATAAAAATGTCTTAATGGCGTAACAAGAACTTGGTCGGGGTT
Source organism: Helianthus tuberosus (assembly GCA_030545235.1). Taxonomy (NCBI): domain Eukaryota; kingdom Viridiplantae; phylum Streptophyta; class Magnoliopsida; order Asterales; family Asteraceae; genus Helianthus; species Helianthus tuberosus. The sequence continues at coordinate 158,793,296 of CM060353.1, read as the reverse complement.
ATCATGAAGCTGTCTTATTTATCAACTAAAATTTTAGTGTAACACGTACCTTTACAAAAACTTTTATTATAGAAAAAATGAGCGATTATTCACAAAAACTTTTATTATAGAAAAAAATGAGCGATTATGGTGCAAGGTCAATGGACTTCTTGATCCTTTCTGCCGTTGTTTTTATTATTTCTCTCAAAATATTGAGTGGAAATTTTGATAATAAAAAAAGAATTTGTTTTTCTTTTGAAAGCCAAAATAATAATAGTAGTAATAGTAATAGTAATAGTAACAGTAATAATAACCCTCACATTTTCTCTTTTCTTCTATAAGAAATTTTTTTTTCTTGATTGAAATAAATGTGCACCAAAAATGGTGGCTGAAATGGGACTTAGATTTGAATTTATTTTCAACCATAATATTCCTTATCAACATTAAAGGTCACATTAATGAATGTACTACACCTTTTTGGGAGTCTAAATTGTAAGGTTAATCTTTTTTCCACGATACAAAATTGTAACATATACATCAAGAGCCGCACATTGATCTTGAAATTATTACTTATAACATATGCATGTACAACTCCTTTACTACTTTATAATTCTATAAATATATTAATATGAGTTACAGAAAACAAAACAGTGGAAAATTCGATCGAACAAATGATCAACAAACAACATCGTATTCTTATAAAACTCTTTAAAAACTCTTAAGGATTTCTCTATTTTAGGCATGGTTCATGAAGAAGCAGGTATGAGACTTTGAAATAAAACGTAAAAAGATTGGTTTAAAACTCGCCTTGGGTTTTTTACAAGGTCTATAAATTCTCTATTTTAACCCTTTCTAGCCCTTAGTAAGTTTCACCCGTACTTATTAGGATCATATAAAAAGATGGAATAGACTATATATTAAAAAGAAAAGAAATGAAATGATGTAATCAATATAAAAAAATACATTATAAGTCTTAGGGTATATAAAAAAAGATACCTTGAGATTTGGTAGTCGAGTAGGCAAGGAAAGATGCGACCAAAGAAACCAAAAGAAGAAGCCAATGAGACCAAAGAAGAAGTCTTTGAACTCCCACGAGACTCTACAATTTGTCCCAAATTGTTCAAATACACCATACCAACTGTTGCACCAAACATATACACAAAGAAATACAACCAAAAATTCAATCTTTTTATCATTACTTTCGCTTCCATCTCTTCATCTTCACACACAAACAACCCTTCATCTTTCACCCCGTGTTCATTCACCACCCCTCTATTTTCCTTCTCCATGCTACTCTCATCACATACCCTCTTCCCATGACTTCTTATCAAGCATTTGTTCTCCATTCTCTCTCTTAGCTTCTCCATCAAAGGAACCACCAATGGTGCCACCAAGAACACACACATACCGATCAATATTGCCGACGGAGAGCATAGTCCTTTTCTTGATCCCAAGCTTGTGATCACAGCATAAGTTCCTGTAAATATGGTGACCATAAAGATTACAAGAAACCCACCTGATAATCTCCTGGATCTTTGAGTTTTCATCACTCGAACTAACGGAGAAGTGATCAAGCAAACTACAAGGGGTAAAATGCAATTCAACAAAAGATATGATCTTGCTCTTTGTATTGAAGATGATGATTTAAAAAACATATCAACTAAGTCTGAATAAATCTTTGCGCTTAAACCTTGATAACTTGTGGACAACCCGACTGCTAGTTGTCGATCGAACGGGAAATTTTCTATCGCAATCACATAACAAACCGTATTGATCCAACAAATGCTGTTTCCAGCCAAAACTGTTAGTAGAAAAACAAGAGTGTATGGCAAGGAGGAAGTTTTACTTAAAAGGAAAAGATACTGAACACCATAGCCTACAAACCCGAGTGCTGAACCGATTAAAAGAACGATCCAAAGAGGTAGATAAACTGCCGCGATGCCCGATACAAAACCGAACAGTTTTCCAGCATCAGAAGCAAAAGCTAAGTTGTTGAGCTGAAGCTGTGAAAGTGAAAGAAGAAGCTTGAGCTGAGATGAGTAAGCTGGGAAGTTTGAGTTTGTTGCACTTATGGATTGAAGCCAAATTGTACCAACTAAGCTTAGCCATTGAAGGGCCATTGAAAGATTGAAAAAAAATTGTTGAACACTAGGGTTTTTATCAAGAATTTGATATTGTTAATGTAGTGTGTGTTTATTAATTTCTGTTGAGTCTGTGAATATTAATATAGAGTGATGAATAATAGTATGTGGTTTAATGAGAGGCCACCACCATTTTTGTTACACATGGTGTATGTTTGGAGAGTAAATAGAAACCTACGATATGAATGCAGCAATGGTCCATCAATATGGAGTTGCGTACGCAAGGGTTACGATTGCTTACATCAAATGCCAGATAAGTGTTCCATTATTTCGGTCTTTACTAAAGAGTATCAATTTAGAGAACTATTATTTCAACCGCATATTAATGTTAATAATGTTAAAGGGAGTTAAAAATTTTGATTTTGGTTTCAATTTTTTTTAACAATTTAACATAGGTAATTATGGCTCAACTTTAATATTAAAACTAGTATATTATCGTTTAATACACAAGCCTAATTCAGTAAAAATTATATAGTATACACTAGCTTAGAACCTCGTGTTATACACGGGTTATATAAATTTAATTTTATATAATAAGTAATATAGTTATATCTTTAAAATACAATGTATATTGCACGAGTTAAATAAATATAATGTAATCGATTAACATGTACCGTCGTCGAGATATGTATGTAAATAATAAATTCGATGTACAAGTTATTATTAAAATTTTAATTTGTTTTATTTATTTATTATTAGGTTAGAAACATGTGTATTACATGTGATAGAACCAATGGAATATCAGATGATTATTAATAAGCGAAAAAATTAAATAAATGAGGGAGATCCATGAAGTTTGTGTACCCTATTAAATATTAAATAATAATAGTATTAAAAAAATAATTTAACTAAATCTAATTCATTAATTTTTTTTTTGAACATCCAACGAATCCTCCAAATGGGCTACTGGCGAAATTCACCACATCAGGATACATTCGCCTTCCAAACCGGGGAAAACCCTCACATAGGGCCAAAGCCCGTGAAAAATTGCCCGAAGGCGCGACAGTACGATGAGGTAAAACCCGCTCAGTTCAAGGATCGAACTAGCGATCGCCGCCTACTCGCCTAGTCTCTTATCATCACCAGGTGCCGTAGAAACTAAATGCTGGGGGCAGAAATTGAACCTGGGTCACTTGGAACACCAGGTTCCTCTCTTATCACTCCACCACTAGCTCATTGACTGATTTTCATTTATTAGTATAGAAAGATTAAATTAAGTTTTAAATGAACAAAAATGATATAATTATAAAAGAATAAGTATTACCTTTTTAAATACGTGCTATTTGTTTATCTGAATATATATATATATAGGACAAAAATCCGTTAGGAACCACCCCTCATTGCGAGAACCGCGAGAACCAATGTGAACACAACAAAAATACCTAAAAATAGCTAAAAACACACACAAAATTTGTTTTTTTAAATATTTTTTTATAAAAAAATCGCTACTTTTAGTAGCAAAAAAAAAAAAAAATTTTGTCTACAAAAAGTAGCGATTTTAACTTAAAAAATATTAAAAAAAAATTTTTATATTTTTTTTAGGTTTTTTGAGGGTTTAGTTTTTAACATTTTAGCTGGGGGGGGGGGGGGGGGGGGGTGGGGGGTTTAGGTTTTTGGGGTGGGGGGGGGGGGGTTAGGTTTTTTTTAGCTATTTTAGGTTGTGTTCACATTGGTTCTCGCAATAAAGGTGGTTTTCGCATGAACTTTACCCTATATATATATATAGGGCAATTATAGGAAGAAAACTCATATTAGTTAAGAAACCCTAATAAATAGACCTTCTTTTACCACGTGATACACCTTTTTGCAGACGTGTTGCGTGTAACAACCACAGGCTGCCACGTGTTACGTAACAACTTTTACTTTTTTAGAAAAAACTGAAAGTCTACAAAAGTTGTTACACGTAACACGTGGTAGTCTCTAGCTTTTACACATAACACAGTCTGCAAAAAGGTGTAACACGTGGTAAAATGAGGTCCATTTATTCGGGTTTTTTAGTTTTCTTAACTAATATGGGTTTTCTTTCTATCCATCCCCTATATATATATATATAGGGAGGGGCTCATGCGAGAACCACCTTTATTGCGAGAACCGCGAGAACCAATGTGAACAGGGGGCAATACTGTAAATACATAATAAAATTGAGATTAAGAGTCTCCTCCTACACACCTGACATCCTCCTCATAAACACCCACGTCAGACACTCATGGACTTCAAAATTCGTCATCTCAGTTCACTTCCGTCACTCCAGATTCTCTAAAATTCATCATCTGTCATCTTGATCTTACCATTCATCCTTTATTCGTAGTATGTTCGAAATTAGGGCACAAATAAAAGAATCATCGATCATATATGCGAAATTAGGGCAATAAGAATAGAATGATTGAAGATTGTGGCATAATTGGGGAGAATTTGAAGAACAAACGTCCAATGAACTCGCTTGTTGTCAGAATATCCAGCGTCATTACACCATTCTGTGAATTTGTAAGTTTATACACCCTGTTTTGCACATTTATATGTTAAAATGACGCTTAATGGTCGATTCAGATCTTTTATATGTGAATATGAGGCTTAAATTTTAGTTTCATATATGCATTAGTGAAAATGGTGTGATGTATATAATTTTTGAGGGATTAGGGGCGACTGTTGTGATAGCACGATGTGTAGTGTGGTATTTATTTGTTTTTTGTATGTAGTTTTGTTACTGATTAACGTTAAATATGGTTGGTGGTAATACGAAATTCAATTTGTCAAGGGTTAGGGTTTTTTTATTGAAGCAAACCTGTAGATAAGGTCAGTCATGTTAATGAACATGTGCATAGTTATGCACATATGCATATTTTGCCATATTAGTTTAACAAGGTCAGTCATATTGATGAAAATGCGTATAATTATGCACATGTGCATAATTTGATAGAATAGGTTAATAAGGTCAATTATGCACAAAACCCGTTTCCCAGAATATTTAGAATGGAACAAGATAAACGATGCCTGGTGGCGGACCGGTACAATCAGGATAATAGAAACTTTATGTGGGTTTGGAATTGGTCGAGAAGCCCAAGCTCGGCCAAAGAATTACTGGAATGGGCACGAGTTGATCAGGCTCCTCGATAATGTCACTTTATCCGATGGCAAAGATGGTTGGGAATTGTTAGGAGGTAATGACTCTGATTTTTCGGTTAAGACTGTCAAAAACTTCCTGTTTAGCGGCTCCGATTTCAGCAGCAGGCACGTTGTGAAATGGTCGAAATGGGTCCCAAAAAATGCAATATTTTTGTTTGGAGGGCGGTTTTAGATCGTATTCCCACGCTGACTGCACCCCGGGATCGGAACTGTTGGGGCGGATACGTGAAATGTTGTCTGTGTGAAGATGGCGATGAAACAACTGAACACCTTATTTGTTCATGCAGGGTAGCGTCGACTGTTTGGTATGACATCAGTCAGTGGTGCAAGGTGAGTCTTTTTATTCTGTTTTTTGGCTAAAGATATCGTAATTGCCTCTGTAATTGCATCTGAGTTTTGCAATCTGGATAGAGAAGTGAAAGAAGCTTTACATGGCATTATGTTCGTGACAAGTTGGTGTATATGATTAGCCAGGAACAATAAAAGGTTCTTGGAGACTCAAGTTAAACCCGGAGAGATTATCCGTAATATTAAGTCCGTCGGGTTTTTATTGTATAAGAATCGGTCCAAAAATAGGTCCGTAAGTTGGGAAAAATGGTGTAGTTTCGATATAAGGTAGCTGCTAGTTTTCGGTCTTTAGGTTATTGTGTTGAGTTGTTGTTTTTCGTTTTGCTGTAGTGGTTGGTTCGGCCGCCTCCGTTTTGGAGGTTGGCTTCTGTGAATAACATTTACATTAAAAAAAAACTTATGCACATGTGCATAGTTTGTCATAATAGTTTTGTTACTAATTAATGTTAAATATGATTGGTGGTATTATGAAATTTGATTGGTAAGGGTTAAGTTTTGTTATTGAAATAAACCTGTTGATAAGGTCAGTCATGTTAATGCACATGTGCATAGTTATGCACATATGCATATTTTGTTAGATTAAGTTAATATGAATGTATTACGGCATATGCACACGTGCATTATTACCTTAATCATAAACATTGTACATATTGTATGTAATATGTTTACTTCACATGCGCATACATGAAATAATTGATGTAATATATGTAATGTATGCAGGAAAAAGTTATTCGAAACTGCTCATTGATTGACAACAAAGACGTATTTGATTAATAGGTTAACGGATGAAAAATACCAGGGAAAATGATGGACGAAGAGGCGTTTCAAACAGGAGGAGTGTTGGAAGATAGTTATGAAATGGAAAGAAGATCAGAAGGTGTGAGGTTGTGAACTAATGCGAATGTTATGTAGGTAGTTTGTGGATATGCAATTTATAAAGACATTTTTTTGTTTTCTTGATGTCTTTTGATTGTAATATGTGGGTAGTTTTACGATAACGGTTGATATAAGAAGTTTGTCTTATACGATGTCTTATATGGTGGTTGATGGGTTAAAACTCTATTTGATTGTTCAGGTATATTGGTTTAATATTTGATGTATTATGTTGTTTGGTATAGAAAATGTTGGTATTGCACATGTGCAAAGTTTGATATAGCATATCATATTACGTATGTGGTACCCTATTACGTATGGGGTACCACATTGCATATGATGATGTATATGTAAAGGAAAACGGATTACATGTAGTTAAGATATTCATGTATGTACAATGTATGCACATGTGCATTGGTTGAAAAATAACAATATGTAGTGAAACATTAAACATGTATGCACATGTGCATTGTTTGAAACAATTACCATGTGGGAGAAACAGTAACATGTATGCACATGTGCATTTTTCATAACAGTAACCATGTTGGTAATATTTGTTAGGTGGTCAATAATGAAATTACATACGCTTATGTATAATAAGTAATTGACATCACATCCTATTTGTCACTGATCTGAATATTGGTGTTGTGTTTACAAAAGAGTTGATTTCTCTTATATCATTGTGATATGTATTTGTATTCCTGAGAGAAAAATTGCAGCTGATATAGTTAATACTGTTGGGATTGAGTCTGCAAATCAAGTGGCGAATATCTTTACCAAGGGATTATTACCTCGGATGCATGATGAGATGTGTAAGTCTTTGGGTCTTATTAATATGTTTTAAATATAAAACTGAGAGGGGGTGTAAAAATAATACATGTATTATAAGTCAGTTTTATATTTTCAATATTTAACCATTTGTTAATTTGTTCATTATGAGGTTGGGCTTGTTCAAGTCTTACTGGGCCTGTCAAAGAGTTGTTAAAAGGCCGATTAAAGGATGGGCTTTTATACGAGTTGTGTTCGTGTATCAAAGAAAGAGTGGAGGCCTTTGAAGACCATATATGAAGCTACGGGACAACAGACTTCAATAAAAAAGAAAATCTCATTCAGAAAAGTCGTTCAAGATACTTGTTTCCAGAATTCTCTCTAGTTCCTCTCTCTAAACATCGTTTAGGGTTTCTGTTCATTTGGTCACTGTTTGTTTTGTATTAGTGATCATGCTGTGAGATCTTGTGATAATCGATGATTATCGTATTGATAATCATCTGTAGTTGAGAGTTGTGTCCCTTGTATCTTTGATTCATTCTTTGTTTCTGCTGTAATCTTCGAATCTGTAGGATAATAAAGCCAATAACAATATGTAGTGAAACATTAAACAAGTATGCACATGTGCATTGTTTGAAACAATTACCATGTGGGAGAAACAGTAAACATGTATGCACATGTGCATTTTTCAAAACATTAACTATGTTGGTAATATTTGTTAGGTGGTCAATAATGAAATTACATACGCTTATGTATAATAAGTAATTGATATCAAAGTATCATGATCACAATCATAACCTATGAATACGTATACAGACAGTGCAAAATGATTGTAAACAAAAAGAATAATGCTTAGAAACTGTTTGTCATTATATATAGGATAAATGTCTACGAGGTTACTCAGGTTCACATATATATGCAAGGTCTTTAGCATCATCATCAACATCTTCATCAGTATCATTGGAATCAACGTCCTCCCAACTGTTAAACGTACTGTTTATAATAGGGATGTATTCAGCATCAACATCGGGTATCCAATATGGTGTGCCATTAGGTGTAGAAGTCGTAATTGTTCCTGTATAAAGAAAAAAGAAAAAACATATAAGATTGTGATTAATATGGTATATGGTAGATGGTGTGTATATGCACGATGTATAAATGTTTAACATTTTTTTTGGTGGTGAGTATGGGGTGTTGGTAATGTGATGCACATGTGCATAATTATGTACTGATGGTTAACAGTTTATTTGTGATGATTACGGATTGTTGGCACATGAGCATGTTCATGTTAATGATGGTTAACAGTTTACGGATGACGAGTATGGGTGTTATCAACATAATGCACATGTGCATGATCAGTGACGAGTATGGGTGTTATCAACATAATGCACATGTGCATGATCGTTGTATTGATCAAGCAGATAAACAAAAAAAATGAACAATTTATATAAACAATGATACAGGAACATAGAGTAACCAAACAAATGTTAAATAAACAATGATATAGTAACATAGAGTAGTAAAGTATGTAAAAACTAGAAAAACAAACAATGAACAATGATAAATAAAAACTGATACTGGAAAATAGAGTTATCAAGCATGTAAAAACTATCTCTGTATACTACCTTTAGTCTCCTATCGTATAAATTGTAATTGTTGGTATAAATTGCAATTGCTGTTGGTCCAGATTTGTGGGTGATGTAGCAGCCGATGTTGAAGTATTGTCATCGGAAATTGAGTATTCAGCGGAAACTGAGTGTTCGGCTACAACACATTTTCTGAGGTAGACATAGATTCAGTAGTATGGATATAAAAAAATGGGTCTTTTTATAAGCTGAAGTTGACCTAACTTTGTTAATGTCATTATCAGATTGACGAGGAGGGTATATATGTGACGAATCAGAGGATGCCATCTGTATTACAAAGGGGTTACAACTGAAACTATGTTTATTTGTATATGGATGACAAAAAACAATATAATCGGACAAAAAAAGGATGTAATTTGTTGTGATTACCGGATAAATGAAGTATTAAACGGAGTAATCGTATAAGGACGAGCCGGATTAGTTATCGCAGTGGTGACTTATGAGCAGATGTATGAACGTCAACAGATGGGTTGTCGCCGGAGGAGTTGTCGTCGAAGGAGTTGTCACGGTGGTGGTGCGGTGGTGTTGCGGTGGTGGCAGAGGCGATGTGTCGGCGGCGGCAGCGGTTGTCAAGGGGGTAGTAGCAGTGAACGATTTGGGTAGTAGCAGTGAACTAAACCCTAATGATTTGAACAGGACGAGGATATAAACCCAGTTAGATGGAATTTCACTTTAATTACAAAAATGCCATGTGTTCACACTGGTTCTCGCGGTTCTCGCAATAAAGGGTGGTTCTCGCATGATCTTCTCCCTATATATATATATAGGGGACCGCTAAAATGAAAACCACCTGCAGTTGTAAGAACCGCGAGAACCACTCTCAACCAATCAGAAAAAGGGGTAATTTTGTCATTTCCTTTAAATGTCCAATCTATCATCTCTCCTCTTTAAAGTTGCAGAACCATCTCTCATCTCTCCTTTTAGTCTTCATCTTCAACCTCACACATCCCTGCTCCATCTCTCTCTCTCTCTCTCTCTCTCTCTCGTTGACATCCAGCCCCAACCTCAAACCAACCACCACATCGCAACCACAGCCCCCACCCCCGTCACACACTGAAGAACCACCGACCACCAGCACCACCGTCTGGTGGTGGTGCGACGACGGAACCGAGAAAGGAGGGTGGCAGCGAGGAGATGAGAGAGAACGATGGCGTACGGCGGCGAGATGAAATAGATCAGAGAGACGGGGAGAAAGAGGAAAGAAAGAGACCCGGGAGGCAGAGATGAGAGAGAGAGACCGGTGGCGATTTCCAGCGACGGCGCCGCCGCCACGGCGGTGGTGACGGCGGTTGCTTCTGATGACGATGAAGATTTACGAGGTTCAAAATCTGAGTTTTTTTTTCCGATCAGTAGGCTTGTCCCGTTAGAGGTTTCAAAATCTGAGTTTCTTTCTTTTGGAGATTTCCATTCCATCATGAATAAACAATTTAATCTGAATTTATTTCTTCAAAATATGCTTTCTGCGTTTTACAAAGTTGTTTTAATCCATGAAATTTTGTTATATTTCAAGTTTTGTTATGGAAGTGGAACAATGAAGTAGTTGGTATAACTTTATAATAATGGAAAAGTTGTTTTCAAATTAAATTGTTATACATGATGGAATAGAATTGATTACAATTTATAAAGACGATGATGCTGATGTCGAATGTGTTGAATGTTTGGATAGTGATTTCGAATCACAACAGTTTTTGCTGGGTTTGTTGGTGATTTGTGAATGTGTTGAATGTTTGAACAGTGATTTTTGGTAGATTCGAACAGTGATTTTTGGCTGGGTTTGCTGGTGATTTTAAATCTTTGAATCTGTGGGTTTTGATATGGTCGATTGGGGCGGCGATGATGAAAAAAAAAACGTAAATTTAGATGACGATGACGCGGCAAGGACGGCGGAGGGTAGGTTTTTTGAACCTGCAACCCCACTTTTGCAGCCCTTTTGATTATCGGATAATCTGAGCCAAACCCCTTTTTTTCGGGATACACTTTGTTTTGATGTTGTTGGATTCCCCCCCCCCCCCCAGTCGATGATGATAACCATATATCTGAGACACCTCCCGAGTTTGCGATTTCTGGGTGCGTTCGTTTTTTCGTAAAACAGTTTTTGTAAAAAAAAAATTTAACCGTAAACTTTTTAACGTAAACTGTAACTTTTTAACGTAAACCGTAAACTTTTTAACGTAAAACGTAAAAACGTGAAGCGTAAAAAGTTTTACGTAAAAAGTAAAAAGTAAAAAGTTTAACGTAAAACGTAAAAACTAAAAAGTTTTAACGTAAAACGTAAAAATTTTACGTAAAACGTAAAGAGTTTTACGTAAAACGTATAAATTTTTAACATAAAACGTAAAACGTACAACGTACAACGTAAAACGTAAAAACGTAAAACGTAAAAAAAGTAAAACGTAAAAACGTAAAACGTAAAACTTAAAACGTAAAACTTAAATCGTAAAAAATTGAGCTAAAAAATTTTATCCTGTAAACCGTAAATTTTTTTTTGGAAAAAAAAACGGGCCGTAAAATATGGAACGTAAAAAACGGCGCGAAAAAAACGGGGCTAAACGGGCCGTAAAAAAAATTGGGCAAAACGGGGCGTAAAAAAAATTGGGCGGAGACGAAGCATAAAAATGGCGCGCAAAAAAACGTGTAAAAAACGGCGCGTTAAAAGGACGTGTAAAAAACATGTAAAAAACGGCGTGTAAAAAACGGCGCGTTAAAAAAACATGTAAAAACGACGCTTGAAAAAACGGCGCGTAAAAAACAAGAGGCGTGAATGCGGCGCATAAAAACGCCGCGAAAAAAAACGGGACGTAAAAAACGTCGCGGTAAAACGCGACACCAAAAACCGGCGCGCAAAAAAAATTCGCTTTGTTAAAAAAATCTGAATTTAAAAATTGGGTTTAATAAAAAAATTATTCTTGAAAAATAAAAAGTAATATATTAAAACTAAAAAGTAATAAAAAAATAATAAAGACAAAAAAACAAAATAGAGTAATTTTACTATACTACCCTTTTGAATTAAAATATTAAAGACATAATAAGACAAAATCTATTTAATATTAATTTTTGTTACTTTCAATCTCATTTATCCATCTTCTTCATCTAAAGGCTAGAAAGTGGTTCTCTCAGTTCTTACAACTGGAGGTGGTTCTCATTTTAGCGGTCCCCTATATAGGGGACCGCTAAAATGAGAACCACCTCGAGTTGTAAGAACCGTGAGAACTACACCGTACGGTGCGAGGTGGACCAAAATTTTTTTTCATAAACGTAGATGCGTGTATTATAAACACAATTAAAAAAAATTCAAAAAAAAATGTCGTGTGTGTAGTTTTGAGCACCACAAGTTTGTGTTTACGGGTACCGTAAATTCTACCAAAAAATTTACGGTACCCGTAAACACAAACTTGTGGTGCTCAAAACTACACACACGACATTTTTTTTTTTGAATTTTTTTTTTACAAATGTGTTTATAATACACGCATCTACGTTTGTGAAAAAAAAAATTTGGTCCACCTCGCCCCGGATCAAAAAGTTTTCACGGTTCTTACAGCTCGAGGTGGTTCTCATTTTAGCGGTCACTTATATATATATATATATATATATATATATATATATTATGGTCCAATTGAGAACCACTCTTATTGCGAGAACCAATGTGAACACAAAAAAAATTCCTAAAAAAACACACAATTTTTTTTTAAACTTTGTAAAAAAAATGGCTATATTTTGTCGCTAAAACGGTGTGAACGGATCCTAGTCGAACACGTGACGCGTGATGTAATCAAGGCGGAGGGGTTTTTGTCCTTTTATTTTCTTTTCCAGTGCATCTCTCACACACCGTTGTCATTTGTAGCGTGTAGGATTTTTTGGCATGTAGTTAAAAACAAAAGCTCTCTGGCATTTTATTGTTTTTTTAGATCTACCGCGATGAATTAATCGTTTTTGTCTTACAAAGTAAATATGTTGGCGTTTATGGCGTTCCCAAATTTATTATAATCGATTACTAATTCAAACAATGCAACTTTTTGGCGTTTTCTTGTTTTTTGTAGATCTGTCCAAATAAAATTAATCATTTTTGTCTTATAAAAGTAAAAATCTTGGCGTCCATGACGTTTCCAAATTCATTATATACCTTTAATAATTCAAACATTTCAGTTTTTTTGGCGTTTTTGTAGATCTGTCCAGTTGAATTATCCGTTTTGTCTTATAAAAGTAAATATCTAGGCGTTCATGGCGTTTCCAAATTCATTATAATTCATTAATAATTCAAAACATTACAAATAAGACGAAATCAAACTAAACTAATATTCTTCTGTGGATTGTATTAGCCAAGTAAATGGTTTTATTAGCCAAGTAAATTCTCAAAACTAATTAACTTTTGGTGTCTGGCGTTTGTTTTTCACATGTTTTGTTAAAGCTTCTCAAAATGTGAATTCTGGCGTTTGCACTTCTCGCCGACATTTTAAAGCTTCTCTTTTCTCAATAATGTCAGAAGTGTATGCAGATGCTCTGCATGTTCCTCTTTACTCTTAGAGTAAATTAGAATATCATCTATAAAGACAATTATGAATTTATCCAGGTATGGTTTACATATCATGTTCATCAGAGGACATTTAGTGACGAGAACTTGATTCCTAAAGTATCTATCTATCTTCATAGCTAGACTTACTTGTAGGATGTTTAGAGTACTAATATTGAAGCCCCTGTTTGGATTCATTGTGTACTTTAATGCATGTTAGATTAGACGATGTGACAAGAACCTGACCCCTGTAGTATCTATCTATCTTCATAGTTAGACATATATGGGATGTTTAGAGTACTAATATTGGAGCCCCTGTTTGGATTCATTGTGTACTTTAATGCGTGTTTACGAGATGGAACAAGTTGATGATTATGTGTTTATGTTGTAGTTGTGATTTAGATAACGAAACGGGTATAATAAAATAAGAACATGGTGGATATGCCACTGGTACTTCCTATATATAAGTGTTCTTATTTTATTATTCTTGTAGCGTTACCTGGATCACTTTAGGATTTTGTGTATGATTGTTTCAATGTTTGATTATCGAAATCTTCGTAGAATCTCCCATATTTTTATATGTTAGATTCTTAGAAAGATATCTGAAGTATTATCATGACTCATTGATTTGATTTATATAATACTTACATAAGTTTTGATTTATTTCAAAACAGTTATTATTAATCCTTGATTGAATTTCTAATAACATATTAACGAGTTTTTACAATGGTTTAAACGAGGTTACGATGTAAGGCATAAAATGACTTAGTAATAATCATATTGCCATATACAAACCTATTTGTCACGAGTTTTCACGATTAAGATTATGTATTGCAATACTAAACTTTCATGTATCCCTGCAATACATGAAAGTGCAGAGGACATTTTAAAGCTTCTCTTTTCCAGAATTCACATGCAGAGGATGTTTTGTGACATTTTGGCGTTTTATAAAACCTATGTATTCGCCGACATTTTAAAGATTCTCTTTTCCAGAATTCACATGCAGAGGATGTTTTGAAAGTGTCTTATCAAGTGTCTTAAAGCTTCTCTTCTCAAAATGCGTTCGGACCGCCGACATTTTGGTGCAAACACGTTCGGACCGCCTAACTAGTCCTATGACAAGTATTATGTGCCTTAACATATCTAATTATGTTATATAATCAGTTTAGATGTCAAAACATGTGTTACATATGCTTAAAATGAAATTATGCGCAAAAAGGGCATTTTGGGTCATTTTCCTAAGGCATATAAACTACATATCATACGACTAACTAAACGAAGTGACCATAAGGTATAACCTCGGAAGGTTATTCCCTATACAACTATGGTCACAATACATGTTTGGTCGGATCCTAATGATCGACCAAGCGGGTCGGGTTCGGAAGTCTAAGCGGTTGTTTAGACCGCTTATCTTACGACCCTATATAAACACTAAACTAAAAGTGACGAGTTAAACATGTTAAAACATGTTTAACTAAGTTTAGAAAACAAGTTTGATATCAAAACAAATGGTTTTGATACCCAAGAATAGTTTGGTTGCAAAATACGCATAAGCACGTATTTTGACCAAAACTATGACTCGTCACTACGCCTAATTAACGTGGTAATCAGTAGGTATAGTCACAAGGGACTATAACCATCGTGATTACACTCACGTTGCGAAGTTCAAACGAACTTTGTGTTGACCAAAGAATGGTCAAAGCAGAAAGTCAAACACTGTTTGACTTTAACGCTTGAAAAATGATAACAAGCATGAAAGAAACTTACAAAGGGTCTAAGCAATGAAGGTTTGATCTTAAAATGCTCAGGTATGAAGCTAAGGCTTTAACTTAGAGCAATTCTTAGATCCAGTGTGAAGAATGAAAGAAAATCAAGTGGGTTTATATAGGATTCCAAGAACCGTTAGGATCGTTTCTCGTAATTCGTGTTTTAATCTAGACGTTACATGTGTGGCACATGGTTTTAAATACCATGGGAACAAGCTCCTAGTATTGCAAAACAATGGATCAAAACCATCAAATTCAGCCAAAATGACCAGATTCATAGTTTCTGTCTGATCTGCTGTCGCGGGCCGCGTAGGTGGACACCCTGGGCTTCGCGCCCCGCCTAGCCTACTTTGACAGGTTGTCAAAAATGGTCCCTGCAAGCCTGAAACTTGGTTTTTGATGCATTCTGACACGTTTAAGCCCCGTTAACCCCATTTCAAAGCTCTAAAATGAAGTTAAAGTATAGGGAACTTAAAATATGCTCAAAAACATATCGGACGTCGGTTCGTTTGGTCGTACGATCGCGTTGTTCGGTTAATTACGAAGGAAGTCGTAACGAACGCGAAATCCATCCAAATTACGCGATGAGTGAAATTCTAACATTCCAAACACTAAAATAAAATATTTTAATGATTATAAAAATTTTTGGATGTCCGGATATATTCAAAACGTGAGATATGTGCGTAAATGCAAACTTATGCACTTTTTGACGCTTTTAGTCCTTATTGATCAATAAGCGTATTTTTGCATAACGAACCCCTCAAAGCTTATTTATTAGATATGTAAAGGATATTTAGGGTACGTTTAGCTTATGATCAAGTTCCGGAATGTTCGTTACTATACGAATCAGTAGACTTTCAAAGTTTGACGCAAATAGTCCTTGTGATCGAATAAACTTGTTTTTGACACACCAAAGCCTTCAAAACCTATTTCTAAGTTATATAAAAGTTATTTAAGGTATGTTAAGCCTATGTCACTATTCCGGAGTGTTTACCGCATTAAACTGATTACGTTTATGCATCAGTTCGCGTATAACTTTCCAGAAAGCGATTTAAAGCTTGAAAATGAATTAGAATTAAAACGTGAAATTGTCAAATGCAAATAAACAAATTTTGAGACCAAAACACATTGTTTCATTGATAAAAGATAGTGTCCTATATCGTGTGGTGTTTATAGAGCACAAGTGTCACAATTAGGTTCTAAAATTTGTTGGTCTAGAAATAAGGGTAACAGTGGTGGTTCAGCTATTTGGTTTAGGTTAGAGTCTACTGCGGTAGTGGCTAGCATATGGAAATCTGTTAACTGCCTATCGAGTTCCTCTTCCCATAGTGGTCTATTGACTCCTTCCTGAGTTTGGGCATTCACTTCCCTATTAGCTTTTACTATTGCTATTTGTTGTTGTAATTTCTTCATCCTCTTTCTCCTCTCATGCGCTCCTCTATTAAACCATCCTCTCTTTTTAGAAGGGAACGGTTCCTCAGACTGTGCCTTAAAAATACATATTTCTTGCTCAGTATCAGCTAAGTATCCTGAGGGATTTGGCTGAGATGAGATTCCTTCATCTTTTGGGGAACTAGCTAATTGACGATAAGCGTCGGATGTACCTTGCTCACTCATACTTTAAACTAACAAATAGTCAAATAACACAAAACAATAATACATGTATTTACACATAGTCACATAAATTATTTCCTAACACAATTTATTTAGAATTTAAGTGTCAGCAGAACACTTCATTTGCTTAAACCAGTGGTTGTAGCTCTGATATCACCTTCTGTCGCAACCCCCGACCCCTGCCCCAAGAGCGGGTGGCCGCGGTTACTCAGAGCGGGTGGTATCGGTGTTTATTAATTTTATAGTGGAAAGTTTTCATCAGGACCGTAGTTAGGAAATATGTTTATTAGAGTTGAAACACCAAACTTTTTATAATAAATAAATAGGATAAAAGCCAAGTTTCCATTACAATACATTTATAGGGATAATCCCTAATTATTGAAAACAAAGTCTCCTTTTTGTTTAGGTAACTTTTATAGCCACTTTTCCAAGCCTTCAGTGCTCTCCAGCTGGCTTCTATTGGCTTTACATTTAGTTACCTGAAACGCGTTTTAAAAAGGTTTTATCAGCAAGAAATACTTGCGAGTGCATCCCAGTTTAATCAAAATAGTTTTATAACTTCACAGGATTGAGAGCATCCGCGATTACAATGTTTATATTAATCCAATTACTCTTTCGGTGCTGTCAATCCTAAATTGTGGTCATGCTACTATTTGCAATAGTAACGAGTGCCAAGTAATGTATACAAAACCCCAACATACCAACAATAATTGTAGAATACATATACTCAATCACTGTTAATTATAATTGAAAACAATTGAGGTTTTGTAAAAACAGTTTACAAAAAGAAGAATGACTCACATTGTTTACTTAGGTAAAACTAAAGCTTCCTGGTGTATCTCCTGGTTATTATCTATTAAAAATTAACAATGCACACGTGTTAGTAAGATAACCCAAATCACATTAACCATACAACTCGAGACAAAACTCCAATGACTGAGTCAGGCAGAGCCTTGACATGCATTACGGAGTCCTAGATCAATCGGGTGTAACACGAGACAGAACTCCAACGACTGAGTCAGGCGGAGCCTTGACATGCGTTACGGAGCCCTAGATCAATCGTGTAAGGTAAAAAATAGGGTTATAATATTTACAACGGGGCAGAGCTTTGCTAATTAGAGGTATTATTTCCTGAGAGTTTTAGCTTACAGAGAATTTGAGAGAGAAAAGAAAATTGAACGGTGAACTAATGAGGCTGAAGCCTCTATTTATAGGGCTGGTCGAGGGGTCCCTCGCTCCCCGCGAGGACCACCCCCTTCTCCGTTCACGGCCCGCGAGAGCCACAAAGGCGGCTGTAGGCTTGGCCAGTCATCGAGTAGGGTTGCCACAAGCTAGGACACGTGGCGCAATGCCTTGTCCGGCAAACCAAGCCAGTCGCGCCCCGTGACAGACACAAGGGTACCGGGTCGCCGCTCATGAGAACCTTATATATTTGTTTTTTATAAATATCAAGGGTGTTCGGTTTCGTTTCTTATATAAGGGGTATATAAGGAACGTTTAAGGATGTGTTTAAGGGTTTTAGGAGTGTTGTTATACTTAGCCTTCATTCTAGCCGACCCGGATTCTGTGACACCTGTGCCTCCACGGCCATCAAACAAATACCAAATCAATGAAATATTGTATTTCATACTTGGGATTTGTATAAATATGTGTGTCATTTGCACATATCAATTCTTGTTCGATTTCGAGCTCTAAATCGCTTTCTGGAAGGTTATACGCGAGCTGATGCGTAAATATAACCAGTTTAATACAACAAACACTCCAGAACTGCGAAAGTATGCCGATTCATACTGTAACGGACATTCCGGAACTTGACCATAAGTTAAACATACCCTAAATATCCTTTACATAGCTTAGAAATAGGCTTTGAAGAGTTCGGTGTGCTAAAATAAACATTTTGGTCATTCAGGGACTAAAAGCGTCAAAAAGTGCATAAGTTTGCATTTTCGCGCATATCTTACGTTCTGAATACATCCGGACATCCAAAAATTTATGTAATCATTAAAATATTATGTTTTAGTGATTGGAATGAAAAAAATCCATTCGTCGCGTAATTTGGATCGTTTTTCACGTCCGTTCGTGTTTTGTCGTAATTAACCGAATAACGTGATCGTACGGCCAAACGAACCGACATCCGAGATATTTTTGAGCATTTTTCATGTCCACTATGTTTAGGAATCATTGTAGAGCCTTGAAAATGGTTTAACGGGCCTTAAACGTGTTGAAAAAGGCCTTAAACTTACGCGGGGCGCCTAAAACTCCCAGTTCAGCAAAATCTGTTTTCCAGCCATTTCCAGCTGTTCCCATGGTTTGCAAATGGTTTTAAGCTTCCTATGGGCTGGTTTTGGGTGCCCATGGTATTTCAAATCAGTGGGTGCAAGTGTAAGGCCAAGATTAAAGCTCGTTTTTCGATGAACGATCCTAACGGTTACCCGAAATCTATAAATACCCCAAGCTTTTCATTTGCAATCCACACCTTGATCTGATTTGTTCTCTAAGTTGGAGTTCTAACACTCCATACCTGAGAATAATTAGATCAAACTTCCATTTCTTGAACCTTTTGTAAGTATTCTTTCGTTATTTTACGCGTTTTAAGCATGAAAGTCAAACTATTTTTGACTTTCAGCTTTGACCAATTTATGGTCAACACGAAGTTCGTTTGAACTTCGTAACGTGAGCGTAATCACGATGGTTATAGTCCCTTGTGACTATACCTACTGATTACCACATTATTTAGGCATAGTGACGAGTCATAGTTTTGGTCAAAATACGCGTTTATGCGTATTTTGCAACCAAACTATTCTTGGGTATCAAAACCGTTTGTTTTGATACCAAACCTGTTTTTCAAACCTCGTTAAACATGTTTTAACATGTTTAGCTCATCACTTTAAGTTTAGTGCTTATATAGGGTCGTAAAGGTAAGCGGTCTAAACAACCGCTTAGACTTTCGAACCCGACCCGTTTGGTCGATCATTAGGATCTGACCAAACACATTAGGTGACCATAGTTGCATAGGGAATAACCTTCCGAGGTTATACCTTATGGTCACTTCGTTTAGTTAGTTGTATGATAGGTAGTTTATATGCCTTAGGAAAATGACCAAAATACCCTTTTTACGCATAAATCCATTTTAAGCATATGTAACCTAAATTTTGACATCTAAACTGATTAGGTAACATTATTAGACATGTTAAGGCATATAATACTTGTCATAGGACTAGTTAGGCGGTCCGAACGCATTTTACGCGAACGACACGTTAAAGTAACGTAAGCTACCTAAACGGGTCGTAATGGGTCGTAAGCACTTAGGTTAGGTTTTGTTTTAGAATGTAGGCTTTGTTAAACCATATTACATAAGTTCCTATACTCATTTGGTTTACGAAACCTCATTCTATCCGATCTTCCGATTTAGGTCCGGTTATTAATGTAGTTATCTATATTAGGTGCCATTTGATTTCCGTGATCCCTCTAGCTTTGCTTGGTTGTTGTTCAAGACTTCTAAGCATCCTCAAGTTAGTACATAGTTCCCCTCTTTTACTGTTTTCAAACATTTTGGGGTGAAACACATGTGCCTACTTGTTACTTTCGTGCTTTTCATGTTTTCATATCATATGCTTGTTATGTTCATTAGTACACTTATAGTACATGATTTCATTATGTTTTTGCTATGTATCTCCATTTAGTGCATACTTAGTACATTGTTTTACATTACATTTTATGCTATGTATGTTCATTTATTGCATACTTAGTACATTGTTTTACATTGCATTTCTATTGCATATGTTCTCGTAGCATATGGACACATTGTTTTACATTTCTACCTTGTATGTTCACTTAGCATACTAGGTACATTATTTTCATAAAACATGCTTACATTTGGTATAACATTTGGTTTGTTTAACGAAACTAATACATTCATTAACACCGATCATGCCGCTCGGTAGTAGGTAGTGGTACCATAGGACTTGACAACTCCCATTTCTGAAATCCTAGGTTTGTTTGGGTGGAAGAAATGACCGAATCCGAATACATTTCTAGGTAGACCTTTGACTTTGTTCTAGGGTTTATCCTACAGTCTCAAGGCTTGGATGGAGACGTATAACATTACCGCATAAGTGTTTGTATCAGTAAAGCATGCATTATTTTACAAAACATAACTTTTGATTATAATTTATCAAATGCATTGTTTTGTACATTTCTTTCTTATAGGGTTGAGTAAATGCTTTTAATCAATAAATGCTTTTATTCACTATACATTACATTTAGTTATACATGAACATTTTTACATTGATGGCTTGTTTGGGTAAATGATTTAAGTAACGAGACGTGTGTAATATGATAAAAGCATGGTGGATACGCCGCTGGTACTTCCTATATATAAGTGTTTTTATGGTATTACATATCGTAGCGTTATTTAAACCATTTCAAGTTAGACATAATACATTTTACACTTATATCATATCTTCATGAAACATTG
The DNA here is from genome assembly GCA_030545235.1 of Helianthus tuberosus. Classification (NCBI taxonomy): domain Eukaryota; kingdom Viridiplantae; phylum Streptophyta; class Magnoliopsida; order Asterales; family Asteraceae; genus Helianthus; species Helianthus tuberosus. The sequence continues at coordinate 158,772,054 of CM060353.1, read as the reverse complement.
TTTTACAAACAACATATTTTATACAAACTCATTTTACTTGGTTATTTATTCATCTGTGCATCTTTCTTTTATATCATCTGATTTCTTATCACTGTTTGTATGATTTATAAAAGAAAACATTTTACAAGGTTCATGACTAATTTTTGTTAAAACGTTTTCTTTTAAATTTACAAGTCATGAATCCTATTTTAATAAAACCTATGTATCTCACAGGCATTTTTATGGTGACGTACCTATTTTCACATGTGTTCTCAGGAGATGATGCATAGGATTGATCAAGATACACTTAGGCGGACTTGGGCCTTAGTAACAATAAAAGATGCAAGACAAGTTAATTATGTTATGATTCTTTGTTTTTAAAACATTGTAACTTCTTTTATTCAATAAAATAAAATTTCAAATTTCCATGTGTTATGAAACAAAGATTCTGTTACAACACTCCCCGGCGTTTCCGCCACGATTTGTTGTTTTACGTGGTCGGGGTGTGACAGATTCCCAGCCTATAATAAGATTCGGTACTTGCGTTTCAATCTTTTGAAAATACGTCAGCTTTCGCTGGTAAATACAATTAACTGACTTGTTTTGAAAACAGTTTTTCAAAAAGAGTTTTATACATAGAGAAAACCCATAGGTAATCTTTTAATATTTCTTGGGATTTTATTCTTGTTACCAGATTTACATACTTGTCATACAATCGGGAACCAGAGAACAAAGCCGGTCATTTTTAGTGCTATAATGATTACGGTACACACCAAAGTTGAATAAAACGTGTCTTGCAATTGGTATGCCTACCCCTGCACGCTATTCCGTATGGCCTTAACAGTATATGAGTCGGGATGTCCGGACATGGTACCCATAACCCCCAATCGTTTTAGTTATCAAGTAAAACGGAATAAACCAGATTCTTACATTTATGCGCAACATAGACGGCCCATTTACGTAATACCCGCTCCACGTGGCGTATTCGCCATCCCAAGTTTAAAAACTAAAATAAGTTAAGAGTATTTACCTTTTTGCTAGCTTCCAATCAATATGATTATAATTTAGCAAAAAGCCGCAAGTCTAAGTACTATTGACCCAAGTCCAATTATCTAGGGAGTACTATAGTCTGGAATGAACAGATTTATTATCTGTTAGAATGTATACGGGTCAAAGGTTAGTTCCTTTAGATATGACCCGTTAATTAAGAATAGGTTCACTAGTTTAAGTGTCAGAATATGGTTTATATATATCCGAGTGCAACGACTCAATGGATAAAGGTTATTTAACCAAGCATTCTGATTTGGAGAGATTTTGAAACACCTAGACCCGTTACGCCTAGCTTATGCAAACTAGGTTCGCATAACTAGTTATGCGCATAAAAACGGGTTTTGAAGGTCGGATGGGCTTATGACAAGTCTTAGTATCAAAACACATTTTTAGATGAAGTATCTACTAACTTAAAGTCAGATTATAAGTCTGTTTTAATTTAAAAAGGGAATATGTCACAGAATAGTAACCAAGTTTCAAAAGTGTTCTAATTAGGTCACTCGTATCATTTTTGTCCCAATTAGATAACTTAACATTCAAATCGAGTCATGTCCGTTTTCTATGTATCAAGAAAAAAATGAAGAATAAGATGTTGGGGTCGGATTATTTTAATATATGAAATTATATTTATTAAAAATAAAAACATTTTAATTACCCCAATTTAAAATCATTCTTTTGGTTCATTTGACCACCTAGGGGCATTGTGGTCATTTTAACAATATAATTGCGACTTGTCATAAAAACTCATCTAACGGACTGACCATCTAGTATAACTTCTTGTCACACCCCGATATTTCCACATATCACCGGTGGGCCCGGTGGGGAGTATCGTGACGTAGTTGATATCATCATGGTCAAACATACACAGAATAGCACAGCGGAAGTCTTGGAATATAAAATATTATTACAAACTCAAATGTCTGAAAATATCAAAGTATTTATTATAGACGGGTCTGTAATATCAAATCCACAGGAGGATCATTACAGAATGTATAAAATGAAGTTCAGCAGACTTTAAGGCATCTTTAAGGATTTACAAGATCCTCTATTTCGACACCGATAAATCCCCCAGCCTATTACGAGTAGTACCTGCCACTTAGTCTTTGGAAAATACGTCAGTTTTCACTGGTAAATACAATTAACCGACTCATTTTAAAAGAGTTTATGAAAATTGATTTAAGTGCACAAAGCACAAACCATTTATAACTTGGGACAATCTTTAATAAAATCTTGTATACTGTTTCACATGTTTGTCATACATATGGGGCCGGCTTGGAAGCCGGTCATGATTAACCGACTCACCACTTACAAAACCCACGAAGGAGTTATCCCTAACATGTGGGTTATTTATATTTTAGCATTTGCATCTGTCGGGTGTATGCCTACACCCCGTGCATAGGTCGTGGCCATTTTTAACTTTAATGAGCCGAGGATATCCAGGACACGGTCGTTAACCCCCAATGTTTATGTTATCAAACAACACAGATTAAAACGGGTTATGCTGATCATATAGACTGTTAGGGTTGGGTATAACCCACCCTTTGGATAGGGGATTATGAGGTTCACCACTATCTTTGTCTTATTGAAAATAGAGTAAAGTGTAGCCCGTAGGCATTCCATCACAAGGGATGTTAATATTATGATTATCATATTGATGATACTAGTCAGGATCGCAATGATCATGCAGACTATGGGATTTGAGCATGGCTCACCCCCTTGGGCAAAGAATCACAAAAGATTACATTTGCCTGGTCTTAGATGGACAATATAATATAGCCCTTAGGCCAAACATCATTAAGGATGTCAGATTTAATCATCGTACTGATGATTTTAGTCATGATCGCATTGATCATATAGACTATTAGGCTTGAGCACAGCTCATTACCTTGGACAGGGGATCATAAAGATCACAATGTCAATGTCATAGAGACGTCCTCATATAGCACAAGGCTTACTTCAAAGGACAGTTAGATGGCACAAAAGGCCTTGTCACAAGGACAATTAAAACATAATCAATGATCTCTTGGATCAGTGATCTTTAAGGGTCGAACATAGTTCATCCCCTTTTGACAAGAAGTTCATAAAATAAAACTATCTTTGTCATGAATACACCTTCGCCCGTAGGCATACATCTTAATCGGATGTTTTGATGTATACTTCATACTGTTGTTTGATAGCCGTGATTCGTATTGATCATATAGGCTATGAAGGTGGCTTGGAAAAGTCCAAGTACTTTTGGAAGCTAGTGTGGTCTCTCAAGTCACACAGCCAGGAATGTTAACATGTTCTTAGATGTTAACAAGGATTAATTATCTTAAGAGAGTTTTACCATTACAGCCATGTTCATAGACATATAGGCTAGGTTATACCATTAAGAGGATCTTTTGTAATTTTTCAGCTGATCGATAAAGTTCGAATAAAATTCAGAACTATTGTTGGATAAAGGACGAAATGAATACCTACATAAAATTTTCAAAACTTTCCTAGATCATTAGGAATTTACAATAGTGCCTTAATCAGGACTTCTAGTAATATATTTGTCCACAGAGGACTAAGAGGAAAAATTATAAGTCCGTATAAGGACTATAAAATATTACAAATTTATATAAGGGTTATAATGAAATATTAATGTCCTCAAAGGGACTATTTCGAAATAACGTATCCCCAAGGGGATTTTAATAAAATAACATGTCCTTAAAAGGACTATATTGGTACAGTGTGCACACAAAAGGGCTTTACTGTACAGATGTCCTCACAGGACTTAAAGCAGCTTTAGTCCGCGCAGGGACTAAAAGGAAATATAGGTCCGTAAAGGGACTATAAGATATGTCCATGAAAGGACGTTAATAAACAATTGTCCTCGTAGGGACTTTATGTCGAAAGACATGTCCTCACTAATGAAACAATATGTCCTTAAAGGGACTTATGATAAAATATCATGTCCACAAGGGATCTTAACGGAATAATATGTCCAATAAGGGACTAGATAACTCAGTATGTCCATAAAGGGACTATGATGAAATAATATGTCCGTGAAAGGACTATAATGAATTATTATGTCCGCCAGGGGACTTTGATAAAATAATATGTCTACGAAAAGACTTTTAATGAAATCCTATGCCCATGAAAGGACTATGAAGAAATATAATGTCCATGAGAGGACTATATTGAAATATCAAGTCCACGGGAGGACTATTTTAAAATAGTGTATCCACAAAAAGGATTTTAATAAAATCACATGTCCATGAAAGGACTATATTGAAATAGTATGTCCATAAAGGGACTTTATTGAAATATAATGTCCATGAAAGGACCAAATAGCAAATGCCCATATAGGGTCTTAAGTCAAAAGGTGTGTCCATACAGGGACTAAATAGAAGAGATAGGTCCTTATAAGGACTTGAAAGAGAAAGAATATTATGAAAGAAGGATTCTCTAACACTTTCCTTGCTCCATTTCAGTTGTTTCTCTTCTTTGTTTACCGTACATGGTAGAGATACTGAAGATCTTAATGAATAAGGTAAGTATTTCAATCAGGATCCGTTATAGAAGTAGAATTTAAGGATTCCATGGTTAAGGAATGATATAAATCATGAATTGGGTTTGACTGATATTATCAAAATCTGGAATTTCAAAATTCGAAGGCAAGAAATAGGGATCATTAGGATCCACTGGTATCATTTTCAATACAGGAGCCTCAGGGACCACCTGGTATGGACTCCACTGGCGCAGACTTTAAAATTTGAGCCTCAGGGACCTTCGGTATAGACTCTAAAGTCTGATTCCAATTCATATGGGTTTGGTTTTGGGAATGAATCCATAAAGGTCTTCCTCCAAACCGGCCGCACACTTATTTTAGCCGTATTGTGAAGCTTGGCATTCCTTGGTTTCGGATGAGGAGAATCCCTATCAACGGCTTCCTTGCTTGGCGACTTATTTAAAGTACATAAAATCGAAAACAATGTATACTTAATAGGGATGAGAACATTCCTATGTTAAGTCTAGACTCCAAAGGTCTAAGGAATATACTACTGTGTCATTGAGATTAAACACAAAAGACTAGTGTTTAATTCACTCAATGCTGGCTCTGATACCAACCTGTCACACCCCGATATTTCCACATATCACCGGTGGGCCCGGTGGGGAGTATCGTGACGTAGTTGATATCATCATGGTCAAACATACACAGAATAGCACAGCGGAAGTCTTGGAATATAAAATATTATTACAAACTCAAATGTCTGAAAATATCAAAGTATTTATTATAGACGAGTCTGTAATATCAAATCCACAGGAGGATCATTACAGAATGTATAAAATGAAGTTCAGCAGACTTTAAGGCATCTTTAAGGATTTGCAAGATCCTCTATTTCGACACCGAGCAATCCCCCAGCCTATTACGAGTAGTACCTGCCACTTAGTCTTTGGAAAATACGTCAGTTTTCACTGGTAAATACAATTAACCGACTCATTTTAAAAGAGTTTATGAAAATTGATTTAAGTGCACAAGGCACAAACCATTTATAACTTGGGACAATCTTTAATAAAATCTTGTATACTGTTTCACATGTTTGTCATACATATGGGGCCGGTTTGGAAGCCGGTCATGATTAACCGACTCACCACTTACAAAACCCACGAAGGAGTTATCCCTAACATGTGGGTTATTTATATTTTAGCATTTGCATCTGTCGGGTGTATGCCTACACCCCGTGCATAGGTCGTGGCCATTTTTAACTTTAATGAGCCGAGGATATCCAGGACACGGTCGTTAACCCCCAATGTTTATGTTATCAAACAACACAGATTAAAACGGGTTATGCAGATTTACTAAATCACAATCCGACTAAATGATCTTATACCCGACCAAGCGGTATTTTTATGATACCGTATCCCAAGCCCGTATAGGGAAAATAAGTTAAAAGTATTTACCTGAGCTAATACTTGATTCACAGCAAAATAACTCAGTCGTATCCAATCTATCTAAATGCAGGTAGCTTTTACCGGGTGGCTCTAGTCTGGAGTGATGGTAATATATAACCAAATTTAGAATGCTAATGGTCTTATTTAAGTCGTAGACTTAGACCGGCTAGCTTAAAATATCTAGAACGGTACGATACGCTAGATTAAGCGATGACCGGAATAGAATGTGATTTAGACCCGACAAGTTTGGATACTTGTATAATATGGGTAAAGTAAACACATTCTGGATTTTGAAGATAAAATGATAAGGTTAAACCCGTTTTGGCAAACTTACATAAACTAGTTACATAAGTCTCACCGTACGCGTATAAGCGTTAATGAGTAACCAGATGAGTCATGAACAAGTTCCATATGCCAATACACCATAAACAAGTTATAATATTAGTGGGATATCAACTTGTATGCCCGTATAGGTTTTAAAATCAAACTATGCCCCGTAAGGGCATTTTGGTCATCTAATGACGTATAAAACTAACTTGGGTACAATCTGATGTTATGATCATAAAAATTCTTTTAAAAATACTTTATTTATGAAATAATATCAGTATGATATCAAACATATGTGTGTTTCTCAGTTTAATACCAAACTATGCTCCATAAGGCCATTTTGGTAATTTCACACATAGTTTTGAAGGCTAATTTGGGAATCTGAGTTTATAACATATACCTACTGTAAAAATATTTTTAAAATGATTTATAAAATCAGTAGGTAACAAGTCTTGATTGTTAGTTATGGTTTAAAACCATACTACGCGCCGAAACGACGTTTAAGTCGCTAAATGACGATATATGCGATCTTTTATGAAAAATGATATTACGGTCAGGTTTATATGACCAAAATATGTTATTTAATATGATATATCAGTAGTAAAAAGGTTTCGTATGATAATCATGCTTTTAAACCATTTTAGGTGCCAAAAGGGCATTATCGTCATTTGAAGACATAATTCAAGAACTTGTGTGTAAACTCAGTTTATAATCTGAATTGATATCCCAAATTATCCTAATTATGATATTAAATCAGTAGGCAATGAGTTTGGTATAAGGAATTATGCTTAAAACCGATCTATGCACCTAAAGGGCATTTTGGTCACTTTAAAGCACAATTCACGACATTATACGCGAACTCAGTTTATGATCAGATTTATAACATCAAAATATGTTAAACATGTTCAGTCTTACAGGTGAATATACCTAGATGATAAATTGTTAACATTTTGCGGCCGATTTTTCACCATCAATTAACGATCATAAATTTTTGATCATTTGTGACCGCTATTAGCCTATTAAATTTTAGTTTTAGATTCTTTTTATATATTTTTTGAGCGTGTTGCCACCACCAATAAGATGTCGTAAATTTTGTGATCGTTTTGCAACTAAGGTTTTGTGTTTTGTTTTTGTTGATTTACGAATAGTATGCTATCAATCTTTATAAATTAAGGTTTATGACTTGATTTCTTATGACTAGTTTGTGACCAGATCAGTGGTGGTTGATAGTATTGCGACTGTTTCGATCGCAAATTTGAGTGACAAATGCATGTTTGTATAGTTCTGTTAGAAATAACTTTGCAATAATATAAAATTATGAGCTAACATTTATAAATACTATTTTAGCGACTCATTATATATACTTACGTTCTTAATCCATGTGGTAACCCCCCCCCCCCCTCCCATACCACGAGTAAACCACTAATTTTCCTTTTTTTTCTTTTCCCCGAAGATTTTGATGATATATATAAAAATTGAATCAAACCATTGAATCGAGGTTGTAGCTTATCTAGCAGGCCTCGTCCATAATTTTTATAAGCTCTAAGCGAACTACAAAGTTAATATCCTACTAAATTGGTATAAAGAAAATTAGCAAATCAACCATTTTCTATACAAAGTTGGGATCCTACTAAATTGGTATAAAGAAAATTAGCAAATCAACCATTTTCTATAACTAACTTAGTAGTGTCTTTCAAGCCAACAAATCAGCAATACGAATCATCAATCGCCCAAACCATTTTTTGACTCTTAAATACTTGACAATCCTAAGAAAATATCAATAGAATTATCAATACCAAATCAAAATCGCAAATACTATAGATAAAATCATTCAATTTGCAAAACTGATTAGTGATTTAGTGATTTTTTAAGGTTGCTCAATATATTCACACACACATACAAATTAGTAGATGATGAAAAATTAGTCATTACCTGTTGAGAATCTGCAATTGAGATTGAGATTTGAGATATTGAATAACCATATCGATGTTTACCCCTAATGTTGGCCTTAGTTTCAGCCAATCCGCAATCAATTGCACATTGGTTCCTCAAAAGACATCACAAGTAACGAGTGTTGGTGTGTTGCGTCGCTGCTTCTGGAATTAAGTATGCGTTGACAGTGTGGACTTCTAGAGTAAAATCCTAAATCTTGAGTCTAGAAACTTTGTTTAAATGAGCCTAAAACAAGTCTAATATATGAAAAGAAAATAAAAATTGAAGGTCCTTCTTTTTTGGTGGCCCTATGCCTTAGCCTAGATTAATAAGCCAAACAGGTTGGTATTACCGTCTAGTCTGGTTGTTGGCTTAGCCCCAACTGGTTCTAATGGGCTTACATCAAATAAATTTATTTTTAGAATTTTTTTTACTTTTAAAAACGCTAAGTTTTAGCAATTTAACGCGACAAAACGATACTGTCAGATGTAAATTTCTTTTTATGGGTAAAAACGTGCTAATTTCCTATTGAGCAGGTTTCTTTCGGTTGTTATATCGAGTGCTTGTACCGTATCGAATCAAGACAATACCAACTGAAACCCGCTACATAACATTTGTATTTTTTTCTAGTTTATAACACTTACAAACACATGTTAGATAAATATATACATATAGTAGTTCTGTATATTAACTTTTATATCTTCTCAATTCTTTTGAAATATATCCCTTATCATATATACTAATTTATTCACTTCAGTAACACATGTAATGTTAGTTTTTTTTTTTTTTTTGAACGGCACACATGTAATGTTAGTACTCGAGTTATTCCAATTACAGTATTATAGCATTTAAACTTTTATGCTATATATAGTTACAAGACCATTTAACTCCTTTTCTATTCCCATATTTAGAATAGCAAACAATTAATTAAATGAAACTAATAAATCAATTTGAGTATGTGTTTGGTTATGTTTCCAATAAAATCACGTGTTTTGGCTTTGGTTTACAACCAACCTTACATACCTAACAATCATACACACACGGAACGTTCATATGAGAACTATAAAAAAGGTGACAACCTTAAATTATGCGTTAATTTAAATGTGATTACTATGTTTCATAATCTTTGGTAATTTAGTATTGCTAGCCGAATAATATGGATACGACATTAGGCCATCTGTAGTCATAAAGCCCTTTGTGGGGCGTTATGCGACACGTGTCGTGCCACGTCACACAGGGGCTTTATGGGGCGTTATATCACTAAAGCCCGTAGTCATAAAGCCCCTACCCATCATTACCTAATTATTAATTTTCAATTTTATTAATTAATTATTAAAACCCTTAATAATTTTTGATTGGTCAAACAATTAAACCTTTCTCACATCACGCCGCGAAAAGGATAGCGCCGCCCCCCATTTTCACTCCCATAGCGCTGAGAGTTTTGGTGTTTGGGGTGTTTTTCCGGCGCCATCTCCGGGCATAGCGCCCCACTACGGATCACCTTACAAAAGATATACAAAATATGCGCCGAATGATATGGCGAGATATTATCGACTAACATACACTTTGAACAAATCCCATGCTCCTTCGTTTAGAGTCCAGTTTTTATTTTAAGTATTTTTAATTTCTTCAATATCATGCTTTTAATTGAACATGTTATGTTTTCTACCTTATTTTTTTCTTCATTTCGTATAAATTATGTTCTGTATTGCACCCATTATTTAACTTATATCATACAAAAAACATATACTAGCTGAAATATATGTCAACCACTAACAAAAATTGTGTATAGAGTTATCATTTAATGATATATACACACAACTGAAATATATCAACCATTAACAAAAATTGTGTAGTTATCATTAAATGATATTCACACACAAAGAACAAAAATGACTTATGATTCTGGATCCATAGCAGATTTTTTTAGGAAAAACAGCTACCTATGACCCATGGGGACGTACCATCGTTTAACACCATAAGACCTGTACTGAATTAGGTGGAGTAAAGCCCTTTGAAAACTTGTCCCATTGATGTTCTATGTTTAACCATTAGGGTATAGTCAATCACCCAAGGGTGTTTGAGTGAAATCCTACCCAATAATATTATGCCATGTCAACTCACCATTCTACTTCCCATTTTACACTCAATCACTAGGTATGGTCAAACACCCCTTAATTAAAAAAAAAAAAAAAAACTTGATTGGTCTCCTCTCTCCTCTCCTCTCAATCACATCGGTGAACAATCACCGATTTTTGTTCACTCTCTCCAACTCACTGCATAACTCAATCAAGTGGGGGTGGTCACCGATCGGTGACTCCCACTCAAACACCCAACTCCCCGCTACTATACCCTATACCCTTAACCAATTCTTTAATTAAGTAATGTTAATTTATTGTTTTGATTTACAGAGGTAATTTGACTTTTCGACTAGTAATAATGATATCAAATGTCGTCGTTTTCTTTTAATTTCATCTTCAAATTTTCAAAATAAAATAATTGAAAGTTTTGATTTTGTCACTGTTGTTATAAATATTACGTATAATATTTTGAAGCAGGTAACCGAATATAAATGTAACAAATAACCAGGGGTGGCCATGGGTGAGGGGGAGGACTACTGGCTAGGGTCCATGATTTCGAGAGGCATATTTAAAAAAAAATATATATGATATATATATATATATATATAGAGGTCAGTTAACGAACAATAGGGTTTATCGTACGATATGTACGCGATCATCTCAGCCGTACGATCTGGTGCGAATTCAATCTTCCACATGCGATTTTGTCCATCTACACACCCCATGTCGTTTTTCACATTACCCCATGCTAGCCATTTTTTCACATGCGATATTCAATCTTCCACATACGATTTTGTCCATCTACACACCCCATGCCACTTTTCACATTACCCCATGTAGGATCGAAGGTTCGACCTAATGAGTCGATCAGAAGAGTTCTAGACCAAACCAGAGGCGGAATTCAATGATTTGGACATGTTTGCAGCTTGTTTAACACTAAGAATCACTTTAACTGTCATTTAGATTGATTTGAAAGTGATTACAGATCTTTCGACACTTCGGCAGCACTTCGTCTCCGGAATCAGAATGTTACAAATGAAATCCAAGACTCACCTATTTATAGGAACAGCCAGGTCGCACCAAACATCTCACACGACCTGGTCCAGGTCGCACGACCTGGCCAGGTCGCACCAAACTGTCACATCGTGCGAGGTGGCCAAACCACTTCGTGTGATGTGGCTGGTTCAGACCTGTTTCCCCATTTTCTCATACAACGTGTCCTGGTCTATCTATTCTATTACAAGACTCGATACAAGACGAAGTCAACAAACATATGCACTAACAAACTCCTCCTTGGATGTTGACGAGTCTTCAGTATGTCGAGTCTTCAGTCTTGATCAGTCTTCTCGCTCTTTCCAAAATGTCTTTCTCTGTAAGCATACTCATCAATCTCTATCTTCTTCTTGCTCATCAGCATCAGCATCTGAGTCTGGCTCTTTTAAACTTCAAACTCCCCTTTGCTAACAGACTCCCCCTTAAATTGTTCCGGGATCGCAATCTGACATAGCTCTCGTTCTAAGATCGTGTCCTGGCTCAAACTCTGCTCCGGCTTAGACACGGGGATCTGCACAAATCTCTACCCAAAGTAAATTTCAAAATTTTTTTAAAATTTAACAAATTTAGAAACCACTGGTAGAAATCATTCATCATCAACAATAGTTATATCAAGTTCAAATTAATGACCTTGATTAACTAACAATAAAATCATTCTCAAAACATCATTTGTAAAATCATCTTATAACATTTTTCAAATTATCTCAAATTCTAACTTCAATTTTCTTTCAATCAAACTCTCTCAACCCACTGTTGTTCATCATGTTTAGCACTCGGAATTTTGAAAATCAGTTTTTCAACATCAGTTGTCGAAAATAAGATGAAGTAAAATCTTTTTGATTTTTCAAAATTTTATGCTAGAACACATTCTTTTTGAATTTTTTAAAATTTTCAGCGTGTTAAAATGCAATAAAGAAATATTTACAGACAATATTTTTTGTGAGTTTGTGTAAGAGGATCATATCAGTTTATGACAAATCACTAGTACCGTTGAGCTTTAAACACTTTAAGTTTTAAACGATTCACTTAGATTGTCAGTAAACTGATCCACTTAAATTTTCACACAAAGTTCAACTGTTTCGAGATACGAATTAGTGTTTTAAGGACTTAAACTTATTCGCATGTACCACCTCAGATTATACTCCCGTATCCAGACTCCTATATTCAGTCTTACAGGTGAATGTACACTAATGATATCTGTAAGGGGTAAATGCGAGGCCATGAGAGCTCAGGCTAGAACTTCCGTTCAATCAGAGAGATGATGGCTCGACTTTAGGTGTATCCCCCTTGGGGATCTTCTTTTCAACAGCACATGATTAGCATTTTTCAATGTTTCATCATTTTTTATGCTGAGCGTGGGCTTTATGATTAAAGCAGTGCAGAGTATTATACGAGGACTAGGCTATTGCTCCCGCAAAATCAGAAGTCCTAGTATAATACCCCAGATATCATCACGCACAAAGACCTAGTATGTCAGAAAAAGAAAGCCCTTCAAACAAGATTTCAGGGGTTACCTATATATCCGAGAGATGTTCCCCACGAGATAAGTAAGTATATGATATTTAGGTTTATATCTCGAAAACAATCTACTAAGCGTGTAAAAACCTACTGGCATATCATCAGTGAGACCGTTTATCACATTTTAACTTTCCAATTCTTTAGCGTACTGTGATTCTACTGATGTACTATCATTTCCTCTTTTTCACAACAAAACTCATTTTAATTTTTCCGATGTTTTTGGATTTTTCAAATTTTCAAAATTTCTAAATTTTTTACTCCCCCTAAAATCAAAAATATGTTTCAATTTTTGATTTTCCGGGAAAATTTGAAAATATACGCAATAAACTGTACAAATAAAATGACAAACTGATGTGAATTGCTTCAATTCGCCATCCACTTGGCTTAAACAATCAGAACTCCCCATGACAACAAACTATTTTTCCATTATGATTTCAAAACACTTAAGTTTGTTTTAACCAAAATGGTTTTTCCGGAAAATTAGTTTTGTTGATGATCAAAAATCATGGGGTTTCATCACATTGTTCTTTTAACCACTTTGTAAAATCTAACACTTGTAGGCTTTTCACAAAAACATTTTTCAAGAATGATGCCGATTCATGCTCCACGATTACCAACTTGGGAGCTCCGGCAAGTCAGGATTTTACTTTTTAAAGAATCTCACCCATGCCTGATCAATCATGGGTGAACCATCCTCATTTGATTTAACAATTTTCGATTCATAAAATTCTTTTACTCCCTTCACCTTCCCATCAGCCATCTTTCAAAAAATATGTAGCACTTTACTATTAAATGCCTTTTCAGCATCAAATTCTTCCTTATCAGAGAAGAATTGATCTGAAATCTCAATCTTACCAATTTTTTATTTCACGTTTCCGTTTAACAATGGTGGAAATTTTTCATCATCCATTGTTGGAACGGAATTCTCATCATTTAGCACAACATGTGGCTCCTCTGACTTTGACGATTCAGATTCATTGCCAGAAACAACCTCTGATTTCTTAACAACCCATTTTTGTTTGTTAAGATTTGCTCTTCTTTTGTAAAAATGCTTCAAACTTTCACCAACTTCGAAAGTCGAATTTTTGAACTCCTTAAATTCCTCTGTTGGTTGTTCCTTTTTATCAACACATTTTTCTTTCAATTTAGAGTTAGAAGAAACTCCCTGTTTTGTGTTGGTGGACTTTGGGCAATTCCAAGCAATATGTCCAACCTCTTGACATTTGAAACAGGTTCTTCTTTCAACTCTTGGTTCAGATTCTCTCAACATATTCTTTTTCTTTTCGGCAAGAAACTCCTTGTTTGACTGTTTCCAGAAAGGTTTCTCCTTCTCCTCTTCAGAACTTGCTCCTGAAACAAATTTAGTTTTTGGTTTATAACTTTTATCATTTTTATGATTTTCTGGTGGAATAAAACCTAATCCTTTCTTTTTGAAATTACTGTTATGGTTTGGTTTCTTTCGATAACCCGAACCAGAACTGTAACCCCTTTTCTTGTTCAATCTTTGTTGAACTCTTGAAGTGTATTTTTTAGGTTTTTTAGTAAGATTTACATCTTTTATTTCAGAAATATCAATTTCTGTTAATTTGAAAACCTTGTTAATCATTTCAGTTTTAACACCTCTTATTGGAAATTCTTCATCAGAATATAATTTGTCGGAATCATTCAAAGTATATGCTACTTTGAATGTTTCGTCATTCAAATTATTTTGTGACATCAGAAAATCTTTATTGTAAACCCTTTTGACTGGTGAACTCGAGCTTTTGTCTGATGAACTCGAATTTTCAGATTTTGACTCTGACTTTGACTCTTCATCTTTATCCAACACCTGATCGACCACTTTCTTAATTAGCTCGGACTCATGATTAGTGTCAGACACTGTGAAGGTGACATCAATATCATCTGGTAATCCATCGATAGACTCGGATTTCAGATTCAGATTGAGTGCTTCAGCCAGCTTTTCAAAGTGTCGGGGGGTATAGCCATCCCACATTGGATTTGGTACTCTGTTATACTTCAAACCAGTTTTCATACCAGAATTTTCTTCATCATCTACAAACTTATGAGCTGCCACGGTAGGATAGAATCGATCAATAACATAATCTGAACTTTGATAACTTCGAAGTAAATTGTTCACTCTTTCTGTTTCGATTGTCATTGCTGCCAATTCTTGTTTCAGCCCTGCATTAATCTCAATGTATTTGTTGATTGCAGTTTGCTTTTGAAGAACTGTTGCTTTCAGAAGATTCTTCATCTGAATATCCTCATCACAAGCTCCTTTGTACAAATTTACTTTGCTGCTTAGGAGATCATATGATTCATTTATGCTTCTCACATTATGCAATAAATTCTCTTTGAGCTTCTCTAATTCAGCAAGCTTTGTATCTTTTTCAGCACAATCGTTGCAAGGTTTTAAACACTTAGTACAAGGTTTTTCAACCTCTACAATCTTTTCCACTTCAACAATTTTTTCAACTTCAACTATTTTCTCCACCACCTTTTAAATCACAATCGGTTCTTTATCAAATTCTATCTTTACTTCATTCTCTTCAACCTCGACCTTTTCTGTTGATTTTCTTCAACTTTTTCCTTATCAGCTTCCATCTGAACTTTAGTCTGTTCTTCAGCAACCCTTCTTGCTTCCATTTCTCTCTTCAGTCTAGCAGCCCTTTTCTCTTTCAACATCTCGATTTTATCTGCAGAAAACAAATTAAAACTATAAGAATCCAATTGTTTTCTAGCTTTATTAATATACTGTCACACCCCGATATTTCCACGTATTACCGGTGGGCCCGGTGGGGAGTATCGTGACGTAGTTGATATCATCATAGTCAAACAACACAATATTTAAATGCACAGCGGAAGCAAAAGATAAATATATTACAAACCGATATAAAGTAATATCAAGTATTACAAACGGAATGTAAAGGATCCACAGGCGGATCGAAATTAAAATGAAACATTGTTCAACAAACTTTAGGCATCTAAGCTTGCGAGACTCTTTATTGATGCTAGGAGTAGCCAGCCTATTCCGATTAGTACCTGCACTTAGCCTTTTTGGAAAAATACGTCAGTTTACACTGGTAAATACAATTTAACTGACTCATTTTGAAAATGTTTAAGAAAATTGATTTGAGTGCAAACGGCACAAAACTTTTTATAACTTGGGATAATTATTTGTATATAATACTTGTAACAGAATTACATGTTTCTTATACGTTCAGTAGCCCGATCTGTATACCGGGTTAAAGATTAATAGACACACCACAGGTATAATGCCCACAAGGTTGATTCCTTTAAGTGGGATACCAGTTTTTACATATGCATCTGTCAGGTGTACCCCTACACCCGGTGCTTAGGTCGTGGCCATTTCATGAATGATGCTAAGGATATCCGGGACATGGTCATTAACCCCCCCCCCAAAGGTTTTAAGCAAACAAAACAATTTAAACGGGTCATATCAAATAAATTAACCTTCATACGATTAAAATTCAATGCCCGACCAAGCGGTATTTGTATATACCGTACCCCAAGCCCGTATAGGGAAAATAAGTTAAAAGTATTTACCTGAGCTAAATATAAATTCAATCCCAGCCGTATATCAAATCAGCAAGTACAGATAGCTTTTACTGGGCTCCTAAATCTGGAACGAAGGTTTTTAATAACCTATTAGATTCCTAACGGGTCTTAATTAAGCCTATGCTTAGACCGGTTAGTTTTAAAAGAGGATACGGTTCAGAACGCATGATTAAGCGAGAACCGGATTAGAATGTGGTTTAGACCCGACAAGCTCGTATACTTGTGTAATAAGGGTAGACTAAACACATTCTGGATTTTGAGATAAAAATGATATGGTTTGACCCGTTTCGGCTAATATATGCAAACTCGTTACATACGCCGATCCGAACGTGAAAAGTGCGTAACGAGTAACCAAATGAGTCATATACAAGTTTCCTAAGTTAATATGACCTAAATATGTTGTGATATCAGTAGGATACCTTCCATTATGCCCAAAACGAGTTTAAGACCAATTTATGCCCCGTAGGGGTATTTTGGTCATTTTAAAGGTTATAAGAGAGTTTACATATCATTCTGAGTTACAGGTCTGATTAAATCAGTAATTATACTTAATTTAATAAGTCATATCAGTAGGGTATCATATATATGTTAAATTTATTAATTATAACCATACTATGCACCGTAGGGGCATTTTGGTAATTCCAAATAGGCTTAAAAAGGGCAAAACAGAGAATCTGAGTTTAAAACTTTTGCTTACTGTTAAAATATATAAATTTACTGAAAATATCAGTAGGCATCAACCCTTATATATTTAAACTAGTTTCGATACATATTATGCGTTAAAATCGCTTAAAAAGGCGATTTGGAGCCATTTCCGGGTTTTGTATAGAAAGCTGATATTTTTATTATTCCAGAAGGCTCAAAATATTTTATTTATCATATTAGATCAGTAGAAAAAGGTTTGGGGTCAAAATGATTTGTAAAACTCATTTTATAGCCCAAAAGGGCAAAACCGGCAATTACCGAATCAAGCCTAGAACCCTATGTTATGCTCAGCCTAAAAATAAATAAAAATCTTTAAAAATCTCAAAATATTATTTTTATCAGTAGGTAAAAAGTTTGGTATCAAAAATTGGGTTTAGATAGGATATACGCTAATTACGCCGTTTAATTAATAAAAGGCTTTCTAATTACGCTATTGAGCATAACTCCTAATCTAGACCTCAAACTGATGTCAAATTTTAGGGACAAGTTTATAAATCAGTAATAAAGGTTATTGTCCTCTCACATTTTCAAAATTCTCGTTTTAGGGTCAAAAGGGCATAATGGTCAACATTTAAGCATATAACGGAAACATGCAATGAATCGCATAACTAAGGAACCAAGTTGTATAACCTCAGAGGGTTACACTAACCTATAACCTGGTCCTAAAGGAATCCTAAGGCATATCTAAACTAATCTAAATCGGGTCAGAACTAAAAGTCAAAGCAAAAGTTAACTTTTGCGACTTTCGGTTCCGAACCGAGCCTATACTTAGAATTGTCGGGTTGAATCATGCTTAGGCATGTTCAACTAATATTTACCAAGTTATTAAAGCGAGAAAACTGATTTTATGGTTTCTTATATTAATAGTTATGAATTTATTTAAAACTAACCCGTTTGACTTTTATTTGACCCGACAATTTAACTAAGTAAACGTGATAATTAGGAGGTGCCCTTTTGAGGGTTTAACACCTACCTAATTACGGTCACGTAACCATGTTCGTTACGAACAATGGCTCAACCGTTTAAAAGTCAAAGCATTTATCGAAAACGCTTGACTTTTCGGTTTAAAACGCTAAATAATTAAACTAAGCACGAAAGGACACTTACAAAGGGTCCAAGCAAGGATGGAATTGATCTAGGATGTTCAGGTATGAAGCACAAAGGCCCCAACTTAGAACAATTCAGATCATGGGTGAAATGAGAGCAAGAATCAAGTGGGTTTATATAGGATTTTGAGAACCGTTAGGATCGTTCCTCGATAACCGTGCTTAAATCTTGGCCCTCCATGTGTGCCCATGGTTTCTAAATACAATGGGTGTTGAAAACCAGCTCATGGTATTGAGAATTTTACCTAAAAGCCCTTGAAAAATGACAAAAATGCTGAAAATATGAATCTGCCCAGACCTGGGCGTAGGCTACGCTGCAGGGGGCGTAGCCTACGGCCTGCACAGCTCAAACAAACTTTCAAAAGTGCAGTTTGGTCCCTGCTTGCATAATAATGTGTTTCTGACACATCTAAGGCCTGTTAATCTCATTTCAAGGCTCTAACATGATGCCTAAATATAGGGGACATGAAACATGCTCAAAAACATGTCGGATGTCGGTTCGTTTGGCCGTACGGTCACGTTGTTCGTCTAATTACGACGAAACACGGATGGACGCGAAAAACGATCCAAACTACGCGACGAATGGAAATTTATCAAGCCATACACTAAAATAAAATATTTTAGTGCTTACATAAATTTTTGGGTGCCCGGGTATATTCAGAATGTGAGATATGCGCGAAAATGCAAACTTGTGCACTTTTTGACACTTTTAGTCCCTGCATGACTTAAAAGTTTATTTTTGCACATCAAACACCTCCAAACCTATATCTAAGCTAGGTAAGGGATATTTAGGGTATGTTTAACTTACGATCATATTCCGGAAGGTCCGATACCCTACGAATCGTCATACTTTTGCAGTTTGACGCAAATAGTCCTTTAATTGTGCAAAGTAGCGTGAAATGCCGTTTAATGATATCCAAGCCTTCCATGGCCCATATTGATCATTCCCAAGCATATACTTAGATGTTACTACGCTCTCATTCGCTTAGATGGTCACCGAAAGGCGTAGATTCAAAAGTTGACGCTTTAGGTCCCTCTATTGCGCAAACTTGCGCATCTCATCATTTAATAGCATTGAAACCTTATCTAATCCATATTAGGCATTATTGAAAGTATATTTAAACATCACGATACTTCGGGTTCGCTAAAAGGTCATTCAGAGGTATAATTAAACATATTGACACTTTCAGTCCCTCTAACTTGCAAAGTTGCCCGTAACTTTACTTATAGGCATAAAAACCTTAGACGGCCATTACTTGGCATTCCCGAGAGTATAATCAAATATCATGAAGCTCCCGGTTTGTTAAAAGGTCACTCAGAGGTAAGAATTTACATGTTGACGCTTTTAACCCTTCATTGTGCAATCTTTCAATTAATTCCGCAAGCGGCTACACTCGATTTATCAAGTGGCTCATTTGTGAATATAAATATCGTGAGATGTTATTTAAAAACTTATTTTAGGTATGCTAACACTTCCAGTCCTTTCATAATCAAAGTTTTTTATTTTTCGAAAAATTAGTCCCTTAAATTCAATGTTTGACTTCATTAGGGTTTATTACACGTGTCAATACATCATTGGACGTGATTTTACGAGGTGTTACATCCTCACCCCCTTAAAAGAAATATCGACCTCGAGATTTGCTAAGATGCTGGAAGTACTTTTTGTCGCATAATGGACTTAACTTCTATAACATAACTGGAGTCTCTCCAAGCTCCCAAAGTGACCTTTATATTAGGTACATGTATCCTTTTGGAGCTTCTTAACCTGTCGATCCTTAATCGATACAGGTTGCTCATCATATCATAAATCTGTATGTCATTATGTGATAGTGCTTCTCGACTTATTGGTGAAACACATCCTTAAATCATTAGTGTGTAATGTATTGCGAGCTCCGCCATGCTCCTTAAATAGGTTTTAGCTTGTAAGCTATTTGATCTTGATACATTCGATTTCCTTCGAATGATTTTATCTATTCAGAGCTTAACTAGCTTAATAATTTTTAACAAATTGGCACACCCTTCCTGGGTGATATCTTTTGTTGAATCTTATTCCTTAACAAGAACTTAGGAGGGTTGCTACTTTCATTAATCCTTAATTCTCTGCCGAATACTGGCAACTTACAGATGATTATGGATTTGTATGATCTTATTCGTTGTTTCGAATGCAACTTTCAGATCCTGATAATTAGACTTACTAATCTTCTGTCTAACAATAGATGTTTAACATTCCACCTATGCAAGGTCTCCAAAGAAGCAGCCTTGATACTTACATAAAAACTATTATAGAAAAGCTTATTTTAAGGTGAGATGGTTATCCCAACCATTGCTTAAAACCAATCTTAAGGGATAGCTAATCCTCTCCGCTAGTCGAACAAATCGACGATCCTTGGCAGCTGATGGCGATTCTTAATTGTTGCCTAAATAGGGTTGCGGTAATCAATGCATAAGCAAGATGAACCGTCTTTCTTAATTAATTATACCGAATTCTCAGAATATTGAGTTAGGCTATATGAATCCTTTATTTTAAAACTCACTTAATCAGGGCTTCGATTCTTTCAATGATGGTACTAGCCGTCTTGGAGATTTCATAATAATACAGCCCTAAATGGGATATAATTCTTAACTCTACCTGCCTTACAGGAGGTAAACATGGTAATCTTAGGAGAAGATAATCAAAATACAAGAAGGTTACAGAGATTTTCCAAATCTCAGGCTTCAGTTCATCCATCAATGCTTGTGTCAAATAAGTGACACGTTTATGTTATAAGTCCACGAATTCCTTAATTGGGAACATTTACTTGGACAATTCCATTCTGGATATCCTCTTTGAATACCATTAGTTGACTTTAGTACCATATGACCATCGGGATATCTTTGTGGTCCCATGCATTAAACCTCCATACTGATCAGGCATGGAAGCAATCTATGGAACATATTAAGATACACCAATCCACCTATGGAGCTTTTATCATAACGTCTGGTATTCGCAATCGATAGAGATCAAAGAGATATCAACTATGTATGCTGATGCACTTCCTCTAGAGAGAGGATACTTCTAAAATTCCACGATTAGAGATTTCTGGCAGGAACAGTGTAACACCTCGTAAAATCACGTACAATGAAGTATTGACACGTGTAATAAACCTTAATGAAGACAAATGTTGAATTTAAGGGACTAAATTTTTTGAAAAATCGAAAACATTGTTTATGAAAGGACTGGAGGTGTTAGCATACCTAAATTAAGTTTCTAAATAACCTTTTACGGTTTTATATTCACA
Source organism: Helianthus tuberosus (assembly GCA_030545235.1). NCBI lineage: Eukaryota > Viridiplantae > Streptophyta > Magnoliopsida > Asterales > Asteraceae > Helianthus > Helianthus tuberosus. Next base: position 158,750,523 of record CM060353.1, on the reverse strand, counting down.
AATGAGCCACTTGTTGATCAAGTGTAGCCGTTTATGTGATTAATTGAAAGTTTGCGCAATAAAGGGTTAAAAGCGTCAACATGTTAATTCTTACCTCTGAGTGACCTTTTAACAAACCGAGAGCCTCATGATATTTGATTATACTCTCGGGAATGCCAATCATTGGCCATCCAAGGCTTTTATGCCCAAAAGTGAAGTTACGCGCAACTTTGCAAGTATAAGGGACTAAAAGTGTCAATATGTTTAATTATACCTCTGAATGACCTTTTATCGAGCCCGAAGCATTATGATATTTAATAATACTTTCAAGAATTCCTAATATGGATTATATGAGGCTTCAATGATATTAAATGATGAGTTACGCAAGTTTGCGCATTAGAGGGACCTAAAGCGTTAAACTGCTAAAGTGTACCGATTCGTATTTTATCGGACCTTCCGGAATATGACCATGAGATAAACATACCCTATTTATCCTTATTATAGCTTAGATATAGGCTTAGAGGTGTTTGGTGCGCAAAAATAAGCTTTTAAGTCATGCAGGGACTAAAAGTGTCAAAAAGCGCACAAGTTTGCGTTTACACGCATATCTTACATTCTGAATATTCCCGGACACCCAAAAATTTATGTAAGCACTAAAATATTTTATTTTAGTGTTTGGCTTGATAAAATTCCATTCGTCGCGTCGTTTGGATTGTTTTTCGCGTCCGTCCGTGTTTCGTCGTAATTAGCCGAACAACGTGACCGTACGACCAAACGAACCGACATCCGGCATATTTTTGAGCATGTTTCATGTTCTCTATGCTTAGGCATCATTATAAAGCCTTAAAAATGGTTTAACGGGCCTTAGAGGTGTCGGAAATGACATTTGGAAGTTCAGGGGCCAAACTGTCAATTTTTGGAAAGTTGTGTTTGGCTGACCAGGTCCTTACGGACCTCAACACTCTGGACCTTACGGTCCGTAAGTGTTGCCCAGATGCAGCAACTCGGAAATGTTGTCTGTTCAGCCCTTGTAATCGACACATATTGCCTTTTTCACTTCATGGGCGACCCCTAACTGACTCCTAGGCTCTAGGGACATCTGTTGATGATCCATGACCATTGGTAGCATGATTTGTCAACAATCTATGAGATTAAGATCACTATAAAAGGCCATTCATGTTGCAACATTCTTGCATTCATTCCATCTGCATTTTTGGAGACTTCCTGGAGCTCTAGAGCAGACCCTAATCATCCTTAGTCTTAATTAAGACCTTGGTAAGTATCCTTAATCTTCCTTAGTTGAGTTTTACTTAGTTATTAGCCTAAAAGTCAAACCGTCGTAATTAAGGTTTAACTTATCGATTAATCATTAATGGTCCAGTGATTAGTCGAATTGAAGGTAGTTATAAGTTGGTAATTATGTGGGCATTAAACCCTTAAAAGGGCACCCTCTGATTCCCACTCTATCTAGACCATATGTCGGGTCAAAGTTGTTTAGAAAAAGTCAACAGGAGCTTAATTTGCAAATTAACATCTAATTAGCAATGTAGAAGGCATGTAACCTATTTTATCACTCATATAACTTGGTAATAAGTATAAGAACTGATCTAAGCTTGTTTGATCCGACAATGTTCTGTTTAGACCCGGTTCGGAACCGAAAGTCGCAAAACTTTGACTTTTGCTTTGACTTCAGTTCTGACCCGTTCTAGTATGATTTAGGAATGCCTTAGAGCTTCCTTAGGACCAGGCTACATGTTAGCATAACCCTCTGTGGTTGGTTCATTGATTACCCGATTCGTTTACACGTTTCCGTTAAATGCTTAAAGTTGACCATAATGCCCTTTTGTCCATAAAACGAGAATTTTGGGAATATGAAAGGACAATAATCCTTATTACTGATTTATAAAGTTGTCCCTAAATTTTCACATCAGTTGGAGGTCTAGATTGGGAGTTATGCTCATTAGCGTAATTATAACGCCTTTTAGTAATTAAACGGCGCAATTAGCATAAAGCCTATCTAAACCCAATTTTTGACACCAAACCTTTTACCCACTGATGTAATATAATATTTTGAGATTTTTAAAGATTTTTAATTATTTTTAAACTGATCATAACCTAAGGTTATGGCGCTAATTCGGTAAATACCGATTTTACCCTTTTTGTTTATAAAATGAGTTCTACACAATATTTTGACACCAATCCAATTGCTACTGATTTTATATAATAAATAAAGTATTTTGAACTTTATAACCTGATCAGAAAACTCAGATTTCCTGTATAACCCGGAAATCGCTTAAAATGGCTTTTAAAGCGTATTAAACGCATAGTTTGGGTTTAAAACCATTTTGTCATATAAGACCTATTACCAACTGATATGACCTAATAAAATAAGTTATTTTACTGATGTATTCGGACCCGAATCTCAGAATTTCAATTAACCTCTTTTATAATCTTTAAAATGACCAAAATACCCCTACGGGGCTTAAATTGAGATTAAACTCGTATTGGGCATAATGGAAGGTATCCTACTGATATCACAACATATTTAAGGCATATTAACTTAGGAAACCTGTATATGGCTCTTATGATTACCCGTCATGCGTTATTCGCGATAGGTTCGGTTTATGTAACTAGTTTGCATAAATTAGCTGAAACGGGTCAAACGTTATCGTTTTTATCTCAAAATCCAGAAGGTGTTTAGATTACCCATATTATACAAGTCTTCAAACTTGTCGGGTCTAAATCACATTCTATTCCGGTCTTCGCCTCATCATGCGTTTGAACTGTATCTTCCTTTTGAAAACTAACCAGTCTAAGTCAAGACTTAATTAAAGACCCGTTAGGATTCTAATAGGTTATTAAAAACCTTCGTTCTAGATTAGGAGCCCAGTAAAAGCTATCTGTACTTGCTGATTTGATATACGGCTGGGATTGAATTTATATTTAGCTCAGGTAAATACTTTTAACTTATTTTCCCTATACGGCTTGGGGTACGGTATATAAAATACCGCTTGGTCGGGCATCAAATCTTCCATCGTTAGGTGGTTAATTGAATAATTTGATCGGCCCGTTTAAATATGTTTTGTTTGCTTAAAGCCTTTGGGGGGTTAATGACCATGTCCCGAATATCCTTGGCATCATTTTACGAAATGGCCACGACCTAAGCGCGGAGTGTAGGCGTACACTCGTCAGTGCATAAATAGTTGATGTGGTGTCTCTATTGATCTTTAACCCGGCACGCTCCGGGTTACTGAACGCATAAGGAACATGTAATTCTTTTACGAGATTATATATTTAAATAATTGTCCCAAGTATAAAAGATTAATTTTGCCTCTGTGCATTTTAATCAAATTATAAAAGATATTTTTGTGCCACGTGCATCCAAATCAATTTTTTTAAACCATTTTCAAAATAAGTCAGTTAATTGTATTTACCAGTGTAAACTGACGTATTTTCCAAAAAGGCTAAATGCAAGTACTATACGTAATAGGCTGGCTACTCCAGGCATCAATAATCAAGTCTCGCAAGCTTTAGATGTTAAAGTCTGTTGAACTATATTATCCTTCTGTTAAAGATCCGCCTGTGGATCCATCTTATGTTCCGTTGTAATATTTGATATTACTTTGAATCGGATTGTAATATATTTTATCTTTCATTTGCTTCCGCTGTGCATTTATATATATTGTGTGGTTTGACTATGATGATATCAACTACGTCACGATACTCCCCACCGAGCCCACCGGTAATACGTGGAAAGTCGGGGTGTGACAGTTTGGTATCAGAGCCAACATTGAGTGAATTAAACACTAGCCTTTTGTGTTTAATCTCAATGACACATTAGCACATTCCTTGACCTTCTGAGTCTAGACTTAACTTAGGAATATTCTCAATCCTAATCTGGAAATTTTGCTTCCAAATTTTCATTGGATACGTCGCCAAGCGAAGAAGCCGTAATAGGAGTTCTCTACATCCGAAGCCTTGAAATGCTGAGCTTCGTACCACGGCCAGGGTGAAACGTGCAACCAAGAAGAAAGCATTCAGAAATAAAATGAAGAAGAAACTCTTTTTTGCTGAAGATCGTTTCCTTAATAGTCCTTCTAAGGACATATTTATTTTTCAGTCCCTTCAAGGGCAACATTATTCCTTTCAAAGTCCCTTTTAGGGCAAACCTGAAATTTTTTTATATAGAGGAATGACTGAATTTTCATCCTAAACATGAAATATGAAATAAATGAAAAATAACATCCCTTTTATATGATCTACCATTATAATAAAATGGCAAAATCTAAAAAGGACAAGACCTAGCCACGTGTTATTTTGAGACAGGACCAAGATGGTAGTTCCTCAGTTAGATTCAGATCCTTATTAACATCTCGATTTAAAATTGTTATGCGTTAATTATTAAAAAGAATCTTAAAGGTAAACCTAGCCCATATTACAAGGCCAAGATGGTAGAACCTATTCAAGAGATTCAAATCCTTGTTAACACCTGTAACATGTTAACATTCCTGGCAGACGTGGTTCGATAAAACCGCATGAGTCATCTTTAAATTGGATTACTCCACTTTTCCTTATTAAAATAAACATCCCTTAGAAGGGAAGTGCCTACGGGCTATAGTTAATGTCCTCTGAGACTAAAGACAGTGGTAGCCTACAACTCCATGTCAAGAAAAGGTAATGAACTTTGATTCACACCTTAATGCCTTGATTCTCTGAAATCAGGGCTTATATCATCTTATAAGATGATCATATTATAAACATCCCTTAGAAGGGAAGTGCCTACGGGCTATAGTTAATGTCCTCTGAGACTAAAGACAGTGGTAGCCTACAACTCCCTGTCAAGAAAAGGTAATGAACCTTGATTCAAACCTTAATGCCTCGATTCTCTGAAATCATGGCTTATAAATTAAACTTGTCTACGCGACTAGGCCAATTATGCTATTATTAAAACCTTAATGCCTCGATTCTCTGAAAACATGGCTTATAAATTAAACTTGTCTACGCGACTAGGCCATTTGTGCTATTATTAAAACCTTAATGCCTCGATTCTCTGAAATCATGGCTTATAAATTAAACTTGTCTACGCGACTAGGCCATTTATGCTATTATTAAAACCTTAATGCCTCGATTCTCTGAAATCATGGCTTATAAATTAAACTTGTCTACGCGACTAGGCCATTTGTGCTATTATTAACTTATAAATTAGGATTTGTGATAAAAATCCTGAATAAAATAAATATCCTTCCTTCCCTGCCAGTATGCATTTTAAAAAGAATCTTAAAGGTGAAACCTAGCCTACGCGGCCAAGATGGTGAAACCTACTCAAGGGATTCAGATCCTTGTTAACACCTAAGAACGTGTTAGCACTCCTGACAAATGTGATTCGATAAAATCACAACAATCATCCCTATATTGGAAATTTTTAAATTCCTAATTTGCCTTATGATCTAGAAATCATGGCTTATATCATCTTATAAGATGATCATATTATAAACATCCGTGAGTGATGAAGTGCCTACGGGCTAAATTTGTTGTCCGATAAGACAACGACAGTGGTGGTCTTTGACCCTGTCTAAAGATGTTGGAATACGTCCAAGCATAAAAGTCGGTAGGGTCCATACGATCTCGACTAATATCATCTGAAAAGATGATCATACCATAAATATCCCTTAGGAGGGAAATGCCTACGGGCTATAATTAACGCCCTCCGAGACTAAAGACAGTGGTAGCCTACAACTCCTTGTCAAGAAAAGATGTTTTGCCTACGGGCTATAATAAATTGTCCATCTGAGACATTGACAGTATGATCTTTATGATTCCTTGTCTAAGGTGGTGAGCTATGCTCAAGCCAAATAGTCAATATGATTAATGCAATCCTGACTTATATCATCTAAAATGATGAATCCATTATAAATATCCATTAGTGATGTTTCGCCTACGGGCCATATTATATTGTCCATTTGTGACACAAACATTATGATCTCTATGATCCCCTGTTTAAGGTAGTGAGCTGCGCTCAAGCCTAATAGTCTATATGATCATTGCGATCCTGACTAGTATCATCAGTATAATGATCATAAATTCATAATATTGACATCCCTAGTGATGAATTGCCTACGGGCTATACTTTACTCTATTGGCGATAAGACAAAATAGTGGTGATCTTTATGATCCCCTATTCAAAATGGTGGGATTATACCCAAACCTAATAGTCAATATGACCGATGTGATCATGACTAATATCATTAGATACGATAATTATATATAGACATCCATTAGTGATGTTAATTGGTTTACCTTTCTGTCAAGTGAATCGCCTTTCAAGACGATGACAGTTGTAGTCTATGACTCCCTGTCCAAAGGTGAAGAACTATGTTCAAACCTTAAAACTCCTGATCTAATAAGATTGCAGCCTATGAATTGATGTCCTTGTGACAAATCCACAAGTTATATTTCAAGTCACCCATAACAAGCCTCCGTGCTATAATTCGTCGTTCGTGACAAGTTAACATACTAAATGTTAACATCCCTGGTGACAGGCCTTAGTGTCATATCCTATCACGTCCTAGAGACAAGGCCATTTGTGCCGTATCTAAATGTCATTACGACAAGGCCTTCGCGCCATACGATTACTTATGTCCTTCATGACTGGACTTTGTGCCATATCTTTCTACGTCCCTCGCGACAGGCTTCTATGCCATATATGTATATACATATAACCAAAGTCATGTAAGGCTAGCCTTTGAGCTATTTATAATCGTCCTTGTGACAAAGACAGTTGTGACATTAAGGTCCCCTGTCAAGCAGGTATTGGACTCGCTCCAAACCTTGAATGCCATTGATAGTCCTTTTGTGACCTAAGCTAAATGTAATAGATATACATTCAAATAGCATTCATTAAGAATGTTCGGAACATAATGGCCTATACGGTTCGTGGATGCCGTGGCTAATCTATGTCAGGTCATCAGGATGATGACTAATAATGGTTTAATTTGGTAATTAGTACCAAGTTTTGAGTATGGAAAACTCGGATGAGATAGGCAATAGTCGCGATGCTATTAATGCGACAAAAGCAAATAATGTCTCAAACGTAAACCTCAATATTAATGGAGTTAATCTCCAAGCGGTGGTTAACGCAGCAGTTTGAAAGGCCATGGGAAAAGGTCATGAAACAATCCAAAGAGCCGAATGCTTCTCGCTCTAAATTTCATTCAAAACCACATTCAATTGCTCATGAGAAGAGCTTTGTTCACACTTCGAATATGAAGGATGAACCAAAGGAGGAGGATAACTCCCAGAAATCTAAGAAAGAGAGCAAGTACAGGCTTAATAAAATGCAACGAAAGTTCAGTAAGAAGCCTGTATGTAAGAATTGCTATAAAAGACACTAGGGACAGTGTCGAATAGAACCAGGACCAAAGCAGTGTGACATCTGCTAAGGAACAGGTCATCATTTCCCAGGAATGTAGGGACATAAAGAATGCAGTCTATCACGGCTGTGGTGAGTAAGGCCGCATCAGAACTAGATTCCATAAAGCTGCCAAAGAAGGTGCAGCTAAGCCTGGAAAGGCTAAAGGAAGAAATGCCTGAACTCACCTGATGAATGACAAGAGGCAGTTCACGATGTCATCAAGTACATTCCTTATCATTTACCAATGATAATTTCTGCTAAGTGTCCTGATTTAATACAGGCAATAATAAATCTTCATAAACCATAAGCTTAGCAAACTTTTATATTATCCACAAGGTATAACTTACCAAGGAAACCATAGTAACCGATTCTTCTAGTATCGGCAAGGAATCCTTCCGAAAAATCTAAGAGTACTCTTTCTTCGCATAGAGTACGACAACATATGTTATTTTAATTATTTTTCTCATTGTTTTGATATCGCTTGCGAATGCCAAACTATGTTTGATAAAAGTGCCATATGAGGATTGGCGTATCCTAGTGTGTCTCATAGATTACTTCCATGCCTGATCAGTATGGAGGTTTAATACATGGAACCCCTGAGATATCCCAATGGTCATATTGTACTAAAGTCGACTAGTAGTATTCAAAGAAGATATCCAGAATGGAATTGTCCAAGTAAGTGTTCCCGATTAAGGAATTCATGGACTTATAACATAAATGTGTCACTTATTTGACACAAGCAATGATGGATGAACTGGAGCCTGAGACATGGAAAATCTTTGTAGCCTCTTTGTATCTTGATCACCTTCTCCAAAGATTACCCTGTTTACCTCCTGAGGCTAGTAAAGTTAAGATTAACATCCCGCTGTGGGCTGGAGCATTGTGAAAAACTCCATGTTGTTGATGGAATAATCGAAACCCTGACTAAGTAAGTTTTAAGATATAGACTCATATAGCCTGACTCAATGTTCTGAGGGTTTGATATTGCTAAATAAGAAAGACGGTTCATTTTGCTTATGCATTAATTACCGCAACCCTATTAAGGCAACAATTAAGAATCGCCATTAGCTGCCCAGGATCGTCGATTTGTTCGACTAAGCTGTAAGGATTAGCTATTCCTTAAGATTAGTTTTGAGCAATGGTTGGAATAACCATCTCACCTTAAGATAAGCTTCTCTATAATAATTGTTATATAAGTATCAAGGTGGTCCTTTGGAGACCTTGTATAGATGAAATGTTAAACCTTCACTATTAGAACAATAGATTGGTGAGTCCAATTATCAGGATCTGAAAGTTGACTTGGAAACAACGAATAAGATCAAACAAATCCCTAATCATCTGTAAGTTGCCATTATTCGGCAGAAAAATTTGGAATTTATAAAATTCGCAACCTTCTTAAGTCCTTAATAAGGAATAAGGTTCAATCAAAGGTATCACCCTACAAAGGGTGTGCTAAAAATTAAATTTCTCAGGGTAGGTTAAGCCCTGGATATATATATAGGAACATTCGGGAAATCGAATGCAACAAAGGTCAATAGCCTATAAGCTAAAACATATATAAGGAGCTTGGCAGAGCTCGCAATATACACTAAAGATTTAAAGACGTGCTTCGCCAATAAGTCAAGAAGCATTATCACATAGTGATATGCAGAATTGTGAGATGATGAGGAACCTGTATCGATTGAGGATCGACAGGTTAAGAAGCCACGAAAAAGATACATGTACCATATTAGAGGTCAGCTTGAGAGCTAGAAAAGGCTCCAGATATGCTATACAAGTTAAGTCCATTATGTGACAAAAAGTACTTCCAGCATTTTAACAAATCTCGAGGTCGAGATTTCTTTTAAGGGGGTGAGGATGTAACACCTCGTAAAATCACGTACAATGAAGTATTGACACGTGTAATAAACCTTAATGAAGACAAATGTTGAATTTAAGGGACTAAATTTTTCGAAAAATCGAAAACATTGTTTATGAAAGGACTGGAGGTGTTAGCATACCTAAAATAAGTTTCTAAATAACCTTTTATGGTTTTATATTCACAAATGAGCCACTTGTTGTAACACCTCGAAAATTCATGTCCTATAATGTGTTGACACGTGTCATAAATTTGAACGTGTGAAAGAATGTTCTGAAAGGACTAAGGTTGACAATCATGGAAAGTATGTGAATATACGAGTTCTAAATGTCAACAGTGAATAAATATATTGTACATTAACCCTACATGATGCTCATACCTTCAAACGAATAAATCATGGATCATACGAAGCTAAATACGAAAGAAAGTGAGAGATTACAAACTACAGGGGTTAAATGTGTCAACATGTTTAAGTTATACCTCTGAGTGACCTTTTGGCAAACCCGAAGCTTTGTAACGGTTAATTATGCTCACTAGAATGCACGATATAAATTTCATAACGTTTCGTTATCGTATGAGAAAGTTATGATCAAATTCGTATACAAGGGGTTAAAAGCGTCAACGATGAAGTTTAGGACTTTTCGGGAGACAATAAAGTTAACCGAGGGCTAAAGAAAGTGGGTATATGTCTTGAAGCCCTTATAAGTCAAGTGGGAGGGTTCAAAGTGCAAGAAATAATGTCGTAGCAAAGTTTCCAAGAGCCAAGGACCAATGCGTAAAAATCAAAAGTTAAAGATTTGGTGCAGAAGGGTGTCGCGCGACGCGAAGCCCCAAGGGGGGGTCGTCGCGTGCCGCGAGGGCCTATCTGGTCCAAATTATTTGGGTTCTTGTCTGCCTTTGCCCTTGTAATCGACTTTTAACTGATTTTCCACATCTTTCTTGACCCCTAAACAACCCCTAGACATTTAGGGACACTTGTTAGTGATCAAACATCAGTTGTAGCATTGTGTGTCAATGATCCATGTGTTCTTGAGCACTATAAAAGGCCCCTAATGTGCAACCATTGTGATCACACCTTCTCTTGCATTCCTGATCATTTCTGGAGCACAAGACTTCTCTCAAGTGATCACAAATCGTGCTTAGGACCTTGGTAAGTTTTCTTAACCTTTCTTAGTTAAGTTTTTACTTAGTTTTAGCTTAAAAGTCAAACCGTCGTAATTAACGGTTGACTTAACGATTAATCACTAATGGTTCAGTGATTAGTCAAATTGAAAGTAGTTATAAGTTGGTAATTATGTGGGTAATAAACCCTTAAAAGGGTTCCCCCTGATTCCCACTCTAACTAGGTCTAATGTCGGGTCAAACTTGTTATTAAAAAGTCAACAGGATACTTAATTTCTAATTTATGCATAATTAGCAATGTAGAACACATACAACCTGTTTGATCATTAATATAACTTGGTAATTAGTGTAAGAACATGTCTAAACATGTTCAACCCGACAATTTACTGTTTAGACCCGGTTCGGAACCGAAAGTCGTAAAGCTTTGACTTTTGCGTTGACTTCAGTTCTGACCCATTTTGGTATGTTTTAGAAATACCTTAGAGCTTTATTTGGACCAGGTTACATGCTAGTATAACCCTCTGTGATTATACACCATGGTTCATTAGTTAACCAATTAATACGCATGATTCCGTTAATTGCTCATATGTTGACCATTATGCCCTTCTCACCTTAAAACGTGATTCTTGAAAATGTAAAAGAGTAGAAACCTTAGTTACTGATTTATAAACTTGCACCCAAATTTGACATCAGTTTGAGGTGTAGATTGAGAGTTATGCTCGTTAGCGTAAATTGAAAGCTTTATGTTAATTAAACGGCATAATTAGCATATAGCCTATTTAAACATACTTTTTGATATCAAACTCTTTACCCACTGATGTAATATATTATTTTGGGATTTTTGAAGATTTTTAATTAATTTTAGGCTGAGCATAACTTATAGTCGTAGGCTTAATCCGGTAATTGTCGGTTTTGCCCTTACGGGCTATAAAATGAGTTTTACTTATCTAATTGACTCCAAACCTTTTGCTACTGAATACATATGATAAATAAATTATTTTAAGCCTTCTGTAATTATAAAAATATCAGCTTTATGTATAGAACCCGGAAATGGCTTCTAATCGCCTTTTTAAGCGTTTTTAACGCATAGTATGTAATAGAACTATTTTAAACATACAAGGGTTTATACCTACTGATATTTTAGGTAAATTATAATATTTTAACAGTAAGCAAAGGTTGTTAAACTCAGACTTCAGTTTTGAGCTTTTCGGCTTATGTGAAATTACCAAAATGCCCCTACGGTGCATAGTTTGGTTATAATTGATAAATTTCACATATATACTTTACCCTACTGTTATAACTTATCAAGCTAAGTGTTTTTGCTGATTATATCAGACCTGTATCTCAGGTTAATACTTAAACTCTTTTATAACCTTGAAAATGACCAAACTACCCCTACGAGGCATAGTTTGTGTTTAAATTCGTTTCGGGCATAATAAAAGACATCTTACTGATGTCACAACATATTTGAAGCATATTAACTTAGGAAACCTGTATATGGCTCTTATGAATACCCGTTACGCTTATTACGCGTTCGTTCGGTTTATGTAACTAGTTTGCATAAATTAGCCGAAACGGGTCAAACCTTATCGGTTTTATCTCAAAATCCAGAATGTGTATGAATTACCCATATTAAGCAAGTCTCCAAACTTGTTGGGTCTAAATCACATTCTATTCCGGTCTTCGCCTAATCGTGCGTTTGAACCGTATAATTAACCGGTCTAAGCTTAGGCTTAATTAAAGACCCGTTAGCATTCTAATTGGTTATTTTTACCCTCATTCCAGACTAGAGCCTTCCGGTAAATTATACCTACGCTTACTTAAGTGAATACGGCTGAGTTATTATAATTCTTGCTATTTAAGACAGGAGCTAGCTCAGGTAAATACTCTTAACTTATTTTCCCTATTACGGGCTTGGGATACGGTAATATAAATACCGCATGGTCAGGTATGGGATTCAAAGACCAATGAGTCGGGAAATCCAAATAACCTGTTTTAATTCGTATTGCTTGACTGAAACATTGGGGGTTAATGCGACCGTGTCCTAGATATCCTTGACTCATTAAATGCAATTGCCACGACCTAAGCACGGGGTGTAGGCATACACCTGACAGATGCCATATGTTTATTAATTAATTATACCCAATAAGGGATTCCCAATAAGGGAATAGTGGTGTGTCGGTTAATCTTGAACCGGCATAGAACCGGGCCCCGTATGTAGAGCAAGTTATGTAAAACTGATAACATGAAATATAGTTTGTCCCAAGTATAAAAGATTAATTTTGCCTTGTGCATTTTAATCAAAGTGTCAAAACATCTTCGTGCCTGGAGCACCTAAACCAATTTTCATAGACATTTTCAAATGAGTCGGTTGAGTGTATTTACCAGTGAAAACTGACGTATTTTCAAAAGTCTAGGTGACAGGTACAAGTACGTAATAGGCTGGAAGCTGCTCAGGACGTTAATAAGGAATCTTGCAAGTTCTAGGCGTCTAAAGTCTGTTGAACAATATTTATGTTTTAAGATCCGCCTGTGGATCCTTTACTTTCCGTTGTAATACTTGATATTACTTTATATTCGGATTGTAATATATTTATCTTTTGCTTCCGCTGTGCATTTATATATTGTGTTGTTGGACTACGATGATATCAACTACGTCACGATACTCCCCACCGGTGACACGTGGAATTCGGGGTGTGACAGGTTGGTATCAGAGCCAACACTGAGTGAATTAAACACTAGCCTTTTTGTGTTTAATCTCAGTTACACCGTTGCACATTCTAGAGTCTAGGCAAGAACATAGGACAAATTCAAATTCGCTTTATTTGTCCTTATTTGGTTCCTTTGTTATTTTCTGATTAGCTCTTGCATGGGCAAGTCATTTTTCTGTTAGAAGTCCCGTTTAGGGCAACCATATACTTGTTTAAATTTTAATGGAATGATTATATTTAAAAAATATCATTCCTATATTATAAGATCTACCATTATAATAAAATAGCAAAATCTAAAAAGGACAAGACCTAGCCACGTGTTATTTTGGGACAAGGTGTCACACCCAACAAATCCACCTGCGGAATACCACCGCTTGGAGGCGTGACTGACTAGGATCCAGCCACCAATCATATTGAACACACAAGTTAATAATTATAAAAGTTTAACCAATACCATTGGTATCCAAACGAAACATAGTTTAAGTTGCAAGCGGAAGCATAATGTTCAAAACCAAAACATAAGTTTAACGTTTCAAAGTTTAACATGGCACACCGCTGTCCATGTCCCACAACGACTCTCCCCCATGCAAGCTCCAGCTAAGTACCTATTGACCTGCAAAGCATGTAGTAACGAGTCAACAACAAGTTGAGTGAGTTCACGGTTGGGTGTTCATTTTAAGTTGTTCCGAAAACAGTTTCCTTTAACTGGCATCCTGCCGTGGGGGTTACCCCATAGTTGAAAACGTGATTTGTTTACCCAATTACTCTGGCAATACAGCCGTGGGGGCTACTCCATGTTAGTTATCTGGCATTTCGGCCGTGGGGGCTACCCCATGTATACACTAGACTCGTTACCATATCGACTGCTGACTGTAGTCATGTTTATGTGCCCTGAACTGTCAATGTCTATCATCATTGACGTGCCCAGATCCATTAGTTCACGCCCGTCCTCTGCGGCACGGTGTGAGGCTTGTCAGACCTAAATAGCGCTATCTAACTAATGACCTGCTCGCCATTGGCCCGACGATTATGTCGATATAAAAGGAGGGACTTCGTGATAGAGTTTTGGTCTAGTACGAGTTATCTGTCCATGAGGACGAGGAATTACATTCCTGAACCAATACTGTCCTACCCAAGAAAGGACGAGGAATCCATGTTCCTTAACCCCATTCCCAAACCCCTGGGAATCCCATGCTTTGTAGAGGGTGTGAACTCACCTTGGTTTGCTCGGCAGATACAAAGAAAGTCAAGTCTAGATGCTAGTGGTCAACCACGTCCTAACATGGTTATCATACATGTCAGGTTCAAACCAAGAAATGCACGTATGTTTTCTACACACATTTGCATACACGTATTGATCCTGGCACACGCGTATAAATACTTCAGTTAATCAACAGGGCTCAAACACATCCAATAGCCTCATCTACGTAAATAAGCAAAGTCCAAGTATGCGGCCTAAATAGTTGGGCTCGTGATAGCATGCAAGTCCAAAACAGTGTGCACGTGTATATGGTCTCGAGTCGAGACTAGAGGTCTCGATTCATACGTTCATCACTCGAAACTAGGCGGTCTCGAGTCATGTCTCGAGTCGCAACAGGACTCGCAACCATGATCTCGAGTTATGCTGTTTTTGTGTGCTGGTGAGGTGTGGTCTCGAGTCGAGACTAGGGGTTCTCGACTCGCAACCCGTGTCGCAACCGTGGATCTCGAGTTATTATCTACATGGTCTCGAGTCGAGACCAATGGTCTCGACTGGCACACCTGCTAATAACCGGCATTTGTACTAGCCAATAGGATTTCGATTTCATGTAATTGTGTACTATCCAACCAAATCACTCAAACATGTTTTGTTGTCTAATTCTATTTCAAAATGGATCGAACACAGCATTATCAAATATTCATATCACATTCAAGTTGTTCTTCATTAGGGTTTTTCTATCATACAACTTGCTTCTTCAATAGAATCTATCCTAGCATGAACTCAAGTTAATCATCCGAACATGATATAATATAACAGCCGGTTGACAAGCATTCGATTCGTAGAACATTAATATGAGATCCGATTTAACATAACATTATCTAATACACATATGCAAATCCGATTTTATGAACAACAAACTTCCTCATTTATACTTAAACATGACCAACCCACTCGGATCCAACCCATATAGAGCCGATTACCAACATTTCATCATCACATAACATCATCATGCATCATCAACCGATTATTCAAGAACATGTTTGCATACACTCATTCATTTCTACACAACTTAATTGTCAAAAACATGCACATCCTTCAATAAATAAACATCATTTGATAACAAATAACTATCTTCTATCAAGCAAACATCTTTATCATAGATAAACAACAATTTCTCATGTATTTGTCATTAAACAATTAATGAGACACTAACCGGCTAAAGGGTATGAAGGGTGAACTTCCGAATGCCGATTCCAAGCTTGAACCGAAGGTCCTAGTGTTGCTGGTTTGAATCCGAGAGAATGAGAGAAGAAGGATGTTGAGACCTAGGGTTTTAGTGAGAGGGAGGGAGAGTGTGTGTGGGATGCCCAAAAATGGCAAGTTTGGCTAACAACAAGGGTTATATACTAGTTCTAAGGTGGTGCACCCTAATGGGCTTTCGGGTGGACTAAAGAGGTGCATGGCCCAATCCGGCCCAACTGTTACTGTTCACTCGAGACCGCATGGTCTCGAGTCGGGTCCTTGTGTCTCGTGTTACATAAATACACGCATACATACAAGCACAACACATAATCACATAAATTCACTTATATCATTAATTAATCAACATGTCAACTAGTCACATAACGTTCAAGCATGTTACATCGAGATATAAAGAAAGGTTCTAAATTCCGAGTTGTCACATTATCCCCAAGTTGAAAGAAATTTCGTCCCGAAATTTGGTAAGTACTCACTGAGGAAGCTAGTTAAGTTGTATGGTTTTCCTGGTTTTCCTGGGGTGTCACATCCACCCCCCGTTGATCTGGAATTTCGTCCCGAAATTCCGTAGCTTCAGCCTCAGTAGTGGTTGTACTGTTTGCGAACAGTTGGGGATACTTTTGTTTCATCTGATCTTCGCGTTCCCAGGTGAACTCTGGGCCGTGACGTGAGTTCCAACGAACTCGAACGAGAGGTATTCTAGTGTTCTTGAGGACCTTAACATCCCGGTCCGTGATTTCAACTGGTTCCTCGACGAATCGTAACTGCTCGTCGATAGTGAGTTCCTTCAGAGGAACTATGTGGGTCTCATCTGACAGACACTTCTTCAGATTCGACACGTGGAAAACGTTGTGAACTGCACTGAGTTCTGCTGGTAAGTTCAGTCTGTAGGCCACCCTGCCTATTTTCTCGATGATTTCAAAAGGTCCGACGTATCGTGGGTTAAGTTTGCCTCGTTTACCAAAACGAACCACACCCTTCCAGGGTGAAACCTTGAGTAGTACCCGCTCCTCAACCTGGAGCTCTAGTGGTTTCCTGCCCTTATCGGCGTAGACTTTCTGACGGTCACGAGCTGCCGCCATTCGTTGTCGAATCTGAGCAATTCGTTCTGTTGTGTCTACCACGAGTTCTGGACCAGTAATCTGACTATCCCCCACCTCTACCCAACAAAGAGGTGACCGGCATTTACGCCCGTACAATGCCTCAAACGGAGCAGCTTTAATGCTGGTGTGGTAGCTGTTATTGTACGAAAATTCCACAAGTGGCAGATGTTTTTCCCAGCTGTTGCCAAAGTCGATTACACATGCACGAAGCATGTCTTCTAAGGTTTGAATAGTGCGCTCGGACTGCCCGTCCGTCTGAGGGTGATACGCCGTGCTCATGTCTAGTCGTGAGCCAAAGGATTTGTGCATTGCTTGCCACAGTTCTGAAGTAAAACGTGCATCTCGATCCGAGATAATAGAGGTGGGCACCCCGTGCCTCGAGACAACCTCCTTAAGGTATAGGTCTGCTAGAGTGGAGAACTTATCCGTTTCCTTGATAGCTAAGAAGTGCGCAGACTTTGTGAGTCGATCCACGATCACCCAAATAGTATCGTTACCACGTTGAGATCTAGGCAGGCCAGTAACAAAATCCATGGAAATTTGCTCCCATTTCCATTGTGGTATCTCTGGTTGTTGGAGTAGGCCTGAGGGTTTCTGGTATTCTGTTTTGACTCTCGCACAAGTCAAACACTTGCTGACGTAAGTTGCTATGTGGGCCTTCATGCTAGGCCACCAATACGTAGTTTTGATATCGTGGTACATCTTATCCGAGCCAGGATGTACCGAGTAGCGAGACTTGTGTGCTTCATCCATCACAAGCTCTCGTAAGTTGCCATAGAGTGGGACCCAAATGCGTCCTGTCACGTAGTATGCACCGTCTTCCTTTTGTTCTAATCGCTGCCTTGAGCCGCGTAGGGCATCAGCCCTGACGTTTTCTGGTTTTAATGCCTCTACCTGAGCATCTCGTATCTGGGAAGGAAGACTAGAATGTATAGTGAGTTGCAAAGCTCGTACGCGCTTAGGCGCAGTGTCCTTTCGACTGAGGGCGTCAGTCACAACATTGGCTTTGCCAGGATGGTACTTGATTGCACATTCGTAATCGTTTAATAACTCGACCCATCGTCGTTGACGCATGTTTAGCTCCGTTTGCTTGAAGATGTGCTCGAGACTCCTGTGATCGGTGTAAATGGTGCACTTGGTACTATACAGGTAATGCCTCCATATCTTAAGCGCAAAAACAACGGCTCCCAGCTCTAAGTCGTGTGTAGTATAGTTCCTTTCATGAACTTTAAGTTGACGTGAAGCGTAGGCTATAACTTTATCTCGTTGCATCAATACACAACCAAGACCCTGAATCGATGCGTCGTAGTAGACCACAAAATCGTCTGTGCCTTCTGGCAATGAAAGGATAGGTGCGCTGCAAAGTCTATCCTTTAGATGCTGAAATGCTAATTCCTGTGCATTTCCCCATCGATAAGCAACGCCTTTCTGCGTTAGTGAGGTGAGAGGCTGTGCAATCTCGGAAAAATCCTTAATGAATCTCCTGTAGTAACCTGCCAAACCCAAAAATTGGCGAATTTCCGTGGGTGTACGAGGTGCAGGCCAGTTCTTAATCGAGTCTACCTTGGATGGATCAACGTGAATCCCATCCTTGTTTATCACATGGCCTAAGAAATGGACTTCACGAAGCCAGAAGTCGCATTTTGAAAACTTGCCGTATAGCTGTTCTGCTCGGAGGAGTTCCAAAATAAGTCGTAGATGTTGCTCGTGCTCCTCCTGACTCTTAGAATACATCAGGATGTCGTTGATGAAGACTATAACGAACTTGTCCAGCTAAGGCTTGCACACTCGATTCATCAAGTCCATGAAGATCGCAGGTGCGTTTGTCAGCCCAAAAGGCATGACCAAAAACTCATAGTGTCCATATCGAGTTCTAAAGGCCGTTTTGGAGACGTCCTCTTCTCGGACTCTCAGCTGGTGATATCCTGATCTCAGATCAATCTTTGAATAGTAGCTCACCCCTGCAACTGGTCGAACAAGTCGTCAATACGTGGTAGAGGATAACGATTCTTCACCGTCACCTTGTTGAGTTCCCGGTAGTCGATACACATTCTAAAGGTACCGTCTTTCTTCTTCACAAATAGCACTGGAGCTCCCTAGGGCGATGAGCTAGGACGAATAAAACCCTTATCCAAGAGTTCTTGTAGTTGTGTAGAGAGTTCTTCCAACTCTGATCGAGCTAAACGATAAGGTGCACGAGCTATAGGCGCAACTCCAGGAGCTAGTTCAATCTGAAACTCGACTTGGCGATGAGGCGGAAGACCAGGTAATTCCTCAGGGAATACCTCAGGATAGTCGCGTACAATTGGAAAATCTTCTATCTTCTTCTCTTTCTCCGAGGTGTCAGTAACGAGAGCCAAAATGGCAGTGTGGCCCTTTCGCAAGCACTTCTGGGCCTTAAGGAAAGAGATGACGTTCTCAACAGCACCCCTATTGTCGCCGCGAATCATGAGAGGTTCACCGCCTGAACCAGGAATACGAACAATCTTCTCGTTGCAAAGAATCTCTGCTCGGTGTTGGGATAACCAATCCATTCCAATGACAACGTCGAAACTACCCAAGACAATAGGAATAAGGTCGATAGAGAAGGTCTGGTTAGCAAGAACAAGTTTACAACCCTTGACTACGTGTGTGGCCTCTAAACTCTTACCATTTGCTAGCTCTACCGTGTGCTTGTTGTTCAAAGGTGTTGGAATACGCTTAAGCATTCGACTAACTTCTAGTGACATGTAGCTAGTATCGGCACCCGAATCAAATAAAACTGTAACATAAAAGTCATCGAGAAGGAACTTACCCGCCACAACATTGGGGTCATTCCTTGCTTCACCTTGGCCAATCACGAACGCTCGCCCCCTGGCACCATTGTTGTTGTTGTTCCCATTGTTACCATTCCCCTGATTGTTGTTATTGTTGTTGTTGTTCTGGTTCCTGTTCAGTTGGGGGCAATCCCTCTTGAAATGGCCTTCAGCTCCACACTGAAAGCACCCTTTGTTATCACCTTGCTGCTGCTGCTGGCGTTGGTTCTGTTGAGCTTGCTGACGATTCTGATTGGCAGGATATAAGCTCCTGCAATCCTTTGCAGCGTGACCTGGCTTGTTGCACCGATGACAGTTACCCCTGGTGCATGGCCCGCTGTGGTGCAGGCTGCAGCGATTGCACTTGGGGTGATTCCCTTTGTACCCACCATGACTTTGACCACCAGATGATTGCTGACTAGGGCTCTTGTAGTCATCAGTCTTTCTCTGCTGAGACTGAGACTGAACAGAAGTCGAACCCTTACTTGAAGCTCCATCCCACTTCCGTTTGTTGTCACTAAGAGCACCTGAAGTAGTTGCAGCACCTATGCGCTTTGGTAACCTGTTCTGCTCCACCGCCTGATCCGTGAGACGGTGAGCCAATTGGACAACTTGCTGGATGGTGGCGAGGTTAGCTGAAGTCACATGACTTTGGATTTCTGGCACTAAGCCCTTGAAAAATAGTTCGATGCGTTTGATGGGAGGATCCACCATAGTAGGACACAGAATTGCCAGTTCGTTCGATCTTTTCACATAAGCTTCAATTTCTGACCCCGTCATCTTCAGGTTGAAAAACTCTACTTCCAGTTTGTGGATTTCATCACGATTTCAGTACTCCTCTTTGATCATTTCCTTAAAGTTGTTCCATGGGGTGGCGTTAGCAGCAACCAACCCCAGCATTTGGACCTGAGCATTCCACCACGTGAGCGCCAAACCCTCTAGAGTACCGGTAGCATACTTCACCCTGCGCTCCTTAGGGCATTCACACATCTCGAAAACAGTTTCAAGTTTTTCAAACCAGTGGAGGAGACCTACGGCTCCTTCAGTGCCGCTAAAAGTAGTTGGTCGGCAGTCCATGAAAGTTTTAAAGGTGCACACAGGTGGCTGAGCATGTTGACCTGTCGTGGGTGAAAGAAAGGACAGAGTTTAACACAAAGGTTGGTTCACGAGGGTAGGATCTAAAGATCCTAGAACGAGTTTGGACTGCAGGAATATACCTCCTGCGTGTGCAGCTGCAAGTGCCGCAGCAACTCGTTCGTTAATCAGAGCCGTCAACTGGGCTTGAGTCATGTTAACGCGTCCAGACATGATCTTCATATCAAGAGGAACATGAATGAGAGGGGTTCGCGAAAATGCGATGACAGTCGAGAGTAAGCACACACGTGTTCAAGCAACAGTAGTTATACTAACCAAGCATACCATGGGCAATGTACTATGTATCTAACAAGTAGGCAATATACACATAGATCATATCACCTAAAATGTCGAGCCTTGCATGTGGAGTGAAGCGTCGATGTGGATCGTAGAGCACTCTACAGGTTATAGTCTGATTTTAATAAAACTTTTTCCCCTTATTAAAACCAAGTTCACTATAACCAATGGCTCTGATACCAATCTGTCACACCCCCAAAATCCACCTGCGGAATACCACCGCTTGGAGGCGTGACTGACCAAGATCCAGCCACCAATCATATTGAACACACAAGTTAATAATTATAAAAGTTTAACCAATACCATTGGTATCCAAACGAAACATAGTTTAAGTTGCAAGCGGAAGCATAATGTTCAAAACCAAAACATAAGTTTAACGTTTCAAAGTTTAACATGGCACACCGCTGTCCATGTCCCACAACGACTCTCCCCCATGCAAGCTCCAGCTAAGTACCTATTGACCTGCAAAGCATGTAGTAACGAGTCAACAACAAGTTGAGTGAGTTCACGGTTGGGTGTTCATTTTAAGTTGTTCCGAAAACAGTTTCCTTTAACTGGCATCCTGCCGTGGGGGTTACCCCATAGTTGAAAACGTGATTTGTTTACCCCAATTACTCCGGCAATACAGCCGTGGGGGCTACCCCATGTTAGTTATCTGGCATTTCGGCCGTGGGGGCTACCCCATGTATACACTAGACTCGTTACCATATCGACTGCTGACTGTAGTCATGTTTATGTGCCCTGAACTGTCAATGTCTATCATCATTGACGTGCCCAGATCCATTAGTTCACGCCCGTCCTCTGCGGCACGGTGTGAGGCTTGTTAGACCTAAATAGCGCTATCTAACTAATGACCCGCTCGCCATTGGCCCGGCGATTATGTCGATATAAAAGGAGGGACTTCGTGATAGAGTTTTGGTCTAGTACGAGTTATCTGTCCATGAGGACGAGGAATTACATTCCTGAACCAATACTGTCCTACCCAAGAAAGGACGAGGAATCCATGTTCCTTAACCCCATTCCCAAACCCCTGGGAATCCCATGCTTTGTAGAGGGTGTGAACTCACCTTGGTTTGCTCGGCAGATACACAGAAAGTCAAGTCTAGATGCTAGTGGTCAACGACGTCCTAACATGGTTATCATACATGTCAGGTTCAAACCAAGAAATGCACGTATGTTTTCTACACACATTTGCATACACGTATTGATCCTGGCACACGCGTATAAATACTTCAGTTAATCAACAGGGCTCAAACATATCCAATAGCCTCATCTACGTAAATAAGCAAAGTCCAAGTATGCGGCCCAAATAGTTGGGCTCGTGATAGCATGCAAGTCCAAAACAGTGTGCACGTGTATATGGTCTCGAGTCGAGACTAGAGGTCTCGAGTCATACGTTCATCACTCGAAACTAGGCGGTCTCGAGTCATGTCTCGAGTCGCAACAGGACTCGCAACCATGATCTCGAGTTATGCTGTTTTTATGTGCTGGTGAGGTGTGGTCTCGAGTCGAGACTAGGGGTTCTCGACTCGCAACCCGTGTCGCAACCGTGGATCTCGAGTTATTATCTACATGGTCTCGAGTCGAGACCAATGGTCTCGACTGGCACACCTGCTAATAACCGGCATTTGTACTAGCCAATAGGATTTCGATTTCATGTAATTGTGTACTATCCAACCAAATCACTCAAACATGTTTTGTTGTCTAATTCTATTTCAAAATGGATCGAACACAGCATTATCAAATATTCATATCACATTCAAGTTGTTCTTCATTGGGGTTTTTCTATCATACAACTTGCTTCTTCAATAGAATCTATCCTAGCATGAACTCAAGTTAATCATCCAAACATGATATAATATAACAGCCGGTTGACAAGCATTCGATTCGTAGAACATTAATATGAGATCCGATTTAACATAACATTATCTAATACACATATGCAAATCCGATTTTATGAACAACAAACTTCCTCATTTATACTTAAACATGACCAACCCACTCAGATCCAACCCATATAGAGCCGATTACCAACATTTCATCATCACATAACATCATCATGCATCATCAACCGATTATTCAAGAACATGTTTGCATACACTCATTCATTTCTACACAACTTAATTGTCAAAAACATGCACATCCTTCAATAAATAAACATCATTTGATAACAAATAACTATCTTCTATCAAGCAAACATCTTTATCATAGATAAACAACAATTTCTCATGTATTTGTCATTAAACAATTAATGAGACACTAACCGGCTAAAGGGTATGAAGGGTGAACTTCCGAATGCCGATTCCAAGCTTGAACCGAAGGTCCTAGTGTTGCCGGTTTGAATCCGAGAGAATGAGAGAAGAAGGATGTTGAGACCTAGGGTTTTAGTGAGAGGGAGGGAGAGTGTGTGTAGGAGAGTGTGTGTGGGATGCCCAAAAATGGCAAGTTTGGCGAACAACAAGGGTTATATACTAGTTCTAAGGTGGTGCACCCTAATGGGCTTTCGGGTGGACTAAAGAGGTGCATGGCCCAATCCGGCCCAACTGTTACTGTTCACTCGAGACCGCATGGTCTCGAGTCTGGTCCTTGTGTCTCGGGTTACATAAATACACGCATACATACAAGCACAACACATAATCACATAAATTCACTTATATCATTAATTAATCAACATGTCAACTAGTCACATAACGTTCAAGCATGTTACATCGAGATATAAAGAAAGGTTCTAAATTCCGAGTTGTCACATTATCCCCAAGTTGAAAGAAATTCCGTCCCGAAATTTGGTAAGTACTCACTGAGGAAGCTAGTTAAGTTGTATGGTTTTCCTGGGGTGTCACACAAGGCCAAGATGGTAGTTTCTCAATTAGATTCAGATCCTTGTTAACACCTCAATTTAGGATTGTTCTGCGTTAAATATTAAAAAGAATCTTAAAGGTAAAACCTAGCCTAAACGTCCCTGCAGACAAGGCCAAGATGGTAGAACCTATTCGAGAGATTCAAACCCTTGTTAACATCTGTAACATGTTAACATTCCTGGCAAACGTGGTTTGATAAAATCGCATGAGTCATCCTTAAATAAGATTACTCTAATTTCCCTTATTTATATAATCATCCCTTAAGGATGAAGTGCCTACGGGCTATAGTTAATGTCCTTTGAGACTAGAGACAGTGGTAGCCTACAACTCCCTGTCAAGAAAAGGTAATGAACTTTGATTCAAACCTTAATGCCTCGATTCTCTGAAATCATGGCTTATAAATTAAACTTGTCTACGCGACTAGGCCATTTGTGCTATTATTAACTTGTAAATTAGGATTTATGATAAAAATCCTGAATAAAATAAATATCCTTCCTTCCCTGCCAGTATACATATGAATAAGAATCTTAAGAGTGAAACCTAGCCTGAGTGTCATTATAAAGACCTGGCCAAGATGGTAAGACCTGTTTAAAAGATTCATATCCCTGTTAACATCTGAAAATATGTTAACACTCCTGGCAGACGTGATTCATTAAAATCACACACGTCATTCTTATATAGGATTCTTCAAAAGATTCCTAACCCAACTTAATGATCTCTGAATTATGGGTTTAAATCATCAATTAAGATGATCATATTTTGACCATACATTGGTAATATAGTGCCTACGGGCCTTGCTCATTTCTACATGAGCCAAAAGACTATGGTAGCGATGACTCCCTGTCCGAAAAAGGTAATGAACTATGTTCAAACCTAAATGCTTTGATTCTCTGAAATCATAGTTTAAAATTCATAAATGTCCTTGTGACTAGGCCTGTGGTGCTGATATACCTTCATGCTTTGATTCTCTGAAATCATAATTTATAATTTAAAAATGTCCTTGCGACTAGGCCTTTCGTGCCACTAATAAAACTGTTATTGTTTTATAATTAGGATAAATTATAATATAAATCCTAAATAAATGTGATTAATAAATTAACCAAGTATGGTCTCTGTTACCATGGTTAATGAATTGCCATAAAAGACAATTCCATAATAAACTCCCAAGTAAACTATTGTCCTTGTTTTATGTAACAGTTCAATTAAATGGCTGGCTCAGATGAAATTAATAGCCACCCAGTGGAGAACAATGATAACGCCCGAATTAATTTAACGGGTGCTGAACTAAAAGCGTTAGTAGATGACGCATTTACAAGGGCCTTAGAACAACAGTATGAAGAGTATAGTGGGACTCGAAGTAGGACCCTATCAACACCACATACAAAGCCACCCCCCAAGAAGGATGAACCCAAGAAGGAAGATGACGAGCGTCACTCTTCTAATCATCGCAGTGATCCGTCTCAACAGATTATACTGAATCAAAGACCCCGTGATAAGGGTTGCTCCTACAAGTACTTTGTTTCATGTAAACCCTGGAATTTCACTGGGGAGGAAGGAGCTGTAGATTGTATGACGTGGTTAGATGAGATGGATACAGTTGTGGATATCAGTGGATGCGCTGAGAGGGATGTGGTCAAGTTTGTGTCGCAATCATTTAAGGGTGAGGCCTTAGCCTGGTGGAGATCGTTGATTCAAGCCACCGGGAAGATCCCTTTGTATAATATGACTTGGGATCAGTTCGTTGCTCTTATCAAAGAAAATTACTGTCCTCAACATGAAGTTGAGAAGATCGAGACTGAATTCTTGACATTAGTCATGGAGAACTTAGATTGTCAAGCATACCTTACAAGTTTCAATACCAAGTCTCGATTGGTTCCTTATTTGATCACACCGGAACCAAAGCGAATAGCTCGCTTTATTGGGGGTTTAGCCCCAGAAATAAAGGCAAGTGTGAAAGCATCGAGACCTACTACATTTAGGTCAGCGGCAGATCTGTCGCTATCTCTCACACTCGATGTGGTTAGAAACAAGGCTGCAAGGGCTTCTGAAGATGGGAAGCGTAAAAGGGAGGAGGATAACTCCCAGAATCCTAAGAAGAGCAAATCCGAGCTCAACAATAACCAACAGGATTCCAACAAGAAGCCTACATTCAAAACCTGCAACAGAAGACACTGGGGACAGTGTCGATCAAACCAAAAGATAAAGCAATGTGGCATCTGCAAAAGAACTGGTCACCAGTCCCACGAATGTAGGGACATAAAGAATGCAAACTGTTTCAGCTGTGGCGAAAAGGGCCACATCAGTACTAATTGTCCTGAGGCCGCCAAGGAAGGAGCAGCTAATTCTGGGAAGGATAAGAAAGGAAACGCCTGAACTACCGATTGAATGACAGAGACAGTACATATCAATAATAGCATCAGGTACGTCCCGTACCATTTAGCATTGATAGTTTCTGCTAAGTATCTTACGTTAATGCAAGGGTTAATAAACCTTTAGTAAACCATAAGCCTACTGAACTCTTGATTTCATTCGTAAGAACTTCAGATATTAAAAATAAAGTATAATTTACCAACGGAATCTTTAATGACCCTCTCTCCCATCCTCGGAGATAAATCCTTTCATAAAAATCTGGAATACTTTTCCCCAGAAAGAGTACGACAATATATATATTACTTTATTTTATTATTTTTCTCATTATTTTATATCGCCTGCGAATGCCAAACTATGTTTGATAAGAGTACCATATGAGGATTGGCGTATCCTGGTGTGTCCCATAGATTGCTTCCATGCCTGATCAGTATGGAGGTTTAATGCATGGAATCTCTGAGATATCCCAATGGTCATATTGTGCTAAAGTCGACTAGTAGTATTCAAAGAAGATATCCAATATAAAATGTCCTTATAAGTATCTCTACTTAGGGCATCCTTGCATTTGTAAAGAGAATGTGTCATATATCTGACACCGACATCGATAGATGAACCAAGGCCTGAGTATACAGACATCTCTAACATCTCTGTGTGTGTCATGATTATCTTCTCTATAAGAATTACCAAGTTTACCTTCTGAGAGGCAAGTGAATGTAAGGACAAACATCCCGCTTAGGGCTGCAATTATTGTAAAAGCCTTATATCTGTTAGTATCAACGGAA
This sequence comes from Helianthus tuberosus, assembly GCA_030545235.1. Taxonomy (NCBI): domain Eukaryota; kingdom Viridiplantae; phylum Streptophyta; class Magnoliopsida; order Asterales; family Asteraceae; genus Helianthus; species Helianthus tuberosus. The sequence continues at coordinate 158,723,648 of CM060353.1, read as the reverse complement.
TAGGAAGAACTAAGAGCCAAATCGATAAGTTTTTAGAGAAAATTTCATAAAGCCAAAATTCAAAATTCTAAGAACTCCGAATTATATAAATAAGAAAGACGGATCATCTTGCTTATGCATTGATTACCGCAACCCTATTTAGGCAACAATTAAGAATCGCTATTACCTGCCAGGACCGTCGTTTGGTTCGACTAGCTGTAAGATTTAGCTATTCTTTGAGATTAGTTAAGCAGTGGTTGGAATAACCATCTCACCATAAAATAAGTTTTTCTATAGCGATTATTATATAAGTATCAAGGCTACTCCTTTTGAGACCTTGTATAGATGGAATGTTAAACATCTATTATTAGGTAGAGAATTGGTAAGTCCAATTATCAGGATCTGAAAGTTACCTAGAAACCAACAAATAAGATCATACAAATCCATAATCGATTGTAAGTTGCCAGTATACGCCAGGAAATCAAGGATTTATGAAAATAGCAACCCTCCTAAATTCTTGTTAAGGAATAAGGTTCAACAATAGATATCACCCAGCAAGGGTGTGCTAAATTTGTTAAATTATCGGGCTAGTTAAGCTCCGATTATATAGATCATTCGAAGGAAATCGAATGTATCAAGATCAAATAGCTTACGAGCTAAGACTTAATTAAGGGGCTTGGTGGAACGAGCAATGTGACCCACACTAATGATTTAGCGACATGTCACCAATAAGTCGAAAAGCGCTATCACATAATGATATGCAGAACTATGATAGTATGAGCAACCTGTGTCGATTAAGGATCGACAGGATTAGAAGCTCCAAAAAGATACATGTGCCTATTATAAAGGTCAATTGTAGTGCCTTAGAGGCTCAAAGGTACTGGGGAAGATTAAGCCAATATAAGGTAGAAAATACTTCCTTTACTTTAACAAATCTCGAGGTCGAGATTTCTTTTAAGGGGGTGAGGATGTAACACCTCGAAAATTCGCGTCCTATAATGTGTTGACACGTGTCATAAATTTGAACGTGTGAAAGAATGTTCTGAAAGGACTAAGGTTGACAATCATGGAAAGTATGTGAATATACGAGTTCTAAATGTCAACAGTGAATAAATATATTGTACATTAACCCTACATGATGCTCATACCTTCAAACGAATAAATCATGGATCATACGAAGCTAAATATGAAAGAAAGTGAGAGATTACAAACTACAGGGGTTAAATGTGTCAACATGTTTAAGTTATACCTCTGAGTGACCTTTTGGCAAACCCGAAGCTTTGTAACGGTTAATTATGCTCACTAGAATGCACGATATAAATTTCATAACGTTTCGTTATCGTATGAGAAAGTTGTGATCAAATTCGTATACAAGGGGTTAAAAGCGTCAACGATGAAGTTTAGGACTTTTCGGGAGACAATAAAGTTAACCGAGGGCTAAACAAAGTGGGTATATGTCTTGAAGCCCTTATAAGTCAAGTGGGAGGGTTCAAAGTGCAAGAAATAATGTCGTAGCAAAGTTTCCAAGAGCCAAGGACCAATGCGTAAAAATCAAAAGTTAAAGATTTGGTGCAGAAGGGTGTCGCGCGACGCGAAGCCCCAAGGGGGGGTCGTCGCGTGCCGCGGCGGGGGCCTATCTGGTCCGAATTATTTGGGTTCTTGTCTGCCTTTGCCCTTGTAATCGACTTTTAACCAATTTTCCACATCTTTCTTGACCCCTAAACAACCCCTAGACATTTAGGGACACTTGTTAGTGATCAAACATCAGTTGTAGCATTGTGTGTCAATGATCCATGTGTTCTTGAGCACTATAAAAGGCCCCTAATGTGCAACCATTGTGATCACACCTTCTCTTGCATTCCTGATCATTTCTGGAGCACAAGACTTCTCTCAAGTGATCACAAATCGTGCTTAGGACCTTGGTAAGTTTTCTTAACCTTTCTTAGTTAAGTTTTTACTTAGTTTTAGCTTAAAAGTCAAACCGTCGTAATTAACGGTTGACTTAACGATTAATCACTAATGGTTCAGTGATTAGTCAAATTGAAAGTAGTTATAAGTTGGTAATTATGTGGGTAATAAACCCTTAAAAGGGTTCCCCCTGATTCCCACTCTAACTAGGTCTAATGTCGGGTCAAACTTGTTATTAAAAAGTCAACAGGATACTTAATTTCTAATTTATGCATAATTAGCAATGTAGAACACATACAACCTGTTTGATCATTAATATAACTTGGTAATTAGTGTAAGAACATGTCTAAACATGTTCAACCCGACAATTTACTGTTTAGACCCGGTTCGGAACCGAAAGTCGCAAAGCTTTGACTTTTGCGTTGACTTCAGTTCTGACCCGTTTTGGTATGTTTTAGAAATACCTTAGAGCTTTATTTGGACCAGGTTACCTGCTAGTATAACCCTCTGTTATTATACACCATGGTTCATTAGTTAACCAATTAATACGCATGATTCCGTTAATTGCTCATATGTTGACCATTATGCCCTTCTCACCTTAAAACGTGATTCTTGAAAATGTAAAAGAGTAGAAACCTTATTTACTGATTTATAAACTTGCACCCAAAGTTTGACATCAGTTTGAGGTGTAGATTGAGAGTTATGCTCGTTAGCGTAAATTGAAAGCTTTATGTTAATTAAACGGCATAATTAGCATATAGCCTATTTAAACATACTTTTTTATATCAAACTCTTTACCCACTGATGTAATATATTATTTTGGGATTTTTGAAGATTTTTAATTAATTTTAGGCTGAGCATATCTTGTAGTCGTAGGCTTAATCCGGTAATTGTCGGTTTTGCCCTTACGGGCTATAAAATGAGTTTTACTTATCTAATTGACTCCAAACCTTTTGCTACTGAATACATATGATAAATAAATTATTTTAAGCCTTCTGGAATTATAAAAATATCAGCTTTATGTATAGAACCCGGAAATGGCTTCTAATCGCCTTTTTAAGCGTTTTTAACGCATAGTATGTAATAGAACTATTTTAAACATACAAGGGTTTATACCTACTGATATTTTAGGTAAATTATAATATTTTAACAGTAAGCAAAGGTTGTTAAACTCAGACTTCAGTTTTGAGCTTTTCGGCTTATGTGAAATTACCAAAATGCCCCTACGGTGCATAGTTTGGTTATAATTGATAAATTTCACATATATACTTTACCCTACTGTTATAACTTATCAAGCTAAGTGTTTTTGCTGATTATATCAGACCTGTATCTCAGGTTAATACTTAAACTCTTTTATAACCTTGAAAATGACCAAACTACCCCTACGAGGCATAGTTTGTGTTTAAATTCGTTTCGGGCATAATAAAAGACATCTTACTGATGTCACAACATATTTGAAGCATATTAACTTAGGAAACCTGTATATGGCTCTTATGAATACCCGTTACGCTTATTACGCGTTCGTTCGGTTTATGTAACTAGTTTGCATAAATTAGCCGAAACGGGTCAAACCTTATCGGTTTTATCTCAAAATCCAGAATGTGTATGAATTACCCATATTAAGCAAGTCTCCGAACTTGTTGGGTCTAAATCACATTCTATTCCGGTCTTCGCCTAATCGTGCGTTTGAACCGTATAATTAACCGGTCTAAGCTTAGGCTTAATTAAAGACCCGTTAGCATTCTAATTGGTTATTTATACCATCATTCTAGACTAGAGCCTTCCGGTAAATTGTACCTACGCTTACTTAAGTGAATACGGCTGAGTTATTATAATTCTTGCTATTTAAGACAGGAGCTAGCTCAGGTAAATACTCTTAACTTATTTTCCCTATTACGGGCTTAGGATACGGTAATATAAATACCGCATGGTCAGGTATGGGATTCAAAGACCAATGAGTCGGGAAATCCAAATAACCTGTTTTAATTCGTATTGCTTGACTGAAACATTGGGGGTTAATGCGACCGTGTCCTGGATATCCTTGACTCATTAAATGCAATGGCCACGACCTAAGCACGGGGTGTAGGCATACACCTGACAGATGCCATATGTTTATTAATTAATTATACCCAATAAGGGATTCCCAATAAGGGAATAGTGGTGTGTCGGTTAATCTTAAACCGGCATAGAACCGGGTCCCGTATGTAGAGCAAGTTATGTAAAACTGATAACATGAAATATAGTTTGTCCCAAGTATAAAAGATTAATTTTGCCTTGTGCATTTTAATCAAAGTGTCAAAACATCTTCGTGCCTGGAGCACCTAAACCAATTTTCATAGACATTTTCAAATGAGTCGGTTGAGTGTATTTACCAGTGAAAACTGACGTATTTTCAAAAGTCTAAGTGACAGGTACAAGTACGTAACAGGCTGGAAGCTGCTCAGGACGTTAATAAGGAATCTTGCAAGTTCTAGGCGTCTAAAGTCTGTTGAACAATATTTATGTTTTAAGATCCGCCTGTGGATCCTTTACTTTCCGTTGTAATACTTGATATTACTTTATATTCGGATTGTAATATATTTATCTTTTGCTTCCGCTGTGCATTTATATATTGTGTTGTTTGACTACGATGATATCAACTACATCACGATACTCCCCACCGGGCCCACCGGTGACACGTGGAATTCGGGGTGTGACACTTGTTGATCAAGTGTAGCCGTTTATGTGATTAATTGAAAGTTTGCGCAATAAAGGGTTAAAAGCGTCAACATGTTAATTCTTACCTCTGAGTGACCTTTTAACAAACCGAGAGCCTCATGATATTTGATTATACTCTCGGGAATGCCAATCATTAGCCATCCAAGGCTTTTATGCCCAAAAGTGAAGTTACGCGCAACTTTGCAAGTATAAGGGACTAAAAGTGTCAGTATGTTTAATTATACCTCTGAATGACCTTTTATCAATCCCGAAGCATTATGATGTTTAATAATACTTTCAATAATGCCTAATATGGATTATATGAGGATTCAATGATATTAAATGATGAGTTACGCAAGTTTGCGCATTAGAGGGACCTAAAGCGTCAAACTGCTAAAGTGTACCGATTCGTATGTTATCGGACCTTCCGGAATATGACCATGAGATAAACATACCCTATTTATCCTTATTATAGATTAGATATAGGCTTAGAGGTGTTTGGTGCGCAAAAATAAGCTTTTAAGTCATGTAGGGACTAAAAGTGTCAAAAAGCGCACAAGTTTGCGTTTACACGCATATCTTACATTCTGAATATTCCCGGACACCCAAGAATTTATGTAAGCACTAAAATAATTTATTTTAGTGTTTGGCTTGATAAAATTCCATTCGTCGCGTCGTTTGGATTGTTTTTCGCGTCCGTCCGTGTTTCGTCGTAATTAGCCGAACAACGTGACCGTACGACCAAACGAACCGACATCCGGCATATTTTTGAGCATGTTTCATGTTATCTATGCTTAGGCATCATTATAAAGCCTTAAAAATGGTTTAACGGGCCTTAGAGGTGTCGGAAATGACATTTGGAAGTTCAGGGGCCAAACTGTCAATTTTTGGAAAGTTGTGTTTGGCTGACCAGGTCCTTACGGACCTCAACACTCTGGACCTTACGGTCCGTAAGTGTTTCCCAGATGCAGCAACTCGAAAATGTTGTCTGTTCAGCCCTTGTAAGCGACACATATTGCCTTTTTCACTTCATGGGCGACTCCTAACTGACTCCTAGGCTCTAGGGACATCTGTTGATGATCCATGACCATTGGTAGCATGATTTGTCAACAATCTATGAGATTAAGATCACTATAAAAGGCCATTCATGTTGCAACATTCTTGCATTCATTCTATCTGCATTTTTGGAGACTTCCTGGAGCTCTAGAGCAGACCCTAATCATCCTTAGTCTTAATTAAGACCTTGGTAAGTATCCTTAATCTTCCTTAGTTGAGTTTTACTTAGTTATTAGCCTAAAAGTCAAACCGTCGTAATTAAGGTTTGACTTATCGATTAATCATTAATGGTCCAGTGATTAGTCGAATTGAAGGTAGTTATAAGTTGGTAATTATGTGGGCATTAAACCCTTAAAAGGGCACCCTCTGATTCCCACTCTATCTAGATCATATGTCGGGTCAAAGTTGTTTAGAAAAAGTCAACAGAAGCTTAATTTGCAAATTAACATGTAATTAGCAATGTAGAAGGCATGTAACCTATTTTATCACTCATATAACTTGGTAATAAGTATAAGAACTGATCTAAGCTTGTTTGATCCGACAATGTTCTGTTTAGACCCGGTTCGGAACCGAAAGTCGCAAAACTTTGACTTTTGCTTTGACTTCAGTTCTGACCAGTTCTAGTATGATTTAGGAATGCCTTAGAGCTTCCTTAGGACCAGGCTACATGTTAGCATAACCCTCTGTGGTTGGTTCATTGATTACCCGATTCGTTTACACGTTTCCGTTAAATGCTTAAAGTTGACCATAATGCCCTTTTGTCCATAAAACAAGAATTTTGGGAATATGAAAGGACAATAATCCTTATTACTGATTTATAAAGTTGTCCCTAAATTTTCACATCAGTTGGAGGTCTAGATTGGGAGTTATGCTCATTAGCGTAATTATAACGCCTTTTAGTAATTAAACGGCGCAATTAGCATAAAGCCTATCTAAACCCAATTTTTGACACCAAACAATTAGCATAAGTTATTTTACTGATGTATTCGGACCCGAATCTCAGAATTTCAATTAACCTCTTTTATAATCTTTAAAATGACCAAAATACCCCTACGGGGCTTAAATTGAGATTAAACTCGTATTGGGCATAATGGAAGGTATCCTACTGATATCACAACATATTTAAGGCATATTAACTTAGGAAACCTGTATATGACTCTTATGATTACCCGTCATGCGTTATTCGCGATCGGTTCGGTTTATGTAACTAGTTTGCATAAATTAGCCGAAACGGGTCAAACGTTATCGTTTTTATCTCAAAATCCAGAAGGTGTTTAGATTACCTATATTATACAAGTCTTCAAACTTGTCGGGTCTAAATCACATTCTATTCCGGTCTTCGCCTCATCATGCGTTTGAACCGTATCTTCCTTTTGAAAACTAACCGGTCTAAGTCAAGACTTAATTAAAGACCCGTTAGGATTCTAATAGGTTATTAAAAACCTTCGTTCCAGATTAGGAGCCCAGTAAAAGCTATCTGTACTTGCTGATTTGATATACGGCTGGGATTGAATTTAAATTTAGCTCAGGTAAATACTTTTAACTTATTTTCCCTATACGGGCTTGGGGTACGGTATATAAAATACCGCTTGGTCGGGCATCAAATATTCCATCGTTAGGTGGTTAATTGAATAATTTGATCGGCCCGTTTAAATATGTTTTGTTTGCTTAAAGCCTTTGGGGGGTTAATGACCATGTCCCGGATATCCTTGGCATCATTTTACGAAATGGCCACGACCTAAGCGCGGAGTGTAGGCGTACACTCGTCAGTGCATAAATAGTTGATGTGGTGTGTCTATTGATCTTTAACCCGGCACGCTCCGGGCTACTGAACGCATAAGGAACATGTAATTCTTTTACGAGATTATATATTTAAATAATTGTCCCAAGTATAAAAGATTAATTTTGCCTCTGTACATTTTAATCAAATTATAAAAGATATTTTTGTGCCACGTGCATCCAAATCAATTTTCTTAAACCATTTTCAAAATGAGTCAGTTAATTGTATTTACCAGTGTAAACTGACGTATTTTCCAAAAAGGCTAAATGCAGGTACTATACGTAATAGGCTGGCTACTCCAGGCATCAATAATCAAGTCTCGCAAGCTTTAGATGTTAAAGTCTGTTGAACGATATTATCCTTCTGTTAAAGATCCGCCTGTGGATCCATCTTATGTTCCATTGTAATATTTGATATTACTTTGAATCGGATTGTAATATATTTTATCTTTCATTTGCTTCCGCTGTGCATTTATATATATTGTGTGGTTTGACTATGATGATATCAACTACGTCACGATACTCCCCATCGGGCCCACCGGTAATACGTGGAAAGTCGGGGTGTGACAAACAGAAGAAATGGTTCTTATGATTTTACCTGTAAGTTTTACCTTACACTTAATATCTGGGGTTCTTACGGAAAAAATTCTAAAAGTTTGCTAAGCTTATGGTCTTATGAGAGACCTAGCGGTATCTGAAACCAAATGTAACTCTTAGCAATGGAATCACAATAAGGGATTTATCTGGTGTCATTCTTAATGTGAACTGCCTCTAATCATTCATCGGGAGGGTTAAACGCCTCCATTCTTAATCCTTTTACTTAGCTATAAAATCTTTGATAGATTTTAGGGCAATCTTATCTTTGACTGGTTATTTCTTAATCTATATAACGCGAGTAGCCGAGGTAGATCCATAATGGATTTACAATGAGTAGGCTTTGAAACTTTAATGTGCCCTCTTATTGTCGTTGCTAGCCACCAATGGTTATTTGCATTAAGTTTAGATCTTGGGTAAGCTGAATAGGGCACTATCTCAGTCAATGAATTTAAGATTTGCGACATATTGTCGACAGTCTAGAACTTTTATGGTGAGAGTCATAAAATTCTTATTCCATCTTTTTTCCATTTCGCGAAGCGGATAATAGGTTTTTCTAATAAGGTCCTTAAAACTTGGACCATCCCATAATGTTTAAGAGGATCTTTCTTGTGGACTTCATTAATGTCCTCACTAATTAAGGGTGTTGCCATCGAATGGCTGTGATGCATATCTCACCGCGTTCTTTTCAGCGTAACCGCTGATACACCTAATGGTTTCTACTTCATCCAACAATTTCCTGCAATCGATGGTCCCTTTTTACTATTGAAGTCTCTTGACTTCCAAGAGACGAAGTACTTTTAAGTACATCCAAAAAGAAATGGGCTCCTTGCCATATGTGATATTGTTTGGGTTATTCTTCGCATTTGAAGTATGAATAAAGCTCTTCTCATGAGCAGCGACATGTGTTTTAGAGCGAGCATCATCTGGCTTCTTGATCCTTTTCATGACTTTTCTCATAGCCCTTCTAATAGCTGCGTTGATTACAGTTTTGGAGATTAACTCCATTAACATTGAGGTTCACATTGGATGCACCATTAACATTTGTCGCATCTCCAGCATCGCGACTGTTGTTTGTCTCTTCTGAGTTTTCCATACTCAAAGCTTTGGTATTAAATACCAAATTCAGCAAGTGCTTAGGCGATCCGTACCATGTGTCTCCTTGAATTGCCAAAAGGCTCACCATAAGGAGTCTTTATAATTACTTGCTTCTTATCACACATAATATGGGCTTGGTTACAAGACGACCAATCCACTCTTATCACTATATTGAGTTCCTCTATTTAACGGAAACAAGGACAGTGGAAAAGAATAATTCCTAATGGATATAAAACATCCATCTAATATTGCTAAATCAGTCTCTAAGGTACTATCGGCCAAATCTACTTTATACTTAACGCTTAGAGTTTTAACAGGCAGATTTAATGATTTACAAAATCTATTGTCTACGAAAGACTTATCTGGACCTGAATCAAGTAATACTCTAGAACGAGCGTTATTGATAAAGAAAGTACCTGTTGTGACATTGTCGTCCTGAATAGCCTCTTGAGCATCCATTTGAGAGCTTCCAGCTTTGGTCTTCTTAGCCTTTCCGGTCTTCTTGGTTTTATTAGGGCAATTAGTTTTGATGTGCCCTATTTCATTGCAACCATAGCAGGTTGCGTCCTTTATGTCTTGGCACTCCAAAGTCTTGTGCCCTTTCTTGTTACAAATCCCACAAGGCCTAGCTTGTGACTCCAGAGTGCATTTCCCTTTAGTTGCCTTCTTTGGGCAGCGGGTCTTTATGTGTCCTTTCTCGCCACAACCATGGCAGGTCGCATCTTCCAACTTCATGCAATCCAAGGTCTTATGCTCCTTGGACTTGCAAATTCCACAAGGTGAAGGCTGAGATTCAAATCTGCATTTCCCGAGGTGGTATTTCCTACAAGTTTTGCATCTGGTCTTTTCACCGGTCTGCTGGTTGTCCTTCAAATCCTTGCATTCATGAGTCTTGTGATCCATTTCCTTACAGATGTCACATCCCCTGGTCTGTTCATAGAAGCATTTTCCGAAGTGCTTCTTCTTGCATGTTTTACATTCGGGTTTTGCCTCCTTTGGCTTGGACTGGTTATAGCTTGAACCGGTCTTACCCTTTTTGAATCCCTTATTCGGGGTATTATCGCACTTTCGCTTATGATCCTTTAACGCTCGGTCCATGGCCTTGTTTACGGCTGTATCTAACATAGCCTGTAACTCAGCGCCCGTTAAGTTCAGTCTTGCATCATTATTCTGATCAGCTGGATGATTGTGAGCTTCAGATGAGTCGGCCATGGTAAAGCTTTGAAGGCTACAAACCAAGTGGTAATAATTTATTTAATTATATAGGGAGTCATCGAGTTTGATGATTAAATAGCCATGGTGTAACTCAACCATATAGGCCAATAGATAGTATTAAATTTATTTGATTATGTTTTGCCTAGGTTTTTAAATAATCCATCTTTGGCGCTTGAACGGAATATAATCCTTCATATTTATTAGACAGGGGACATAAATCACGACTGTCAATGTCGTACCGACATTTTATATAGCACAAGGGCTTGTTCCAAAGGACTTTTGATGGCATAGATGCCTTGTCACTAGGGAAATTTTAAAACATAATCGATGATTCCTTTTGATCGGAAAATTTCATAGTTCATTGTCTTGACAAGAAGTTATGAAATAAAACTATCTTTTTCATGTATACATCTTTGCCCGAAGGTATTCATCCCAATGGATGTTTTGATGTGTTAATCATGTTCGACGTTTATTAGCCATGATTCCTCTTGATCATTTACGCTAAATAAGGGGTTTGGAAATTCCTAATATGAAGATGACAAGTGTGATTTTATCGCATCACTGTTGTCAGGAGTGTTAACATATTTTCAGATGTTAACAAGGATCTGAATTTCTTTTAAACAGATCTTACCATCATAGCTAGGTCTTTAATGACATTCAAGCTAGGTTATACCTTTTAAGATTTTCTTTTAACATGTATACTGGCAGGAAAGGAATGATATTTATTTTATTCAGGATTTTCATTATAATTATCCTAAACTTAATTAAAATATAACTATGGCACAAAAGGCCAAGTCACAAGGGCAACTTTAAATTATAATCCATGATTTTGTAGAATCAAGGTATTTAGGCTCGAACGTTGTTCATACCTTTTCTTGACAGGGAGTTGTGGGCTACGACTGTCTTTTCTCTTATATGACAATGAATACGGCCCCGTAGGCATTACATCCCTAATGGATGCTTAATTCACCAAATAAGAAAGGATTTCGGGAGAATCCAGTATAAGGATGATTTATGTGATTGAGTCACATTTGCCAGGAATGTTAACAAGGATTTGAATCTTTTGAATAGGTTCTACCATCTTGGCCTTATCTGAAATGACGTATAGGCTAGGTTGTACCTTTAAGATTCTTTTTAATATTGAACGCAGAACAATCCTAAATTGAGATGTTAATAAGGATCTGAATCTAATTGAGGAACTGCCATCTTGGCCCTGTTCTTAAAATGACACCTGGGCTAGGTCTTGTTCTTTTTAGATTTTGCCATTTTATTATAATGGTATATCTTATAAAAGGAATGTTATTATTTCATATTTTATATTCATATGCAATGATGAATAAATTTAGATAAAACATTCCAATGATTTTTAAAAGAGGTACAGAATTACCCTAAATGGGACTTGAAAGAAATGGTGTTGTCCAGGAAGGGACTGAAAGATAAGTATACCCTTATAAGGACTTACTAAGGAAACGAACTTCTGCAAAAGGAGTTTCTTCTTCATTTTATTTCTGAATGTTTTCTCCTTGGTTGCACATTTATCCTGGTCGCAGTATGAAGCTCGGCATTCCTAGGCTTCGGAAGGGAAGACTTTCCATTACAGCTCCTTTTCTTAGCGACCTATTAAAATATATAGAATTGAAAGCAATAATTCACCGAATAGAGACGAGAGTATTCCTACGTTAAGTCTAGACTCAGAAGGTCAAAGAATGTGCTACTGTGTCATTGAGATTAAACACAAAATGGCTAGTGTTTAATTCACTCAATGTTGGCTCTGATACCAACCTGTCACACCCCGATATTTCCACGTATTACCGGTGGGCCCGGTGGGGAGTATCGTGACGTAGTTGATATCATCATAGTCAAACAACACAATATTTAAATGCACAGCGGAAGCAAAAGATAAATATATTACAAACCGATATAAAGTAATATCAAGTATTACAAACGGAATGTAAAGGGTCCACAGGCGGATCGAAATTAAAATGAAACATTGTTCAACAGACTTTAGGCATCTAAGCTTGCGAGACTCTTTATTGATGCTAGGAGTAGCCAGCCTATTCCGATAAGTACCTGCACTTAGCCTTTTTGGAAAAATACGTCAGTTTACACTGGTAAATACAATTTAACTGACTCATTTTGAAAATGTTTAAGAAAATTGATTTGAGTGCAAACGGCACAAAACTTTTTATAACTTGGGATAATTATTTGTATATAATACTTGTAACAGAATTACATGTTTCTTATACGTTCAGTAGCCGATCTGTATACCGGGTTAAAGATTAATAGACACACCACAGGTATAATGCCCACAAGGCTGATTCCTTTAAGTGGGATACCAGTTTTTACATATGCATTTGTCAGGTGTACGCCTACACCCCGTGCTTAGGTCGTGGCCATTTCATGAATGATGCCAAGGATATCCGGGACATGGTCATTAACCCCCCAATGGTTTTAAGCAAACAAAACAATTTAAACGGGTCATATCAAATAAATTAACCTTCATACGATTAAAATTCAATGCCCGACCAAGCGGTATTTGTATATACCGTACCCCAAGCCCGTATAGGGAAAATAAGTTAAAAGTATTTACCTGAGCTAAATATAAATTCAATCCCAGCCGTATATCAAATCAGCAAGTACAGATAGCTTTTACTGGGCTCCTAAATCTGGAATGAAGATTTTTAATAACCTATTAGATTCCTAACGGGTCTTAATTAAGCCTATGCTTAGACCGGTTAGTTTTAAAAGAGGATACGGTTCAGAACGCATGATTAAGCGAGAACCGGATTAGAATGTGGTTTAGACCCGACAAGCTCGTATACTTGTGTAATAAGGGTAGACTAAACACATTCTGGATTTTGAGATAAAAATGATATGGTTTGACCCGTTTTGGCTAATATATGCAAACTCGTTACATACGCCGATCCGAACGCGAAAAGTGCGTAACGAGTAACCAAATGAGTCATATACAAGTTTCCTAAGTTAATATGCCCTAAATATGTTGTGATATCAATAGGATACCTTCCATTATGCCCAAAACGAGTTTAAGACCAATTTATGCCCCGTAGGGGTATTTTGGTCATTTTAAAGGTTATAAGAGAGTTTAAATATCATTCTGAGTTACAGGTCTGATTAAATCAGTAATTATACTTAATTTAATAAGTCATATCAGTAGGGTATCATATATATGTTAAATTTATTAATTATAACCATACTATGCACCGTAGGGGCATTTTGGTAATTCCACATAGGCTTAAAAAGGGCAAAACAGAGAATCTGAGTTTAAAACTTTTGCTTACTGTTAAAATATAGAAATTTACTGAAAATATCAGTAGGCATCAACCCTTATATATTTAAACTAGTTTCGATACATATTATGCGTTAAAAACGCTTAAAAAGGCGATTTGGAGCCATTTCCGGGTTTTGTATAGAAAGCTGATATTTTTATTATTCCAGAAGGCTCAAAATATTTTATTTATCATATTAGATCAGTAGAAAAAGGTTTGGGGTCAAAAGGATTTGTAAAACTCATTTTATAGCCCAAAAGGGCAAAACCGGCAATTACCGAATCAAGCCTAGAACCCTATGTTATGCTCAGCCTAAAAATAAATAAAAATCTTTAAAAATCTCAAAATATTATTTTTTTCAGTAGGTAAAAAGTTTGGTATCAAAAATTGGGTTTAGATAGGATATACGCTAATTACGCCGTTTAATTAATAAAAGGCTTTCTAATTACGCTATTGAGCATAACTCCTAATCTAGACCTCAAACTGATGTCAAATTTTAGGGACAAGTTTATAAATCAGTAATAAAGGTTATTGTCCTCTCACATTTTCAAAATTCTCGTTTTAGGGTCAAAAGGGCATAATGGTCAACATTTAAGCATATAACGGAAACATGCAATGAATCGCATAACTAAGGAACCAAGTTGTATAACCTCAGAGGGTTACACTAACCTATAACCTGGTCCTAAAGGAATCCTAAGGCATATCTAAACTAAGCTAAATCGGGTCAGAACTGAAAGTCAAAGCAAAAGTTAACTTTTGCGACTTTCGGTTCCGAACCGAGCCTATACTTAGAATTGTCGGGTTGAATCATGCTTAAGCATGTTCAACTAATATTTACCAAGTTATTAAAGCGAGAAAACTGATTTTATGGTTTCTTATATTAATAGTTATGAATTTATTTAAAACTAACCCGTTTGACTTTTATTTGACCCGACAATTTAACTAAGTAAACGTGGTAATTAGGAGGTGCCCTTTTGAGGGTTTAACACCTACCTAATTACGGTCACGTAGCCATGTTCGTTACGAACAATGGCTCAACCGTTTAAAAGTCAAAGCATTTATCGAAAACGCTTGACTTTTCGGTTTAAAACGCTAAATAATTAAACTAAGCACGAAAGGACACTTACAAAGGGTCCAAGCAAGGATAGAATTGATCTAGGATGTTCAGGTATGAAGCACAAAGGCCCCAATTTAGAATAATTCAGATCATGGGTGAAATGAGAGCAAGAATCAAGTGGGTTTATATAGGATTTTGAGAACCGTTAGGATCGTTCCTCGATAACCGTGCTTAAATCTTGGCCCTCCATGTGTGCCCATGGTTTCTAAATACAATGGGTGTTGAAAACCAGCTCATGGTATTGAGAATTTTACCTAAAAGCCCTTGAAAAATGACAAAAATGCTGAAAATATGAATCTGCCCAGACCTGGGCGTAGGCTACACTGCAGGGGGCGTAGCCTACGGCCTGCACAGCTCAAACAAACTTTCAAAAGTGCAGTTTGGTCCCTGCTTGCATAATAATGTGTTTCTAACACATCTAAGGCCTGTTAACCTCATTTCAAGGCTCTAACATGATTCCTAAAAATAGGGGACATGAAACATGCTGAAAAACATGTCGGATGTCGGTTCGTTTGGCCGTACAGTCACGTTGTTCGTCTAATTACGACGAAACACGGACGGACGCGAAAAACGATCCAAACTACGCGACGAATGGAATTTTATCAAGCCATACACTAAAATAAAATATTTTAGTGCTTACATAAATTTTTGGGTGCCCGGGTATATTCAGAATGTGAGATATGCGCGAAAATGCAAACTTGTGCACTTTTTGACACTTTTAGTCCCTGCATGACTTAAAAGTTTATTTTTGCACATCAAACACCTCAAAACCTTTATCTAAGATAGGTAAGGGATATTTAGGGTATGTTTAACTTATGATCATATTCCGGAAGGTCCGATACCCTACGAATCGTCATACTTTTGCAGTTTGACGCAAATAGTCCTTTAATTGCGCAAAGTAGCGTGAAATGTCGTTTAATGATATCCAAGCCTTCCATGGCCCATATTGATCATTCCCAAGCATATACTTAGATGTTACTACACTCTCATTCGCTTAGATGGTCACCGAAAGGCGTAGATTCAAAAGTTGACGCTTTAGGTCCCTCTATTGCGCAAACTTGCGCATCTCATCATTTAATAGCATTGAAACCTTATCTAATCCATATTAGGCATTCTTGAAAGTATATTTAAACATCACGATACTTCGGGTTCGCTAAAAGGTCATTCAGAGGTATAATTAAACATATTGACATTTTCAGTCCCTCTAACTTGCAAAGTTGCGCGTAACTTTACTTATAGGCATAAAAACCTTAGACGGCCATTACTTGGCATTCCCGAGAGTATAATCAAATATCATGAAGCTCCCGGTTTGTTAAAAGGTCACTCAGAGGTAAGAATTTACATGTTGACGCTTTTAACCCTTCATTGTGCAATCTTTCAATTAATTCCGCAAGCGGCTACACTCGATTTATCAAGTGGCTCATTTGTGAATATAAATATCATGAGATGTTATTTAAAAACTTATTTTAGGTACGCTAACACTTCCAGTCCTTTCATAATCAAAGTTTTTGATTTTTCGAAAAATTAGTCCCTTCAATTCAATGTTTGACTTCATTAGGGTTTATTACACGTGTCAATACATCATTGGACGTGATTTTACGAGGTGTTACATATACTCTTCTTCATCATCAGTGTCTGCATCACTTCCTAATGACTTAAAAATCGGTTGTCTTCTCGGACTGTTCTTAGATTTGACTGATTCTTTTTCAAACATTCGAGCAACAAATGCTTTAGAAACTGAAGGTCTAGAAGGATCATAATCATCCCAATTGAAATCTTTCAGAATCCTTTCATCTTCTTGATCTAACAGACCAAAACAAGCTCTACCCTTTGATTCTTCAATAGTACGTGATTGTGAATATTGTTGTTGATATGGTTGTTGAGCAACCTGATGATAAATTGCTTTTCTATGATAATCGTTGTTTCCGAAAGGATCTTGTCTTCCAGTTGCTTCTCTGTTTGTACACTCTCTTTTAAAATGTCCTTTTTCTCGGCAACGAAAACAAGTAACTTTCGATTTGTCAAAACCTAGCTGAGATGTAGCAGCATCACAAAGATCATCTCTTCCTGTGATCTGTTTGAACTTTTCTGCTCTTCTCAAAACACTTGCTAAACACCACTTGATGTCCATCAACTCAAGTTCTTCAGAATCAATCTGGTCATAATCCTCTTTAGTAAGCATCGGATTTCCGATTCGTCCAGCAACTAAGCTTTCATACGATTCTAACACAGTAACAAGTGATGCTATGTGTTGCTTTGCAATATCTGGAGAGAAATTTTGACCATTTTGAATATTTAATGTAACATTGCGTTGCAATACTTGACCGGTAACATTTGTTGAACTTTGTTGTCGAGAACTCGGTGTTGAGAAATTTGGTTCAAAACTTGTATAAGACGAAGAATATCCACTGCTCTGATTTGTATTGTTTGCATTTGTTCCGGAAGTACCATCAGCACTGAACGCAGTCTGAATCTTTGGACTCGGAGTGGTTTCAACTTTGCTTCCTCTATAGTATAGACTCACATCCTGTTGAGCACCCGGACTTCTCATTGTAGCAGTTTTTCGAATTGCTAGCTCATGTTCTTCCAACTTCTGGATAAACTTACTCAAATTCATATCTTCAAATTGTCAGTTGTGCTTTAAAATCAACAGATATGTTCCCCATTCATTCTGTGGTAATGCATCGGCTAGCTTATCAACCCATTCATCATCTTCTTTCTTTATGTCCAATCTTTTCATTTCCATGACAAGATGACAATATCTCTAAATAATCGTTCTTGTTGTTTCACCTTCAAAAGCTGTAAACATATCAAACGATTTTTTTAGTAATGCACGTTTATTTTTTATCATATCAGCACTACCCTTAAACTTTTTAATCAACGCTTTCCAGATTGATCTAGCAGTTCCCTTATGTTGAAGCAAAACGAAAATATATTCTTTTACCGCTTGTTGGAGAATGCTAATCAACATCTTTTCACTGGTGTATCTTAATTTTCCATCCGGTTTAAATTGACTTAATGGTTTTTCATTTCCAATATCATCTTTCGGTAAAGTATAATATTTCTCTAACGAAACCCATGCATCAAACTTATTTGCTTGCACCCAGTTTTCAAAACGATATTGCCATCCTTTAAAGTCCTCAATGTACATAAGCTTTGGAGGCTTTTGGAAAGTTCCCATTTCATTTTCAATACCAACAGTCTCAGCAACGGTAACTGGAGCGACCGGGGCAGTAGCAAACGCATTGTAAAATTCGTTTTACATGTTTTGATGTCGAAAGTTCACAAAAACACAATGTTCAAGCGAGCTGAGTTTTCAAACGATTTGGGATCAACTTTCACACGTTCTGATGATGTTTCACACGACCTGAACCACCTCGTGCGAACTGGAAGGTTTTTCAAACAATTTGGACCTCACCCCGTACGAACTGGCTCAAATCTCTAACGATCTGGAACAATCCCACACGATCTGACAACTTCGTGCGAACTGAAAGCAACACACTCAAACGACTTGGTCAATCTGTGTGACCTGATGATCAACTCGTGCGAACTGGAACTATTTTCACACGATCTGAAAGCTTGTCGAACGATCTGAGATGATTTTCACGCGATTTGGTCAATTTTATCAAGTTTTAGGTTGAATTAGGTCCTGATTTGTTCACGGATTGTTTAAAACTCAATTTTACGTGTTATATGAGAAATTCAGATCATTTTAGCCGTGAAAACGTTCTGATTTTGAAGAAAATGTGTAGAAGAATGAGTAGAAATGAGAAGAAATCAGTTGTTTTTTTGAAGAAATCAAGCTGAAATGGTAAGAACTCTTCCTCCTAAGCTGTGATACCATTTGTAGGATCGAAGGTCCGACCTAATGAGTCGATCAGAAGAGTTCTAGACCAAACCAGAGGCGGAATTCAATGATTTGGACATGTTTGCAGCTTGTTTAACACTAAGAATCACTTTAACTGTCGTTTAGATTGATTTGAAAGTGATTACAGATCTTTCGACACTTCGGCAGCACTTCGTCTCCGGAATCAGAATGTTACAAATGAAATCCAAGACTCACCTATTTATAGGAACAGCCAGGTCGCACCAAACATCTCACACGACCTGGCCAGGTCGCACCAAACTGTCACATCGTGCGAGGTGGCCAAACCACTTCGTGCGAGGTGGCTGGTTCAGACCTGTTTCCCCATTTTCTCGTACAACGTGTCCTGGTCTATCTATTCTATTACAAGACTCGATACAAGACGAAGTCAACAGACATATGCACTAACACCCCATGCTAGCCATTTTTTCACATGCGATATTCAATCTTCCACATGCGATTTTGTCCATCTACACACCCCATGCCATTTTTTATATTACCCCATGCTAGCCATTTTTTCACATGCGATTTCATTTGCATGGGATTTCAAAACATGCGATTTTATTGCATTTTCAAGCCATGCGATTTCATTTGCCTTTTTATAACATGCGAAGATTGCATTCGGATCAGATCTTACGGCTGGGATGATCGCGTACGTATCGTACGATAAGCCATATTGTACGTTACACTTTTTCTATATATCTATATATATATAGGATTAGGTTCAAGAGTGAACACTAGTGTAACTTGCGAACTGAGTGAACTAATCCTGGCCATACACGTGTGTAGATCAATGGCCAAGATTTGATGTTGAAATACACTAGTGTATTTTACGATTTAATGATGAGATCCTGGCCATACACGTGTGTAGATCAATGGCCAGGATTTGTTCACTCAGTTCGCAAATACATTAGTGTTCACTCTAAAACCCCACCCTATATATATATAGGGAAAGGATAAAATGAATTCACTTGAGTTGAAAAAAATTCAAGCAACCCTTGTAAAAACCCTATGTAACATTTTTATTTAAAAAAAAAAAACAGAGAATGTAATATACATATATTTGAACATTTTTGTGAAAAAAAACAAAAGCACCAAGTAGTTTTTTTCTAAAAAAAATGTTAAAAATTCGATTTTACATAATATACATGTCCAAAAAAATGTAACATACATATTTGAACGTTTTTTTTAAACTAGTCGGCGCGTTTTACATTTTTTTATAAAAATGTTCAAATATATGTATGTTTCATTCCCTGTTTTTTTTGGAAAAAAAATTAAAAAATTACATACGGTTTTCTCAAGTTTTTTTCAACTTAAGTGAGTTTTCGCCCTATACTTCACCAATATATATATATATATATATATATATATATAATTTTTTTTAAATAGTATACCCACACAAAACACCAAGTTATTGATAGGCTCATTGCCAATGTAGAGATAGTTCACTTGGTAGAGGCTTTTGTCTCTTAGTGAGATGTATTGTGTTCAATCACAAGTAAAGAGTAATTTAATATTTATTTAGTGTGATTTAGCAGTATAGCATTGTCATTTTTGTTATAAAATATTATAATTATATTGAAGCAGGTAACTGAAAATAAATGCAACATATTTGCTAAATTTGAAGCATGTCACATAGGTATATATGTAAACGTCGCTTCACAACCCGAAAGATGCTTTAACAAACCATAGTATTCACATTGTGACATTTCTTTATCTAGATTTATTTTGAATATCAACAAGTTTCTTAATCGATAGTATTAGCTATGATATTGATACCAGTTATTGTTGCCAAGTTTCGGGTCCCACTCCTTATTGGTTCTCCAACACCAAGTTGTCACACTCTACAAAAAAAAAAACGGATACCACTTCTTTCTTGATAGTTTAGATTTTTTTAAACGGTAAATTTCTTTTATTCCTGTAGTCTTTGTTGTATAACTTGAAACCAAGACTTCTCTCTCCCACAGTGTTTATAGGCTTTGACTTTATTAATGGACCACCACCCCATTAATAATAGTTTATCTTTTCATGAGTAGAAATTAGAATATTTCTTCTTATCCGTTGATAAAATTTTTCAAGACAAAAAGATTCTAGTAATGATTCTGAGTACATATGATCTTCTTCAAGTTGATTAAATTAATTTAGAGGAATCAATCAACAAGTAAAAATAGATTCTTCGAGTTAATTAAAAAGATCATTTGAAATCAAGTTTAGTTTGACTTGTTTATAATTTTTCAAGCGTAAGTTGGGTGTGGGATTGGCTTGTTTATTTATTTATTTTTGAAAATTTAACTATTTTTGTTTACATACATGTATTTATATTTATATTTTATTATATAATTATATTTATCATGTAATCATATATTTATTATATGAACTAAAAATGTTATATTCATAAAAATGATAACCTCGTTTAGGCTTGCAATCCTAGTCAAACACGGTATGTGAAGATCAGACTCGAGCTCTTTTACTTAATAAGCTCTAATGTAGGCTCGTCCTAGTTTAAACTCAGCGAATCAAGCTTATTGTGAGTCGATCTCGAATAATTAGCGAGTGACTCCACTCATTTACACCCCTCCAGAATGTGCGGGGTCCAAAATATGGGTGTAGATGAGACGAACTACTCGAGATTGGCTCGGCTCGATCACTAAAAGCTCGAGCTTTAGACATGAACTTTGAAATGAACCAAACTCAAGCTTGACGAGCTCTAGCGTAGTCAAGCTCATACTCGACTAATTAACACTCTACTTCAAATCAAGACGTGTTGTTGATTGATCTACACGTAAGATGGTAAGTTAGATTCTTTATAAGTTTTATGTGTTGTACATATAATGATCAAGTTCTATTAAATTAAAAAATAAAAATATACCTTAAATAACAAAAAAAAAGGAAAAAAGGTGTCGTGTGAGGGCCAAGTTAACCCCGTTTTGTAATCAGGCAAGTCAACATACACCTGGGTATGCTTTGTATGTGATTTGTTGGCTTCTTCTTTATAAAGTTGTTACTTAAAAGGTTCAAAAACTGATCTTTTAGGAGAACGTTAGATTTACTCCCAACAAATTTTGAGGAAACTTGAAATGAAATAATTTAATCTTATTTTCTGGGTTATATCATATTACATATATTGCTGGGTTATATTATATAGTATATTATACAACTTTAATTATTTTAATAAAACAATTATGATAAATTCGTTAAAAATTAATAGAGGTGAGGGTTTTGATGTTTAACCCACTTCCTTTTTTTTTTTTTTTTTTTTTTTTTTGTAAAAAGTAACTCACTTACGGTGAAGACAATAATACATAAATTTTACTTTTTAGGCTGGATGATAATGGTAACGTCTAGACATGGGCAAAAAACCGGATTTAGGTTTTGGAACCGAATTAAAACCGGTTCGGCCTCCTCTCGAACCTCTGGTTCGATATTCTAGGGATGAGCAAATGGTACCCGATACCGGTACCGAATGTCGCAGCCCCCGACCCTACTTCAGGAGCGGGAGCCGCGAACCAGTCAAGTGGTACCGGTGTTTATTAATTTGGCAGCGGAAATGAGACATCAGGATCGTAGTTAGGAAATAATTTCAGAGTTTGCAAACACCAAACTTTTATATTAAACAAATGGAATAAAACCCAGATTTCATTTATAGTATTTTTATAAGGATAAACCCTAGTTTGCTGAAAATATAACTTCTTCTTTTATTCAGGTAGATTAAAGCCACTTTCTTTAACAGTGCTTCATAGCTGGCTTCTTATAGCTTCACATTAGGTTATCTTAAATGCGTTTTGAAAACATTTTATCAGCAAGAAATACTTGCGAGTACATTCCATTTTATAAAAATAAATTGTTATAACTTCACAGTATTAAGAGCGATTACAATGTTTATATCTAACCAAAAGCTCCAGATACTTATCACTCGACGGATCTGTGACTATGATCATATCACACATTGGCTACCCATGTCCAATTGTGAAGATTATCAAGTAGTGTACACAAAACCCCATAATACCGGCAGTATTTTGTAGAATACAAAGACTTAATCCCTGTAAGTATAACTGAAAACATTTAGAGTTTTGTAAAGTAATTTGATAGAAAAAAAGAGAATGACTCACATTGTAAACTTAGGTTTTTCTACGGGCTTCTTGGTGATAATTTTCTTGAGTTCCTATTAAAAACATACAATGCACGCGCGTTACTATAATAACCCAAATCACTTTAGCCATACATCACGAGAAAGAACCCCAACGTACTTAGTCAGACAGAGCCTTGACATGCGTTGCTGGGTTCTAGATCAATCGGGTAGGGTAACGAATTAGTGATCGGGGGTTAAAATGCTTACAACGGGACAGACCTTCGTAATTTAGAGGGTATTTAGCTATAATTTTCATTCAGAATTATAGAGAGAAAGAAATATTTGTGAACGGTTTGGGACTGTGGCCGATCACCTCAATTTATAGCTGTTTTTTTTTTGTCTCTCGCGCCCCGCGACCCCCTCCCCTGGTTCCTTTCGCTCCCCGCGAGGGCACCCTAGCTACGGCTAGGGTTGCCTGGTCAAGAACCTAGACTTGCCAAGTGTTAGACACGTGGCACAGGGAGAACTCGGCTAGACAAGGGATGTCGCGCCCCGCGACACACCCGGGAAACCCTGTCGTGGCCCGCGACTGAGTGAAATTATGATTTTATTTGTTTTTTAATTAAATTAAGGTTATACGGGCTCGTTTTCGGACATACGGTTTATTTTTAGGGCGTTTTCGATGGTTGTTATATCCTCCCCATCTTGTTTTAAATCTCGTCCTCGAGATTCACTGGAATATGTATGGATACTTCCTTTGCATTTCTGATTCGAGCTCCTATGTGTACTCTGGTCCTCTCTTCGAATTTCATTTTACTTTGACCAGAACTACTCTCTTGTGCTTAAGATTCTTGATCTTTGTATCTTCAATCTGGATTAGCTTTTCTACAAATTTAAGCTTCTCATTCACCTCTATGTCTTGAAGAGGTATTACCAATGATTCGTCTGCTAAGCATTTCTTGAGGTTACATACATGAAATACATCATGTATTCCTGCCATTTCTTTTGGCAATTGTAGCTGATACGCCACTGGTCCTATTCTTTTGATAATCTCAAAAGGTCCAACATACCTTGGGCTTAGCTTTCCTCTTTTACCGAATCTGACAACTCCTTTCCATGGTGAGACTTTTAACAATACCTTATCTCCAACTTGAAATTCCAATGGTTTTCGCCTGTTATCTGCATAGATCTTTTGACGATCTCGTGCTGCTTTTAGTCTTTCCTTGACTTAAATAATTTTGTCCGTTGTTTCTTGTACGATTTCAGGACCTGACAATTGCCTTTCTCCAATTTATGCCCAACATACTGGTGTTTGGCATTTTCGTCCATAGAGTGCTTCAAACGGTGCAGCATTGATACTGGTATAATAGATGTTGTTGTAGGAAAATTCTATTAGAGGTAAGTGGTCATCCCAATTTCCTCTAGAATCAATTACACAGGCTCTAACCGTATCTTCCATTGTTTGGATTGTCCTTTCGCTTTGGTCGTCTATTTGAGGATGATAAGCTGTACTTAGATTTAATCTGGTTCCCATTGCTTTTTGGAAACTTGTCCAAAAATGAGAAGTGAAATGACTGTCTCTGTCAGACACAATAGATAAAGGAATTCCGTGTAATGAAACTATTTCATTCACATATAACTTGGCTAACTGTTCCATGTTGAAAGTTTCTTTCATTGGTAATAAATGAGCAGATTTAGTCAATCTGTATACAATCACCCAGATTGTATCATTACCTTTTTGTGTCTTGGGTAGTTTGGTAACAAAGTCCATTGTTATCAATTCCCATTTCCAAATTGGTTTTTCCAATTGTTGCAGTAGTCCTGAAGGTTTCCGATGTTCAGCTTTCACTTGTGAGCAAGTTAAACATTTAGCAACATAATTTGCTATATCCTTTTTCATTCCTGTCCACCAGAAATTCTTTCTTAAGTCTTGATACATCTTGTCACTTCCAGGATGCATCGTATACTTAGACTTATGAGATTATTCTAGAATTCGGTTTCGTAGGTTTCCTTGAATAGGTATCCAGATCCTTTTCTAATGGAATCTCCAATTTCCATCTATTCCTTTCTCTAATTCTTTAATCATTCCTTTCAAACCTTCAGCATTATAACAATCCTCCTAAAACCTCTTATCACGACCCTAAACATTCCTATTATACCCCGAATACGCGTTAAACGACCCTAAATACCTTAATATTTATAAAAATCAAATAAAACAAATATGTGAAGCCCTCGCGGGCCGCGACCCGGTCAAGCCAGGCCGTTGCGGGGCTCGACAACGTGACACCAGGCGAAACCCTGGTCCGCCACTTGTCTGATTATACATCAAGCCTACCCCCTGACTCGACAAAGCTAGAACCTAGCCTACGGCTCTCGCGGGTCGCGAAGAAGATCGAGGTAGCCGTCGCGGGGTGCGAGCCGCCATCGATCAGGCCTATAAATTGAGGCTTCGGCCTCATTTCTTCACCGTTCAAATTTCTTTTCTCTCTCAATTTCTCTAGTATTCTAAACTCTCGGGATATTATACCCCTAAAAAGCGAAGCTCTGACTCGTTGTAAGTATTATAACCCTATTGGTTACCCTACACGATTGATCTAGGGCTCTGTAACGCATGTCAAGGCTCTGCTTGACTCAGTCGTTGGAGTTCTGTCTCGTGTTACACCGATTGATCTAGGATCCGTAATGCATGTCAAGGCTCTGCCTGACTCAGTCATTGGAGTTCTATCTCGAGTTGTACGGTTAATGTAAATTGGGTTATTTTACTAACACGTGTGCATTGTTTAATTTTTATAGATAAAAACCAGAAGATTCACCAGGAAGCTTTAGTTTTACCTAAGTAAACAATGTGAGTACATCTTGTTTTTTGGTCACCTTTTCATAAATCCTTTTTATGAGTCATTGTCCAAACATTTTACAAAACCCTAAATGTTCATCAAGATACTAACAGTGATTAAGTATTTGTAATTCTACAATTATCATCAGTATGTGGGGTTTTGTATACATTACTTGAAACTCGTTACTTTTTTTTACAGTAGGTACTTGTTATAAACTCAGAATCCCAAATAAGCTTTCAAAACTATGTGTGAAATGACCAAAATGCCCCTACGATGCATAGTTAGGTCTTAAACTATAAAACATACATATGTTTAATATCCTATTGATATTATATCATAAATAAAGTGTTTTCACAGAATCCTTATGGTCGTAACATGATATTATAAGCAAGTTCCTTTTATACGTCGCTAATGACCAAAACACTCTTATGAGGCATTGTTTGATTTTAAAACCTTAACGGACATACAAGTCAATATCCTACTAATATTATAACTTGTTTAAAGTATATTGGCATATGGAACTTGTTCATGACTCATCCGGTGTCACACCCTGACTTTTGCGGAAGCGTATGATGTGTGACTTGTTCAATATCATTGCATTCAAATATAATAAACAACTATATGATCAAAATGATGTTCATCCATTCATAAAAGTTTAAAAGATTACAAACACCAGTCATTTAAGTTTCAAACGACACAACCTCTTATTAAGTTACAAACCAACAAAAGTGGATGACATCTAAACTTGTTATTCTTATCCCGAAACAACACCAGCGCCCAAGATCCAACTTGCTTCCTGAAATACATGTAATTTTGAAAACATCAACAAAAGTTTAGCAAGTTCATGCTTTTTGTATGAGTACTGATAAACTTGTAAACATTTGAGAGACTCCTTTGAAAACAGGTATGAAAAGCGTCTATGAACAGATCAATTAATGTTTTGCAAGGATATTAATGTATGTGAAGACATAGGGAGTACTCAATATGAGTATACTTTTGTCTTTGTCGAATCTCCTCGACGGTGTCGCATTCCCTTGACTGTGTCAAATTCACGTTGACTGTGTCAAATTCCCTTGACCGTATCAAATCACCTTGACTGTGTCAAATCCCCTTGACCGTTGTCGAATCACCTCGACTGGGACACTAAAGCACTCTAAGTGGTCACATATGGACCATAAGTGGGGCTTGGCCGTACCCGTTAGATCTAACCTTTGTCCATGATTCTTATAAGAGTTATTGGCATTTCAGTTTCAGCCTATGCTCACATGATCTAATAGTTCATTTCATAGCCAAATCATACCATTGAAACATATGTAACATGTATTCCACCCCCGAGAGTTATAAATCCGAAAACAGTTAAGAGAAAAGGGGGACATGAACTCACAAGTTTGCGTCCTGCTATCTCGTATGCTCAGGGTCCTTCTATGAGTCGTACAACTACCTACACGCGTGCCATGTTTTTATTAGACGTTTACGTCGTGTTGCGACTCTTTTGTCTTAATCGTTATGACTTAGCATCCTTGAGTTAAGTTTTTGATGTACTTGTATTATTCAAAAGTATATAATTATTTGTTAAAATAATAATATTTTAACTTAAATTATATTTATTAATCATTTGGAATCTTTGTTTAAATAATATATTTTAACTTGGTATATCATGTAATTATACATATGTATCCTCCCAAGGATGGGTATAATCATACTTGTGTATATTAGACTTGTGAATTTGCCAAGTATTGGTGGCGTATTCCGGTGTGTATTTGTACGTACGAGGATACGTATTTTCGTTGTATTTATTAAGTATTCTTATACTTAATTTTGTATTTATACATTCCGGAATATTATTTAAAAATCACCAATTTACATTCTTAAAATATATATATATATATATATATATATATATATATATATATATTAAGAAAACTTTTATAGAAAATTATCTATAATACTTCCTTGACAAAAATAATTATAATTTCATATAAACCTCAAAAATAATATATTTTCAGGATTAACTTGGAAAATATATATAAATCCATTTTTCACCCCAAAAATAATATGTTCTAACTTTATGTAAGAAAATATATATTTCTTCAAAAAATATTATATTTTCTAATTGTTCAAGAAACATATATATTTTTCTTACTTAAAAATAATATATTTTCTTTTTGTAAAAAATATGATATATTTTTGTAATGTTCATAAAGATCATATTCTTCGTTTCCTTGGTTTCCAAAATACCGTATACAAAAATATAATTATGAATTTAATTCCGGAATATTTTGTAGTTTATATTCCTTGTTCGGTTTCTCCAATTTTTGGGTATAAATTATATATATATTCCCTTGGGATTTTGGTAATATTTTGTGTTATAATTTCTTGGTATTTTAGTGAGTTATATTATTTCAAGTCCTAAAATAATATAACTAATACACATAATATACAAGTAATCACACGAATTGTGCCATCTAAATATATATATATCCCAAAATATATACTTAGTCACTTTTATTTATCAAAAACAACCTCCAATATTTGTAATTTTTGTAATAAAAATTATGGCAAATTTTATATGAAAAACCATGGTTAATATTTACTTACAAACACTTGTTTAGAAATATTTTTCTAAGTGTTTAAATTCTACAAAAATTTTGCCATAGTTTCCCCTTAAAAATGGAGGTTTCCATGCTTTCAAAGCATATCATTTTCTTTTAAAATCATCATCAATCAACAACAAATCAAATAATACTTACCAAGTGCCACAATTAAGCCATAATCACAACTTCATGAACTTGAGAATTTATAAAAATTTGTAGTAACTTAATAGTGTGTTTAGTAGGCTTAGTTACCCTTTAAAGTGTGGTTGTTTATTTAAAAACATCATTCTTGAAGAATTTAGATGTTTACAACTTGTAAAATAATTTTCTAAAAATGTTTCTTCTTGAATTTTTCTTGTTAAATATATATTTCTACACTTGATTAACCACTAAAAATGTGGTTAGTTTCTTTAAGAACCAAGTTTACGTAAATCTTGTATTTTATTCTTGGTTTCTTGAAAAATATTTCTTGAAATCACATACTTACAAGATTCTCATTACACTTTGGTCATCTTTATTCAAGAAAACAATTTATACTTCAAGTCCATGCTTTAACATAAGGATGATCTCTTGATCTTTAACATAATCATCCTCTCATCTTGCTAGATTATGTCTTTAATCACTATCTAGCAAGATCATATGATGTTTAACATCATCAACATAAACAATCAAAAATCAAGTAGCATAACAACACATAAACAACATGTATTCTTATGATTTTTAGTCTTATGTTTAAGATTTATGTTCTTGATTCATAGTGTTCTTCATGTTTAATCTTTTACACGACCTTTTAACCAACATAATAAGAAGTAAAATGAGATCATGAGAGTCTTACTACTAGCACAAGGCTAGGGAAGAACAAGAAGCAAGATTTGGGAGAAAATAGGTGGTTAATAGCTCCTTGTGAAGGTCCTTCCAATTCCGTTGCTTCCCACCTTCCTATTTATGCTTAATTCACCCTAGGATGCTCTTAGAATGCTTAGAAATGAATTGAAAATGGAGGTGGTGTGAGATGAGGTTGAGGCTGTGAGCTAGAGGAGAAGAAATGGGAGTTGTGTATTTTTGTGAAGGTGTTAGAATGATAGAGAATGTAAACTCTTGGTCTTTAAAGAAAACCTCCAACATTAGGATAGCATAAGGTATATTGTGTTTAGCATATTCTCAACATATCAAATAAAATATATCAAAGAAATCTTATGTGGGACCCATGTCCCCTAACCGTCCAACATGGGGGGGGGGGTAAAGTGTAACATTTCAATTGTAAGTTACATGATTTAGTTAGGATTTAATGGTGCTAATTAGGTATTTTATGTATTTAGTGTTTATGAGATGTAATATGATGTTCGGTGACCATAACTAGCTTCGAAACACTAAAACAATGCTTCTAGTGAAATTTGGTGTTTCGGGTAGTGTCCGGTTGGTTACCGGTTCGCTAAGGTGCTAAATTACGCAGTTTAGTGTGCTTTATGTTACCTTTTATGACAGTTTTGATTCCTGACACTTAGGAAAGTATCCTGGGCCATTAGACCACATTTCTGCATTATATTTAGTTGTTAAAATGCTGAAAATTGCTGAATTTGTTTATTTTCTGCAGAATTCTGAGTTTTAGTGTGTTTCTGGCACTTTCCGACACTTAAGTTATCACTAGGTAGGCAGTTTTGTAATCCCTACTTCCCTACACACTACCCTAGTGTTTCACTTGGTTTCAGGGCTCATTCTGTGTCTTATCATCATGTCTATCTGAGTACTGAACTCCCGTCAGTACTTCTAGTTTGTCTGATAACTGTGCTAACTTTGTTCTGTGTACTAATTGTACCATATTGTGTTGCATTTAATGAAGATAAAAAATCTTGCAACATGAAATGCCTTTGTATGTATACGACAGTAATCAGAAAATCATTCGTCTTGTTAATTCAATCACACACAGTCATTAAAGCACATATTACTGTTCATTATTGTACATAATTCATGAAAAAGTGCCAGTTGTCACATCCGGTTACCCGTTATCGCTTATACACGTACGGTTAGACTTACGTTACTAGTTTACGTAAGTTTACCGAAACGGGTTTAACCTTATCATTTTTACCTCAATTTTCAGAATGTTAATAGTTTACCCATATTATACAAGTCCTAGTACTTGTTGGGTTTAAACTATATTCTATTCCGGTCATTGCTTAATCAAGCGTATCGTACCGTTTTTGATACTTTAAGCTAGCCGATCTAAGTCTACGATGCATAAGATCCGTTAGCATTCTAATTGGTTATTTATACCATCATTCCAGACTAGAGCCTTCCGGTAAATTGTGACCTATGCTTACTTAATTGAATACAGTTGAGTTATTATAATTCTTGCGTTATAAGACGAGAGTTAGCTCAGGTAAATACTCTTAACCTATTTTCCCTATACGGGCTTCGGATATGGTAAATTATTACCGCATGGTCGGGTATGGGATTCGAAGACCAATGTGTCAGGAAATTCAAATAACCCGTTCTAATTCGTATTGCTTGACTTAAACATTGGGGGTTAATACAACCGTGACCTGGATATCCTCTGCTCATTTAATTTACTAATGGCCACGACCTAAGCGCGGAGTGTAGGCATACACCTGACAGATGCTAATGCTTATTAAAATGTTTTTATAACCCAATACGGGTTTTCCAAATATAGGTATTCCCAATAAGGGAATAAGTGGTGTGTCGGTTAATCATGTCTCGGCATAGTTTCCGGGCCCCGTATGTATTGTCAAGTATTGTAAAACTGATAACATGAGATATAGTTTGTCCCAAGTTATAAAAGATTTTTCGTGCCTTGTGCACCTAAATCAATTTTTGAAAATGTTTTCAAAATGTGTCTGTTGATTGTATTTACCAGTGAAAACTGACGTATTTTCAAAAGACTAAGTTACAGGTGCAAATACGTAAAAAGGCTGGAAGCTGCTCGGTAATACTAGATGAGGAATTTGCAACTCCTTTGCATAAAGTCTATTAGTCTGTTGAACTCCTTTTGTATATATTGATCCGCCTGTGGATTTAATATTACAAGCTCATCTGTAATTATTACATTGGTATTTTCGGACAATTGAGTTTGTAATAATATTTTATATTCCAAGACTTCCGCTGTGCTATTCTGTGTATGTTTGACTATGACGATACAAATCTTACGTCACAATACTCTCCACCGGGCCCACCGGGTTGTGCTGTAAATATCGGGGTGTGACAACTTTATTCTACTACTAGGTTGTTATTAGTAAAAGGCAGTGGAGACCCCCTAGTTAGAGGTGTAAAAATCGTTTTTTTTTTTTCAAAAACCGGTTCCAGTTATTAACTGAACCGGCTTTTTTATCAAAAAAAAAAAACCGGTTTTTTTTTATAACCGGTGTCGGTTACTAACCGGTTTTTTTTAACTCAAAACAATAACCGGTCCAACCGGTTAGGGTCGGTTTTTAACCGGTTTATTAAAAAAAAACGGTTTTTAACCGATTTAAACCGGTTTTTTTATTACCGGTTACGAAGATAAATATCCCTAACCGAATACTAACCGGCGGTTCGGTTCGGTTCGGTTCTAAAACCGGTTATTAAAAAAAACTGGTTTCGGTTTTTTTTCCAGGTTTCGGTTCTAAAACCGGTTTTTCTATACACCTCTACCCCTAGTGGGGTTGTTCAAATCGCTCGTGCTCATCGCTCACTCGCCAATCGCTCGGAAAACACTCAGAATATGCTCACTTGGTGTGGTTCGGTTTGCAAACGAGCCAAGCATGAGCAAAGGTCCGCTAGGCTCGGTTCGACTCGAATTAATTTTTATTAATTTATTATATATATAATTATAGATGCACACACAAATTACATGTATATTCATATTTTATACATACCGCTCTATTAAATTTGAACCACTATACTCAAATATACAATTATATTTATCCATACTATCCTAATCAAACCAATAAAAAAATTAACACCAAATTTAAAACTAAAATTATAAGTCGTGAAGCGACAATATTTGACATCTTTCTCTCATCAATCGTCAGTCGTCAATCGTCTCTCGCTCTCACCATACGCCACAATGTGATAATTTTCTTTGTTGTATATTCATCGCCTCATCCGCTTCAACCAGAGCCTCATCCTCGGATGATCCAACCTCAATCTTAGTGTCATCATTGGACAGTTGGACCTTAGTCGTGACCCGATAGCGGAGACATCGAAGGAAAGATGCTAAATCTATGGTTGTCCAATTTACTCGTCACTCGCTTCTCGCTCGCCGCTCGCTCGAAAAATTACACGCTTAAATATGCTCGTTCGGATTTCGCTCGGTTGTAAACGAGCCAAGCATGAGCAAAGGTCCGCTCAGTTCGGATCGACTCGTGAACAGCCTTACCCAACCTGATAACTATTAATACCCGTACCTTTAGATTTTTTTGGTCGTTATACAGAGAACTACACACATAAAAAAAAGCCACTAAAGGGATCCAACAAGTTTGACAATGGTATGGGATATTTAACGATGGTTCATGCTAGAATTTAAGATATGACAAAAGATCAAATACAAATAAATTTAACGTACAAAACGTACGAATTAAAGGTTTTGCTAAAAAAAACACATTGGCATTTTTGTAATTATCAGTAATTATCAAAATTACTCTACAAATGATCCTGTAAAGTAATTTTGATCTTTATAGAGTAATTTTGTAAAATGTTCTTGTAGAGTAATTTTGATCTTGTAGGGTAATTATCAAAATTACTCAACAAGTGTACAAAATTACTCTGCATCAAAATTACTTTTACAAATGAATCAAAATTACCCTACAAGTTTATCAAGCAACATACAATTCAAAATTACTCTACAAAATGATCCTGTAGAGTAATTTTATAAAATGATCATGTAGAGTAATTTTGATCTTGTAGAGTAATTTTTTTAGCATTTAGTTATGGGGTTTAGCTTTATGGTTTAGGTTTTAGCATTTCGTTTGGTTGGGGGGTGGGGGTTAGGTTTTTTTAGGTTTTAGGGGGTGGGGTTGGGTGGGGGGGAGGGGGGTTAGGTTTTTTGGGGTTTTTTTGCTTATGTATTATTTTTTGATCAAAATTACTCTACAAGATCAAAATTACTTTACAAGAACATTTTACAAAATTACTCTACAAGATCAAAATTACTCTACAAAAACATTTTACAAAATTACTCTATAGTATCATTTGTAGAGTAATTTTGATAATTACCCTACAAGCAGATAATTACAAAAATGTCACCGCATGCTTTTGTCTTTTTCATACTATTCGTACGTTTAGTACGTTAAAGTTATTTGTACAGAAACTTTTCCTTTTTAAGATATAGTGCGACGACAGTCAACAATAGAGTTCATGATGTGAGTGTGATCAATCAACCATAAATTTTCCTGTCTTTCCCTGAAACCGCACATAGAGAAAGGAGAGATGGAGATGGAGATGGAGATGGAGATGGAGATGGAGATGGGAAATTATGAGGGTGATCGATCAGAGATAAATTTTCTCGTTTTTCCATGAAACCGAAGATGGAAAAAGGAGAGATGGAGATGGGAAATACTAATTGGTACACAACTGGATGAGTTGTTAGTCTCACACAATCAATGACATGTCGAAGAAACATGTATGATGTGTGTGTAAGATTCATTTCTAGTACAAGAAAAAATATCTTTTATTAAATAGTGTCTCATGTCATGCCTCCTCTTTTATTCTCTGTTTTTTAAACTTGTTTTATTTTTTTAGCACTAAAATAAATTAAATAAAATTTTAATTTATACGGTTAAAAATAGGTAAACTAAATTACAATGTTAGTTTTAAAATATAAAAATTCAAAAAAAAAATCTATACATATAATAAAAGAAACCAATGAATGGACACTTGTCATTATTCTAGACTATCATTAATTGAAGATAGTTATTATTTATTTAAATTATATAACAATAAAGCATTTACTTAGGAGACGATGAGTGTTGATTTAAAATATGTTTTTGATAATAAAAATTTGTATTTCACATTATTATTTAAATTAAAATTATATAGCAATAAAGCATTTACTTAAGAGACGATGAATGTTGATTTATAACATGTTTTTGATAATGAAAATTTGTATTTCACAACAAGTGTAATATTTGGTATAGCCTTGATTAACGGAATAATGGGTGCTTTTTCCTTTTTAAATTTTAGAATTAAATGTCCTTTTTGTCCATGTGATTTGGACTATTTTACTAGTTTAGTCCAAAGATTTTAATTCTAAACGCCTTATTTTTTTTTTTTGCCAAAAACGTCCATGAGATTTGGGATTTTTTTGTCATTTTCATCTAAATGTTTGATAGAAAAAAATAAAGCATGATAGAAAAAATAAAGCAAATAAGACATTTGAATGAAAATAAAAAAAAAATCACAAAAGTAAAGGACCATATGGTGCAAAAAAAATGTTTTGGATGAAAATAACAAACATGCCCAAACCTCAGGGACGATTTTGGCAATTTACTCAAATCATTGACATAAACTTAATTTCAAATCGTAAAG
The DNA here is from genome assembly GCA_030545235.1 of Helianthus tuberosus. NCBI lineage: Eukaryota > Viridiplantae > Streptophyta > Magnoliopsida > Asterales > Asteraceae > Helianthus > Helianthus tuberosus. Next base: position 158,689,037 of record CM060353.1, on the reverse strand, counting down.
TCTTATCTAAACCAAAAAACATTGTTTCACTTAACAGTAGATAAACATGCATATAAGTTTTTTTTTTAAATATAATTTTTTTATTATTTAGTATATAAAATTACATTTCTTCCACCCGTGAATACATAGTTTTTTTTAAATATAACTTTTTTATTGTTTGGTATATAAAATTACTTTTATTCAACCCGCACAATATACAAGGTTTTTAAAGATAGAATTTTTTATTATTTAATATATAAAATTATATTTACTCAACACATGTAATAAATAAGGTTTTTAAAAATATATTGTTTTTATTTAGTATATAAAATTACATTTATTAAACCCGTATAATACACGGGGTTCTAACCTAGTTATATAATATCTGAAAACGTCTTCCAAATCTTTAATCATGTATATTTTAGTAATAAATTTCATTATATGGCACATAATGTTATTAAATTTATTAGATTCCTTGGTAAACAAATTTAAAATCAAATAAGTTAATTTCAAATTCCAAGATTCTAGTAAACTGTAATTTGTGTATCTAAACTACTAGGTTATAACCTCGTGTATTACACGAGTTAAGTAAATAAAATATCAAATAGTTAATAACGAAGATTTAACAATTATAAAACGATATTTTAAGACACTTTTCTGATATCCGAACAAAAAATTGTTTTATGTATGATCAAAACTTGTGATATTTGTCTAGTTTATAAATATGAAAGCATTTGAACCATCAATTAGAAGACAAACTGTATCATCGACTTTCTCACGACGTGAACCCAAGTTTTATTTAAATAACAGTGGTCTTAATTTATTAGTTCTAAAAATATTGTTAAAATGTTTAGATTAGGCATATAGCAATTAGCCAATTAGATAAACTTATAGCTACAAAATAATATTTAAATTAAGTATAACTTTAAAATTTAAGTATATGGACTTAAGTTGCATCTTAAAAGGATGGTTGTTTTTTAATAAATTTATTAGTATGATAAATGTAGTTATTATTCTTCTTGTATTTTAAATATATTAAATAAATAAATTATTTGTTAAGCAAGAAAATCGTTCCCTCCACCCTTGTTATGAAAATGGCCGATATTTGTTTCAATTATTAAGATATAATTTCTAACCTAGTAATTCATATAAATAAGAAAATCGTTCCCTCTACCCTCGTTATGAAAATGCTCGATATATGTTTCAATTCTTAAGATATAATTTCTAACCTAGTAATTAATATAAATAATAAGATAATTTATGGAACTTTATCCGTAATTTCTTAAATGTTTGAAACAAATATTTAATTTAATAAGAGTAGATGGTCTAATATAAATAAATAATAAGATAATTTATGGAACTTTATCCGTAATTTCTTAAATGTGTGAAACATATATTAAATTTAATAATTTAAATTAAATAATAATTATCTAATAGTAGATTGTCTAGAATAATGACAAGTGTCCTTTTATTGGTTTCTTTTATTATATAGTATAGATAGATATAGATGTTGTCAGAATCAACATGTATGCCCCTAAGTAAAGTATAAACATCTACCTCGTCGACGTTTGCAAATTTCATCAATTTGCATCCTTTCGTCGATCAACTCTTCGTTTGACCGTTACAAAAGTGGTGAAATGACTTTTTTGCCGCTAATCTTTATTATTATAAACCTCACCCACACTCAACTCCCCCCCCCCCCCCCCCCCCCGCCCCCCCCCCCCCCCCCCCTCCATACCCACCACTGGAAACCACCGGTTAATTACCATCACCGCCACCCAACTCCACATGCAACCATCGCCACTCCCACCCCAACCAACCACTAGCAAACACCCAACCACCAGTTATCTGAAGACGCTACCGGACAACCATCACGATGACAAATTTATTACACAAATCTTGAGACCAGCCATACACGATGGATTTAAAAAAAAAAAATCACTTTTACTTTTGGCCACCCTTTTCTGTGTATGTTTGTAGTTCAAACTTCAAAGGTAACATATGAAACCCTAATTCTAAAAGAACTTGCAGCTGCCAACTCTATTCAACGTTAAATAACACACAGACCAATCAACTTGGAGACGGTGGTGGGGTGCAATGTGTGAAGCATTATCGTGCATAATGGGTCCAATTTTACCAAATTTGACATTTTTTTCAGTCTCTTCCACTCATGTGCCACAAATCCTCGAATTCTTCCATTATTTGATTCAATCTCCAAGAAAACCCTACAAAATCATAAATACTTCGATTAAGTACCAAATTTCAATAATTTCATGATAAAACCCCACAAAAACGCAAGGATGATCGCATGTGAAATAAGCATAAATTAAACCATATCACTAATCGTGAAGCGATTTTCCAGCTAGTGCATTTTTTTTTCTTAGCAATAGATCGGCCATAACATACAAGTAGGATCGATAAAGTCGAGATCAAGAAAATTAAAATATCAAGTGACAGAGCAAAAGATTAAAAAATGCAAAACTATTCATGTTAAAAGATAACTTGAAAAGGTTTTATAAATGATAAACAAAGTTTCACAAAACAAAATATTTGTAAAACAAAATCTAAAAGAGTTTAATTTGAAGTTTTATATAACAAATGTTTACAAAGTATATTTAATACTTTAAACACCTCTTTATAAATCTAGAGTAAAGTTCGCGTACAAATACGCTTAACGTACAAAACGTACGAATGGAAGGGAAAAGTAAAAAACGCGGTGACATTTTCGTAATTATTCTATTAGTTGAGTAATTGTCAAAATTATTCTACAAGTGCATTAAACAACATAAAATTCAAAATTACTCTACAACTATATCATAATTACTACTGGTTCATCATTAATACACCATTACAAGATATCATTCAAAATTACTCTACATGTGCATCAAACAACTAGTCATTCAAAATTACTCTACGTGTGCATCATAGTTACTCTACTAGTTCATCATTAAAACACTACTACAAAATATCATTCAAAATTATTTTACAAGTGCATCAAACAACTAGTCATTTATAATTACTCTACAAGTGTATTATAATACTCTACTAGTTCATCAAAATAACATAGCATACATAATTATTCTACAAGTTCATTAAACAAAATACCATTCAAAATTACTCTACCAGTTCATAAAAAAATTTAACAGACACATTTACTCTACAAGTTTATCAAACAACATAAAAGTCAAAATTACTCTACAAGTGCATCAAAAAGCATATAAATTCAAAATTACTCTATAAGTATATCAAAATTACTTTATTAGTTCATCAAAATAACATAACAGACACAATTACTCTACAAGTTCATCAAACAACATAAAATTCAAAATTACTCTACAAATGCATCAAACAACATAAAAATTCAAAATTACTCTACAAGTGTATCAAAATTTCTCTATTAGTTCATCAAAATAACATAACAGACACAATTACTTTACAAGTTAATCAAACAACATATAATTCAAAATTACTTTACAAGTGCATCATAATTACTCTACCAGTTTATCATTAATACACTACTACAAGACATCATTCAAAATTACTATAAAGTGTATCAAACAACATAAATTTCAAAATTACTCTACAAGTGTATGAAACAACTAGTGATTCAAATTTACCCTATAAGTGCATCATTACTACTCTACATTTGATAATTACTCTACTAACTAATAAGATAATTACGAAAATATCACCGCGTTTTTTTTTTTTTTTTTACTTTTTCACGTCATTCATACGTTTTGTACGATAAGAGTATTTGTATTTGATCTTTTGTCTATAAATCTAATATGTTTTAAAATGAAAATACGACTTTTAGATATTTTTAAACAACAAACCAATTTTAAAAAAATTAGATATTTTTAAAGAACAAACTATTTTTTTTTATAAAAATCTAGTGTCTTTTTTAGGAAAAGTGTGGTGGAGTAAATAGTAATTCAAATGAATATAAGTTAAAAATAGTGAGATTTCATCATTAATCACAACTTAAATGGGAATGGACAAATACAAACAATTTCATGTTAGGCAAAAGACCAAGTAAAACAAGTTTTGGTCCCTTTCCTCTCTTTTCAAACTTAATCGCTTTCAAGTACAAGTGATTTTGTCATCATCTAAAAATTCTAAATTAGTTATCACAATTCACAACGTACTATATTTGAAGGACAAAATGAGAACATGATGAATACGGTGGATAACACGGTTCGACCATGTATCGCCCGTGCATTAAAAAAACAATACTATTTACGTCTAAAATTAATAGAACAAGATCTTCAAACATATGTAACCATATATATCATATACATCGGGTATTTACAAAGTATGATGATAAAGACCCTACACGGTTTGACATCTGCAAAAAAATCTAAATAAACCATTATATCGGAGTGGGTAATTATAACAACCCTAAAGAAAACTGACACCCTCGAATTATTTTCGACACCCTAATGTATTTTAAAAAAAATATCCCAATATGTCTTAAAATACACCCCATACGCGAAAACGGACCCCGAATACCTTGAATATTATTACAAATAATTAAAAATCAAATTTTTGGGGTTTAGGCGGGCCGCGTAAGCCAACCCTTAAGCCTACGCGGGCCGCGACCGGGTGAGAGATGGCGAAACCCTGGGCCGCCACGTGGCCCAACACCCGTCGAAGCTAGACAATGACCCGGATCACCTAAACCCTACCCGGGCTACTAGGCGGGCCGCGTAACCCTTGGGTTACACCTTACGCGGGCCGCGTAAAAGTGGAAATAAGGCCCTATAAGTAGAGGGCCTTGGATCTTCAGTCTGCTTGTTCATTTCTTTTCTCAATCTCGAATTTTCTGAAGTGTAGGCATAATCTCGGGTATAATACCCCCTAATTAACGAAGTTATGCTCCGTTGTAAGTATCATAACCCCTGGATACGTATTAGATACGCTGCCCGATTGATCTAAGGGTTCCGTAACGGCTGTCGTGGTTCTGCCCGACGTAGTCGTTGGAATGCCGTCTCGGGGAGGGTATTACTAATGTTAAAATGGGTTATTATACTAACACGTGTGCATTTGTGTAAATTATAGATTGTCACCAGGAAACCCTAAAGGATAATCTAAGACAGCAATGTAAGTAATCCTCTTTTTATGAAACATTTTTGTGAGTAATCTCCTTTTTGTTAACTGTTTTTACAAAACCTCACACAATTAATTATATATTAAACAGTTATTGAGTATTTGTAAGAATACAATTATCATGAGTATGTTGGGATTTTGTATATAAAGTTATGTTACGGCCTTGCGAGGGGTAACATTAAACTTGATTGAACAATTACCATGGATGTTAATTGATATAACTTGGAAACAAATGTAATTGCGAGACCGCCCTCAATACTGTACAATGGTTTTTATCTTGATTGAACTGGGATTCACTCACCAGTATTTCCCACTGACAAATGTTTTTAAAACGCGTTTCAGGTAACAAAATGTGAAAGCCAAATAGAAGCCAGCTGGACAGAACTGAAGGCTTGGAAAAGTGGCAATAAAGTTACCTAAAATAAAATAGATGTTTTTATTAAATAAAAATAGGATTTATTCCTATGAAAATGTGTGTACTGCAAACTTGGGTTTTGTCCCATGTGTTTAATATTATGAAAATGTGGTATTTTACTCTAATAAAATATTTCCTAACTACGGTCCTGATGAAAATTCCGCTGCCAAATTAGACAATACCAGATACCACTGAAACTGGCCACGATCGCCCGTTCTTGTATTTGTATAGGGGGACGGGGGTTGTGACAGTAATGGGGCTCTCCAATTTGGGGAGTGCAAGTAGTCTAATACAAGAAAGTCGTCGTTCTAAAAAAAAGATTTCTTTAAAAAAGCCTAAGATGTTCATCAGATGAGGGGAAAACGTTTTAGAGTATCATAAACGAAAACTTCAAAATCCAAAAACGACTCTTAAAAAAACTAAAAAAAACTGTAATCTCTTACGATGAACAACTTATTTGGTATGATTGATCAACCTACAAGTGCAAACTAAATCATCGTATTTTTTTTTGAACAAATTTCTTTTATTCTTTGCTGTTTGTGGGACTTAAACCCAAGACCTCCCATCTCAAGGTGTTTTAAAGGTTTTGTCATTGCCAATAGACCACCACCCCATTGGTACTAAATAATCATATTAAATGCATGAATCCTAGACAATTAGAAATACATATTTAAATCCCAAGGTTAAATGAGATAAACCTCATATATGAAGATTGAACTAGGTTGAATCAGGGTTGGCGTAACGGGTCAACCCGATCTGGTAAGACACGAACACGATAAGACACGAATCCGAAACACATAAACACGAATACGACACGAAATCTTATCGTGTTAGATTTTCGAAACACGAACCTTTTAATAAATAGGTTACACGAAACAACCTGCTAAGACACAAAAAAATTACCAGCGTATCATACGACCTGTTTAAGACATGAACACGACCTGTTAAGACACGAACACGACCTGTTTAAGACACGAACACGACCAAATTAGGGATGCTGTGAACCGAATTGGGAATGGCGGTGTTTGTGAGAGAGATTTAAAAATTAGGGTTTGGATTGTGGAAAAAGAACCGCGTATGTTTGTGAATAATTCATCCCAGGTCCCACGACTAATGACCACATGTCCACACCCACATAATATTTTTGTTTATTTTTAATTATTAACATGTACTTAACGGGTCTTAACAGGTTAACGGGTTTTAACCTGTTTAGACACGAAACCTGTTAAGGTCTTATCGTGTCGACCTGTTTTAGACATGAAACCTGTTAAGGTCAAACACGAAACATGATAACTTCGTGTAGGTTCATGTCGTGTTATCGTGTTCGTGTCAGAATTGTCAGCCCTAAGGTTGATGAGAAAATTGAGTATATTCGGCGAAAGAGGAATCTCTGTGGATGATAGATAGCTATTAAACGAGAAGCAAACTTAAAGGTTAGGGGGCTGTTGTTTCGGCTCTTAATGAGTTCTTATTGGTTCATCACTTAATGGTTTAGATTGTTTGTTTTACGAGCAGATGTCTGTCTGAATGGTTAAGCGTTATACTGAGTTTGAATGGTTAAGACATCTTATCTGAATTGGTTAGACATTTGCCTCTGAATGGTTAAGGACTATACTGGCTCTTAATGGTTTAGGCTAGGGCTGCAAACGAACCGAACAAACACGAACAAGTCCTTGTTCGTGTTCGTTTGTTAAGAAATATATGTGTTCACGAACTGTTCATGAACGCTTACCGAAGAAGATTATATGTTCGTGTTTGTTTGTTAAGGAAATGAACTTGTTCGTGTTCGTTTGTGTTTGTGTTTGTTTGTTAATTTTAGGCAATGAATGAAAACGAACGATGATGGACACAAATGAACACAAACTAATGTTCAAGAACACAAATGGTAACAAACGAACACAAACAAACTTTCATGAACAAAATATATAATACATTGACACTTATTCAATATTTTATTTGTCAGAATTTTGAAGTATTTAAATAAAATATAAAAGCTAAAACAACTAATGAACTATCGAACACAAACGAACACGTTACCAAACGTTCACGAACTTAAATGAACGATCGCGCCCTTTGTTCATGTTTGTTCATTTAACTACATGAACGAAATTTCTTGTTTGTGTTCGTTTGTTTATTAAACAAACGAACACAAACGAACTTCCCGCCGAACAGTTCACGAACTGTTCGCCGAACGTTTGGTTCGTTTGCAGCCCTAGTTCAGGCTGTTGTTTGTTTAGCTCTTAATGGATCTCTTAATGGTTCAGACCTCTTATTAGCTCAACACTTAATGGTTCAGACCGTTTGTTTCACAAGCAAATGTCTGAATGGTTCAGACATTTGCCTTAGAATGGTTAAGCATTATACTGTTGGCCACCGACACCCACCTCTTCCTAGAGGTACCGGGTTCGAGTCTTGGGAGTGGCATATGTCGCCCAGGGTAAGAACTCGGCAAGGGGAATTCACCGCGGAGCTAACTTGGTCGGGTAGCGGCTCCCGGAGTGGGATCACTCCGGCGGTTGGGAGGACCGTGCACTACCCCCCCCCCCCATTATACTGAGTCTGAATGGTTAAGACCTATAATCTGAATTGGTTAGACAATTGCCTCTGAACGCTTAAGTGCTTAACCATTATACTGGCTCTTAATGATTCAGACTTTTTACTAATTCAGCACTTAACAATTCAAAAGTTACCAAACAGGCCCTTACTAATTCAGTTACCAAACAGCCTATAGATTAATGTGAAGATTGCAATATTTTGATGAGAAGTTTGAGCATAACCGAACAAGAAGGAACCTGTATGGGTGGTAGATAAATACGAAACAAAAAGAATATTTGAAGGGTGGGATTTGGGAGTCATCAAGGTTGAAAAAAGCTTTGTGCATGCGGTGGTGGTACGATGGTGTGTCTACTGTATGGGGATCGAAAAGAGGGTTAGAGGAAAAAATCATAACTATTTTCCTTTTATTTTTATATATTTTCAAGTTAAATATTTTCATTTTACATAAATTTATTTATTTTTTAAATGAAGTTGTAACCAAAATATGTTACGAAATGAAAAAATATGCACATGTCAAAATGCGACATTTTAAATTTAGACCTTGTATTATTTTCATCAAAATACATAGAATCATTGTGTAATTAACTCTCAAACCAAATATAAATTTGATTTTTAGGATGAGAAATTAGAACTAACTCTAGATTTTTAAAAATTCAATTCACTGCCTTGTAAAATATCCATGTTTCATATTCTATGATTCAAATTTATGAAACTTTATCAGAAATTGAATTTTGGACCACGAAAACGACCAAGACTGACTTGTATCTTATACTATCTACGGCCAAAATTAATAAAACAATACCAACAAACCAACGCAACCATATATTTTGTTGGATTTGTATTCATAAGGTACCATTTGCCATAACATTAAAATGGATACAACGATGACACGTGGCACAAAGACAACCATAAATAACGTTTGTTTAAAAATCAAACCATACGAATATATGTTAGTTTGCTATGTAACTCTACATCCACAAACATTGATATCATATTTAAGTACATCGACTCAAAACGTTGTCGTATAAGGTTATCTTCTAAGAAAATCCTTCTAAATCGTAGGATCGTTAGTAGGGGGTGGTGACTGTTGGTGGTTATGAAATCAAAACCATCTCATTTTCACATTATATCAATTATCAATTAAAATCAAAACCATCTCATTTTCACATTATATCAATTATAAATTAAAGAGTTGATGGGTTATAAATAAATGTAACCAAGTTTGTAAGGTGTTGTAATAAAAATAGCTAAACAGGTTTGATAGATTATATCTTGTATTTTCTATTCGAGTTTTAAAGGGTGATGATCAACCCGAGCATGATATGTTTGAAAAAGAGTAAATGTCAATTTACGTCCTTGAGGTTTATACCGAAACGCAGGAACAACCCTCATTTGAAAAAACGCAACAATCAAGTCCCTCTGGTTGTTGATTGTGTTCGATAACGTCCCTCCTTATATTTTCCAATTACTTTCCCTTTATTTAATTAATAACTTAAAGGGCAAAATGGTAAATTCACTTAAAAGTCAAACCGCCCATCCATATTAATCCCCAAGCTTCTTTTAGAAACACATTTTCAATCCCCCCCACCCTTCTTCCACACTTGTTACCTCACCGGAGAAAAAATTCCGTCCAAGAACAAACGCGATTCCGGCAACGATGAGGCAATACTCGGTGATCTTGTTTACCCTCCACGTGATCGGTGCGACATTTGTCTTAATTTTGAATTTAATCTATGATTTTGATATGCGTGCCCGTCGTATAATCTGAAATATGGGTTGGTTTTCTTCGAATTCCAGTCGGAATTTGAGTGCAGATCACTCGACGACTCATTAGGATCCAATATCGTGTCACACCCCTATTTTCCACGTGTCACCGGTGGGCCCGGTGGGGAGTATCGTGACGTAGTTGGTATCATCATAGACAAACAACACAATATATAAATGCATAGCGGAAGCAAAGATAGATTCATTTCAACTTTAATAAAGTGTAATATTAAATATCACAATAGTTGAAACGGATCCACAGGCGGATCAAAATAAAAATAAGATGATGTTCAACAGTTTATTGTCGTCCAAGCTTGCGAGACTTATTGTGGACGCTCTAGAAGACAGCCAGCCTATTACGTGTAGCACCTGAACTTAACATTTTTGGGAAAAATACGTCAGTTTACACTGGTAAATACAATTTAACTGACTCATTTTGAAAATGGTTGAAAATTGATTTGAATGCACGTGGCACAAAACCTTTTTATAACTTGGGTTAATTATACAATATAATCATGTGAACGAATTACATGTTACTTGTGCGTTCAGTAGCCCGAATCTTGTCCGGGTTAAAGATCAATAGACACACCACATTATAGAGTTATACACTGACAGGTGTACGCCTACACCTCGTGCTCAAGTCGTGGCCATCTCGTAAGATGATGCCAAGGATATCCGGGACATGGTCATTAACCCCCCAAAGGCTTTAAGTGAACAAGACTGTTTAAATGAGCCGATCAAATTATTCAATTAACCACCCAAATATGTAAGATTTGATGCTCGATCAAGCGGTATTTTATATACCGTAACCCAAGCCCGTATAGGGAAAATAAGTTAAAAGTATTTACCTGAGTAAAGTATAAATCTCAACAAGCAAAATGCAAGTAGCTTTTACCGGTGCTCCTAATCTGGAACGAAGGTTTATAATAACCTATTAGATTTCTAACGGGTCTTTATTTAAGCTTATGCTTAGACCGGTTAGCTTTAAGGACGAAACGGTTCAAACGCACGATTAAGCGAAGACCGGATAGAATGTGATTTAGACCCGACAAGTTTGAATACTTGTATAATATGGGTATACTAAATACATTCTGTATTTTGAGACAAAAATGATAAGGTTTGACCCGTTTCGGTCAATTTATGCAAACTAGTTACATAAACCGAACCGAGCGCGAAAAGGGCGTTACGGGTAACCATAAGAGTCATATGCAAGTTCCCTGAGATAATATGCTCTAAATATGTTATAATATCAGTAAGTTATCTCCTATTATGCCCAAAACGGATTTAAACACAATTTATGCCTCATAAGGGCATTTTGGTCATTTAAAAGATTATAAAAGAGTTAAATTAGAAATCTGAGTTACACGTCTGGTTCATACAGTAAATATATTTAATTTAACATGTTATAACAGTAGGGTATGACCCATAAGTGAAAATCATCATTTAAAACCAAACTATGCACCTTAGGGGTATTTTGGTAATTTCACAAGGGCTAAAAATGTCAAAATTGAAAACCTGAGTTTATAAACTTGTACTTACTGTTATTTTATAAAAGTATACTAAAAACATCAGTAGGTCTCAACCTTATATGTTTAATATGGTTATAGTACATACTATGCGTTATAAACGCTTAAAAAGGCGATTTAGAGCCGTTTCCGGGTTTTTAAAAGAAAGCTGATATTTTTGTATTTCCAGAATGCTCAAAATATTTTATTTATCAAATAAAATCAGTAGAAAAAGGTTTGGGGTCAAAAGGATTTATAAAACTCATTTTATGGCTAAAAAGGGCAAAATCGGTATTTACCGAATTAAACTTAGAGGCCTATGATATGATCAGCCAAAAATTAAATAAAAATCTTTAAAAATCCCAAAATATTATATAACATCAGTGGGTAAAAAGTTTGATATCAAAAAGTAGGTTTAAATAGGTTATATGCTAATTACGCCGTTTAAGTAACATAAAGCTTTCAAATTACGATATTGAGCATAACTCTTAATCTAGACCTCAAACTGATATCAAATTTTTGGTGCAAGTTTATAAATCAGTAACAAATGTTTCTACTCTTTCACTTTTTCAAAAATCACGTTTTATAGTAAAAAGGGCATAATAGTCAACTTTTAAGTATTAATCGGAAACATGCATATGGACTGGATAAGTGTTGAACCAAGTTGTAAAATCTCAGAGAGTTATACTTATATGAAAATTGGTCCAAAATATGCTCTTAGGCAGATCTCAAACATGCATGAACGGATCAGAACTGAAAGTCAAAGAAAAAGTCAATTTATGCGACTTTCGGTTCCGATTCAGGTTTAAACAGAAAATTGTCGAGATGAACATGTTGAGACATGTTCTTACATTAATTATCAAGTTATTTTAATGATCAAACAGGTTGCATGTACCCTACATTGCTAATCATGCTTAAATTTGCAAAAATACATTCTGTTGACTTTTTGAAACAAGCTTTGACTCGACAATTAACATGCTTAGAGTGGGAATCTGAAAATACCCTTTTGAGGGTTTGTTACCCACATAAATACCAACTTGTAGGTACTTTCAATTTGAGAAAAGACTGAGCACATTTCGTTTAATCACGAAGTCAAACTAAATTTACGATGGATTGACTTTCGGTTAATATACTAAGCTAGAACGGATTTGAGAAGGTTATAAACACTTACAAGAGTCCTAACAAAGCTTAGAGATCACTAGGAAGTTGCCTTGTCGTCCAGAGAGCTCCAGAAGTTGCCTTGTGAAATTTTGAAAATGTAAGTAATGAAAGTAGTGAGCTTCAAGTCCCATTTATGCAGATTTGATGATGATACAGGTGTTTGTAGATGTTGTATGATCAGTCCAAGTGTCCTTACATGCATGTAAGTCGATTGGTGAGCCCCCTGAATCGACAACAGCTAGAAACAACTCGAAATCAGGTCTGCAACTGGCAGCTGTTCGTTTTTGTTCGCTGGTGACTCGTAGGCGGGCCGCGAGGCCTGTTACGCGGGCCGCGTACAAGTGTAGACCAGCCAAACAAGTTTCTTATGTTTTACAATTCAGCCCCTGACCTTTGTAACGTGGTTTTGGCGATTTATCTTGCACATTAGACCCTAAAATCTTATTTTTAAGGGCCTTGGGACTTTTACAAACATGGTAAAGTCCTCGGTTAACTTTGTGCCTACCCGAAAAGTCACGAATTCAACGTTAACGCAATTAACCCTTCGTGCACGGTTTTGATCATATCTTTCTCATACGATAACGAAACTTGATGAAATTTTTACCACATATTCTAGTGAGTATATTTTATCATTACAAAGCTTCGGGTTTGCCAAAAGATCACTCAGAGGTATACTTTCAACATGTTGACACTTTTAGCCCCTGTAGTTTGTAATTCCTCACTTTCTTTCATTTTCCGCTTCGTATGATCCATGATTTATCCATTTAAGGTTATAAACACCATGTAGGGTTATTGTAGAGCCTATTTATCAATTGTTGACACTTTGGACCCTTATATACACATAGTTTCACTGTTTGTCAACTTTAGTCCCTCTAAAGTATGTTTTCACATAATCAAAGCCCATGACACGTGTCAATACATTATTGGACGTAAATTTTCGAGGTGTTACATCCTCACCCCCTTAAAATAAATCTCGACCTCGAGATTTACTGAAACAATTGAGGGTATTTTTCTTTCATCGTGGATTCTACCTCCCATGTGTATTCGGGACCTCTACGGGCATCCCATTTGACCTTTACAATAGGTACATGCTTCCTTCGAAGCTTCTTTACCTGTTGATCCTCAATCGACAATGGCTTTTCCACAAATTTCAAGCTTTCATCTATATGTACATCCGTATGTGGTATAACCAGTGATTCATCAGCGAAACACTTCTTCAAATTACAGATGTGAAACACATTGTGGATAGCGCTAAGTTCTTCAGGCAAGTTTAACTTATAAGCAACTGACCCGACACGTTCGATAACCTCGAAAGGTCCTATGTATCTCGGGCTTAGCTTGCCTTTCTTACCAAATCGCATCACCCCCTTCCAGGGTGATACTTTAAGCAACACTTTATCACCCACTTCGAAGTGAAAAGCCTTACGCTTTGGATCCGCATAACTTTTCTGCCTATCCCTAGCAGCTTTCAAACGATCGCGAATCGGGACAATCTTGTCCGTTGTTTCAAAAACTATCTCTGGTCCGGATAGTTGGACATCTCCAACTTCCGCCCAACAAATGGGCGACCTACACTTTCTACCGTATAATGCCTCAAATGGCGCAGCCTTTATGCTGGTGTGGTAGCTATTGTTGCAAGAGAACTCAATTAGTGGTAGGTTCTTATCCCAATTTCCACCTAAGTCGATCGCACATGCACGTAGCATGTCTTCCAATGTTTGAATAGTACGCTCACTCTGTCCGTCTGTCTGTGGGTGGTAAGCCGTACTAAAATTCAAGCGCGTACCCAAAGATTGTTGGAAACTTTTCCAAAAATGAGAGGTGTATCTTGTATCTCTATCCGAGATAATAGACACAGGTATACCATGCAAAGCTACAATCTTATCAACGTATAACTGTGCTAACATATCGGAGCTATAAGTCTCCTTGATGGGTAGAAAATGTGCTGACTTTGTCAGTCTATCCACTATGACCCATATAGTATCGTTTCCCTTTCTCGTCTTTGGTAATTTGGTGATGAAATCCATCGTCACCATCTCCCACTTCCATGTGGGAATTTCAGGTTGTTGTAATAAACCTGACGGCTTCTGGTGTTCCGCTTTGACTTGCGCACAAGTCAAACATTTAGCTACATAAGCAGCTACAGACTTTTTCATACCAATCCACCAGTAGTTTGCCTTTAGATCCTGGTACATCTTGTCAGCTCCAGGATGAACAGAATATTTGGAACTGTGGGCTTCTTGGAGGATAACATCTCGAAGTCCTCCAAAAACTGGAACCCATATTCGTCCATTCAATCTTAGCATTCCGTCCTTGTCATGGGATAACTGCTCCTCAGTTACTCCCAGTTTTTCTTCAGGATAGTTAGCTTCCAGCACAGCTTCCTTCTGTGCTGCTAGCACCCTTTCGTTTAAACTATTCCTGATTTCGATGCGCTTGGCATTGATTCTTATTGGCTTCACTCTTTCTTTTCTGCTCAAGGCGTCAACAACTACATTTGCTTTGCCTGGATGGTATTTTATCTCACAATCATAATCATTTAGAGTTTCCATCCATCGTCTTTGTCGCATGTTCAAGTCCTTCTGATTGAACAAATGTTGAAGGCTCTTGTGATCTGAATAGATCACACACTTGGTTCCATATAAGTAATGCCTCCATAATTTCAATGCAAATACAACGGCACCCAACTCCAAGTCGTGGGTGGTGTAGTTCTTCTCGTGCACCTTTAGCTGTCGTGAAGCGTAGGCAATAACCTTGCCTTTCTGCATGAGTACACAGCCCATACCAGTGTGGGATGCATCACAATACACCACAAATTCTTCTATACCATCGGGCAATGTTAACACTGGTGCATTGCTTAACTTTTTCTTCAAAATGTCAAAGGATTCCTGTTGCTTAGGGCCCCAATCAAACTTAACCTTCTTACGTGTCAATGAAGTTAGGGGCGCAGCAATCCTAGAAAAGTTTTCGATGAAACGCCTATAATATCCTGCTAAACCCAGGAAACTACGAATCTCAGTGGGCGTCTTTGGCTCTTGCCAATTCATAACTGCTTCTACCTTAGCGGGATCCACTTGGATACCACGCTCACTTACCACATGTCCAAGGAATTGGACTTCTCGAAGCCAAAATTCGCACTTCGAAAATTTGGCGTAGAGTTTCTCTTGGTGTAGAAGTTTGAGAATACAACGAAGGTGTTTCTCGTGGTCAGCTTGGTTCTTCGAATAAATAAGGATGTCGTCAATAAAGACGATGATGAATTTGTCTAAGTAAGGCTTGCAGACGCGATTCATGAGATCCATGAATGCGGCCGGTGCATTAGTGAGCCCAAAAGGCATCACTAGGAACTCGTAATGTCCATAACGAGTCCTAAATGCTGTCTTGTGCACATCTTCATCCTTGACCTTCAACTGATGATAGCCTGACCTCAAGTCGATCTTAGAGAAGTAGCTTGCTCCTTGCAACTGATCGAACAGATCGTCGATCCTGGGCAAAGGATACCTATTCTTGATAGTGACTTTATTAAGCTCACGGTAATCGATGCACAGACGCATCGATCCATCCTTCTTCTTGACAAACAAGATCGGCGCTCCCAAGGGAGACGAACTAGGTCTAATAAAACCTTTAGCTAGCAGATCGTCTAACTGCGTCCTTAATTCCTTCATCTCCGTTGGTGCTAACCTATAAGGTGTTCTTGCTACTGGTGCAGCACCAGGGATGATGTCGATTCGGAATTCCACTTGCCTATCCGGTGGTAAACCAGGTAATTCTTCGGGAAAAACTTCAGGATATTCCGAAATGACAGGGATGTCTTCAATCTTAGGCTTTGGCTCATCTATAGTAACTTGTGCCATATAAATGACACAGCCCTTCTGCAGACATCTGGATGCCTTGAGCATAGACACTTGCTCAGGCAATCCATGCTGGGTATCTCCTTGGATGGTGAGTGACTCACCAGACGGAGTTTTAACTACCACTTGCTTTCTATTGCACACAATCTGGGCTTGGTTATGCGATAACCAGTCCATGCCTAACACTATATCAAAGCCGGCTAGCTTAAAGGGAAGTAAGGATAAAGGAAAAGAGTGATTCCTAATGGATATAACACATCCATCTAAAACAGTCGAGGCGGTTTCTATGGTTCCATCAGCTAATTCCACCTCATATTTCACGCTTAAGGGTTTTACAGGAAATTTCAACAACTCACAAAACTTATTATCTACAAAGGACTTATCTGCTCCAGAATCAAACAATACTCTAGCAAAAACATCATTTACGAGAAAAGTACCTGTAATCACGTTGTCATCCTGAACAGCTTCCTTAGCGTCCATTTTGAAGACTCTCGCGTTGGTCTTCTTCCCATCTTCGGCTTTCTTGGCGTACTTTGGGCAATTAGACGTAATGTGCCCTTTCTCGTTGCAACCGTAACATGTTGCATCCTTCAGCTTCTTACACTCCAAAGTCTTATGATCAGTAGACTTGCAAATCCCACAGGATCTCACGTGAGACTGGGATTTCGACTCAAATCGACATTTCCCAAAATGATTCTTCTTGCATGTTTTACATTTGGGCTTATCCCCCGATTGTTGCCCATCTCTCCTAGATCCCGACCCTTTCCTGTGGTCGTCATTTCCTCGGTGTTTCTTACCTGATCTTCGTGAGGTATCGTCCTCACGCTTCCTCTTGTTCTCTTCAGAATTCCTGAGTGCTCTCAACCTGACTACGTCCAAGGTGAGAGAGAGAGAGATAGATCAGCTGCTGATCTGAAGGTTGCAGGCCTTGATGCCTTAACACTTGATTTAATCTCTGGGGCCAAACCCCCGATGAAGCGGGCAATCCTCTTAGGTTCTGGGGTTACCAAATATGGAACCAACCTGGATAGGGTATTGAAAGTGGTGAGGTATGCCTGGCAGTCTAAATTCTTCATCACTAAAGATAGGAAGTCTGACTCAATTCTCTCAACTTCATGCTGCGGGCAGTAATTATCCTTAATAAGAGCAACGAACTGATCCCATGATAGATTGTAGAGTGGGATCTTTCCAGCAGCTTGTATGAGGGATTTCCACCACGCCAGTGCATCTCCTTTGAACGATTGGGATACGTATTTCACTACGTCCCTTTCAACACACCCGCTGATGTCTACAATCGTTTCCATTTCGTCCAACCAAGTTATACAATCTACCGCTCCCTTTTCCCCAGTAAAGTCCCGGGGTTTACATGAGACGAAGTATTTATATGTACAGTACTTACCATGCGGTTCCTGTTTAGGCTCGACCTTCCTTGACGGAATACTGTTCTGGTTCGAGGAGTGACGTTCATCATCATCCTTCTTTGGCTTATCCTTCTTGGGTACATCTCTCTTAGAGGGCGGTTTGCTATGAGCCTCCGAGTGGACTTTTGGTTTAGAATGTGGCGCAGATCGGGTCCTACTTCGGGTCCCGCTCGATTCACTATACTGTCTATTTAGTGCTTCGACAACAGCATCATTCACTAATGCTTTCAACTCCGCACCAGTTACTAATATCTTAGCATTATCAGGGTTTTCTGCTGGACGACTGTTTAGTTCTTCAGACTTAGCCATGTAGTTTTAAATGCTACATAAAAATAAGGACAAGCTCTATTTAGAAGCCTAAACAGTATTATCGTTCTTGACGATCTATTAACCATGGTAAATAAAAGCCATATTAGTTAATTTAATAATTTCATTCAAGATTTTTACTAGTAATCTTTTTGGAATGAAATATAATATTGGCATAGTAAGCCTAGTCACGTAGACAGATTTCTAAATTACAAATTTAGATCTTATAGGATTAAAGTTTGAATAAATAAGACAAACCAATCCTTTTCTTGGCAGGGAGTTTATAAACTACGGCTGCCTTTTGATTTATATGACATTATTTATAACCCGTAGGCATTTTGTCACAATCAATTATATATAAAATATAAATTTGGGTAATTTATTAAAAGGGTGACATGTGTGATTTTGCGGATCACACTAGCCAAGAATGTTAACCTGTTTACAGATGTTAACAGAGAATTGAATCTTTTAAACAGGTTCTACCATATTGGCTAGATTTATGTCAACACAACAGCTAGGTTTTACCTTTTAAGATCCTTATTATTTTATTAAAATGGTACATCAAAATAATAAATGTTATTTTTCATTTATTTATACACTATGTTTATGCACATAATTAAAAATGAAAACCTTAAATTGACCATTCAAAATAAAATTTAAATCAGTACGAGTTTGCCCTAAACGGGTCTTTTACATAAACCACATGCCCACGCAGGGGCCAAATAACAAAACAAACAAACCCACGCAGGGGTCAAATAAAAAGATATGCCCACGCAGGGGCAGAACAGAAAGAAATACCCTCGCAGGGGTAGAGTACTGAAATAAATAAATGTCCACGCAGGGACATGATTACAACTAACATAAATAAACAAACAAAGGATTCAGTGACCCTTCTTGCTTTTACCCTTTATCAAATCCACCATCTTCTTAAACATCCCCCGGTTATGCCTCCGATCATGCCGCAACTCATGCCGCATCTCTTGACGCACCTCTTGTATCTCATGAAGGATTTCTTGCATTTGGGGCGGTGACATCGCCGGCGCCTGAGGTGGTTGTTGATAATGCGGAGGTTGAGGAGACTGTTGTTGATAATGTGGAGGTTGAGGAGGCTGCGGTTGCTGGTACCCATATGGTGGGTATCCATGGGTCAATTGTCTCGTAGCCCAAGGACCTCCGTAGGGACCTTCCTGGTGGAGAGTGTTGGAGTTTGCTGCTATCCAGTAGGGATCCTCTGTAAAGTTGTAGCCTGTGTGGATCTGCTGCTCGAAAGGGTTGAATGCAGCCGCGCCAGTGTAAGTGGGGATTGGGTCTCCAAAACCCAATGGTGGCTGTGGCGCGAATGGCGCAGTGTTTACTTCTGAGATGGGATGCGAAGATTCTTCCGTCTCCGGCTCTTCGTGAAGTGGCGAGAACCGGCTGCCACTTGAATGTGGAGGGGTGCTGATGCGCACTCCCCCTCGTGCGGATATTCGCGCTGTCGTTCTCCTTCGCCTCGGAGGCGAGGGAGGCTGAAGCAGAGGTGGTGCTGCTGGCGGAGTGACCGCTACAAGTCGGGAATCCTCAGAAGGATTCTGCTGCTGCTGTGGCTGCTCCTGCTGGTGTAGGGGAGAGTGATGTGGCTGGTGCAGGGGAGAGTTATGGTAAGACTGGTGAAGAGGAGAGTTATGGTATGACTGGTGCAGGGGAGAGTGATGTGGCTGGTGCAGGGGAGAGTTATGATAGCTGGGGGTGAACACCCAGTCGTACTGCTTGAAGTTCTCCTCAAAGCTGTTGGGACCATTGTATGGTGATCCCATGAAAGGTGACCCATCAGAAATCTCGATGGGGTGGTTTGGAGTTCCAGATGGCGGCATTGCAGGATCAGTATCCTCATCGATGTCCATCTGGTTGCCACCTGAAAAGTGGTCTTCGGGCCCAAGTGGGTTAACACCCATAGGCACATCCAGGTAGTCAGCAGGGTTGAACAAACCCTGGAAAACAGGTGATGGTTGGTCAAAAGGTGACTGGTGTCCTAGAGGAATATAGGACTGGTGAGAGTTATGGGGCTCATTCTCAGAATGAGGCCCAAAGGAGTGCGGGATTGAAGGAGAGGTACTCAGTGAGACTGAGCGCCTAGCAGGTTCGGTAAAAGACCTCCAAAGGTCTTGAGCATCTGTGTTGTGAGGGTCTGAAGGTGTTCGCCGGTGTGATGGTCCGGCCTCGTGATCATTTGGGGCTACATGAGCTCCTTGTCCCCTTCCTCTTCCTCGCATACGTGGCGGCATTTTTGTGAACCTGTCAAAAACAACAAGTGATACAACACAAAAATATATAAGACAAAGTTAGAAATAAAACCAAAATTTGGAAAATTCCTAAGTTCTTTGTCTAGACTCGAGAATCGAGGATTGTGCAATTGTGTAACTGAGATTAAACACAAAAGGCTAGTGTTTAATTCACTCAGAACCTGGCTCTGATACCAACCTGTCACACCCCTATTTTCCACGTGTCACCGGTGGGCCCAGTGGGGAGTATCGTGACGTAGTTGGTATCATCATAGACAAACAACACAATATATAAATGCACAGCGGAAACAAAGATAGATTCATTTCAACTTTAATAAAGTGTAATATTAAATATCACAATAGTTGAAACGGATCCACAGGCGGATCAAAATAAAAATAAGATGATGTTCAACAGTTTATTGTCGTCCAAGCTTGCGAGACTTATTGTGGACGCTCTAGAAGACAGCCAGCCTATTACGTGTAGCACCTGAACTTAACATTTTTGGGAAAAATACGTCAGT
Organism: Helianthus tuberosus; assembly: GCA_030545235.1. Classification (NCBI taxonomy): domain Eukaryota; kingdom Viridiplantae; phylum Streptophyta; class Magnoliopsida; order Asterales; family Asteraceae; genus Helianthus; species Helianthus tuberosus. The sequence goes on along the minus strand of CM060353.1, from coordinate 158,668,191 downwards.
TTACACTGGTAAATACAATTTAACTGACTCATTTTGAAAATGGTTGAAAATTGATTTGAATGCACGTGGCACAAAACCTTTTTATAACTTGGGTTAATTATATAATATAATCATGTGAACGAATTACATGTTACTTGTGCGTTCAGTAGCCCGGATCTTGTCCGGGTTAAAGATCAATAGACACACCACATTATAGAGTTATACACTGACAGGTGTACGCCTACACCTCGTGCTCAAGTCGTGGCCATCTCGTAAGATGATGCCAAGGATATCCGGGACATGGTCATTAACCCCCCAAAGGCTTTAAGTGAACAAGACTGTTTAAATGAGCCGATCAAATTATTCAATTAACCACCCAAATATGTAAGATTTGATGCTCGATCAAGCGGTATTTTATATACCGTAACCCAAGCCCGTATAGGGAAAATAAGTTAAAAGTATTTACCTGAGTAAAGTATAAATCTCAACAAGCAAAATGCAAGTAGCTTTTACCGGTGCTCCTAATCTGGAACGAAGGTTTATAATAACCTATTAGATTTCTAACGGGTCTTTATTTAAGCTTATGCTTAGACCGGTTAGCTTTAAGGACGAAACGGTTCAAACGCACGATTAAGCGAAGACCGGATAGAATATGATTTAGACCCGACAAGTTTGAATACTTGTATAATATGGGTATACTAAATACATTCTGTATTTTGAGACAAAAATGATAAGGTTTGACCCGTTTCGGTCAATTTATGCAAACTAGTTACATAAACCGAACCGAGCGCGAAAAGGGCGTTACGGGTAACCATAAGAGTCATATGCAAGTTCCCTGAGATAATATGCTCTAAATATGTTATAATATCAGTAAGTTATCTCCTATTATGCCCAAAACGGATTTAAACACAATTTATGCCTCATAAGGGCATTTTGGTCATTTAAAAGATTATAAAAGAGTTAAATTAGAAATCTGAGTTACAGGTCTGGTTCATACAGTAAATATATTTAATTTAACATGTTATAACAGTAGGGTATGACCCATAAGTGAAAATCATCATTTAAAACCAAACTATGCACCTTAGGGGTATTTTGGTAATTTCACAAGGGCTAAAAATGTCAAAATTGGAAACCTGAGTTTATAAACTTGTACTTACTGTTATTTTATAAAAGTATACTAAAAACATCAGTAGGTATCAACCTTATATGTTTAATATGGTTATAGTACATACTATGCGTTATAAACGCTTAAAAAGGCGATTTAGAGCCGTTTCCGGGTTTTTAAAAGAAAGCTGATATTTTTGTATTTCCAGAATGCTCAAAATATTTTATTTATCAAATAAAATCAGTAGAAAAAGGTTTGGGGTCAAAAGGATTTATAAAACTCATTTTATGGCTAAAAAGGGCAAAATCGGTATTTACCGAATTAAACTTAGAGGCCTATGATATGATCAGCCAAAAATTAAATAAAAATCTTTAAAAATCCCAAAATATTATATAACATCAGTGGGTAAAAAGTTTGATATCAAAAAGTAGGTTTAAATAGGTTATATGCTAATTACGCCGTTTAAGTAACACAAAGCTTTCAAATTACGATATTGAGCATAACTCTTAATCTAGACCTCAAACTGATATCAAATTTTTGGTGCAAGTTTATAAATCAGTAACAAATGTTTCTACTCTTTCACTTTTTCAAAAATCACGTTTTATAGTAAAAAGGGCATAATAGTCAACTTTTAAGCATTAATCGGAAACATGCATATGGACCGGATAAGTGTTGAACCAAGTTATAAAATCTCAGAGAGTTATACTTATATGAAAATTGGTCCAAAATATGCTCTTAGGCAGATCTCAAACATGCATGAACGGATCAGAACTGAAAGTCAAAGAAAAAGTCAATTTATGCGACTTTCGGTTCCGATTCGGGTTTAAACAGAAAATTGTCGAGATGAACATGTTGAGACATGTTCTTACATTAATTATCAAGTTATTTTAATGATCAAACAGGTTGCATGTACCCTACATTGCTAATCATGCTTAAATTTGCAAAAATACATTCTGTTGACTTTTTGAAACAAGCTTTGACTCGACAATTAACATGCTTAGAGTGGGAATCTGAAAATACCCTTTTGAGGGTTTGTTACCCACATAAATACCAACTTGTAGGTACTTTCAATTTGAGAAAAGACTGAGCACATTTCGTTTAATCACGAAGTCAAACTAAATTTACGATGGATTGACTTTCGGTTAATATACTAAGCTAGAACGGATTTGAGAAGGTTATAAACACTTACAAGAGTCCTAACAAAGCTTAGAGATCACTAGGAAGTTGCCTTGTCGTCCAGAGAGCTCCAGAAGTTGCCTTGTGAAATTTTGAAAATGTAAGTAATGAAAGTAGTGAGCTTCAAGTCCCATTTATGCAGATTTGATGATGATACAGGTGTTTGTAGATGTTGTATGATCAGTCCAAGTGTCCTTACATGCATGTAAGTCGATTGGTGAGCCCCCTGAATCGACAACAGCTGGAAACAACTCGAAATCAGGTCTGCAACTGGCAGCTGTGCGTTTTTGTTCGCTGGTGACTCGTAGGCGGGCCGCGAGGCCTGTTACGCGGGCCGCGTACAAGTGCAGACCAGCCAAACAAGTTTCTTATGTTTTACAATTCAGCCCCTGACCTTTGTACGTGGTTTTGGCGATTTATCTTGCACATTAGACCCTAAAATCTTATTTTTAAGGGCCTTGGGACTTTTACAAACATGGTAAAGTCCTCGGTTAACTTTGTGCCTACCCGAAAAGTCACGAATTCAACGTTAACGCAATTAACCCTTCGTGCACGGTTTTGATCATATCTTTCTCATACGATAACGAAACTTGATGAAATTTTTACCACATATTCTAGTGAGTATATTTTATCATTACAAAGCTTCGGGTTTGCCAAAAGATCACTCAGAGGTATAGTTTCAACATGTTGACACTTTTAGCCCCTGTAGTTTGTAATTCCTCACTTTCTTTCATTTTCCGCTTCGTATGATCCATGATTTATCCGTTTAAGGTTATAAACACCATGTAGGGTTATTGTAGAGCCTATTTATCAATTGTTGACACTTTGGACCCTTATATACACATAGTTTCACTGTTTGTCAACTTTAGTCCCTCTAAAGTATGTTTTCACATAATCAAAGCCCATGACACGTGTCAATACATTATTGGACGTAAATTTTCGAGGTGTTACATATCGGGTCCTTTTGAGGGGTGGAAGAGGGTTTAGGATTGAGCTCTGTTTTAGCCTCCGACCATGACTCCGATGGTGGTTAGTTGGTCGTACATATTATATATGTAACTATTAGGATAGCACTAAGGGTTAATTTTGGACCGATCCTGATCATTTTTAGGTTTTTGATGTTTATGATCATGGTTTACCCTTCTTTTGTATTACTATTAATTTAAACTTAAGTTGTTTTGATCATTGTGTTATAATGGATATTTGTCTTAGTTGTTGTGCATTAGGTTATGTTTCAGTTGTTGTGTAAGACCCTTATTTCGATTATAACAATTTCATATAAGTTTCGTATATAATTGTGTATTTACAATTACATGCATTAGAAAATACGAGTTTCTTAAAACTTATTGAGATTTAAAACTTTTCAACGTAATATATATCGTCGTTTAAAACGTGACGACAAAACGTAATGTAGAAGCTTGAATCTTTGATCTTGTTCGGTTCTTCATTGAGCTTGATCGTCATCCGACACTTCAAGATTTACCTACATTTCATAAAATCATGAAATGAGTTAGTCATACCATGTTTATAACGTGTCTATTCAAGTCCGAATGCCAAAAACGAACAAGAAAACAATTTTTACCAGTTAATAAAGCGGGGCGCGACCGGTTTCGCTTCGTTCTTTCGCGTTGCGCGACAATGTTTAACCTTTCTCGTCGCGGGGCGCGAAGCCTCCATTTCGACAGAAAGTTGTTTACCTGATGCTGCATATTCCCAGCAACCCCATTTTTCGCTTAAACATTTATAACTCGCTCAATTTTTATTTGTTTTACGACCCGTTTCTTCCTACGTGATCGTAATTTTTTCCTCCATCATATGGAGTTATTCAACATCTAAACTAAACAAATTCTTAAGTTTTTAAGCCCTCGGCTTTATATTTATTACAAGTTTTTGAATCGTTTATGATTTATCAAACAAACTTGTTTGTTTGCATTCAAATTCTCATAAACATCATAATATAATTGTTTCCTTTTAACCAAGGTTCTATTCACGGGTTTTCTATGCATCCGTAACCCGTTTTGCGTGTATGCTTATTTTGACCCGTTAAGGATTTTAGCATTTAAAACTCATGTCACGCTCTCCCTTTTACTTATATCTTATTCTCACATTAAGATATCTACTTAACTTCCACCACAACTATATTTGTGGTGGATTTAATATAATGAACTATATAATCCGAATTCTACCATTCGGTTAGTCATTTTACGGAAAAGACCCAATTTGAGGCGTTTGACCCAAATAGGCTTATACCTATAACTTTTTACACTTATCAAAGACTTACTTGGTCATAATACTTATTTCTATAAAACCTTTAAGGGTCGTTTGCCCGGTTTATCGATCAAGGGCGTTTTGGTCAACTTTAGTCCCTCATTTTACGACGAATGAATTTCAATAACATATTTGACCAAAATCGTCCATTTTAGCTAAAATCTTATTTACACATACCTGGCTCAGGTCAAAGTATTGACCCGTTTTAATACCTCATCAAATAAGTTGCTAGTTAATAGCAACGCATATTCCACATGCTATTCAACCCTGTGATTATAATACTCGACAAACAATCATTAGTCGATATCGTCAAATGGTGATACATCACCATTCGACCCATTTGGCCTAAATGACAAAACATTTTGTATTATTAGTTGAATGGTATTTATATACCATTTCACTCATTTGACCCATTACTTAATTTCACCATATGGTCATATTTCTTAAATCTATTTCTTACGCATTTAACCCAACATGGCTTACACCATAGGGTGTCATTTAAACTTCAACTTTTATCCGTCTACATGCGACTAAATTATCGTTTTACCCTTATTATTCATTTTGGCTTACCTTATAAGGTAGCCATTCAAAAACTCATTATATGTTTGTCATTTCATGACCAATTTACCGTTTCGCCCCTTTTTACCATTAAACATGGTTTTCATCATTTTCACTTGTTCCGACCCGTATCATTTCGCGTCGGAACCCATATTTCGAATATTACTTTATCATATTTTTAACCTATAAAATAAATAAGTATTCTACGAAAAGGGTGTAAGCTTTACTTACCTTGCATCCAAATTACGCTTTTCCTTCATACTTGATTCGTTTAACCCGCTTCCTTCCCAAGCTTCCACCTAGCTTGTCAAGCGTCAAACTACCTTTTATCATTCGTAAGATGGTTAGAATAGTCATCATTATTAAGACTATCTCACCTTACGGACTTTATATCAAAATTACCATCTGATTTCATTTTGGTCAGTTTGAAAGTCAAACTGCCAAATAGCGTAAGTGATTATACTATGAAGCTCGACAATTCATTTAAGCACTTTGTCAAGTATCTGGTAGGCATTATTCTTACGCCACTGTTTTAACTACTTTCTAATCTAAGTTCATGCTATTATTAACATCAAGTTAACTTAGCTCTCGATTATCAAAGATAATTTATTCTTTCATTATGCAAGATCTAATGGTTTTCATCTATAAGTGAAACCCGTTTCATCATATTACTAGGCATTCATCCGAATACCTAATATAATCAAGTTCTACATACAACTAGTAGACAACACGATTTCATTTAGACATTTTAGCGAGCATCTTGTGGGCGAGATTTTTATGCATCTAATATCAAGTTCATGATTAACTTTTAACCAAGTTTTAACATCATAATCAAGCCTCTATGTCTAGTGTACATGAATAACATCTAGAACTTACAGCATAACATCAATTTTCATAGATTTAACACTCTAATTCAAGTGTTCATCATATTATCATAAAACCCACTAGTACATACATGATTAGCTAACTAATCACTAGTTTATGGCACTAATTCAACAAGTTTACATCTAGGGTTTGTTCCTAGACTTGTTCTCATGTCAATTTCACTAATACATTCAACATTCACTCTTGAATTTCGTTTATGAATGTTTTATCACAATTTCAAAATATCATAAAATATCAAAATTTGACATACCTTGTGATCCCCTAACTTGGGTGAACACGAAATTAGTTAGAGCACTGATTTTTAGCTTGATTCTTCTTTGATTTTGAGGGAAATTGTGAGTTTTAGGGTTTGAAGAGAACCCTTCTTTCTTGCTCTGTGTAAACGTAGACCAAACACACACACATGTGTGTGTTTTGGTTTTCATTTTTATTTTAATTAAAACATTCTCATATTTGCCCCTTTTAGTCCCTCTAGTTCCAAATTTTAATAAAAGGGTTAACTAGTTCAAGTTTCCTTATTGTTTTTAAACATATAACTAACTAGGTTAATTATTCCTAGTTACTTTACCCTTGGTTATGACCAACTTATGTTTATATATATATATATATATATAATTTTATATTTTTGGGGTGTTACATGTTGGTGTTTGAACAGATTAGCATTAGGTTCAGTTTCAGTTGTTGTTTGAACAGATTATAAGTTGTGCATTAGCTTCAGGTTCATTTTGAGGTGTTGTTTGAACATATTATAGGCTGTGCATAAGTTTCAGTTACATTCGGTTCAGATTGTTGTAGTTGCATTCAGTTGAGATTGTTGCAATCTGCTTGTTTCAACAGGCATCATAACTTTGTTGTAGTATGCTTGTTGCATTCAATTCAGATTGTAAGTTGAACATGTATCATAAGCTTCCTACAATCGGATTGTTGCATTCACTTGTTGCATTCAGATTGTAAGTTCAGATTGTTGCATTCACTTTCATTCAGTTCAGACTATAGGTTCACATGTGCTTTCAGTTCAGATTGTTCATGTTGTTCATGTTGTTGCTGCAGTCTGTTCACTTAGGGTCAGTTCAGATTGTTCATGTTGTTGCTGCAATCATGTTGTTGCTACAGTCAGTTCAGATTGTTCATGTTGTTCGTGTTGATGATGTTGTTCTTGCACACATTTGTTGTTGTTGTGGTTGCTGATCAATTACTTGATTGGGGTGATTGGTAATTAGATTTGGAAACCTTTTAAATATAAAGGGAACTTAAGAAATTTTACAGCAGGGACTGAAATGGTCATGAAAGTTTTGAGGGTAATTTAGTCTTTTCACAATATTTAAACCAGAAAAATATAAGGAGAGACGTTATTGAACGCAATCGACAACCATAGGGACTTGATTGTTGCGTTTTTTTTTTTCAAATGAGTGTTGTTCCTGCGTTTTGGTGTAAACCTCAGGGACGCAAATTGACATTTACTCTTTGAAAAATATATAACCTTTATTTCATAAAATATGAGTAAAGATCTTGTACAAAGTATCATATCGTACAAAATGTACGAATGGCATAGAAAAGTAAAAAAAAAACCGATGGTATTTTCGTAATTATTTTACTCGTAATAACCCTACAAAGATCAAAATTACCCTACAAGATCGATTGTAGAGTAATTATGATACTATACAAAATTACCCTATAAGATCAAATTTTCTCTACAAGATTGTTTGTAGAGTAATTATGATACTCTACAAAATTACCCTACAAGATCATTTTCAAAATTACCTACAAGATCATTTTCAAAATTACCTACAAGATCATTTGTAGAGTAATTTTGATGATTGCCCTATGAGTAAAATAGTTACGAAAATGTCACCGCATTTTTTTCTTTTCTACTCGATTCGTACGTTTTGTACGATAAGATACTTTACATTTGATCTTTTGTCTATGATATAAAACCTTCGCTTATGTTTATTCATTTTTTCTATCCGAAAATACAAGGAGTTCACTAGTGTGTAAGGTGTAATATGTTTTTATTGATATTTTAAGCCCATTTTACACATTAGTCAAGTTTTAAATTTATAAAACACGATATTCTACTAACACTAAACACACACATGAGCAAGTGCACCCATCGTGAGCGTAGTATAGCATTGGTAAGATACCGAGGTCGTCCAAGGACACAAGAGCTTTTAGTACCGGTTTATCCTCAACGTCTAATCAAACTAATTTTTTTTGGAAAATGTTTTAAACATGAAAAACTAAAATGCTGAAATAAAAGTAAAATAAAACAGATAGACAAGATGAATCACTTGGATCCGACTCGCCTTTAATGTATCCTTTGATGATTTCCGCACTTTTGCACTTTTTAAGAGATTATCTTAGTTATAGTAGTAGGCCCCTATTTTGAAGGTGACGTTACCCTCAACCCAGTAGTTTGAGTCAGCAATGATACAATCCCAAAGGGTCGGAATATTGGAAGATAATTAATTAAGTTATTAATGCGAAAAGCGGTAGGCCCTTCTTTTGAAGGTGACGTTACCCTCGGCTAAGTGGTTTGAGTCAGCAGGGATACAATCCCAAGTAGCCGGTTTAATGTATTAATAGTAGTTTACATATGAGGGGATCAAGCCATTCGCACCCCCGCCATCCAATACCAGTGGGTATTGAAGGAGGTCCTAGTAAGCTTGACCCAGGTCCTTACAGGATCTATACACTGAACAAGGCAAGAACCTTACTAAACCATTCCCTTAACCCCCGACCAGGTAGCCAACATATCTCTATATAGACCCTAGAGATATGAATGGTGAAAATATTTTACTTTATATAGATAGTAAAGTAATGCCAAGACACGACGGACAAATGATAAAGAAGTTTCACCTTCAACATAAGAAACTAGTTATTAAAGTCATTAATACAAAACCAAATAAAAAGTGCAAAAAGATTAAAAATCAAAAGTAATACATTAAATGCTTGTCTTCACCAAGTGATGTAAGAGACTTAGCCAAACATGACCTTTGATTGACAAGAACTCTTACTATCAATCTTGGATCCCGAGACTACTACACACACTCTAAGGTGGACGATGGATGATGGTGGTGGATGTGGGTGTTGTAGTGGTGGTGGAGTGGTGGCAAAGTGGGAGAGAGGTGGTTTTCCAAGGGATGCCTTTGAAGTGAGCCAAGCACCCCTATTTATAGCCTGAACAGAAGCCCGGTCACGGCCCCGTGTCCGCTGGACACGCCCCCGTGACCATCTCCTTTATCTTCCTTCATTAATTGCAATTGTCTGCATTAGGCTCCACACGGCCCCGTGTTCGCTGGGCACGGCCCCGTGTGCAGAAGCGTATCTGTACTATCAAGATTTGCAAGATTCTGCAGATCTTAGCGTTGACCACGCCCCGTGCTGAGCTGGGCATGCCCCCTGTGGTGGACATAGAAGCTTCCACAGCTTTGTCCATTTCTGCAGACACCTGACCACGCCCCCGTGTCCAGTGGGCACGGGCCGTGGTCAGCCCTCTGTTTGTTGTTTTTGCTTGGGAAGATGCTGTCGAGGGGTCGGGCATGCCACGTTTATTCCTTTTCTTTGTATTTATGTTAGTTTTTGCTGCATATTTGTTCCTTTTGTTCGTTTAAGCTCATTTGATCCTGAAAATACAAAAGGAAAACAAAAACACACTTTTTCCAACATTAGTACTATAAAAAGGTTAGTTTTATGCCTCATTTGATGTAATTTATATGTTGCATTTTACACACATCATTCACTTATTTAATAAGTAAATACATGTTAACTCATTATTGGCATTTCAATGAATCCCTCAAAAATCAGGGCGATTAAGGATGTAACTACTAACTAAATGAGTAGGTTGTGAGACAAATTTTGGTATTCTGAGTCTCATACCCAATTGTAAAATTATATTCTATATCCGATCTCACTTCGCTTTGCTACCCGATTACTCACTAATTAACTATTGGGTTTGCGAGTTTCTCCGCATGCATAGGTGAAGAAATAAATCTTCATCCGGTGGTTTCGAATCGTGTTCCCACATGTGTATGAACTTCTCAGAAGATGACCAAAGCACACCTCGTTTTCACCGTCTCCATCCAGATCTACACAATCATGAAATCTCGTAAGAAGTGGTTAGAGACAGAGGTCTCTTGACCACCCTCCGACGCTCAAGTCAGTATGGGATTCCACCATAGATACGTATAGTGTGTATTAGAGTGATAGTGTATAAAGAAAGTTTGGGTAGGAGGAATAACCTGATGAATATTGGGGAGGCTACTTGTAATATTGTATCTATAGAAGTATAGTGAACTTAACAATAATGGGTCACATCTAACTTGGGCATGCCAAGCTTGGACTTATGTGATCCTTTTGCAAATATACTTTATATATTCTTTTTAATTTCCGTTTTTTGATCATTTGTAATCAAGGTTGAAATTGTTGTCTTGTTTTACAAACCAACTGGAATCACATTGTTGATTCCCACTTTCAAACACACTTTTGACACAATAAGCAAACTTTATAAACCTTTTTAACCAACTAAAGTCTAACCACCGACCACAAACTCTTTTTGGTTCGACACCCTTCTTACCCTAGCTAGTTTAAGGTGATTACGAGTTTACGACACACAATTCTATCTATCTTTGGTCGGCCCCTTCAACGTCGATAAAGCTTGATGATATCAAGAAACGTTCTTAATTAATTAATGAGATGTTTATAAAATGATAGCCTAATTGTGATACATATATGAATGTCAAAGATAAATAAAAAATAAAGTTATAGTAACAATTCATTGAACATGGCAGTTACCTCTGGGGCTGCAAGTCTTGTTACGTCGTCCAAGGTCGTAAGCTTGGCATGTAATGAGCATAGTATAGGCAATTATCTACGTGGGTACAAGTATAAGTAGTTACTTATGGGACCGCGAGTATAAGAAGTTGCCTACGGGGCTATGAGTTTAGGTAGTTACCTATGGGGCTGCGAGTATGGGATGTTTACCTATGGGGCTACGAGTATAGGCTGGTGACCTACGGGGCTACGAGTATAGGCTGGTGACCTACGGGGCTACGATTTGATATTCAATTCACGATAGAGAGCGATGGTGACCGCTCATTAATAAATGTCACCTTAATTATTAAAGATAAAGTTTAATTTATGTTATGTAAAGGTTTTTTTATTGAATAAAGTTTAATTTATGTTATGTAAAGGTTTTTTTATTGAATGTATGTTTTGCTAAAATCATTTACTAATTAATTAAACTAGAAATCACTCCTTATTGGAAAAATGGCATCTTAATTATGATTAGTTTATGTTGTGAAAGTCATCATTGTTTTAGATATCTTTCATGTAATTGGATGATTTGTGTTAAAGAATTTGGTGCGTATGAATGGAACTTTATGGTTATGAACTATTTGTCAAAGTGTAAACAAACAAATGAGAACCCCATACTTGGGTGTTTCATAGTAGTCGTCGGTGACTGAAAGAGCGAGGGGATAGTTGTCGACAGACATGGGAGCAATTGGGGGGGGGGGGGGGGTAAACAATGCTAGGTGGATGGTGGTGGTAGTATTGGGATAAGGTTGAAGAAGATGAAGTGGGTTGAAGAGGATAAGTTATGTCGTCGACGAACATGGGTAGTTGTCTTATGGTGGTTCTCGGTGGCTTAGCGTAGGTGGTGGTTAGAGCTAGAAAATTAAAGGGGGAAGTATGTAATGTGCCACCTAATATATACTAGTTTTTCTTAACGTCGCGCGTTGCGACGAAACCGAGCAAATGGTAATGTAAAACAAATGTGATTTAAAAATAAAGCATGTTGTTTAGAAAGACACACCATTAGAGCGGTTTAGTTTATCATCGTACCGTTTTATCATAGCAAATAAATACTTTATTTTGGGTACAACTTCGTTTTTAACAAAACTTATAACGGAATGTCGAGGGGAAAAAAATCAAGCACAACTATGTAGTTAAGTTTTTAGAAAAAAGTTATAAAAGTAAATTATTAAAGAAGTATCAAATTAATTGATAAATTAATACATGTTCTTAAAAAAGAAAAAGGATTATTAAAAGAAGGGTTAAATTACATTTTTTCATCCTTTATGTTTGTAACGGGTTGCAATGGATGACCTTTAACTTTAATAATTACAGTCACAGTCATTTATTTGCAAAACTTGTTACACCTTAGGTCCTTTGACCCTAACATGGTTAAAACTTTCAGTGTGAGCTTATGTGCAACCCATGTGAGGGTAAAACAGTCATTTAATACAAAAAAAAGAATGTCGAAATTTAAAAACTTATATAAAAATTATAAACCTAAACCATCATCATCTTCCATGTACTCTCTCTCTCCCCTGTACTCTCTCTCTCTCTCTCTATATATATATATACATACCATTTCTACAACCATCATCATCAGGCCACCACCACCTACACCACCGCCCACCAACACCTTCAACCACTGACATCATCACCATCACCATTGACCGCCATAGTCCCGCCACCATCAAGATCCAGCCTCTCGAAAGGGGATTTCACCAAAAAAAAAAGACGAATCTACCAAAAAAAAAAGGGTAGTGAAATCATTGGAATACCAAAAACGTGAAATCATGAGGCGAGCTTTATTCAACAAAATCCTTGTTCGTCACCTCTTAGCTTGGTGTGTTTTCGTTTTATAGTTTCTTTTCTTTTTTGGTGTATCTAGCTTCTTGCTACTTTTTGCTGGAATGATAGTTTCTTTTGTTGTTTAAAAAAAATAATGTACCATGCCGTTAAATAACTAATTATGAAACATTTTCATATTTTGATTCGTTTCAAAATATTTAGTAAAATGTCCTTGTATTATATATCAATTTTATGACATGTTAATGACACATTTAATATGAGACCATGAAAAATCTATAAATAAGACAGGACCACTGGAAGCCATAAAAGCATCTAAGCAAAGTTGACTTGTATATCTAAAAACATAACACCACCTACATCAAAAAATTAATCAAATAATATCTATTATCAGGGACGCAGGATAGAGGGGGGACCCCCGAACTTTTCGCTCAATAGTGTTCGGTATGTAGTTTTCGTATAGAATTTTTTAGGTATATACATTTTTGACCCCCGGTTTTATAATTTTTTAGGTATATACGTTTTCGATCCTCCGGTCAGAAATCTCAAGATTTGCCACTTGTACGTATGTAACCATATGTTTTGCTTACACAAATACGCAATGCATACAATGATGACACGTGATATAAAGAAAACCGCAAATAGTGTTTGTTACAAAACCGTATGATGATTTTTCTCTTCGTGCCTCTCCATCCACTAAGACTCTTTTCATATTAAATATGCATCAAGGTTAGGTCGTTATAAGATGATTATGTATGACGAGGGTTACCATCACTTGTTCACGGTATAATTGATTTAGGCCGTTGACTATTAATCAACTTAGGGCCTGTTTGGTTGCCTCTGAATGGCTTCATTCAGAGGTAAACCTCTGAATCGGACAGAGGTATCCTTGTTTGGTTCACAAAAACGTTACCTCTGAACTGAACCATTCAGCTCTGAATGGTTCAGCTACTTCTCATCTCTGAATGAAAATTGGACTTGTATGCCCTTTGCTCCTTCTTCTTCACGGGTTCTCCACAGCCACCACCTCCACCTCCGAAACCACCTCCACCACCTCCGACACCATCTCCATCATCATCATCATCATCGTCACCGACGCCACCACCTCCACCACCTCCACCATCTCCGACACCATCTCCATCATCATCATCATCGTCACCTCCACCATCTCCGCCAACACCTCCACCATCTCCGCCACCTGCACCTCCACCATCTCCGAAACCCCCAAATCAAACCCTAATCGATCCCATCATCGAACATCATCGTCATCATCTTCATCGATCATCATCATCTCATCAACATCTTCATCGATCATCATCATCATCATCACCGACGCATCAAAACCGCCGCCGGTGGCTCTAGTGGTTTTGCTGGAGACCCGATGACCGGAATCCGGCCGGTGGCTCTAGTGGTTTTGCTGGTTTTCGCCGGAGAAGGAGAAGGAGGGACCAAGTGTGTGGTTGAAGTGTGGATCGAGAGAGAGGGTGTTGAAGGTTTTGAGAGATGGAATTGTGAGATGATAAGGTTTTGAGAGAATTTCATAATATCTTGAGTTTTTTTTTTAGGGGTAAAAATGTAATTTTACACCGTCATTCAGATGTGCAACCAAACAGCATTTTACTGGTTCAGCACTTACTGGTTCAGAGCCTCTTACCCATTCAGACCTCTTATTCATTCAGCACTTATTGATTCAGATGTTGCCAAACAGCCCCTTATTTTCAATCAACTATGCATACGCTATAAATAGTGTGTTTGTTTAGTGGCGGACCTAGACTATCTGGTAGGGTCCGCCATTATATTTGTTAAAAAACCTAGAGTAAGTTGCAATTTTACCCCTTGGGGTTTAGGCCAATTGGCACCCTTACCCCCTAACGAAATAATTGCAATTTTACCCCCCAATGTTCGCTGTTATGTTGCAAGTTTACCCCCTGGCATCAAATTTGTGGACTTATCTGTTGACTTGGCGGTGAAATGACTATTTTACCCCCCAACATTCCTGTTATGTTGCATAATTACCCCCACATGTAAAATACTAAAATGCCCTTTCTTATTACCCTCTATACTTTGTGTTACGAAGCAATATTACCCCCTGTAACTTCCAAAACCCTTCCCGCCACCACCCATATTCGATTATTATAAACCCCTGCTCTTAATGAACGTTTGGGCTCAGTTTTGCTGCTGGATTATCCCGTTCTGTTCTCAATCTGATGTAAAAATGGTGCTAGATTATTTCCAAAAATGGGGCTGCCGAAAGAAAAGGAACAATGTCATCTTGGTGGTGGTTTTTGCTACTCTTTGGATTTTGATTCAAAGAAACAACATGACTTTTAACAAGAATTTGACTTCGTAACAATGTCATCTTGGTGGTGGTTATTGCCATCAAACATAACAGTATGATCATGTAACAGTATGATCATGTAACTGACATCTAACCTGTAATGCAAGTGTGGACTGCACATAACTGCACATAACCAAGCATATCTGTTCTATGATCAAACATAACCTGTACAATCAATTATACCTGATCAAGCATACCTGCTCAAAATCTTAATAACTACCATTATATAATTAGAGTTCAACTACACTACATATTAAACCAAAAGATC
Organism: Helianthus tuberosus; assembly: GCA_030545235.1. Taxonomy (NCBI): domain Eukaryota; kingdom Viridiplantae; phylum Streptophyta; class Magnoliopsida; order Asterales; family Asteraceae; genus Helianthus; species Helianthus tuberosus. The sequence goes on along the minus strand of CM060353.1, from coordinate 158,653,017 downwards.
CTAATATATTAGAGTTTAACTACACTACACAACCATTTCCTGCTGAGGGGGAAACTGGAAATGCAGGAAAGGGCGGCCTCGCATCTTGACAACCAAGGAGACCACAATCGATCGTAGTGAAACATGAATCCTCATGTCCACTGCAAACACAGAAACATCCATGTTCAATAACCCCTGTTTTTTAACCTCACATTACTTGTTCTGTAACCTGACATTAACCACAATCAAAATACTTGTTCGATTTTACCTGAAAAGTGCGAGAACAGGGAGGATCGGACATGTGGATCGACGGTGGCCGGTGGTGTGGTCGCCGTTACTGGATCTGCCGGTGGAGGTGGATGCATCATTGCATTCTGTGGTTCGTTCATTCTCTGCTAGCCCAAATGTAGCCGGTGGTGTGGTGAAGAAGGAGTGGCCGGTCGCCGGTGGAGGTGGATGAAGAAGGAGTGGTCGGTCGCCGGTGGGTGATGAAGAAGAAGGAGTGGGCGGTCGCCGGTGGGTGATGAAGAAGAAGGAGTGGCCGGTCGTCGGTGGGTGATGAAGAAGGAGTGGTCGTCGTCGGTGGGGGGGGGAGTGAAGAAGAAGGACTGAAGGTGGAATATTAGGGGGTAAGATTGAGATATGATGTTATATTAAGGGGTAATAATAATATATAAGGTACGATTAAGGTGAAATTACATATTTACCCTTTGACCCTCACATTGTTTTGTTGACCGGTTAACAAATTTGATGCCAAAGGGTAAACTTGCGACATAACAGCGAACATTGGGGGGTAAAATTGCAATTATTTCGTTAGGGGGGTAAGGGTGCCAATTGGTCTAAACCCCAGGGGGTAAAATTGCAGTTTACTCAAAAACCTATAAATGCATAGATTAAAAAGGTTTTCATTTAAGATTTTTGTATGTATATACTTCTATATCATAAATCAATACCATCTCATTTTCACACCATTTCAGTCATCAATACTATCTGATTTTCCACATGCTTCTTAGAGGGGAGGTCTTAGGTTCAAACTTAGAAAAAATGGAGTATTATAGTATAGTTGGTTTGCGTTAGATTAGAAGCAACATTTGCCGTTCAAAAAAAATTAATATTGTTTAAAATAAACTTCCCTTCCTAGATAAATGCACCAAGAGTAATAATCTCTTAACGTTTTCTTAATTAAAAATGAATATTAGAAACAACAAGAAAGATTAATAGTAAACAAATGGGAATCTGCTTAAAGAGAATAGTCCGGTTTGTCCCACATCGACCAAATTTTTTTCTTCTTTGTTGTCCCTCCTGTCGTCTTTGCGGTCCAAATTTTCTTCTTTGTTGCCCCCTCTCTTTGTTGTCGTCATTGCATAAACCCTTATTTCATTTTTCATACTTCATCATCCTGTTTCCATCAACACTACGGTAATAGAGTTCGTCCCTTCGGGGACACAAGATAAAATTGGAACGATACAGAGAAGATTAGCATGGCCCCTGCGCAAGGATGACACGCATGAATCGAGAAATGGTCCAAATTTTTTCAATCCTTTTTCATTAAAACAATGCTTCTTTTTTACCATAAAAGCAGTAAAATTGATGATTTTATGCTCAAGTCTCCCAAACTTGTGTTCATAGTCACATGTTAAAGTCTCCTTAAAACTGATGATATTTGGTTGTGTTTGAACTTCAGTTTCTTACTTTAGTTGTCTACACACTTGATAGTTGACAACTTGACACTTAGATCGGGTGTGTTTAACATGTGTTTGAACTTCAGTATTAACTTAAACTGATATATTTGATGATTTTGTATTCAATCTCTCTAACATGTGCTCAAAGTCATGATGTTGGTGACTTAGGAATTAGTAACATAGAATCTATTATGCTATGGTTTGATCATTAGACTATTATATAAAACTTGTAATCGTATATAACGCATTAGTTATGTGTAAAAACTTCAAAATTGTTCAACAGATCAATATGGTCGATTTATTTCAACCGAAGTTTAGACTACAGAATTTGACCCATTTGTTTTACAATATATAATACCAGATTATATTTGTTGAATTCGAACAATTATTTTCTATATTGATTTGTAAGAACTGTGGGATTTAATCTGGTGAAAAATATGTAAGTTCTAAACCGGTATGTTAGGCAATGGCCTAAAAAGGATTGGGTCAAAATTCGGTCAAACTTGGGTGTTGATTATTAGTTTTTTTTTCAACAAAAATAAAAAATAAATGTTCCTGCCCGGGATCGAACCGGAGACCTTTTGCGTGTAAAGCAAACGTGATAACCACTACACCACAGAAACATCTTATGTGCTTACCTCAACTACTAGCTATGTCATGACAATTGTAACCATGCAACTTGACGAAATACCAGTGATGCTGCTGCCATGGTCTTATTTTCATGAAAAAATAGTATTTAAAAGGTATGTAAAATCTATGTGTTTCAGTTTATTATTGTGACATCATACTAGCTATTCTGTTAACTATATTTCAAGTAATAATGAATCTGGGCTTATTTTTTTGCTTAGTAACAGATTATGATGCTTAAAATGACTGAATGCGTAATTAGGGTCTGTCAGGTCGACTTGTGTTACACGGATTAGGACGAAACTTCTAGTTAGTTCATGCACTCATGGGTAAACGATGGGTTTGATAATCGGGTTTGTTTACCCAACCGGTCCAAATTGTAAACCCAGCCGTGAAAACCGGTTTTAAACTATAAACTGAACCGTATTACTATTAACCTGACCAAACCAACCGTTTTAGCTTAAGTCGGTTATACATGTTTTTAAACAATCCTTCTGAACAGGGAGGGCTACTTTGTTTCTGTTACAAACCGCCATAACATTTTTACATTCAATCCGAGTGAACCGATTATTGTTTAGCTTACGTGGCTTCTGATTTTTCTCTTAAAACCTTCTTCCTGTAATTTCTGGAATATCGTACAATTTTGCCCGGGATCGAACCGGAGACCTTTTGCGTGTAAAGCAAACGTGATAACCACTACACCACAGAAACATCTTATGTCAAATCATTTTTATGAAACATTAAGTTGTTATAGAGTTTGTGTGGCTATCGTTACAAATCTTGTAGATATATTATCTCAAATCATGATGTTTTTGTGGCTTTAGTTCGTAGTTTCTTTTTAGTCAATTAAGTTATGTAGTAGCGGGTAGTTTCAATAGGTTTGAATCTGCATTTTAGTTCTGTATATATTTACTTTGTACGTATTATTTGGTATGAATGAAATGATGAATTGAGTCCGTTCATTGGTGCCCATCGGTTTTCTACAAATCACTTTCATCTTCTTTTTCTGAGTTTTCGTGGTTTTTTCTTCCTTCGATCATGGCTGGTCAAGGAATCATTCATGAGTTTGTTGGTTTTGGAGCAAACTCTAATGCAGCGTTGGGGGTGGACAACCAAAACGTCCAACCCCAACACATTGAAGAAATTGGCGAAATCGAAGTAACCAACACTGGGGGACCGCGCGGGAGCATCACCCGCATCACTCAAACGGTAACCCCAGGAAACAACGGCGCCGGACCTTCAAACCCAGCTCCACCTCAGAACATTTCGGCGCTACTAGGGCTACCAGAGGGCGAAACCCCAGCCTCATGGTACGCCAAGCAACTTGCCACCATTAACGAGGCATATCAATCTTTGAGCGCACAGCAAGCAGTCTTAACGGCAGAACCGTCCTTGGTTACACCAACCGGCCCCAGTCACGGGGCGCGCCAGAGACCACCAACGCAAAACATCCAAGGAAGAGCTAACAGACCTCCCCCTACCCGAAGACTAAGCGTGCAGGACACGCGCGATACACGGGGAGAGACAGAAAGCAATTATGACTATCCGTCAAACGTCCAAAGAGGCCCAGTTCATAGCCGGCTCACGCCGCGCGACATGAACAATGAATGGGAAGATACTGACCCGAATGACCCAACTTGGCAAGATAACGAGGGTTCGTCAGTCTTCAATCGCTTGCAAAGGAACCATGAATACTACAAACCAAGACAACATGTTGGGTACACCGAAGAGGCAGAACAAGACTTTCGCCTCGCCTATCGACCAGCTGAAGCTGTAGAGCATTCAAAGTTCATTCCAAAAATCGCATTGGCGCCGCTTAAAAGAGAGAAGTTACCTCCGACAGTCGGAAAGTTTAACGGATTGACTGATCCCGATGATCATGTCAGAGTTTTCACAAGCGTGGGTTGCATGGGAGGATGAAATATGCCCATGTGGTGCCATCTGTTTATTCAAACGCTTACCGGGGCTGCTCGCGCCTGATTCGACAGCCTTCCTCCGGGAAAAATCAAATCATGGGTGGATTTCAGGACACAGTTTTTGAGTCACTTCAGTCAACAAAGACGTTACCAGCGTGACACAGCCGAGGTAGAGGACATCTGGCGCAGAGATAACGAGGGTCTGGAAGATTTCATCACTCGCTTCAACAAGGAGTGCTTGGAAATCGGTGGCGTAAGTGAACAACTCATGCGCTGCCACTTCAAGAAAGCCATCCGCTGCGATAGTCTCATCAGAACCATCACTGGGAAGGACGGAATGCCCAAAGAATGGGATAAGCTCATGGAAGCCGCGAAGATAGTCGCGCAAACTGAACAGTCACTCGCCAGAAACTAGAGTTATCGTACCAAAGATCGATTTTCTAAAGGGGGCCATTCGCACGACGATAACAAACGGAACAAAGGCAAGAACCCTGGGTGGAAAGCCAACCACTCCAGCGGTTATGGTGAACGACCTCGTTATGAAGAACGGTCGTGCTACAGAGAAGATGCGCGAGACACTATTGATCGAATTGGGTATCGAAAGGCAGTCAGGGATGACAACCGAGACAAGCACTGGACTCCGCTCATAAAAACACCAAAAGAGGTGCTGATGACGGAAAATCATGATTTCAAGGCGCCAAGGCCTATGACAAACAAAAAGGGGTAAGACCCCAACCTGTACTGCGACTTCCATAAAGATACGGGACACCTGACAGACGACTGTTACAGTTTACGTCAGGAGATCGAAAGAGCATTAAAAAGCGGGAAGCTAAGCCACCTGGTGAAAAACGTGCGAAAAGAAACTCGACAGCTCCAACGCCACGATGAGGGGAATCACAAGAAAGTCAGACGCCTAGAAATCCATATGGTCAACGGACCAAGATACAGCGCAAAAGAGAAAGGCAAGCGCCCGTACGAACCCTCATGGCAAGAGCAATAGGTCATTTTCCCGGTAGTACGCGGGGGCCCTCGCGCCACTCGACCCGTTGTCATTACCGGTATTATCGGCCATTATGAAACGGAGTATGTCTTCATTGACCCAGGAAGTACGGCCGATATCATCTATGAGCAGTGTTTTAATCAGTTTGATGAGGATGACAAAGCGAGACTTGAGCCAGTTGATTATCCACTGTCTGGATTTTGCAACGAAATGGTCTTCCCGCTAGGCCAAATCAGCTTCCCCGTCACGCTCTCTGACGGAAAGCACTCAAGAACAACAAATGTAAACTTCATGGTGATGCCTGTCAAATCGAGGCATGATGTGTTGATTGGGAGAGAAACCCAAGGCGAACTAAACATGGTAACTTCCACACCCCACTTAGCGATAGGGTTCCCAACCAAAACGGGGGTGGCGATCATCTATGCTAAGAAAGAACTAATGGCGACAGAAGAGATGCGCCCAACAAAAGCAGCCAAGGTTTCAACAACCGAGCCCGAAAAATGGGTTTTAAACCGCAAGTACCCGGAGCAAACGTTTACGATAGGCCACGCAATCTCACCAAACATCAGAACTCATCTCAAGCAGCTCCTGTTCAAGAATATGGATATCTTCGCCTGGACCCCGGCCGACATGACCGGTGTCCCGCGCGACATCAGCGAGTATTGTTTAAACACATACCCCTCTGTTGAGCCGAAAGTTCAAAGAAGGCGCAGCTTAGGGGCAGACAAAACCAAAGCAATGAATGAGCAAGTATGTGAACTACTCAAAGCGGGAATCTTGCGGGAGGTCCGTTATCAAAGTTGGGTTGCGAACCCCGTGATGGTAGAGAAGTCTAGTGGAGGATGGCGAATGTGTGTTGACTATACCGATCTCAACAAGGCATGCCCTAAAGATTGCTACTCTTTGCCTGGGATCGACAAAAAGATAGACTCTCTCGCGCCATACAGATGGAAATGCTTCTTAGATTGCTATAAAGGGTACCATCAGGTTCAAATGAAGCTAGAAGACGAAGACAAGACAGCTTTTCGAACCGATCTAGGGATCTTCTGCTACACAAAGATGCCTTTCGGCTTAAAAAATGTTGGCGCAACGTATCAACGCCTGATGGACAAGACCTTCGCTGGAGATATCGAGAAGCATATCGAGGTTTACATCGATGATCTGGTGATCAAAAGTCCCGAAGAGGACCAAATGTTGAAGGACATCGAAAAAACATTCAACTCATTGCGCAGCGTGAATATGAAGTTGAATCCAGCCAAGTGTTCTTTTGGCATGGAAGAAGGGAAGTTCTTAGGATTCATAGTCACAAATGGCGGCTTTAAAGTGAATCCAGAAAAGGTCCAGGCAATAGAGCGAATGCCCTCACCACGAACAATCAAAGAGATGCAAAGGTTAGCCGGCCGCCTAGCCGCGCTTAACCGTTTTTTGTCAAATCACGCCGCAAATTCGTACCCTTTTATCAGCACTCTGCGCAACTGTGTGAAGAAACAAGAGTTCAGGTGGACCCGTGAAGCAGAGAAAGCTTTTCAGCAAATGAAGGAGTGTTTGATCGAACTCCCAACCCTGACTGCACCGTTTGAAAAAGAGCCACTCGTACTGTACTTATCTTCTTCGGATAAGGCAGTAGGGTCGGTATTACTAGTGGAGAGAAATGGAGTCCAAACTCCAATTTATTACGTCAGCAGGGTACTCACTGACCCAGAAACGAGATATTCAACAATGGAGAAGTTGGTACTTGCATTACTCCATGCTTCTAGAAGGTTGCGCAGATACTTTACGGGGCACGTAATCACAGTATTTACCAACTTTCACATCGGAACGATATTGCAAAAGCCAGAAACATCTGGGCGACTAGCAAAGTGGGCGATCGAGCTGGGGGGCCACAACATTTTGTACAGGCCGCGCCCAGCCATCAAGGGCCAGGTCCTTGCCGACTTTATCATAGAAGTCCCAGCAGAAAAAATCAAGGATTGCGAGATTGTTGAAACTCCCATGAAAGATACATCTGATGAGTTGTGGTTGCTGTACACCAATGGGGCCTCAAACGAAGACGGCGCAGGAGCAGGATTGCGCCTCGTGAGCCCTGAAAAACATGAATTTACGTACGCCATCAAGTTGGATTTTAAGAATACCAACAACGAGGCAGAGTACGAGGCATTTCTGGCAGGCTTACGCCTCGCCATAAAAATGGGAGCTAAGAATCTTCAAGCGCATGTTGATTCACTTTTGATCGCCAGTCAAATCAACGAAATCTATGATGCTAAGGGCGAAGTTATGGCCTTATATTTGGATCAGGCGAAAGAGCTGCTTCAGAAATTCAAGTCATACAAGGTAGTACACATCAACCGTTCCGAAAACAAACCAGCTGATGCCTTGAGCAAGCTTGCTTCAACTTCATTCCAACATCTTGCCAAAGATGTAAGGATTGAAGTACTTAAAAATCCATCAGTCCTGCTGCGCCAGGTAAATGTGATCGAAGTAGGGCAGCCATCTTGGATGACCCCTATAATTCAGTATCTGCAGGAAGGGGTACTCCCGGAGAGCAAAGCAGAGGCAAGGAAGATTCAAAACAAGGCCCTGCATTATGAGATGAACGGTGGTATCTTATACCGAAAGTCCTTCTTGGGGCCCTTATTGCGCCGCGTGGACCCCCAGGACGCCAATTACTTGATCAGAGAGATTCACGAAGGAATCTGTGGCATCCATGCAGGACCGCGCATGGTTGTCGCGAAAATTATGAACGCTGGATATTATTGGCCAGGGATGCATGTCGACGCCCTGAAGGAGCTGCGCAAATGCGACTCCTGTTAGCGGCACTCTCCAAAAACCCTGCGCCCAAAGAATGATCTCATTCCCGTATCCACTGCTTGGCCTTTTCAGCAGTGGGGAATTGACATGGTGGGACCCTTCCCAGACGCCCCCGGCGCCGTCAAGTTCATAATCGTGGCCGTTGATTATTTCACTAAATGGGTGGAGGCAAAAGCCCTCGCCTCAACCACTGCAATGACGGTGCGCAAGTTTATTTGGGAGCACATCATTTGCAGGTTTGGTCTCCCACTCAAGATCGTCACAGACAACGGTACCAATTTTGCCTCTAAGGACCTTCAAAATTGGATGAAGGAAATGAAAATCGAGCATACCTTCTCCTCCGTCGAACACCCTCAAGGCAACGGTCAAGTGGAAAGCGTGAACAAAAACATCGTCGAGGGGATAAAAGCCCGACTGGCACGAAGAGAAGAGGCTGGGTAGATGAGCTCCCAAGCATCCAGTGGGCTCATCGCACCATGCCAAAGACAAGCACCGGCGAAACTCCTTTCAGCCTAGTATACGGCTCGGAAGCAGTTATCCCGGCAGAAGTTGGACTCCCCTCACCGCGCTTGACTGCAGTCAACACGGTTGATAACGAAGCAGAGCGCCGTCTCGATTTGTATTTGCTGGAAGAACCACGCGAGATTGCGCGTATCAAAGAAGCGAAATACAAGACACAACTGGAAAGATACTACAATGCGAGAGTCCGCATTTGTACCTTCACTCCAGGAGAATACGTCTTTCGAGACAACGAGGCTTCAAACGCCGAACGCCCAGGAAAGCTAGCACCCAAATGGGAAGGCCCATACTTAGTACATGAAGTGCTAGGAAAAGGGGCATACAAACTGCGCACCCTGGATGGACACATCATCCCACGCACATGGAATGCGCAACAACTGCACAAATGCTATATGTAATCGCCCTCGGTCTTGCGCATCTACTCACTAACGATGGCCACGCGCCTTTTTACTTTCCTATGTTGGCTAAACGCCCTTTATGTTACAAGCAATGTATGTTGGCCTAAGCGCCTATTTCCAAGTCAATGAAAGCATACGACATGTTTTCTTCTATCATATGGCTTCTTGAGTTACAAATGCATGTTAAACTTTTGATTAGCACGAAAACACTCCAGTGAGTTACAAGCTCTCACACTTTCGAGGTCCTCCGCGAACAAAGCGCGAGACCAAGCAACTACACTCGCTTAAGAGCCACACTTACATTTATTCGCGCTAACTTAACCAAAGTTTCTAACAACAGTGCAATAATTGTAACATGACAAGAATAAACATGAAAAATTATATTTAATAAACACAAGCGCGCAACGATTACATAGAAGCCAACGATCATTCATCTGATCCAAAACAAGCGCGACCGCGCAAATGTTATAAAAACCTAAAAATTACAAGGCACAAAGCCTGAAGACACGTATCTATTCGAATCCATCACCATCATCACCATCGTCGTGCTTATCGCCTTCACCATCGCCATCATCACCAGCAATTTCCTCTTCATCTGATAATTCAACGGTTTCTGGTGGATCAAGGATGGCCTTTAACCGATGACACCAATCATCATGCTTCAACGCTTCAGTAACCAAGTCCATCACGGGCAGCGATAAGTGATCATAAGCATTTTCAGCACGTGTCAACTTGGCATTAGCCTGGTCAGTCACTGAGCAATGACTAGTGTCAAACTCCTGTCCGAATACCTCTTCAACGTGCTGCGCACATTCCAGATAGCCTCCACAATGACCAACTGCGCGCGCGGCATCTGTCAGAGCAGCAACAGCGCGATCCAGTTCTCTAGCGTTAAGGACAGAGTTGGCAACCTATAGCGAAGACTGTGTATTAAAAACAACTTTTAGCAAATAAAACTTTTAAGGGAAAAGAATAGCATACCAGCACTACTCCGCGGCCGCGCATCCACTCGGCCTCAGAGACACGAGTATCAACGATGTCCTGAGCCTCAGAATAGTTAGTCTGCGCTACACTGAGGGCCGCGGTACTAACATCACGCGCTTCTTCAGCTCTCTGCTTGGCCTCCTCAGCAGTTGCGGCCTTAACTTTCTCCGCCTCAAGATCGATTTCCAAGGATTCGCATTTGTCAACCTGCTCGTTCAGGCGGCGTTTCAGTTCAGCAATCTCGACATCCTTGGCCGTCAGATCCTTGTCTTTGCTTGACACTTGCACCTTCACCTCAGCCAGCTCAACCTGCAAGGGATAAAAGATTCACTTAACTCTGCTAACAAAAGCATAAATTGAAAAGAGAAGTCTTTCGAACCTCAGCTTGCTCCTTAGCATCACGCACAGTCTGCGCATCCTCGACTTGCGTTGTCAACTCAGCAACCTTGCCTTCGAGCTCAGTAATTTTAGTGCGAGCAGCATAAGCGCACTGGTTGTCTTTCTCGCAGATCTTCTTCCATTCAGCTTTCTCCTTTGCCAACAGATCCTCGGCAGCTCGAAGCTTGCCCTTCAGGCCCTCACGCCCCCATTCCTCCGCTTTCCTATCAGCCTCAAACTTGGATTTCTCTTCCTCAAACTTGGCATTAGCCTTCTCAAACTCCTTAACTTGCCGCACAAGGCGCTCGCGATATTTCTCCCAATCGACCCGCTCCCTAACCATCGTTCGCCATTCACGAACGATTTTGTGGTTGGCGGCGCGAGTATTGGCCTCCCCAATCACATAAGTGCGATACAGCCCATCATAAGTCTTAGCCCTCTGCCGATTATCCTCACCAGGAGGGAAGGAATTTAAGAACCAATCGCGGCAAGGGCCGAACTCTTGAAAGGTGTCTTTCTGCTTCAAACCCTAGGGAGCTTGGTGGGGGGCATTACCACGTTACTCTTCAGTATAACTTTTATAATAAATGTCACCAAGGGTATCATTCGCCCCGATAAATTGTGGGTTGTAACCCCCAGCGCCACCAGAGCTCGCGCCACCAGAAACATATGGACCTGATCCCCCAGTAGTTCCCTTGAAGCGATGGGAGGCATCAGGCCGCACAGGGTGGGTAGGCTTATCCACCCCAGGTTCCTTCCTCGTCTCTTCATGAGCAGTGATAGAAGCAGCACCGGTATACTTTAGAGCATCATCAATAGGCTCTTCAGGAGCCTTTTTCTTTTCCTTCTCCTTCTCAACATCAGCAAGAGGCTTTTCAGCAGGCCGTTTCTCTCTCTCCTGCTCAGCCCGCCTCTTCTTCTCCTCGTCAACTCTTTTCTTCTTATCCTCCTCAACTTTCTTCTTGCGCTCCTCAGCAGCCTTCTTCTTGTCTTCCTCGGCTTTCTTTTCCTCAGCCTTCTTCTTCTCTTCAACAACTTTCTCCTTATCCCCCGCAGCAGCCTGCTTTCCCTTCTCAGACTCCACTCCAGCAGTCTGTGAAGGTTTAATGGTAATCTTAGGCCTCTTTGGCTCCGGCTCCGTCAACACAACACCTTTCTTTTCGGGCGTTTTCTTCTTGGCCTCTGCAGAAGATAAAAAGTGTCAAAAAGAGGAAACAAAGAATGAGAAGCTAAGGAAAACTAACCAGGAGAAAACCGATAAAGGGAGCGCAAGTTACTCGTTTTCCCGATCAAGGGAACCGCACCAGCTTTCGGCGCAGCAACCACACCAACGGTGGTCTCGCTTCTATTTCTTTTCCTGCTGATCAACTTTTCAGCAGCCTCCTCTTCTTCTTCTTCTTCTTCCTCTTCCTCATGCGCAACAGAGGAAGGAGTAGCACCAGCATCCGGGTTGCGAGAACCCGCGCTTCCGGAGCTCTTCGAACCAGCTCCTCCAGGTTTCTTCTCGCCTATACGCGACAAACCTTCAAGTGAATCATTGATAATAACGTAATCCTCCAAGTTAATTTGACGAAGGCGGAAAGTACCTTTGTCAGCAGCGCTAGCGGTTGCGCGACTACTCCCAGCTCCCTTGCTGGTCACCTCAGGATCCAAGGCGATAACCTTCTTCTTCCTCACAGGCTTTTTCTTCTTTTCTTCAGGGTCAATCCCCAAGTCGCGCAACACACCTGCAAAGATGTTAGACCACGAACTTAGCTCTCCATTTGATGATCCCACAGACTCCTCGCTGGAAAGATAAACAACCTCTTTCCCAGCAGAAGTCACAGAGCGCAAGGGAAGAGGGTTAGGTATATGCGCACCTTCAGTTGCAGTAGGCGGAGCGGCAAATGCATCAGCAACGGGGTACATGAAGTTACCCTTGATCTGGTCATACCAGTATTCTTCTCCAGCCTGGAGCGGGCGCACTCCCATGGAACCACCAAAGGTGGGGAAGGCAGCTTGATAAAGATGCACCTCTACACGACAAATTATAAAATAAACACAAGTACGAAACAGGAAATGAACAAAACTAAGAGAATTACTAACCTCTATCGTCGATCATCAGAATGGGAACTTCCTCGCTGTCAGGCAGCCATTGATCACTCATACGCGCCGCCACCAAGACGTTCTCACCAAACATTCGGTTTGGGGTGGCAGTAAGCATCCTATACCAAGCCTCAGTCTTGGGGATCGCCAGATCTTCTTTAACAATCGCTTCAGTCCAGGCGCGAAACGTCATGGTGATCGGAATCACCTCCTCGCGAATATAAAAGAATTTCGGTTTCCAGTCATGGAAACTCTTGGGAGGGTTAAGAAGGATCTTCTTTGCAGCTCCTCGGCTGGCAAACGAATAAAACCCCATGTTTCGAATCAACTGATAAAACGCTCTAAATCTCTCCACAGTTGGCTCTATGCCATGGGATCGACAGAGAAACTCGAAATGCCGAACCCTAACCATCCCAGGAGGACTCAACTGGGAGATGTGAAACCCATAGAACTGCAAAATATGTGCCATAAAATTCGTCGCCGGCAACCGGAAATTGCCCTGATGAAAGAAATCTTCGAATAACGTAATATACCCCGGTGGTGCGTCGGCGGCTGTCTGGCCCTGACCGGGGTACCTGGCATCCCATTCCGGTGGGAACCGGAAACCCCGTACTATCTGCTCAAAGAGGCCCAAGTCCCACCTGAGAACGGGAACAGGGCCTTCTTCTCTGGGATTTCCTTCTTGACGTTCTTCAGCCATGGATGTCAAAGAAAGTTTTTAGTATTTCTTCAAGAATTTGAAGATCTGCTACAATGTTCTTCAAAGGTTTGAAGATTCAAAGGAATTTGAGAGCAAATAGGAAAGAGAATACAACAGAAGAAGAGAAGTGGTTTCTTTTCTCCGTTTCATCGGATATATATACCCATCGCATTTAATGCGATGGGTAAACGTGCCGAGATCGCCGCGCACGTGACCAATCAGAGGATGACACGTAAGGCGAGAATCCCGGAGTGACGGTTACCACGCGCGCGTGGAGCTCACTCTCCTGACGGAATGACCAATCGTCAGAGACAACTTGATGACAGCCGTGTAAGTGGTCAACTCAAACGTCACCGTCAATGACGTTTCTCACCAACTTGTCAGAATTCAAATCTAGAAGGTTTTCCCGCCAAAAATTACTACAGACTTCATGCAGAAGCTAATAGGGTCGCGCAGTATTACCAATGACTTAATAACCCTGCGCGATTACACCCAAAGGCAGCAACCCACCTTGAACCAAACCTGGTAGTCGCGCCGTAGTAACCAATAAGAGTTACACGCGCCCCGTCTACCAACGTCAAGGAAACATTTTCTACAACTTTATTTAAGTCCAGAGCTCCAACCACTTGCCATGCGCATGGTGCAGCACTGGACTGGGGGGACTTGAAGGGATATGGTCCCAAAAAAGCCGCGCTAACCTCCGCCAAGGTCGCGCGCGGGACCATACTCCTTATTCAACAAACTTCTTATCATGATCCTCGCGCGAGCTACATCATATCCTGTTTTACGCGGCGCGAGGCCTAGACAATAAGAAGCTCCAACAACAACACTTAGCATACTAAAAGAGCACTCAGTCATCCAAACCCCGCGCGAGGTAGTTACATACCCAGCAGGAATCGCGCAGGGAAGTAACGCAAGGCTGTCCAGATAGTACACAAGGTACAAGTGGCAGACGGAAAGAGCCAATCAACGTCCTTCTGGCCCTGCTCAATCGTCCTCCACGATCATCTGACATGCAGGAGACAAAAAGTACTTAAGGACGCCTACATGGCACCAATCATAAGGCAGAGACAACTGCCCCACGATCTCCACTTACCTGCTGATGGCAGAAGGGCGGCCAGGCCGACAACAGTGACACGTGGCTCCAATCACATTGCGCCAGCTCCAGAAAGCTCCTAGAAGCCACTAACGGTCGACACCAGTGAGACAAGGAGCATATCCTCCATGTTGTCGCCTTCCGGCCCAAGGCCCATTAGCCCACATCCTCTTACACCTCTCCGGCTATAAATAGAGACCTCACTTCACAGGTTAAACATTCCATTCCCTCGACTCTCTCTCTTAATACACACTTATCTCATCAAATACAGTCGCTTATTCTCACGCCGGAACCTGGTTAAGAGGGAAACCCCCATATTCCCCTCTTAACGAGTAACGGTGTTCTGTTTTGCAGGATCGGACGATCATAACGAAGCTCGGAAAGCCATTAGAAGATTAACCACTATGGTAGGAACATAAACCAAACTGATTAGTACCCTAATTAGTTCCGTGTTTCTTCACTTCCAAAAGTCTCTAAATTCTTTCAAACTTCTATCTATTTTCTTTGGATCAATTGGTTAACAATTAGGTTCGTAATAAACACCAACATACTAAGGAAATAAAATCAATCATTCATTGCCTTAAAAAATGAAATAAGTACATAAAAAGTTAAGTGAAACTTGCATGGCGTAGGCAGTGGTGGTAGTGGCGGTTTGAAACTTCGAACATGTGATTGCTATTCGAAAGCAGGGCTGCATATCCGTTACGAAGACAAACAAAACATTTAAATGATACCAACCACTACTTTCTAACCATATGGACACATGGAATCATGGGTCATCCCACATCACCCTTACTTTAACCCACATGACAAATAATAAAACAGTGGCGGACTTAGAAATTTTTTCCTGGGGGTGCGGAATATTTTCAAAGATTTTAATCCCCTAGCTGTATAAGAATATCGCTTCATAGCGGGCCGGGTAGGATCATGTAAGACAAAAAAACATCAAACTAAAATTTATAAATTATCAAAAACACGTCAAGCGTAATTACAAATTACAAACGTATTTAAAATTGTGCCCTCCAGGTTTTTTTTTTTGAAATATATCCAAAATATCATCTAAGGATACTAAACACGCCATAAGTTCATTACATTCTTACTCATTGTTCCTAACACATATAATTTGCTCCATAAGTTCATAAAACAACACTAAACACTTGAACAAAAAAAAACAATCATGTTCAACCATAGCCCATAACTTTCAATGATATTTTTAAACATTCAATCCCTAATATTAAATGTTGATTACTTGTAACTAATCATTTAAACAAACAAAGCTATGAATAAAACAACAAAATCATTTAACTAAAAGTTTAGAACAAAAAAAAAATCAAACAAATATAAAAAGATTAAACCCTTACACATCTATATTTTATTCTAATCATCACATAAAACAAAATAAATAAATAAACCATACTAGTTCTATATTGGAATTTTGACGTGACATGTGTCGGTCCAACCGGAGTTTTGTTTTTTTCCGGTAAAAAAAGCCACCAGGTTGTGAGCAGTGGCGTCAAGTTGCTGGGAGTTTTTTTTGGGCGGGATTTGGAAATGGAATGGGTGGATGGGTTTGGGTTAGTGGTGCACAAAAAACCCGAACCCGGACCCGAAAAAAAACCCGGAACCGGGTATTATAAAACCCGGGTTTTTTATACCCGAACCCGACCCTACCCGTAGGGTAGGGACCGGGTATACATATTTGATCTAAAACCCGAACCCGGAACCGGTTTTTTTTATACCCGGTTTATACCCGAAACCCGGTTTTATAAATACCCGAACCCGAACCCGAACCTGGAACCGGGTTTTATAAATACCCGGAACTGGTTTTTAAAAAAACCCGATTTTGATGTAATCTTGTTTAATTATGTATGCATTAAGACTTCTAGTTCTTATGATTTAACAAAATTATATATGCACTTTGATGTAATCTTGTTTAATTATTAGGTTTCTAATGATATTTGCCACAGCTACTTAATTATTTAGTATATTTCATTACAAGTGGAAACAAATATGCCAATATATATTGGCCCTTCTATTTTCTTTGTTTGTTTAATATCATTATTAGTTTTTGTATTTAATAAATTGTGCCTCTGTTTATAAAGTTCAAGAATAACCACATGAAGAACTATAAATTGTGCCTCTGTTTATAAATTGTGCCTCTGTTTATCAATAGATTTGATGTCTATGTGTGAGAGTTATGTTTGATACATTTTATAAGCATAGTTCCGGTCTGGTTTTTTTAATACCCGGTGCGGGTTTTTTCCCAACCCGATGCATACCCGAACCCTACCCGAACCCGGAAATAGGGTATTATAATACCCGGGTTTTATAAAACCCGACCCGAACCCTACCCGAACCCGGGTATATAGGGTATACATTTTTGGTAGAGAACCCGGACCCGGACCCGACCCGGTTTTTAAAAAAACCCGATTTTGTAAAACCCGATCCTACCCGAACCCGATCCTACCCGAAACCCGGTTTTTAAAAAAACCCGATTTGTGCACCACTAGTTTGGGTTATTTTATTTAGTTCAAATTTCTTTAGGTTGGGTTTGGGCTTGTGTTAATAAAAATTGATTGTAGATTGGGCTTTGATTGGATTAAATAATTAAGTGAATAAGTGGTTATTAATTATTTTTTTTCTAAGTGGGGCGGTTGAAAATTTTCAAGGGGTGCGGGTGAAAAATTCCAAGGGGTGCGGTCGGGATTTCCGACGAAAAATAACACTAAAAAATATTTTTTTATGGGGTGCGCCCGCCCACCCTTGGCTTAGGGTGGGTACGCCCCTGAAAACAAGAATCATATCTATACATTATAATAAAACAAAACAAACTTATGCCACATGGCATTTGCTTAAACCACTAGATGCCACGTGGCACTCCAATACCACTCCCTCAATCCTTTTGAGCGCCATTCTTTTTCACAGTCGTTTCCCTTTTTTTCTCCAATCTAAACCTAATCAGATCAATCATTCCAATCTTTCATCCATTTTTTTTTCTCTCACCCATTTCAAAAGAACCCTAATTTCCCCTCATTATCTATCGCCGTCTCTGTTCAATCCTCAACACGTCTTCCTTGATTGTAAAACGAGATCTGATAATCAACAAGAAGATGACAGATTACGAAGAAAGGTACGAAGGGAACGGTGAAGATGTTGAAACCTTTCACGGCGGAGGCTCTTCTCCTTCGGCTGGAGCCAACGACGACGGCGGCGGCGGCACCGAAGAGTTTAGCGATTCTAAGTCACAGGTAATTGATTTCATTATTATTATTATAATTTACTGAGAGTTATGTTAGCAGACCGTGTTTTAGGGTTCTAGGTTAAATTGGGGCATTTTGCATAGGTTTAGTTAGTAAGAATTTTATCTTCAACTTTTTATGTTTTCCTGCAGTTTAGATACTTTTGGATCATGGATTTTCCATCTGGTCTTATTAAAGAAGTTGTCAAAGGTTCGCCTTTCGTTTATGTCATGCTTTTTTTTTATTTTTCAAGTCTTTCCAATCATATATCAGCTTTTGGTAGCGTGAACAAGGATTTCTGAATGGTTTTAAGTTCAGAAATGGGAATGTCAAATAAGTTCATAAGTCACATATAAGTTCTTTTTATGATATTAAACTTGGTTTTCATGGTGCCCTTACATGAAAATACTTATGATCAGTTAGTAATTTGCTCATCATATCAATGTAGAATTAATTAATTGATAAAAATTATTCACTTGTTGATCATTCAATGCAAAATCATGATCATTTAGTAACTTGATGTTGTTTTGTTAGGTTGTAAAGGTCATCCTGGTTGCCACTAGGTTTGTCTTTGTTTGAAATAGATGATTTTGAAACAGTAACAATGGAACTAGCAGGTTTATATATCATGTACCATAATATTTTGTATGAGTTGTTCATGTTTTGATCTTTTAAACAGTTTTGTTAGGTTCCCGTTTTTGTTAAGTCACAGCCTTATCAATCACACATAAAGAAATTGTGCTCTATTCTTTCACCAAATTGCAGTTTCCATAAATATGATGGCTTTCCTTTCGAAGTTTTAATCAAATCACAATCCCTAAATTTGGAACTTTTGAGAGTTTCATTCGCTATAATTGTCTGCCATGTTGTGCTTCGTGGAACAATAATTCAATCGGTTAGTCCAATTACAACACTCGCTTTTATTTCTTTAATTACACTAACTACTTTCTATTCTTTAAAAGATGCATCAAGTTATGGCACTAAAAAGATTTCAGCAAAAAGGCTAAATGACGTTGCTCGCCAAATCGGATTAGCTTCTTTCGATACATCAAAGGTCTTTGTTTTTTTTTCTTTTCAAGCACTTTGCCATTTTAATATTCCCAATAGATAAGTGAGTTCTATGATATTCCAAATTAGCTCAACTGATCATTTCATTAACAGCTAATACCTTGTGTCCTTACAAAATTAAATCTGTCGCTTTAGTGCCCTTCGTGCTTTTTAAAACCAAGTATCTTAGCGGTGTCTCCGCTAATAGATCACATTTCAGAATAGAATTTGGAGCAAACAGTTCTCTTTAGACATCACCTTCCGAGGGTAATTTTTTTTTTAAATTCAATTATGGTGATATATAAAGTTGTGAATCTTGACAAAAACCAAAACCGATCAAGCCATGATTAAATCTGAACTGAAAAAAAAAAGGTTGGACTCAGGAACCAGACCAGTCTAGCTCTGCTCGGTATGATTATAGTAATATAGTAATAGTTCATATTTTATATTGCGTTTTTTATTGTAACTAGCATTTGATAACATTTTTTCATTTTGTAACGGGTCTCTAATAGGTCATGTTGATTTAAATTTTTGGCAGCTTCCATGTGAATTTTTGGGTTAGAGCGTTGCTTCTGTTAGCTTGCAGGTAACACGTCCTTCGACTGAAATAATGTTCTGTTCGCTTGCACGTACAAGTAAAAATACCATGTAAATGATAAATTTAGCCAACTCAGATGTAGAATAATGTTCTTTTGTGCTTAAATATGTCTATGAAGGTTCATTTAGTAAATTTAAAGATGCTCTTCATATCTAATCTATATACACAGATGCATTATTCATATTATTTGAAACTTTTCTTTACCTTTGACATGTTATTTGAAACTTTTCTTTTATTTAAGCAAACATCAAAAGACCTTCATGATGACCAATCAAGAGTATAGGACTTGGATGTATGATTTTGAATCGTGGTCTCCTTTATGTCCAAAGCCGAAAATTGACCAGGTAAGATGTTCATTGTATTTTTTCACATTTTTAAATGTAGCAAATTTATTTTAGTATTTATGGACCAAACAATTTTTGTAATTTTTTTTCATTTTCTTAGATTATAATTGTCGCAAACAATTTGTGATCGAAAGCGAAATATTTAACTTCTTAGCTAAGAGGACCCCAACTTCAAACTTCGTTTTACGCCTCTAAAATGGTTGAGCCGACCGTAGATACATTCTTTGGTGGCAAGCGGATGGGATGGTATACGGTGGTTGAAGAAATTAAGGAGCTGTATTTTTTTTTGTTTGGCTCACGAGGAGATCGAAGATAGGATTTGATGTTGGGTTGCAAGGGGTGGGCATATAGTTTGTTTTATTTTTACTGTTTTAATGGAACGAAAAGTGGCCCAACATTCATTTACTTTCTAAAGTCAAAATGCAAATGATGGAAAAGAGCAGGCTTTACTGAAAGAGCTTTGTACTTTCAATTTAGGTATAGGACCTGAGTTTGTTTGAATTGAACTTATATATGTGCGATTTTAACTTATATCTTGCAATAATACGATCTTCATTTTCCTAAATCTAAATGAACATTATCTTTTTAATTGCATATATCTTTGTTTAATTTAAAGATACACTTTAAAGGAGGATTCACGTAACCATCATATTTGTTAGTTACAAATGACGTTGGTTTGGTTTCATAAAGTCTGAAGGTATACTTTAACCCTTCTTAACTCCACCTAAGGCTGAAGGGTGTAGGGGTCATAGTTGGAACATGATTTTGGACAATTTCCGTTTGTTGTATGTTTCGCAATGACAATCAACAAGAGCCAGGGCCAATCACTGTCTAGAGTTGATCTGTACTTGAAACAGCCAGTTTTCACCCACGATCAGCTGTATGTTGCTTTATCCAGAGTAAAAACCAGACAATGAGTTAAACTTTTGATTTTGAACAACGACGGCAAACCTACTAATAAAACGACAAATGTAGTTTATAAAGAAGTATTTAGTGATTTGTAATTTTCATGTACTCATTTATCTATAATTTTTTATTTCGGTATCATTTTATACGTTTATATTGAAAAGTTCTTTCATTACAAAGATCATCTCAATTCCAGTAGATATTATATGTTTCTGTTTAGCCACCCGCGAAACTCGCGGGATCTTAAACTAGTAACTAAACAGTTAAAAATAGAACTTGAGTAATTGTATGCATGACACACGCATGTCGCATCTAGCTTGACCCATCAGAGTATTCAATATGGTGGCTTGGGTTATTCGTGTGGCACACATCAAACTAGTAAAGATAACCCAAATGTAAGAAACTTAAGTAGATTATTGCCTTTATGTGCTACATTCAAAAATGTGCAAGTCCATTGTAAACAATGAATACACCAAAATCTACAAGATTGTAAGTTGCTTTTGCAATAGTTTATTTACTTGTTAATATTGATTTACAAAATTTTCTGCTTTCTAAACATCTAGCACCAGTGGTCTAGTGGTAGAATAGTACCCTGCCACGGTACATACCCGGGTTCGATTCCCGGCTGGTGCATCTTTGCAATGAAGAAGCAGCGCTTATTGTGATGTTGGGTCATTACAGGAGTTCGATTATTTGAAACATACAAGGCGCATCTGAGCATTCACTTTTTATTCTTAAAGTCATTGATCTATTTTAAGGATTTTTAGTTTATATTATATAGCATCTATTTATTTGACAATGTTAGATGATTAACGTGTGGTCTGACCTTTTTCGTATATTGTTTGAAGGTAATTTGAAGCGTTTAAGACACATGCATGTTAAAGCCTCTTAAAGTTTAAAGAAAGATGAGGAAATAAGGAATAACGAACAAACCCTTATAGGAGTTCATCACACGACAAGGATTTGGTGCTTATGTTTGCATATGCATTCACTATGAGCATTAACATGATCTTGTATGTTTGCATGCATTCGCTAGGAGACGTGACATGGCAATCAATGATTTAAGGCACACAATAACGGCCACATGCGTAAAGTAGTTGTTCGTTGTTATTTACAGACAACAACTACCACAAATATAAACAGCTTTTGCGTTTATTCACTTAGTTGGATGTAGTGAGCATTCCCATGAAGTGTCAACGCGATACTCATGGCTTAACCATGCAAGGATCTGATGACCCAAGGACTATCTCCCGTGGTATTACGATGATGCAAAGATGATTACATATTTATGTCTTAATAATAACAAATAAAACAACACTAATCAATTGACATCCATAAATATTCCAAATGCAACTAGTAAAGAAAACCCAAATGCAAGAAACTTAAGTAGATTATTGTTTTTATGTGCTACATTCAAAAGGGTGGGATTGGGGCAAATTTTACCTCTATCGGAGAAGATACAGAGGCTGTTAGGATCATTCTATAGTATCTACATAGCATAGTGTGTGATTTAGGGAACCAAAAACAACATTCAAAACAAAAGGTGCTAAAATGGTAGTATTTTGTGTATATATATTTATGTGATGTAAATACAGAATAGTTGATTAGGGGTCAAACTGGATGAAATACTATTGGTTGGAGGTTTGAGGAGGTATGCATCAAAATTTTAATCTTCGAGAACTGTGTTGGATCTGTGTTTAATCCCTTTTTAATACTTATGATGGTTTCAAATATATTAGATTTTAAATTGTTGCCTGGCTTATCTAAATGAATTCGATCAATTGATAACTTTATTTTAAGAGCAAAAATAAAAAAAATTAAACTGTTCCTGCCCGGGATTGGGCCGGAGACCTTTTGCGTGTAAAGCAAACGTGATAACCAACTACACAACAGAAACATCTTATATCTATTATTTTTCTGAAACTTTAATTTGTTATAGAGCATCTTATGAGGTAGAGGATCCTGTAAAAAGTGTTCAAAGTGTGAGAAGTGTATTATAACACTATATATAATACTATATAACACCATATAAACACCGTATAACAATATGTAACACCATATAATACCATATAACACTTTGTAACACTATATATCATTATATAACAAATATAACACTATAGGTTGTCTGATAGCATGTCTATGATAGATGTATAGTGTTATATTTGTTATATAATTATATATAGTGTTACATAGTGTTATATGGTATTATATGGTGTTACATATTGTTATACGGTTTTTATATGGTGTTATATAGTATTATATATAGTGTTATAATACACTTCTCACACTTTAGGCCCTTTTTACACTATCCTTACCCATGATTACATAATTATGTCTTAATTTTTTTATTTTTTTTGGTTAAATTTTTCAATAACATTCCACACGAAAAAGGGCAATTACAAAGCAATGGCAGGTAGTCGGGCAACAAGTTGCGCCACCACCCCCTTTTGAATAGAAAAACCAATTCTACTAAATACAAAGTTTGAAACCTTTAGCGACGAAGAATTACTATTAACGACTTTTTGGACCCGATTCAAAAGTCGCACAACGTCAGGAGCGAGACCACCAAAGGTATCAAACGCAAACGGGACAAACACATGTTGATTCTCCAGGCAGGCTTTCTCATGTCTTAATGATAGCGAATCTTGTAAATATATTTTGGTGACCAAGAAATTAACTGCATTATGATATCATGCTATGGTTTTGAGCATTAGACTACTATGTTAATAGTTTAGTTTTCTTATTATATAATGCATTAGTTACGTGTAATAGGTCAGGCAGGTTAGGTAACGAGTCAAAGCTGGACAAAACGTGTTTTTAGATCAAAGTAACCCGGTGGATCCTTTCCGGCATATATTAAGATCACACGATTTGAACCATATTTTTAATAATATTTGCAAAATTCTAACATATCTTTTCTACATTAATTTGTAAGAATTTTCAGATTTGGTTATTGGAAAAAACATGTAGGAACTAGGTTCACTTTTTATAAAATATAATTACAAAATATATAATAACGAGACTCTCGTTCTTCGTAGAAAATATCATAGTACAATATCGGTTGCAATAACTAAATAAAAAGAATATAAAATATAATTTTATATACCAATCTTGATTCAAGCCGCATCTCTGGTGGGTCCTTCACGCGCATTTGATAGTATCGTAGACTCGAGTATTCATCATCTTGAGTCTTGAAAAATACTCATTGACTGCAACAAAGAGCACACTAAAACGTTGACGGTTTTGGTTGAGGCACGTGTTCAACACGCTTCCCTTAAAACAGATTTCGCGCCTCTACTAAGACGACGCGTCTGTCTCCCAGGGTACAACAGCCGAAGCAGTATGTACTGCCGGAGATGGCCACGCGCCCGAAGTTACACCGGATAAAATTATAGAGTTAGAACTTTGTGGAAAATAATGATATGAAAATGATGAAATTGAATAGAGACAACATATCTCTCTAAGTATCCACACATGGGTCTTCAAGTATCTCCAAGAACTCTTCAAATTTTTTTCTCTAAAATTCCACTTTCAATTCTCTACTTGTAATTAGCTTCATCAAGTTAGGCATATAACCTACTTTGCATACAAGAAATATGAGGTAGAGAATAGTCTCACTTTATTAGAGAAATAAACTCTAATAAAAACTAATAAATTGACATAAAAACTCTACTAAAAGTTTCACTTTCTTAGAGATTTTATTAGAGACATAAACTCTAATAAAAACTAATAAATTGACATAAAACTCCACTTAAGAGTTTATCACCCATATGAAGAGTCTAGTAAATAATTATAATTTTACTAAATTATAATTTCACTAAATTAATATCCATTCACACCATCTAAATTTCCAACAAAACATGCAATTTCTAAACTGGTGAAGCAGGCAATTGCTCATGTCAAAGTTTGGTCATAACATGTTGGGTGTTGATCCATCAATACTCTTTTGGTCTATTTTTTTTCAAAATTTCCAATTAATTATACATTTAAATATGATTAAAAAAACTATTACCATACAATGATCGGTCAAACTATAAGCATGCTCTGATAATACATTCATGCCTGGTCTTCTTCTTGTTTGATTTCAGTGTTACCAAAAACATATATCATTTTATGTCGAGTTTACAAGCTTTTTTGCACTTGGTAGGTTTAACTTTTGTACAGTATAAACCTTGCCTTCGAATACTTTGCTCTGCATCTTCAACTTGAATGCTTTTATGTGTTTTTATTGTTTTATACATATTATTTTTATTATAATAGCTGTTATAAAACTAATGATCATGATATACGTGCCATAAAACATGCTCTCCATCTGTTATCTGTAATCCAACTATCCAAGTTGCAGGCATTTTATTTGTACACTGAAACATTTTCCCACATGCACTTCACATTACAAGATCCTATCTCACTCAGTTCGTCCCACATCGGCCCAGAGATGAAGTTGTGGTCGGTATGTATAACCAGGCTGAGCAATGGATTTCGTCCCTTCGGGGACATCTGATAAAATTGGAACGATACAGAGAAGATTAGCATGGCCCCTGCGCAAGGATGACACGCACAAATCGAGAAATGGTCCAAATTTTTTTCTTCTTCCTTTTCTCGTTGCGTACTTCATCCACACTGTTGTCAGCGGCACTATTGTTACACGGGTTCATGGATCTGGCATTTTAATTGATTCTTCATCTGTTTTGAGTTTATATCCGCCAATTCTGGCAACTCTAATACTCCCTGGCTCTATAAATTTTGTATAGCAAGAGTCAAAATCTGATACGAACCGAATCGTTTCTCATATGGTCCAAGAAAAAAGGTAGAAACTTGAGAGAATTGATAAGTTTTGGAAGAGATTCAACTTATCATTTTCATTCCTAATAATCTCAAAACACCTACTGCCATTATATAGGCTGTACATAAGTTGATGAAACTAGTAAATAATCTAACCACCCACTAACCCATTATCTACTACTAAACTAACAAATAAAAGAAATAATTAAACTTAAATAATGTAAATGCATGATGGGCCACTACGTGGGTTTCATGGCACACATCAAAATCCTACATAAGATAAACATATTATATTCTGCATTCCACAGACCATATAAAAGCTTTATGGAGTGTAGACGTAGGTGAAATTGGCCAAAAATATATCTATACTATCTATACTATCTATACTATACATATCCAAAGGACTTCTTAAAGTCATTGAAATTTCTTTAAAACACCCCTAAAGCATGATGTACAAGTCTTTTAAGCATCAGAAAACATCTATTTCCACTTCTACCCTTCAACTAAAAAAACACGGATACATCAGGGTTTCACTCTCATTTCAAAACATTTCAAAATGCCCGCTTCCCTGCTCCTCTCTCTCTTCGGCGATTCCAGATCTGGATCTAGGGTTTTTCTCCATCACGTTTCTACTACTCCAATTCCTCATGGAAATCATACAGTCCTCTCAAAATCAAACTCAAGTCTAGGTTTTGAACTTCACGGAGTAAGTGCTTTTCTAGATTTTGTCCAAATTCATTGGAATTTTATATTGTAGATCTAGGTTTCAAACTTTTGATATGAACCGATTTCGTTGAGGTAATTATTGTTTGGATCTGTAAATATGAAATCCGTACCATTTGTTTTGTTACAGGAGTTGAAGATGATGCAAGCTGTTGTTTTAATTGGTGGTGGTTAGCAATGATAGAGATGGTGGTGGTCTGCGGCTTGTGGTGGTAATGGTTAGCGTCAACAGATTCTGGTGACCCAACCTAGGGTTTAGAGTTTCGACCAGATTCTGGTAGCCCTATATAGGGTTCTGACCATAACCCTAATCCGGTGAAAGTTGTAGATCTGGTCAGTAAGGGAATGACAACGAATCTGCTTTCAGTTGCAAACTCTGTAGTATCATTGTATAACATCTTTCCTTACATTCTTTTGATTTTCAAGCTGTTTATAATTATAGTTACATGATCTGTTGATTTTCACGCGTTTACGTTTGATTGAAGTTGAATCAGACGATTAATAACATATATGATTTCAGAGGTAAAGATTGAATCATGAAGATTTCTCCCAGATCCGATTTAGGTCTCGCAGATCTGGTAAGTTTTGCTACTCACTTCGCCCAAATTTCAGCAGATCTGATATTATAAAATATAAGTTCACATTAGTTTCGCTCTCTTTACAGTCATTAATCGGAAGGTTACGAATCAAAAGATGTACCTCAGCTTCTGGACATCATCTTTCCCAAAGGTAGTTAGTTATTAAATGTTCATATGACTGGTATTTCAAGTAATCATCCATAATTTGTGTGATTTAATCCAACTTTATGTATTTGTTAAATTTACAGAGTGGCGGGTGGGGTTCACCAGACCAAACATGTACACAGGTAGGCTCATTGCCCTTATTTTTCAGTGGGTCATTGCCGAGTAGAGTTTACTCATGCTTCTTCATGTAAATTCTTCCTCATATTTATGTTTATTTTTGTTACGATTTGGTTAATTTGGGATTGGGGTTTTTTATAGTTGGTTTCAATTGAAACTGATCTAATGTTATTTAACACATGGTGTTTATATTTCTTTTTGTTACTTCTAAAATGCTTGGATTTTCATGTATTCTGTTTGTTTTGCTGCAGGGTAGATGATTCGACTATTAAGTTAATGCATTAGGTACAAGTTCATTAAAGCATGGTGAAGTTTTGGGTTGCTTGTGTGGAGACTTGATGAGCATGGGTGGCCCGACATCAACAACTGGCGGCGGCTAGGGTTCCGACCACCCGGTAAGTGCAGTTCATCCAAAAATCGTTACCGATTAAAATGAACTATCACTTAAAAAGAGAAATTAGAATAAGATTTCTTAATTTAAATGTAATTTTATTATATGCATTTGTGTTTTTTAGTGAATTTTAATATATTGAATTGCGGGAAAAAAAATCGAGTTGAACGGGTCGTGTTCGGGTTCATATGTATGATGTGTTTTAGTCCTATCTGCACAGACGAGAGGAGGATCGAACTTTCTAACCAAGTTCCGTTGAAGATTCCGGCAACTCCAGTAAGGTTGTTTCACAATTTTATTATAGGTTTGTTTTTTCACTGGAAAACAACCGACACCCATAAAGATTGAATCTTTAGGTGATAAAGATCATCTTTTGTTGGTAAAGTTGGAGTCCTTTTATGTAATGTGAAGTGGGTATTGTTGTTTCAAGATTTTGAAGGGGTTTGATTTGAAGTGGGTCCTGATTGAACAGATCTTGATGTTGTTAATAGATGGTTCTAGAAGGTCTATGCTTTTTGTGTGTGTGGAAGTTGGTGTGTGTGAATTCGGAGAAGGTAAATTTAGTGTTTATAACCTTTTGAAATCAGTTAGAATAATAATGAGTGGAATTGAATGCTGAATTTGTCTATTTTCGCTGAAAAATATATTTTTTGGGTTCTGTTAGGACGTGACGATGAAGGTTATATCATTCTCACAACATGGACCCTGTGCGATATGCTGTATGCATTCTGTCTGCAAATGGTGTAATTTCCAGTGTTACCCTTCTCCAGCCTGACTCGTCGGGTGATGCATTGACTTATGAGGTGACAAATTGACCTGCTTTGATCTTTTGACTTTTATCACTTGATATTTTAATGGTCCCATTTGTAGGGTATAAGAAAGATTAAATGTGATGTTTTTCTTGAAATTTTGACACCTTTCTTTGTTCTTAAGGGGCCGTTTTGAGATACTTTCGTTGGTTTAATCATTTATTCCGTCTGAGAGCGGAGGAATAAGAAACAGATCGGGTGGGATGAGTGTCTCTGTCAAGCTCTAATGGGCGTGGCGTTGGCGACAATGGCGGGTCTTCTGGTTACCGCCAGCCCCGTGCAGGTATTTTTCCATCTCACATGATTGTATTTGTTACTTCATGCTTCTCGTCATTCATCTTTTCTATTAGTTTTTTGGGTGTTTGTTTAATTGTTTGTTATAAACCAGATTATCGTTGGAAGTTTCTTGACAGGCGTCCAGTAGGAACAGAAACCCGCCAAGAAACAGAAGCCTGATAACATAACAATCACACTCCCAACTACAGCTGTGGTTCCAGTTCAGGTTCTGTTTTCAGTTCAGACATCAGCACCGGTTCTCGTGCCAGCGCCGATGCCCGCAGGTATGTGAGCTACCTATAGTTGATTATGCTCATGATGGTTTCCTTATAAATGATTTAGAATTATTTATATATGGAGGTTGGTTGGTTCGATAAGCCGGAAAACTCTAGCGGTGCAATCGGTGCACGGTTGTCTGCCAATGCTGCCAGTGTTCGTGGGTTAGTTGGTGATGCGCTTGCTCAGATCGTTCAAGACTTATCATCGGCTATCAGCGGTTTATTCATCGCTTTTACAGCTTGCTGGCAGTTGGCTCTCATAATTCTTGCTATGATTCCGTTAGCGTCTATTAATGGATATGTTCAGATGCGGTTTATGAATGGGTTTAGTGCTGATGCTAAACTGATGTACGAGGAAGCGTGTCAGGTGGCGAATGATGCAGTCGAAGTATACGTACAGTATTGTCTTTTTGTGCAGAAGAGAAAGTTATGCAACTGTATAGAAGTAAATGCGAGGGTCCGAAAAAGACTGGGATTAAACAAGGGTTAATTAGTGGGACCGGGTTTGGGATTTTGACTTTTATTTTACTTTTTTGTATGTATGCTGGCAGTTTTTATGTGGGAGCTCGGTTTGTTCAGGCGGGAATAACTCATTTCACAGGTGTTTTTAGAGTTTTCTTTGCTTTAACAATGGCAGGATTAGTAGTGTCTCAATCAAGCTCGTTTGCACCCGATACAAGTAAAGCCAAAAGCTTTGCGGTCTCAATTTTTCCTTTCTAGATCGGAAGTCAGAGATTGACCCAAGTGATGAATCTGGTGTGACTTTGGACACGGTCAAAGGGGAAATCAAGCTTGTTTGCACCCTATCAAGCTCGTTTGCACCCTATACAAGTAAAGCCAAAAGCTTTGCGGTCTCAGTTTTTGCGATTCTGATGAATCTGGTGTGACTTTGGACTCGGTCAAAGGGGAAATCGAGCTTAGACACATTAGTTTTAAATATCCGGTCCAGACCTGATGTTGAGATATTTGGTGACCTATGCTTAAAAAAATCCTTTTGTGCAAAAGTTCATACTGATTTTTCTTAATCTATTTTTGTGCCACTTAAAAGTATCATAAGACTAAAAGCTGAAGTGCAAAGCCGTGAAGGTCTCCTCCATCCATAACTTTTAAACTGGTTGATAGTATTTAAGGTCAATAATTCAATATTTCCTACAATGTTTTTGAAGCTACATTATGAAGACACTCTTTTTTAAGATTTCTTAAAATGAGACCTACCCTATATTGTTTTAAAATAAAAAAAGTTAAACTAAAATAATTAAATTTGTATATCAAATAAAAAGTTTTATCAAGTATAACCTTAAATACTTAACAAGGGTATCTACTGAGTTGGTCTTCAAGTCATTTGAATTCTGGTTAAATTAGGTTGACTTTTTTAAGCTGAGTTATGAGACAAATACTTACATAACAATACATAAGCAAAGCAAATAATATATGTACCTTTTTAAACTTTAATTACATTGTTGTCTTTTACTTTTGTGTTATCAACAAACTATTACATTGGTGTCTTTTTACTTTTGAGTTATCAACAAAGTATTTTTCTCAGTTATCTTTTAAAACCTAAAATTAAATTATTATCAATCTCATCTATTTTTTTAATTGTTCAATCCTTTGATGCATCAATACCATTCACATCCAACCCATAAGTCTAACAACCATAAGAAACGCTAGCGAATAGAATGATGTGGCAGGTAGTAACTTACACTTATTTGAAAGAAAAAATGGGCAGTCATAATCGTCGACACTGTCGCATCGCGCTGGTTTCCGCCTTGTAAGAAAAACGAGTGCCAACATATCACAAGTAAGAAAACTAACTTAAGTATTATACAATATATCACGAGACGACTAATAAACTAACGGTAAACGAGTATCCTATTGTAAATCGTCACTCCCGCCGCATCGCGCGGGTAAATGGCTAGTATATATATATATATATATATATATGGGTTGAGGTGAATTTTTGGAGGGGAAAACTAGGGTTGTAATTATGTTAGGTTGGCCGGTTTAACATAATGAGCCCGAACATGATCATATATTGATAAATGCCAACATAACCCCTAACTCGGACACACTTAAAATCGTAACCCGAGCATAGGCATAACACACTTATAAATATGTTGATAAGGATTAAGGCATCCAACTATGCATCAAATTTCAGTCTTTGAGAACTGTATTGAATCTGGGTGCAATCCCTTTTTCTGGATCTTATGATGGTTTATTTGAATGAATCCGGTCATATATTAGCCTTTTCATTTTCTAACAGCAAAAATAAATCTTTATATGTTCCTGCCCGGGATCGAACCGGAGACCTTTTGCGTGTAAAGCAAACGTGATAACCACTACACAACAGAAACATCTTATGTACTTATGTCAACTGCTAGCTATGTCATGACAATTTTAACCATGCAACTTGACGAAATACCAGTGATGCTGCTGCCATGGTCTTAGTCTTAATTATTCGGATCCGTCCCACTCAGTGAGAAGCAAGGAATGACGATGTGATGGACGGTGAGGCCTGAGCGTGCCTAAGTGGCATCCGTTTGCGTTGACCAATTATTACCTCTAACCATTATGCTTTTAATGTTCATCAGCAGTAAACAAGATACAACACATGCATAAACCTCCTAATTTTATTTATTTGAAAGATTATATTACTATTGTAATAGTAACATTGTATTGTAATTATTTTTAACATATAGTTATTACAAATAAAAAAAATTAAGTGCATTCAACCTGACTTGATCCATACTAACAGCTCACAAAGAAAGGTACAAAGCATTTATGGGTCAACTTGACCCAACCCACCATTGTAACAGCTCACAAAGAAAGCGTCTTCCCCGCCTTTGTCAACCTTTAGAACAAAAAAAGATAAGACAACGGCAAACAAACTTTGAACTAGAGGTGTCAAAACATGTCATCTTTGGTATGGGTTATAATGCTATGGCGCTCAGCGGGGTGTCTCTAATTGTCTATTATGATTAAAAGAGTTACTTTAACGAAGTTTGTTTTACTTTTGTTGATCAAAAACATTTAGTAAGTTAGTTCTACTGCACTTGATAATTAAAATATTGTATGCGACACACATGAAGACTAATTTTCCTTTTTTTGCTCCTGCTTTTTAAATTGTATGTGAAGACACACATGAAGACAAATACGGAGGCAAGTCGACTCGAGAAAGAGAGAGGTCGATTCAAGTGTTTTTTTTTTTCGTGCTACCCCAAAACTTTATATGTGCGCCATTATTTAATGTTTTGACACAATCTATCCTGAATATTTTATTTAAAAATAAAGGGCCAACACTACTAGAATACTAGGCAGTTGCAACCAAAATTTGCGACCGGCAAGGAACGGTCGTAAAATTAGCGACCAAATTGCGACCGAAATAAAATTTGTCTCAAAATTAGCGACCACCAAAGATTCGGTTGCAAAACGGTTGCAAATTTTGCAACCGCCTTTTTCCGGTCGCAAATAGGTCACAAATTTTATTATTTAATACTAAAGTGCAAATCACGGTCGCAAATTCGGTCGCAAAATTTGCAACCGTTTTTTTCGGTCGCAAAAAAATAAATGAATAATAAAAACCAAAAGTCAGAAATATAATTCGGTTGCAAAATCGGTCGTAAATTTTACGACCGGCTTTTCGGTCGCAAAAATATATAAAAGATAACAATAAATATATAATACGATCGCAAATCAGTCACAAAATTTGCGACCAACTTTTTCGGTTGCAAGTTTTTTGTCCGGTTTTTTTACGCAAAAATGTGAAAAATTAAAAAAAAAGATCATTTAAATGCCTAACAAAAATGTGTTTATTTAAGGTTACTGACGGTCAATAAAAAGATGGAAATAAAGAGACTGTTGCTACCGGACACCGGTGCCCGATCAGCTCAAGTCGCCCACCTGCCCTAATCGGCTCCCGCCGACCACCGCTCGAGTTGCTGCACCTCCTTCGTGCCCCTGCTGGTTCTGACGACCACCACTGGAACCTGTTTTTTCAATTTTAGTTATTTCGCTCCCCGGTTTCAACCGTTTCAATTAAAATTGTACATGGTATTCCTAACAAAATACTACCCAAATATTAACCCAAATATGTTCAATTATGGCTGCTTTCGCTCAATTGTCAACATTGAATTTTTAATTTGGGTCGGTGACCAGACTTTTTGGTCGGTTATATCTATTGATGGTTAATTAGGGTAGTAATGCTTAATTTTGGGTATTTGACGGTGAATGATGGTTCAACTAGGGCCAATGATGTTCATTGAGGGCAAGTTGTGATACTTGTTTATTAGGCTTACATATGGTGAATTAGGTTAGTTAGGCTTTATCTATAATGCGGGAATGCAAGGTGTCAGTTAGTGTCATTCATGGCCAAATAGGGTTAATGATGGTTAAGCATGGTCATTAATGATAATCTAGGGTTATGATGGTCAAGCACATTCATTATGGTCATTGATGATACCTTAGGGTATATTATAATCCATCGTAACCAACTAAGACATACTAAGGAATATCTTAGACCTAAACCACACAACCGGCAAGTGTACCGGTCAATGCAGTATAGCTAAAGTAAGTCCGAGTATCGAACCCACGAGACTTGTAACACCTCGTATATTCGTATTTCTATACTTTTAGTAAATTCGTGTCCGTGTTCTTTCTTTGAATTACAATCGAAATCAAATCGGAAAAGAAACGAGCTAGAAACGACCACAAAAACATTTTACACGATTTACCGCAAACGACGAACGTACGCGCCATAACGACGAATGACATATCATTTACGTATTTACGATCCTAAATAAATGATTTTCGACATTCCACGATGTTCGGGTACGATAACGGGCTTCAGAAACATGATTGAGCCGCTAACAGGCTTAAGGCCCAACACACTACAAAACCTTGGGATAAATACACTGTTGCAGAAATCGGCCTAGGCGGCCGATTAATCGCCGCCTAGGCGCTAGGCGGTCACCAACTGATTAATTATAAGCTAGTCGGTCAATTAATCGGTAATCGGTCAAAGTCGGTCGTAGGCGGTCCTAGGCGGTCCTAGTCGGTCCTAGTCGGTCAATTAATCGGATTAATCGGACTACATTAATCGGACAAAATCGGTCCTAGGCGGTCCTAGGCGGTCAGAATTGGTCAAAATCGAACCATACTATCTGAAACTTGAAGTATTTATGTGAATTTTGAAGTATTATTTTTATATTATTGGGTATATATATATATAATTTTGAAAAAATACATATAAAAATCCCATTCCGATTAATCCCGGTTAATCCCGATTAATCCCTAGGCTGTACCTCACCGCCCGACTAGCGCCTAGCGCCTTCTACAACATTGGATAAATACCCTTCCAAAAATATTGAAAACCCTAACTCCTCTTTTGTTCCTCCTGCAGCCGACATCACCCATCACCCTCCTCCCTTCTCTCTGCGTAATCCGGTCGCCGGAGCAACTCCGGCTGGCTGCCGACGCCGGCTCTGGTTGTCGGCAACACCCTCAAGCCCCGTAAGACCCACATCCCTCTCCTACACCTCTCGACCAACCACCCCCGCCACACGGAGAACGAGAAGAAAGCTTCGCCGGTTTCCGATAAGGTTAGTTGCTTGTTCAGATCTCGTTTGTTATCCGTGTTGAATCGGTTTAGTTTGCTGTTTGTGTAGATCTGGACATGTTGTTGACAATTTGATTGATTGATCTAGTTTTTGCTTTGATTTGTTAGGTTAACTGTTTGTTTACTGTAAATTCAGTGTAGTTTAGAGATTAGTTGATTAAAGTTGTGTTTTTAGGTATAAGTTATGGTGAATTATTGTTTACATTGCATCGAATTTGTGTAAACAGGACTTTGTTATATAGTTTAGTTGAACTTTTATGAACTTAAGTAGTAAGTTAATCTGACAAGTTAGTATTCAGCTCTGATTTGTTAGGCTGACTGTTTGCTTATGGTTAACTGAGTGTAGCTTAGAGATTTCAATTGTGTTTTAGGTTTAGGTTACAGTGGATTGGTGTTTACGTTGCATCGAATTGTGTGAAATTGACGTCGATATGTGGATCGGTTAAAGTTGTATGAACTTTAGTAGTTACGTATCAAGTTCTCAGATCTTTACTTTGATTGTTAATTATTTGTTTGAAACCGAAGTGATAGTGTTTGAATTGTTAGGCATATGAGGTGTTGAGCATTAGCAAGCTATTGATTATTTATTGCTTTTGTGTTTGATATGTTTACTAGTTTGATTGAGTGCAATTTTGGTGTTTCCAGCCACAACATTAACAGGATTCCACTTTGCTGTGTGAAATTATTGTGTGAATTGAAGATACACACTAGTAATATGACCTGTTTTATTATTATTTAACCTATAATTATAACTTGAATTTATGAAATTATTCATGGAAATTGAAGACTGCACCAGAAATTTGACCAATTTCAATTCGGTTATACGAAAATGGGATTTAGGTGTTATGGAGGTCTCTGCAGATCCTAGTGGGATTAGCATGTCACCTTTGTAGGAGAGCAGTGTTGAACAAGATGACATAAAGGATCCTTTCAGTGAGGTACATAATTCTTTAGCCACTTACATGCATAATTTATCAGGGATAGCTAAGTAATTGAAACTGGAAATTCCAGTAATTGAGTCTTTCTGTAAAACTCTGCCAGCATCAATAGAGCAAGCTTGTAAGTTTTTTTGCAACATGTGTGAAATATATAAGTTAAACTATAATAATAACTAGTGAATTGGCTACAGTTAATTCCATCAAAGTCCACTGGCTACCCATCTTGTTTTTAATATTAATAATCATGTGAGGATGTATGATATACTAAACTAATGAATAATTGTTAATTATGAGTCTAAATAAATTATATTTGAACTTTTATATTTAAGTGTGAATATAAGTACATGTTTATTAATTTTTTTAGATACAAAAACTGAATGGAGTTATTGAAGATTTGGTGAAAGAAAAGGAAGAAGATAAACAAAGGTTAAATGGAGTTATTGACGAGTTGACCAAGGAAAAGGAAGATAAACAAAAATTGAACGCGGTCATTGAGGATTTAGTGAAAGAAAAAGAGGCGATGCATGATAGGATGATGAGCTTTGAATCACTGTTACAACTTGTCTCTCGAAACATCCTACCACCGAGTTAGCTCTAGTTATTTTTATTCAAATGTTTTGGATCTATTATATTTGGATAATTAGGATATTTGACTTATTTTGTAACTTTAACTCGATGTTTTGTTTGATCTGAATGTGGGTATTTTAGATGAATTGAAATTGCTAAGTTTGAAAAATATTAGCAGGTTAAAAATACAAAAAAAAAAAAAAAAACAGAGATTTATTTTTAATTTTTTTAATGCAAAAATCCAGTCGCAAGACGGTTGCAAAAAATCCAGTCGCAAGACGGTTGCAAAAAAATCCAGTCGCAAGACGGTTGCAAAAGGCGCTGTCGCAAGCCAGTCGCAAAAAACAGTTGCAAATCGGTCGCAAACTAGCAGTTGCAAATCGGTCGCAATAGCTGCGACAGCAATTCCGGTTGTAAATAGCGGTCGCAAATTTGCACCGGTCGCAAATTCCGTCGCAAATTCAGTTAGCGACGAGGTCAATTTCGATCGCATTTCCGGTTGTAAACCGGTCGCAAAACGCGTTTTGCGACGGATTTGCGACTGAAAACGCAGTCGCAATTGGTCAGTTTTCTAGTAGTGCAACCTGCAAACGAGATGGGTTGACACAACATGTTTCGTTTAGCACTTTAGCTAAATGTAGTGGTCGTTGGTCGTTTGACCAACAACTCACCTGGAACTATTCAGTTTAAACCCAGACATGGTCTAAAGTTCTAAGCTTGTGTGTTTTACCATATGCATTGCACTGCAATTTCACCAGATAATATGTTGCAGCAACATACTCAAAAAATGATGTATCATTTACAAGCTGGAGCTTAAAATAGTAAGTCAGAATAATCATCACTCTATGAGTAAACATCAAGCACCACTGGTCTACTTGTATAAAAACAAAGAGGTAGAGATTAAATAACCGCAAACTAAAATAATAATAATTAACAGGATTTTGGATTTAGAGAAAACTAGGACTATTATTAAGTAATTCTCATTTAGGATTAAAACAACTAGCTATTGTTGATAGGGATGTTCTGCATTACTTTATCCGCTTGCTAGATATGATGCCACTTTGAAATGCAATTCGCTGATATAAGAGTCCGTCGTATGATCCATTTTAGACTTTTGTAAGCAGACCGTTTTTTAGTTTTCATACTTACGTAATTTAAATATTTCTTTTGGATTAGGCATAGACCCATTTCCCTCGATCTTATTGTGGACCAACCGGTGCCAATCTCCATCTTCATGTTTATTCCATCTTCGACCATCGCAGGCCTGCATCTCCTTGATTATGGTCCGGTTTCTCCAAAGGATCTTCATTTGGGACCACATTATCAATTCCGATTTCCGTTGCTATGGTGGTTGCTGTTGACCAATTATTACCTCTAACCATTATGCTTTTAATGTTCATCAACAGCAAACAAGATACAACACAAGCAGCCTTTGGCTTCACCAGATCAGTGAGTGCAAGCCAACAGTTTTATATCCACAGTAAATAATAAACTTATGATGTTTTAGTTATCTTTACCAAAATCTCAACCTCTTAGGTTTCTAAGTGTCTTAATGCTGTGAGAAGTTATCATGTTATTCGTGGCTACTAAATTAGCTTATATATTGTCTCTTTGTAAAATGAAACAAATATCAAGCACCAGTGGTCTAGTGGTAGAATAGTACCCTGCCACGGTACAGACCCGGGTTCGATTCCCGGCTGGTGCATTTGCTATGAAGAAACTGCGCTCATTGAGATGTTGGGTCATCACAACTGTTCGATTATTCGAAACATTTAAAGCGCATCTGAGCATTCACTTTTTTTTTCAATACAACTTAAATGGTAGTTCTAAATCTATTTTAAGGATTTTTAGTTTATATTATAGCATCTATTTATTTAATAATGTTAGATGATTAACCTTTCACGTTGTCTGACTTTTTTGTATATTGTTTTTTTTAACAGCTAAACTTTTTTACCCCTTAAACACTATACCAAATTGCACCTCCCAAGGATTGAAACTTGGTCTCTCCATAATAGGTAATTCCTCTAACCACTAGGCCAAAACCTGTAATTTTGAATGGAATGAATTGGGGGAAAAGTGAAAACTTTATTGAAGATGAGCTATTATATAACCCTAATTACAAACAGAAAAACTAATGTCCAACTAACTGCTAACTGAAACAACCAACTATCTAACAGAAACAAAACGACTACCTAATAATATAAAATGGTCTTTAGTAGGTATATGTGACAAAATGATAAGACCTTCTTGAAGCTTTTCTCGCACAAAATGACAGTCTAACTCGATATGCTTCGTTCATTCATGATATACAGGAGATAGGAGTAATAGAGGGAACCGAAAACTCAGTAAGTAACCTTGTCAACCAGGTGAGTTCAGCTGTGACTCTGCACATAGACCGGTACTCTGCCTCTGCGGAACTTAAAGAAACAGTAGGTTGCTTTTTAAATTTCCATGAAATAGGACTGCCACCTAATAAAATAAAGTATCCGGTAACAGACTTCCTAGTGTTTGGACATGCAGCCCAGTCAGAGTCACAAAAGGCTTCAAGCTTGAAATCTGCAGAGTTATTGAAAAGAATCCCTTGATTAAAAGAACCTTTAACATAACCAAGAGTATGAACAGGATCGCTTCCTACACTTTGTAGGAAAAACACAGTTTGCGCAGGAACCCCACTCTACGGAATTGTTGATTATTTTGCTTAGCAAGAGACTGTCAAGTCGACTTGGGTGTTACAATGACTAGGAGAAAAACTTCTAGTTAATTAGTTAGTTCATATTATGATGGCAAAATGGCAGGTTGGGTAATGGGTCAGGTGTGCTGATTACTGCAATAAGTTTTCTTTTAATGAACAGTTATGTGTTAAAGATGATTACAGAATCAAGTCTGCACAATAACATAATGATTTTATTTATAAATGAAGTGATTTGGTCAGTTTTAGCATTTCATCTGAATTGCAACCCAGTTTACGGATAGACAGACATTAAACAACCTTCCTTGCGCGAGAGTGGGCATTCCATACGCGAGCGAGTTAGCCTTTTTGTACTTAAACATCTTCATCTTTAGCATTTGAGGGTATCCATCATACTTTGCCCTCCAATGCATTCCTCTGCATTTGGATGCTTTTACGTGTTTAATGCATCTTATTATTATAATGAATAACTGTAATAAAAGTAATGATAATCTAGGTGCCATAAAACAAATTCAAATACAAATATGGTATCCATCTGTCATCTTCAATCTGCAATCCAAGTTTCAGGTATATGTTTGAACACTGAAACATTTTTCCCTTATGCAGCAGCAGTTTGATTAACTTCACATTACAAGATCCTGTCTGACTCACTTCGTCCCACATCGGCCCAGAGATGAAGTTGTGGCTGGTATGTATAACCAGGCTGAGCAACAGACTTTGTCCCTTCGGGGACATCCAATAAAATTGGAACGATACAGAGAAGATTAGCATGGCCCTTGCGCAAGGATGACACGCACAACTCGAGAAATGGTCCAAATTTTTTTCTCGATCGTTTTCTCGTTTCATACTTTATCAACACTGTTTTATTCGAGCGCCACTTTTAATGTTTTGTTTTAGCATAAAACTTTCCCACAATCTAAAACTTTTACACAATCTATCCTGAATGTATGGGTTGACACAACATGTTTTGTTTAGCACTTCTTTAGCTAAATGTAGTGCTCGCTCGACCAACAACTCACCTGGAACTATTCACATCATGAATACTGTCATCCTATTTAGACCTCAATCCTCTACAAGATCTTTCATCACTACTATTTGGTCATCATCATCTTTACAAAACTAATCTCTCTTTTTTTTATTGTTTGATGCATATTATTATAATAATAACTCCAGGATGACATGCACAAATCGAGAAATGGTCCAATTTTTTTTTCTTCTTCTTCGTTTGCCCCTTCTTTTTTCATTTTCCAGATTTCATCCGTGTTTCCATAGACATCATGTGGAACAATGCTAAGGATCACATTATGAATACTGTCATCATACTTAAGACCTTAATCCTCAACAAGATCTTTCATCGCTACTATTTGCTCATCTAAATCACCATCAACTTTATTCTTTTTTGGGAGGATCACCATCTCATCATCATCTTTATAAAACTAATCACTTTTTTTTAATGAACTTCCGGCTTCTATGTATAGACGAATGGGTGTCGTTTCTTTCGGAAGCATACATAAGATTAGCATGACGAACCTTTCACAAGGATAACACCCACAAATCGATAAATGGTCCAAATTTGTGTTTAATCGACCTCTCCGGTCATCGTCTTCTTTCGAAACCTTAGTTTCGAATTTCAAAATGAAGTATTCAGAATCTATATATAATCTGTAATCATTAAGCAATCACATAAGATCAGATGTCTGCATATTTTGGTTTAGTAGTTTGTTTTTCTGCATCAGTTGTTAACTCAAAATAAGTACTTACGTCAACTACTTGCTATGTCATGACAATTTTAACCATGCAACTTGACGAAATACCAGTGATGCTGCTGCCATGGTCTTATTATTTTGAGGAGGTATTCATGAAAAAATAGTAGTATTTAAAAGGTATGTAAAATCTATGTGTTTCAGTTTATTATTGTGACATCATACTACCTATTCTGTTAACTATATTTCAAGTAATAATGAATCTGGGCTTATTTTTTTTGCTTATTATGATGCTTAATATGACTTAATGCGTAATGAGGGTCTGTCAGGTCGACTTGTGTTACACGGATTAGGATGAAACTTCCAGTTAGTTCATGCACTCATGGGTAAACGATGGGTTTGATAATCGGGTTTGTTTACCCAACCGGTCCAAATTGTAAACCCAGCCGTGAAAACCAGTTTTAAACTATAAACTGAACCGTATTACTATTAACCTGACCAAACCAACCGTTTTAGCTTAAGTCGGTTATACATGTTTTTAAACAATCCTTCTGAACAGGGAGGGCTACTTTGTTTCTGTTACAAACCGCCATAACATGTTTACATTCAATCCGAGTGAACCGATTATTGTTTAGCTTACGTGGCTTCCGATTTTTCTCTTAAAACCTTCTTCCTGTAATTTCCGGAATATCTTAGATTTTGGACGGAGCAGAATTCAATAATCACTTGCGGAATATGTTGTAGCATCATGCTCAAATTTGATGTATCATTTACAAGCTGGAACTTAAAATAAAAGTCATATGAATAATCACACAACGAATATGCATGAAGCACCAGTGGTCTAGTGGTAGAATAGTACCCTGCCACGGTACAGACCCGGGTTCGATTCCCGGCTGGTGCATTCATTTTTACAATGAAGAAGCAACGCTCATTGTGATGTTGGGTCATCACAACTGTTCGACATTTCGAATTATGAAGCGATTCTGAGCTTTTCTTTTTTTTTTTTTGGGTTAGTTAGTCCAAACACGTTTAATTAATCAAACTAATTAGGCGAGCTTGTTAATGAGTTTAAAATAAACTGAGGAGCATGTTCAATTCAACCCGCAAATACTTGGGTCGTGTTCATGTGTCTTAACACAATTTTTGAATTTGTATCATGTGTGGGTTCAGGTAGAGTTTTCGAAAACATGTTAGATTTAAACTGTCAACCCACAAACATGCCCATGTAACACTCTTGTTACGTACTATTTGATGAAATAGATTACAAAATGCATTGCACTGCAGTTTTACCAGATTATATGTTTGAAGCATCACTTCCAGGCTGGAGCTTAAACAACCACTTAGAAAATAACTCATAATAATAATAATAATCATACCCAAAACAGAATATAACGATTCGAATACAATTACTAACAAAGCATACGATCATACACGAAAACTCAAACTACATTAAATTGCTCTGTATAAGCTCCGTAATAGGTGGGATATACTGAGTACGATGATGATGATGATGATGATGAAGCTCCGTAATCCCCTTTCATAATTTTACCACAAGGAAAACTTTAACTCATCGATTATTGTAAAATGGCAACAAATCAAGCGCTAATGTTCTCAATCGGCGATGTTTTGTCCATTCTCTTGACAATCCCAGCAATAACCTAATTTTACATACAAATTGGTGCGTAACTTAAGCACGATAAAAAAAAAGTTCGTAAAAAAGAAAGACGAAACTTAACGATAGTCCAGATTTTACCTTTCCAGGCCCGAGTTCATAACTCTTTACTAGTCCCCTCGACAAAAGTGTCTTTACCGTTGTTTCCCATTGAACCGGTGATGTAACCTAAGATAATAAATTGTTAATAAAAGTCGGTAACATGATAACTAAAGAAATAATTCTACATTATTTTACAAGCTGACCTGGCGAGCCAATATTTTCTTGATTGTCTCAGGGTCAGCATGCGGTTGTGCATCAACATTAGATATAACGGGTATTCTCGGAGTTTTGATTTCGGTTGCTGACAAAGCGGACTCCAGTTGGGATAAAGCTGGATTCATGAATCTGGTGTGGAAGGCCCCAGCGACAGCAAGACGCACCTGCAAAAGAATAAAGAAGGTACTTCTCAGGTGTGTTTCAAACGTGAATATGTGATGGTTACAAACAGAATTTCGTTTGTAATACCGTCATTCGAGCCTTGAATGATTTTGCTTTTGCTTCCACAGCTTAGATCCCCTTTACCCCTCCAGATACTGCATAGTTTCCCTGCACGGTAGAGAACTTTTCTGGTCAAATCTATTACTTTTCAATTTCAAAGTCATACTAAATATGATAGCAATGAACGTGAGCATTACAGTGCATAAGAAATTTGCAATTTGAACTTTTTCAGCGTCATCGACTTCTTCATGTTGGGAATTCCTAGTCTAATCCGTGGCTTACATGCGTGAAGGATGGCTAGGAGGATTGCTTGGAGTGCAAGACAAGCAATAAACAATATATTAATTAATTAGTGGATTGTTATCTAGGTATCCTATACATGTTGGGTTAGGATGTGTATTAGATAAATATCATGTAATTAATTAATAGGAGTCCTAGTTATAGTCTAACGCGTTTAGGTTAGCTATATATACCAATCTAATTGGTAGGGATTGTAATTTTTCAAGGTTTTGAGTTAAGTTTCCTTGATAATAAACATTGGGTGTTAGCCAATTACTGTTCATAGCTTTAGATTAACAACTAATCTGGTACCAGTTCTCTTTAATTGGTATCAGAGCCTGCGATTATACCTGTGAAGAATAACCATACCTGTGAACGAAGGGGGTGGTTGATTTAGAACGACCGAACCTGCGATTGAAGGGGTTTGATCGGTATCGCAGAAAAACTCGCCGGAACTACTGTATCGCGCCGGAACAGTAGTTTAGATCGGACCAAACCAGCCATTGGTGTACGAATCATAGTCTGATCAAGTGCAAGAAATCAGATTAGCAGAGTCGGCACGCGTTGGAAAGACAGCAGCGATAGTGGTAATTCCCTTTAATAGCTGCGTTTCAATTTTTGGTCAAAGCTGCGTTCATAGAGGCTTGACTATATTTATTTTGTGGTCTGGTGTGGTTTAGGGAAAAACAAAAGTGAAGTTTGATATTTCCTTATAAAAGTAATTATTATTTTTTAGTTACTGTAATATTATTTGATTTTGACTATTGAGTTAAATTTGGTTAAATTAAGGGGATTGTTTTTCGATTCAGATTTGACCAAGTTGGAAACAGTTTTTAACTGTTGATTGTCTTAGTTAATCGTCGATTATAGTAGGTTGGAAACGGGAAACCGTTGATTGTCCTACGACGTTATCGACACGAATCGAAAAACAAACCGATTACAACCGTGTTAAAAGGGTTGTATCAGTAAAATTGATTCACCGGGGACTACTAAAACCTATAGCCGACGAAAGAAACGAACGATGGTTGTGGGTGAAGGTTCGAATGCTTCGGTAAAAGAAACGAATCCAGGTTCGTTTCAATGTCCGATGTTAACTTCAACAAATTACACGATCTGGAGTATACGTATGGAAGTTATTTTTGGGATTCATGGAGTTTGGGATGTGATTGATCCGGGTTCCGATGATGCGAAGAAAAATAACGTGGCGAAGGCTCTTTTGCTTCAATCGATACCGGAGGAACAAATTTTACAGATCGGGAATTTGAAGTCAGCAAAGGAGATGTGGGATGCAATTCAGTCAAGAAATCTCGGTGCGGAACATGTGAAAGAAGCAAGACTTCAAACCTTAATAACTGAATTTGATGGTTTGAAGATGAGGGATACCGGAACGATTGATGAGTATGCCTCAAAGTTGTCGTCTATTGCTTCTAAGGCGGCCACACTAGGAGAAAAGATTGAAGAACGAAAAATGGTCAAGAAATTATTCACTAGTTTGCCAAGGCGTTTTATTCACATTGTGGCCTCGCTTGAACAAGTTTTGGACTTGAAAACGGTCGGGTATGAAGATGTGGTTGGTAGACTAAAAGCTTATGAAGAGAGGATCAAAGAAGAAGATAACGCACACGACAATTCGGGTAAGTTAATGTTTTCTAAATCTGAATCTTCTTCTAGCCGTGGACGTGATTCTAGTAGGGGTCGAGGTCGAGGATCTCACTCATCGCGAGGGCGTGGCCGTGGTCGGGATAACACCCAAAACCGCGGTCAAAAAGAAGAATATAAGACCCGAGACAACGGAAAGCAAAAGGATAAAAAGCGTGATTTATCGGGAATAAAGTGTTACCGGTGTGACAAATATGGACACTTTGTTTCAAGATGTCCAGATCGATTCAAAAATAATGAGGCGAACATGGCACAAGCTAAGGAACGAAATAATGAGGTTGATGGAACATTTTTTATGATGAAGACCGATCAAGAAACTATCTTTTTAAATGAAGAAAAGGTTTTGCCAAAGAAATTTGAAGCCGATTCTAGCGAAAAAGATGTTTGGTACCTTGATAACGGAGCCAGCAACCACATGACGGGTAACCGGAGTTATTTTGCAGAGCTAAACGAGCGAATAACTGGAAGCGTGAAGTTTGGTGACGGTTCGCGTGTGACGATTAAAGGAAAAGGGTCGATTTTATTTGAAGGTAAAACCGGTGAACAAAAGCTTTTAACCGATATTTATTATATCCCAGATTTGCAGAGTAACGTGATGAGTTTGGGTCAAGCAACCGAATTTGGATGTGAAATTCGAATGAAAGATAATTTTCTAACGATGTTTGATAGTGGTGGAAAATTATTGATGCGAGTGGCTCGTTCGAAAAATCGTTTGTACAAGGTGAAATTGAAAGTGGGCAGTCCCGTTTGTCTTATGGCAAAAATCAGTGAAGATTCATGGTTATGGCATGCGAGACTCGGGCATGCTAGTTT
Organism: Helianthus tuberosus; assembly: GCA_030545235.1. NCBI lineage: Eukaryota > Viridiplantae > Streptophyta > Magnoliopsida > Asterales > Asteraceae > Helianthus > Helianthus tuberosus. The sequence goes on along the minus strand of CM060353.1, from coordinate 158,608,181 downwards.
CAAGACCTTGGAGAAAATCAACGGGATGGTTTTAGGAGTTCCAAAGATTCGTCATGAGAATAAGGTGTGCGAAGCGTGTATGGTTGGAAAACAAACGCGAAAACCGTTCCCAAAGAAGGCGACTTTTCGAGCATCACGAACACTTGAATTAGTCCATAGTGATTTATGTGGACCAATTTCCCCATCGACCATGAATGGTAATCGCTATATTTTAGTTTTGATTGATGATTTCTCACGATATATGTGGTCGTACTTGTTAAAAGAGAAAAGTGGAGCATTCGAAACAATAAAATATTTTAAGGCGATGGCGGAAAAAAAAGACGGGTAATTTGCTCAAAACCTTACGGACCGATAGAGGTGGAGAGTTCACTTCCCGGGCGTTTAATCGTTTTTGTGATGAAGAGGGCGTTACGAGACACTTGACAACCCCTTATACACCACAACAAAACGGTGTGGTCGAGCGTCGAAACCGAACACTTATGGAGATGGTTCGGAGTATTATGAAAGCAATGAAGGTTCCGAACTATTTATGGGGTGAAGCGGTCAGACATGCGACTTATTTAATTAACCGGTCTCCTACGCGTGCATTGGTGGGAGCTACTCCGTATGAAAAATACAAAGGTAAACAACCTAATTTAGAACATGTTAAAATTTTTGGTTGTATTGCTTTTGCAAAAATCGAAACAGATATTCAAAAGCTCGATGATCGGTCCGATATTTTGGTGCATCTTGGAAGCGAACCCGGGTCCAAAGGGTACCGTTTATATGATCCGAGAACTCGACAAATTGTGGTAAATAGAGACGTGGAATTTGACGAAACAAGGGGGTGGAAGTGGAATAAAAGTGCTGAAAATCATACCGGAAGTGAATCTGAACCGGGTTATTTTACCGTTTACTGGGGTAGTGTGATTGATACTGGCTTTGGGTCGATAAATTCAAGCCCAATGATGTCAGAGACAGCCCAGAGCAGCCCAGAATCAGCTCAGAACAGCCCAGAATCAGCACTGATCAGCCCAGAATCAGCTCAGAGCAGCCCAGAATCAACTCAGAGCAGCCCAGAAACTACCCAGAGCAACTCAGAAACTGCCCAGAGCAGCCCAGAAGATGAATTTCAGGTCAGGCGTTCCACTCGTCAGTCTATTTTACCTATAAAATATAGTGACTACGAATTAAATACGTGCGAATTGCTTTTAATTGATGACGAAACGGCTAATTTTGGCGAAGCAAAATTAAAGGGGGAATGGGTTAAAGCAATGCGAGAAGAAATTAATTCGATTGAACGAAACCGTACATGGAAACTTGTGGATTTACCAAAAGGCGTTAAACCAATTGGTTTAAAGTGGGTTTTCAAAATAAAAAAGAATGCGGATGGAACAATTAATAAATACAAAGCGAGACTTGTAGTAAAAGGGTACGTGCAGAGACAAGGTATTGATTTTGATGAAGTTTTTGCACCGGTTGCGCGAATCGAGACGATCCGGTTTCTTATTTCTCTTGCAGCCGTGGAGGGTTGGGAAATACACCATTTAGATGTGAAAACGGCGTTTTTAAATGGTGATTTGGAGGAAAACCGGAAGGATTCGTTAAACCGAAAGGAAGTCACAAAGTTTACAAGCTTTTCAAGACGTTGTACGGGTTAAGACAAGCACCTCGGGCTTGGAATATTAAGCTAGATTCAATGTTGAAGGCATTAAAATTCCATCCGTGTACTAAAGAACAAGTCGTGTATCGAAAGATTGTGGGTAATTCTTTATTAATCTTAGCCGTCTATGTTGATGACCTATTCGTTACAGGTTCAAGTTTGTCAATTATTAGTGAGTTCAAGAAAGAAATGGCGAAACGCTTCGATATGATATGTCTGATCTTGGAAAATTAACTTATTATTTGGGTATCGAAGTTTCACAAGGCGCGAATGGAATTAAAATCAAACAGGAAGCATATGCCTGGAAGATTTTAAAGGAAGCGAGGATGCATGAGTGTAATTCGGCTCTTGTTCCAATGGATCCGAATTTAAAGTTATCAAAAGCCGAAGACGAAGCTGAAGTTGAAGCAACCAATTATCGAAAAATAGTTGGGTGTTTGCGTTATTTACTCCAGACACGTCCGGATCTCGCTTATTCAGTTGGCATGGTTAGTCGGTACATGCAAACTCCAAGACAGAGTCATGCGGTAGCTATTAAACAAATACTCCGATATTTGAAGGGAACCGCGAGCTACGGGATTACTTATCCGAGAAAAGCTGAAGGTGTGTTATGCTGCTATAGTGATAGCAGTCACAACATTGATGATGATGATGGTCGGAGTACAACGGGACACGTGTTTTATTATGGTTCTGCACCAATTACTTGGTGTTCGCAGAAACAAAGTACAGTGGCATTATCATCATGTGAAGCTGAATACATGGCAACTAGTTCAGCAGCTTGTCAGGCTATTTGGTTACGAGAATTGATAAGTGAAGTTACTGAAAGACAACCGCAGAGAGTGATGTTAAAAGTGGATAATACTTCAGCGATTGCGTTAGTAAAAAATCCGGTGTTCCATAATCGAAGCAAGCATATTAAATCCCGATTTCACTTTATTCGGGAGTGTGTTGAAAACAACGAAGTGGTCGTTGAGCATGTATGTGGCAGCGAGCAAAGAGCGGATATACTGACGAAGGCATTGGCGAAAATCAAGTTCAAGGAGATGCGGGATCTACTTGGCGTTGAAGACCTCCCGTATACGACTCAGAAATTCAGGGGGTGAATGTTGGGAATTCCTAGTCTAATCCGTGGCTTACATGCGTGAAGGATGGCTAGGAGGATTGCTTGGAGTGCAAGACAAGCAATAAACAATATATTAATTAATTAGTGGATTGTTATCTAGGTATCCTATACATGTTGGGTTAGGATGTGTATTAGATAAATATCATGTAATTAATTAATAGGAGTCCTAGTTATAGTCTAACGCGTTTAGGTTAGCTATATATACCAATCTAATTGGTAGGGATTGTAATTTTTCAAGGTTTTGAGTTAAGTTTCCTTGATAATAAACATTGGGTGTTAGCCAATTACTGTTCATAGCTTCATATTAACAACTAATCTGGTACCAGTTCTCTTTACTTCATTGGCTGCATCACAGAGTTGCTGCACCTTATCTGAATCTAGTCCAATAATACTGACCATCGCACCTTTAGCAGCATCTGCTGCTTCCTGAGGATTATAATACGATTAATACCACAATTTACATCTTTTCACAAAGTATTATTGTTTTCTTACTTGCATTGCTTGACCTCTTAGTTTGACCAGCTTGAGACCATCCTCGAAACTGATGGTAAAGAAAAATGCGCAAAACATTATAAGGAGAAAAGGTGTGAATACATAAGATCAATTAAATAATAAAGGCTTTAATGAGTCACCTAAAAGCTCCAGCAAATGCAAGAGCTGTGTATTCTCCTAAACTTAATCCACATGTAACATCAACAGAATCAATTATCTGCTGACCACCATCGCGAGCACGTAGTATCTCTACTGCAGCTAGACTAGTAACATATATAGCTGGCTGCAAAGATATAAAAAGAAATGCTAATAAGAAAATTTTTGTTTTAAGGTATTCCTTATCATGTAAAGTTCGAAATGAAGATAACCCCGAATTTAGATTAACAATACATCGGTCAAATGGGTCAAACGGGCCAAGATTCGCTCAAATTGTATTTTTACCTGAATCATTTTATTAAAGAATAACAGATTATTACTGAAAGAATATAAATTTTGTAGCCACACATGATGCACTAGTTGTTTAAATGAAAAAAAGTTGGACAAAAATGCTTCAGGTCGACAAGAATATAAATGTTTCCGTCTTAGAATGTCTGAGATTTTTTTCCGGGTTGGATCACCAAAACTCCAATAATAATGTACACTTGAGGATCAAGTAACACATAATCAAATCCTCTTGTTTTTTTAAATAAGATTAATGCAGTTGGGCTAAATTGTTTGTTTTATCAAATGCTTATTATTAGAAGTTCAGCTTAATAACTTTACCCAACCCGCCTGACTCAGCACTTGTGTGCCGGTTTATCATCATCTAAACGTAGTAAACATAACAAAAAAGAAATACAGTGCAAACTTGCCTGACTTAAAACAGTGGAATCCAGCTTTTCTTTCGGCCCGTTAATGCAAACGTCCAATATATCAAACCTTCAAGCAAAGATTAATAACTAATTTTATTAATATAGTCACTAATACAAGTTCTTTTGCTCAAATATACAACAGTTAATAATAAACAGAAACATTTAAGCTGATAGATTTACCCTAAAATCTCATTAGCCTTATTATACAACTCTACAGCAGCTGGCACCTTAAGAGCTTCCTGTCCCATTCCAACCGCTTGTGCACCCTAAAACAAAAATCACTATCAATTACAGCAAAACCGTTGGAATAATTTCTGAATATAATCGAACAAATGACTGGATAATCTGAGAATCATGTGAACACTTTCAGATTCAAACTATTCGATGGTTCGCTCGAATAAATCAACCGGATAAAACTCAAACTTTAATCAGCAAGAATCAAGTATGCGATCCGCACTCTCCTAATTTGCTTGATGTATATCATGAAACACTTTGGTCAACAAGTCAACCCAATCACACTAATATATCTAACAAAAAACATCTGAAACGGAACCATCGACGTGGCCGAGTAGTCCCTGATTAGCGAGGAGAGGAATGATTTGGTTGTGCCAATAGAGGTAATTGGTTGAAGAAAGTTTGACAGTGAGCGTGTGGAGAATAGTGGCCATGGGAAGTTTGAGATCAGAGGTGTTGGAAGAAGAGGAGGAAGAAGTGGTTGACATGGCTTGTAGAGGAAGAAAAAATTGGTGCAGAGGAAGAGAAGAAAGGACAGAATAGGCTGATGCCATGTGATTGAGCAATTCTCTCTTGATTTTAGAGAGACATGTACAGAATATTATATAGCAATTTAAAATTCTAAATACATGGATGGAAGGTAATAACTACAGTACTATTCAATACATTGAATACATAAAATAAAAAACAATCAATGGTAGGAGAGATTGTAGGAGAAAATTAAGTTGATTGAAATTATCTTTTAATATTATTATAATAATAACTGCAAGGATGACATGCACAAATCAATAAATGGTCCAAATTTTTTTTCTTCTTCTTTGTTTGCCCCTTCTTTTTTCATTTTCCAGATTTCATCCGTGTTTCCATTGACATCATGTGGAACAATGCTAAGGATCACATTATGAATACTGTCATCATACTTAAGACCTTAATCCTCAACAAGATCTTCCATCGTTACTATTTGCTCATCTAAATCACCATCAACTTTATTCTTTTTTTGGGAGGATCACCATCTCATCATCATCTTTATAAAACTAATCACTTTTTTAATGAACTTCCGGCTTCTATGTATAGACGAGCTAAGCAATGGGTATCGTTCCTTCGGAACCATACATAAGATTAGCATGACTCTTCCACAAGGAGGGGGGGGGGGGGGGGGGGGGGGGGTAGTTGCACGGACCTCCCATCCGCCGGAGTATTGCAACTCCGCAAGCTAGCTTAGCCCCATAGCTGCCTGGAGGTGATTACCCACAGTGAAGAGCCCCAACACCCCATAAGGGCTTTGCCGGGAATCGAACCGGTGACCTCAAGTAGAGGCCTGGGTGAGGCTGGCCAACTGGGCTACCCCAGAAGGTTGACCCTTCCACAAGGATAACACCCACAAATCGATAAATGGTCCAAATTTGTGTTTAATCGACCTCTCCGGTCGTCGTCTTCTTTTGAAACCTTAGTTTCGAATTTTAAAATGAAATATTTAAAATCTATATCTAATCTGTAAGCAATCACCTAAGATCAGATGTCTGCATATTTTGCTTTAGTAGTTTGTTTTTCTGCATCAGTTGTTAACTCAAGTTGGGTGCATAACAGCAAAAAAAGAACATCTTTATATGTTCCTGCCCGGGATCGAACCGGAGACCTTTTGCGTGTAAAGCAAACGTGATAACCACTACACCACAGAAACATGTTGTGTCTATTATTAGCTGATGAAAATTTTAAAATGAAAGTTAACAAAATTCTAATAAAGCAACCATAGTTGCATTTTGAGGAGGTATTTTTGAAAAATTAATATTTAGAAGGTACGTAAAATCTATGTGTTTCAGTTTTATAGTTTATTAATGTGACATCATACTAGCAATTCTTTTAACTATATTTCAAGAATTCAAGTAATAAATCTGGCCAATTTATTTGCTTAGTAACAAATTATGATGCTTAAAATGACTTACGATAATTAAGATTATAAAATGAGTAACAACAACGATGATTATAAGCAATTGCCATGATATCTGGTTGAATTCCAAACTGAACACTCTTATTTACTTATGCTTTAGGTTACATTTGTTCATGTCAGATTGCATGCTTTTGTACGCTAGGTAGTTTTGATAAATTTATGGTAACTACAAAATTGTTGATTAGTTTGCTTAACGAGATGCTGTCAGGTCGACTTGTGGTACACGAACTAGGACAGAAACTTCTAGCTAGTTCATGCACTCGTGACAAAAATGACGGGTTTGGTAATGGGTCAAAGCAGGTTAAACGGGTCTGGCATGCTGATTGAATCAATAATTTTCTTTTAACAAACAATTATGTGTCAAGTATGCTTTATAAAGTCATTTGCTGAAAATATAAGGTATTTACGGGACTGTTAATTTTTTTGCTTAGCAATTATGTGTTGAATATGATTTCTGAACTATGTCTAAACAATAACATAATGATTTTATATTATAAATTACGTGATTTTCATTATCAATCCTTTTATCTCATAGACATACTTACTCTAACTGGCCTCTTTATCGTCAGTCTGTAATATGTTATTGTTTCACTTTCAACATTGAAGCATTTCCACCAAACATGCAGTTTGATTAAAAGAGACGCAATTAAGCTCACATAAAGAGATCACGTCCGACTCAGTTCGTCCCACATCAGCCCAGAGATGAAGTTGTGGGTCGTATGTATAACCAGACAAAGATGTCATTTAAAATGTGTAGATGACTTTTGTGTAGTAAATTGACGACAAATGAAGTTGTCATTTGTTGACTAACAATGTGTAGTAATTTGATTGACAAATAAGGTAGTCTTTGGTTGACTAACAATGCCATCATTTTACTACAAATTGTTAGTCAACAAATGACAACTTCATTTGTCGTCAATTTACTACACAAAAGTCATCTACACATTTTAAATGACATCTTTGTCAATCATTTACTAGAACCAACTCACATAAAGAGATCACGTCCGGCTCAGTTCGTCCCACATCGGCCCAAAGATGAAGTTGTGGGTTGTATGTATAACCAGGCTGAGCATGGATTTCATCCCTTCGGGGACATCCGATAAAATTGGAACGATACAGAGAAGATTAGCATGGCCCCTGCGCAAGGATGACACGCACAAATCGATAAATGGTCCAAATTTTTTTCCCAATCGTTTTCTCGTTGTTTCATCGACACGGTTGCCAGCGCCTTATTTTTACACGAGGTGAGCGTTTTTTTATTCTTCATCATTGACTTCAGGTTTCTTTATCTTTCTCTCAAGGATCACATCATGAATAATGTCATCATATTTAAACCTCAATCCTCATCAGAATCTTTCATCAATACATACTGTTCATCTAAACCACCATCAACTTTATCTGTTTTTTTAGTAGAGGATCACCATCTCATCATCACCTTTATAAAAGATGATCTCTTTCTTTAATGAACTTCCGACTTCTATGTATAGCCGAGCGGAACAATGGTTATCGTCTCCAAAGTTATTTTCAGTCGACTTGTCCGGTTGTTGTCTTCACTGAAACTTCAATTTCAAATATGAATCCAGTCAGCTATTAGCTTTTTTACAAAAGAAAAAAAAAACTGTTCCTGCCCGGGATCGAACCGGAGACCTTTTGCGTGTAAAGCAAACGTGATAACCACTACACCACAGAAACATCACTAGTAAACTACTGTCTAAAGTAATCTCAAATAGCAAAATAATCGATGATTTTACATTAATTTTTTGATCATGTGGAACTATGATGAAAGAATGTACCCCACGATCGTTTTTCTACAAGTTTGAGACTAAAATAAATGATTTCTACTTTAGCCATACAAGAAATTTCGTGATTGGGTTAAGCTAACTTTAAGTCTCTTGTAGTTTCTTAATCTGATTTCGTAAAGTTATTATTAACACTTAAAAGTTATCTCCTCCACTTTCACATGCATGGCTTTTCAATCCAAAAACTAAGGCCAACCCTATTTTTTTAAAACGGTTGCTCGTTAGTTTTTTTTATAATACCTAAATACGCAATTGCGTTAAAAAAATCTTGATATTCCGATATAAGTTTTATTTAAAACGAAATTGTATTCTAAATAGTGGTATGATGATAAACTGAGTTGGTACCAACCGAATAACACCCGGTATCGGTGTTATTAAAGCCGGTATCAATATTCATTTTTATGGTTTTAAATAGAAGTAAAATACGACTTTTTCTTAGTTACATCAACAACTTTTGTGTAATAAATCATTGTAAATATTTATACCAACTCGGTTCGTCACCTTACCATTATTTCGAATACAACTCTTTTTCAAATAAAATTTATATTAACTTCAAGAAGAGTCTTCTTAACTTTTTTTAAAGTTTTAACAATTGTCTTAACCTCCTTTCTATTTTCTAATTTTTTTAGTTTCAATTACACAACTTATACTACAAATAATATACGTATTTAACCCATTAGTTTTACTTATTTCTTAGGCTGGGTGGTGTTTATACCGCCACGCCAGCGCCACGTCATATAGGTGGCTTTAAAGCACCCTCCTTTAACATCTTTGCAATGGTTTAAAGCTTTGTCATCATTACCTAATTATTTTTTTAATTTAATTTAAACATTGTTAATTTAAATTTATTAATTTAAATAACATAAATAAAATATAACAAACATAATTTTAATACAAAAAAAGTACAATGTCACTTAAAAAAATAAAGTTACTAAAAAAATTAACTAAATTTTAAACTTAAACCTAAATCTTCACTCGTCATCGTCTCCCTGTACACGATTAACCATAGGTGTTCGGTCAGATCAGCTCGAAGGTTATGATGTGTGTCTTTGTCACGTATCCTCGCTCGGACAGCTTTTTTCTGAGCGTAGGTTAGTAGTGGGTTCGTCAGTTGGTTACCTTCATCATACTCGACACAAAAGGTTCTGCCTGAGTCCTCGAATATAGTGTTATGCAAGATGATGCATGTATACATGATGTTTCTCATTTTACTCTTTTCAAGTATCCTCGACGGTTGGGCAATGATAGATCATCTCTTTTTAATACACCGAAAGCCCGCTCGACAACTTTTCTTGCTGACTCATGTTTTTTCTTGTAATACCAAAATAATCATTCATTAAATGATCATGAGCACCTAACCGATCTTGTTCAAGAGGCGTTTGTCTGCTACGAGTTGTAGACGATTCGGCGTCTTCTCGCAAATACTGAATCGCCTCCTGAGTCACTGCGATAACCATATCGTCGATCACTCCCTTTGATGAAGAGCCGGACAAATCGGATGAAGAGTCGGATGATATTTTTATAAAATGATTGGAGGAAATTTGTAGGTTATAGTGAATGAGCACCTGCATTATAAAAATTTTAAATTTTTTTACATATGATGGGAAGCGGTCATCTTTGACCCATCTTCCTTGATTTCTGCTCTTGACGCCTGTTATGTGGCTGACGATACGATGGCTACCCCCCCCCCCCCCCCCCCCGCCTAGCACCCAGGAAATGGGGTAGGAGCGCCATGGGGCTCCAACGATGGTGAGGTGGCAGGGGGCGCTGAGCCACACTGTCTGGTCTTATAACTTTCATTCGATAGTTTTTTTTTATAAAAACTAAATACGCTGTTGTATTAAAGTTTTTACCTACATTTTACAAATTTTATTTAAAGTTGAGCTGTATTCAAAATAATGGTATGGTGACGAACTGACTCAGTACCGAGTAACCAACATTAATACTGATATCGTTGTTCATTTTTATGGTTTTTAATCGATGTAAAACACGAATTTTGTTTTTTAAGTTACATCAATTAACTTTTGTGTAATAAACCATTGTAAATATTACTATATCGACCCGGTTCGTCACCATACCAATATTTCGAATACAACTTAATTTTAAATACAATTTATTTCAGAACAGCGAGAAAAATAATTAAAAGCAAACATGTATCACTACTTTAACCTATACGAGTGTTCGTACCAAACATGTAGCGATATTGTAGTTTTCGATCCACGTAAAACAAGTTTCAATATCTTTTAGGTATATTGCAACTTAAATTTTTAGGTTTTCTCTTTCGTTACTATAACGAGTACCGGTACCATAACGAGCCAAACCAATACCAATATCAATTGAATATCCGTCGCAACCCACGGAAAAATGTACTAGTTTTTTACATAGCAGTTTTTAAAACTGGTATGGACAATGACTTATGAAAAGTTTTAATACTTCATTAAGAAAACAAAACATCCATTAAAGGAATCTCAAACAAATATTATAATTCTTTTGTTAAAAAAAATTAAACACCCACATTCCACGTAGAAGTTTGAAGTTTGGTCAAAAGTCAAACTTTGAACTTGATGATACACTTCTATCAAGATCAAGGGTTGAAGAATCTCTATTTCGTCACATTCATCATTATACAACTATATATTGATAGACACTATGACCATCACCTTTTATACCTAATCAAAAATCAAGCGTTAGGTGAAGAAGCTAAGGAAGTTTTGTGTTTAAATGGCAGAACTACAAATAACTTCTAATGATAAAAAACTTACCAAGGCGGAGGTTGTCGGTGGTACGACCTCGGCAAAGTGGTGTTCCCACCTACACTCGAACTGGTTCTCACATGCTAAATCTAGGGTGTTAAACAACCGAAATGACAATTTGGTGACGGTGCCATCACAACAAGATGATGGGTCCGAAGCCGGTGATAATTGTGATGCTCGTGTCCCTATTTTATATGATTGTGTCGTGTGTCTTTGTGAAGTAGCACCAGAAGATAGTGGGTCCAAAAGGCTCACCAACTGTGAGCATGGTGTCTAGTTCCATGATGGGTGCATTGAATCATGGTTAAAGGACCATCCAACATGTCCCTTGTGTCGGAGTCATGTTTCTCGACCGGTTCATCTCCGGCTAAAGGCATACTTGTTAAAGCTCGGGGATGATATGGTCTGCTATTGCAACAATGCTCTTGACAATGTGGCTACGTCCATTGGAGATTGTGACGGGTCCTAAACATGCTAATTCACATGTTACAATTATTTCATTTATTCATTGTAAATTAAAAGACATAAAGTAGTTGATGACCTCACACTTCATTGCAGATTATGCTATTTTTAATGGGTGAAGAATCTAAAGAGTAATTTAGTTTATTCATATAGTTCGTAACAATTCAATGGTTCATTAGTTTCATTTCTGTTTTTTTTTTATTGTCCCATGTCTACTTTTTAAGTTTTTTTTATACATGTAAAACACGATTTATTTTTTGAGTCGCATGATATAACTTTTGTGTAATAAAACCATTGTAAATATTACTATACCAACTTCATTCGTCAAATTACTGTTATTTCAAATACAACTCTCTTCGAATATAAATTATATATACTTCATGATCAGAGTTATTTTTTTTTAAGTTTCAATTAATAGTTGTCTTGAGTTTCTTTTTTAATTTCTAACTTTTAAGTTTCAATTACACACCTTATACTACATATAAGATACGTTTTTAACTAAATGATTTTACTTTTTTATATTACTTTCATCTGTTAGTTTTTTGTTTATAAAAACTAAATACGCGGTTGTGTTAAATTTTTCTCTCTACATTCCGATATAAATTTTATTTAAAACGGAGTTGTATTCAAAATAACTCTATGGTGAGGAACTGAGTCGGTACCGAGCAAACAAGATCGGTACTTGTATCAGTGTTATCAAATTCGGTATCAATATTTGCTTTTATGTTTTCGATCGATATAAAAAACAACTTTTATTTTTTGAGTTAAATCATACAACTTTTGTGTAATAAAACCATTGTAAATATCACTATATCGACTCATTCGTCACCGCACCAATATTTGGAAAAAAAATCTTTTTCAAATAAAATTTATATAAGCATGGCAGGAAAAAAATTAAAAGCAACCGCGTATCATGACTTTAATCTATACAATTGTTGGTACCATACCGGTACTAATAATATAGTTTTCGATGGATCTAAAACTAATGTCAATATCTTTTTGGCATATCACAACTTTAGTTTGTTCTCTTTCGGTCGCTATATTGAGTACCGATACCATAAAAAACCAAACCAATAACAACTAAATTTCTGCTGCAATCCGTGGAAAATTTTACTAATTTAATACTTCAAAATTATGAGAAAAAAGTTTAATACTTCAAAATTACGTGGAAAAAAAACTATTAAACGAATAGTATTGTAATTCTTTTATAATAAAAAATAAGCATCCACATTCCGCATAAGTAAAAATTTGGTCAAAGGTCAAACTTTGAACATGAAGATACACTTTCTATCATGATCAATGGTTGAAGAATCTATATTTTGTCACATTCATCATTATACAACTATATATTTATATACAATATGACATTCACCTTTTATACCCAATCAAAAATCAAGCATTAGGTGGAGACACTAAGAAAGTTTTGTGGTTAAATGACAGAACTATAGATAACATCTAATGATAAAAAAAAACTTTCCATGGCAAAGGGAGTCGGTGGTATGACCTCGGCAAAGTGGTGTTCCCGCTTACACTCGAACTGGTTGTCATGCTAAATCAAGGGCATTAAATAACCGAAATGACAACATAGTGATGGTGCCATCACAACAAGACGTTGGGTCCAACGCTGGTGATAATTGTGATTCTCGTGTGCCGATTGTATATGATTGCGTGGTGTGTCTTTGTGAAGTAGCACCAGAAGATAATGGTCCAAAAGGCTCACCAATTGTGAGCATGGGGTCCACTTCCATGATGAGTGCATTGAGTCATGGTTAAAGGACCATCCATGTCACACTCCAACCAATGGCGGAAACATCGGGATGAGACGAAGTGTGAAGATTGCTAGAGACTTCATAATACTATTTGCGTCAATATTTAATAAACCGATTTCATTTCATAAACTAAATTGTCAACAATACAAGGAAATTCAAATAACAACAAGTTCAAAAGAAATACATAACAACATAATCAAAATTGATACAACATTTAAACCTAAACGTCTATGTGTGTATCTAGGCGTCAATGCTACTTCATTTCATAGCATCATCATCATCAACCTGTAACATGTTAAAATAAAGTTCAATGCAAAAGCAAAGGCGAGTACACAAGGTTTAAATAGTATAGCATAAGTATAAAGCATTTTACTCGAATCCACATGGCAATTTGTATACAAGGTAACTAGCATGCATAACATTACGTCTAAACCCAAAGTGTCCACTAGTATTTAGCATCCCTCGCCACAAACTGACGAGACCGTATAGTATATTAACTTAACAAACCCCTGTCGGGTGGTGTGCTACTCCTATAGCGAGGGTATAACATAGTAATGGCATAAAGCATGTATTATCTAGCATAACAAGTAGCATGTATATCGGATTGAGTTCACAAAGTACGTTTAAGTGTGTGTAAGTGTAATTGTTGTATGGTAACATGTTACAACCCAAAAGTGGTTTAAAATGTAAATGGGTCGAGTGTACTCACATAATTGCCAAGTCTTCCGATTATCCAATCGTTGACGAGTGTGCGAGATTAGCAGGATGGAACACCGAGGTCTCCCTATATGGGCAAACGAAGGTGTATGTAACACCCCGTGTTTTCACGAGTGAAAGTCAAAGTCAAGGTCAAAGTCAACGACCAATTTCGCGCGACTTGATTTGTAGAAATGTTTTTATTTTATTTATATTATGTGGAGTAAGTGTCGTTCATTACAATAATCGAACCATACCAACCGCATCTCGATCGACCTGCGACTGTGAATGATAGGAAGTAACAATGCGATAAAGTTAATCAAAGCTATGCTAATCCAATCGACATCAAATCGTAACTCGAGCTACGTATTTTACTCATCTTTATACGTGTGTGTGTGCCTTACGTGTTACATGTGCATGTTTATTTTATGTTATGTTGTGATAATCAAGCGAACTCACTCGAACTCGAAGTCTAACTCGAATGCAAACGAACCCGAACCCGAATTCCGAGTCGAACCATATAAGAAGTAGTTGGGACTGAAAGTAATTTGACTAGGAAACCCTATCGAATCGCTCGCAAATCGAAACCGAAGCAACATCGCACCGAACGCACCAAAGCAGGCGGCATCCGCACGGATGGTCAATCCGCACGGATTGCCAATCCGCACGGATTGCCAATCCGCATGGATGACCAATCCGCACGGATAGCCTATCCGGGTACGTGCCATCCGCACGGCTCACCCTTTCCCTTTTTGGCATCCTATAAATACACGGGTCACTCTCCAACTTTTCCACTTTTGGCAAGTGACGTCCGAACCGCATGCATTCTTCACATTTTCTCAGATTTCTCTCAATCCAGGTAAGATCTTGCACTAATTCTTGTACATTCTTGATCACAACACAATTCTACACATTTCCATCTTTCAAATCTCCACTTTTAACCATGAAATCATCCGGATTTGAGGTATTCTCGGGTGACGTCATCATGAAGTTCTTATGAACTTCAAGCTTGACCTCATTCCACCAAGAATATCTCAGATCTGAACGATTTCCATAAGATTTCACAAGAACTTCACCTAAATCTAAACTTTTCTAAGGATAAAAGAGTTGAAAGAAATAAACCTAAGTCCTCTCCTTCTTTTACCCTTAAGATCGGTACGAATCTGATCGGTTCTAGTCTCTACTCGGTAATAGTGATGCACTAGTCCTAGATCTGGAATCCGACCCAACAGACACCTGATTTCGGGGTCAACCGGAATGACCGTTCTGAGTCGCCGACAGGCCAAGTTAGGGTGGTTCCTGACCGGTCTAGTCACGCGGGTGAGAATACAATTCCAAGTGGTTGTCACGAAATCAGAACGTCTCGATAAACGACAACAGAAATCAAGAGTAGACGAACGGAACAATCCGACCAGAGGCTGTCCGCACGGACCAATTGTCCGCACAGACAAGCTGTCCGCACGGACAAGCTGTGCGCACGGACTAGCCGTCCGCACGTACAGGCCATACGGACGGGTTGTCACCCGGACGAGCTACCCTTGGGACCCACTTTCCAAACAAGGCTTGAGTATCGACGAACGAGCAATCCGGACGGACAACCTCTGAATGGATTACTCTTCGGATCATGAGATACTAAGGCCTTAAAATAAATTCAAACAGTGTTCATCCGCACGGCCAAGTCGTCCGCACGGACAGGCTATCCGGACGGATAGCCTCTGCCCGCGCGCACAGACTGTCCGCACGGATTACCATTGTCCGCACGGACTACCGGCTTGAAAGGTAGAAACACTTAAATGTTTTCTAAATGCTACAACGAAAACTCCAAAGCACAAGCCATCATACATAAACACATCTGTAGGAAGAAACAATCCACTTGAACGTTTATCCGCACGAACAACTTGTCCGCACGGATAAGCAATCCGCACACGCGACTAATCCGCACGGATTACCATCCGCACGCACAGCTCGTACGCACGGATAGCTTATCCAGATGGGTCACCATCCGCACGGATCACCATCCGCACGGATAGTTCACCCGCACGGATGACCTCCTCGCACGGATAGTTGATCCGCACGATCAGCCATCCTAACCACTCTCACTTTGTACTGTTTTACGCGCCACTTATCCTTACGTTATCGAATCTATTCAGGCTAACCGTACTCGCTGTAAAGCGCTCCCTTCAATCTACAACCGCTGTGAGTATACTCGAACCCTTTTTGCTTTAGCACTTTTGGGTGTTACATACGTTACAACTATTCAAAACTACAACTATCACACTACTCAAGCTATTTTAACGCTAAACCATTAACGCATGTTATACGTGGCTTATGAATGCTTGTTTGTTATGTTTACACATGGAATGCTGTCTACCTGCCTTAGCAACGATAGTACTATAGTTTGGACTCAGCACCCGTTCACACGGGGGTTGTTAAGGATCTTTTACTTGCATGGATTACGGTGGTAATCATGTATTGCGAACTGCCTCGGGCAGTCAACCCGCAGTCATTGGTATCGATGGATCTATGTCGATAACTAACGTGCTTCATTTCAATATGTGTACGTGCTGGTTATGCGTAAACGAATTCGAACTCTATATGCTATTATCAAACTTGTATGCTCACCTTTACATTTTATGTATTGACTTTATTTTAACGTATGTGACAGGTGCTTAGGATGCATGTGTGGTAGGAAGTGGAAGCTAGAATAAAGCTTTAGAGCCCAACAAATAGTTGTCTGTAGATGACGTATTAGGGGTCTCTAGAAGCAGATAAACACTTGCTACTTATTTAAATCTGAGTTGTCGGAACAGAATATTTGTTTTGATGTTATCTGTAATAACTTGTTTGACTATTTAAGATACGGTATGGGACGTATTGCTTTAATTAAATGGTAATGATAGTTGTTATGGAAACTTCTGGACAATCTGTTTCGCTCAGTGCCACGCCCCGATGATTCCGCCATCGGTTGGGGTGTGACAGATTGGTATTAGAGCCATAACTTTAGGGAATTAGGCAAGACTCTACCTAGTCCGGGTCGAAGTCTTAGAGACCTAGTCTATAGTTAAGAACCAACAGACCAACTCGCGCGTATGCGTGAACTCGCCACTATCACTCGCTCTTTTCTATCACTGCACTCGAATTTTCAAGTTATGGACAGGTAATGAGGCCGAGAATAGGTGTGAAAACCGCAAACTCTCGACTAAAGTTGCCTAATCAGCTTGCGTTTTAACTACAAACAAGGAGAATCATACCAAATCAGGAGTGAAATCCATATTTTGATGAATAATCTCCTCAATTTTTTATCAAAAACAAGGACGGAAGTTGCAAGATAGGGGTGAAACCCTAACCTTGACGACTCATCCTGCTTTTATACAAAAACTCCCACCAAAGTTTCGATGGACTCCAACGATCTAAAGACACAATATAACCAATGGGAATTGCGCCGACGCCCAAGAATCGAGGCAAAGGCATAGTCCTGGAGGTAATTGTGCACACAGGATTCCTGCGAATAGTCGAGCTACTTTGGTTAGTCGAAGTCTATTAGCCGCAGACAATCTACCTTTGATTTATCGACCTTTATGAAGATTTTATGTATTTTCTGCTTATTTGTTAACGTTTTGAGGTGCTATGGGTTTCGACCCAACACTATTGCTTCTGCTAAAACACAAAACCCACACAACACATCGTTAACAAATCGACAATAGAGGCATTCAGAATGCTTTGTATGCTCGTATATATCCTTAGTGACTAGGAGTGTAAGTGTGTTTTGCTACTATGCTTACATGTTTAGGAATATTGTGATTATGTGCTCTATGTGTTTATGTGATTTTGTGCAATTCTGTGACTTGGTGACTATATGCTTTTACATGGTACGTGTTACTGAGCTTTAGTAGTAGTAGACGTGTGAGGTGAGATTCGAATACATGTGTTGAGTTCCATGGCGATGTCTATTGCAGACAATGTCGTCTGGATCCCGTCATCCACTCTCTCGCCAGGAAAAGAAGGACAGACGCCTTGCTTCCATCGTCGCGAAAGCCGTAGCAAAGGTGGTGAGCGATGCCTATGAGAATGCCAGCAAATCATCCGAGGAATCGAGGACTGAAAGTCCTAAAGCTGTCGCAAGACCTTTCAGTTTCAAACAATTCAAGTCATGTGGGCCAAAAGAATTCACAGGCGAAGGAGTTCCTACTACACTATTCCACTGGTTTGACTCTATCGAGGTTACTCAGCGACAAAGTGGTTGCCCTGATGACCTTCGAACTCTGAACGCTACCGGCGTCTTTCAGTCCCGTGCTTTGGACTGGTGGACGGCCGAGAGGAACAAGCGAGGGAATGATGCAGCCTACGGTCTGTCGTGGGATGAGCTCAAGGAAGTCATGCTAGAGGAATTCTGCCCTCCTCACGAACGTCAAAAGCTTGAAGATGAATTCTGGCACATACATCAGAAGGATGGAGACAATGCTGGTCTTACTGCTCGCTTCAAACAGCTCAGCATTATCTGTCCCGATCAAGTCAAGACTCCCGAGATGACCATCAAGAAGTACATCCGAGCTTTGCCCGACTGCGTTGCTGATTTCGTGCAAGCGGCTAAGACTGCCACGATCGAGGAAACCTATCTGCTAGCCGCTGAAATCAATGACAAAAGGGTTAAGGCTGGGGTATGGGATAAGACCTCCAAGCATCTGCATCAAGCCACCACTGCTGCACCAACTGCTGAACCCACCTCGTCAAGCAACAAGAGAAAGAACAGCTCCACCAACAAGAACTGTGCGATTACTGCTGCACCGATCCAAGCTGTACCTGCCCAACAACGTCAAGTAGTGGCGCCTGTGGCCAATGCACCGCCTGCAAAGCGTGCATATACTGGACCACACCCGCTCTGCCCTACTTGCACCTATCATCACCCGAAAACTATTCAATGCCGCTTCTGTGCTCACTGCAATGTCTACGGCCACTTTACTGCTAACTGCCGTATTCGCCAAGCTCCTGCCAATCAAGCTCTACTCGCTGCCCCACAGGGTCAACAAGCTCCTCCGGCACCCGCAGTCAAAGCCAGAGCATTCTTCACGTGTGGCGACCCGAATCATTTCGCCAACATGTGCCCGAACAGGGTGGTGAAACAAGAACCGCAACAGCAGCAACCACAGCAACAGCAGCAGCAGCAACAACAGGCCGCACGCGCCAGAACTTTCAATCTCAACGTGCGTCAAGCCCAGGCCGACAACAACGTGGTCAATGGTACGTTCCTTGTGAATGGTATTTATGCTTCATGTTTGTTTGATACTGGAGCCGATAATTGCTTTGTGTCACTCGAATTTGAGAAACTCCTTAGTCGTAAACGTTCTCGACTCTCCTCTGCATTCGATGTTGAAGTCGCTACCGGAAGAACCGTCGCTGTAAACTCTGTTATTCGTGATTGCACTCTCGAGCTCAACAATCACATCTTCTCAATCGATCTCATTCCGATGCAACTCGGAAGCTTCGACGTCATAGTAGGCATGGACTTTCTTCGCGAAAACCAT
Organism: Helianthus tuberosus; assembly: GCA_030545235.1. NCBI lineage: Eukaryota > Viridiplantae > Streptophyta > Magnoliopsida > Asterales > Asteraceae > Helianthus > Helianthus tuberosus. Next base: position 158,588,890 of record CM060353.1, on the reverse strand, counting down.
GCCGAAGTTGTGTGCTTCGATAAAATGATTCGTTTTTCGCTCGCAAACGGTGATTCATTGCGCGTTTATGGTGATACTACTTCGAAGGGTCTCAACCTTATGTCATTCCTACAAGCTAGCAAGTATCTCCGCAAGGAATACAGGGCTTTCTTGGCTAACGTCGTAGCAGCGGAGAAGGAAAAGAAAGAGAAGAAGGAAGTAAAAGACGTTCCTGTGGTTCGAGAATTTTCTAATGTTTTTCCAGAGGATCTTCCCGGACTACCTTCAAAGCGCGATATTGATTTTCGCATTGATCTCATTCCTGGAGCAAATCCTACCGCCAGAGCTCCTTATCGACTCGCGCCGTCCGAAATGCGGGAACTCTCAACCCAACTCCAGGAATTACTTGAGAAAGGCTTTATTCGCCCGAGCACCTCTCCTTGGGGCGCACCAGTCCTTTTCGTCAAAAAGAAGGATGGGTCGTTCCGGATGTGCATCGACTACCGGGAGTTGAATAAGTTGACTATCAAGAACCGCTATCCTCTGCCTCGAATCGACGATTTGTTTGACCAACTACAAGGCGCTACATGTTTCTCGAAGATCGATCTACGTTCCGGATATCATCAGCTGCGTATACAGGAGGAGGATATACCCAAAACCGCGTTTCGTACTCGTTACGGCCATTACGAATTCGTCGTCATGCCTTTTGGCCTAACCAACGCACCAGCGGTTTTCATGGATCTGATGAATCGAGTGTGTAAACCATACCTCGACCGCTTCGTCATCGTGTTCATCGACGATGTCCTGATCTATTCCAAGACGAGGGCCGAACACGCACAACATCTACGTTTGGTTCTCGAGTTACTCCATGGGAACCAACTCTACGCCAAATTCTCCAAGTGCGAGTTTTGGTTGGGGGAAGTTCAGTTTCTGGGTCACATCGTAAATAGTCAGGGTATTCACGTCGATCCTGCGAAGATTGAAGCTGTTAAGAGCTGGGTTACGCCTAAGAACCCGTCTGAAGTCCGTTCCTTTCTCGGGCTAGCGGGCTATTATCGACGATTTATCGAAGGATTCTCGAAGATTGTTGTACCCCTTACCTCTCTCACGCATAAGGACCAGCCTTTTGTCTGGGGAACCAAACAAGAGTCTGCCTTTCGAACCCTCAAACACATGCTTTGCAATGCTCCTGTTCTCACACTACCCGACGGAAACGATAATTTCATTGTCTACTGTGATGCTTCCAACCTTGGTCTCGGTTGTGTCCTAATGCAATGAGACAAGGTCATAGCTTACGCATCTCGTCAGCTCAAAATCCACGAGAAGAACTATACAACCCACGATCTCGAGCTAGGCGCAGTTGTTTTTGCATTAAAGATTTGGCGACACTACCTGTATGGTACAAGGTGTACGATCTTCACCGATCATAAGAGCCTACAACACATCTTTAATCAGAGGGAACTGAATATGCGTCAACGCCGATGGGTAGAACTTCTCAACGATTACGACTGTGAGATTCGTTATCACCCAGGCAAGGCAAATGTTGTTGCCGACGCACTTAGCAGACGGAGCTATCTGCTTAGCACTCGTAATGTTCAAGCCCAACACAACCTCGAAGCTCTCATCCGCGACGCCCAGCATGCATGTTTCAACGAACGCACCTTGAAGAAAGAAAGAATCTACCACGATGGAGCCCAGCTTGTGAGCAAATCAAACGGGATATTCCACTTCTTAGACCGAATTTGGATTCCCAAACGAACCAACCTGCGACAGATTATCATGGATGAAGCCCACAAATCTCGATACTCCATCCATCCCGGTGCTGACAAGATGTACCATGACCTTCGCTATAGGTACTGGTGGCCGGGTATGAAACGGGATATCTCTCTCTACGTCGGAAAATGCCTAACCTGTGCTAGAATCAAGGCTGAACATCAAAGACCCTCTGGCTTGCTCGAACAACCACCAATTCCCATGTGGAAGTGGGAGAGCATAGCTATGGATTTCGTAACCAAGCTTCCAACCACGTCATCAGGTCACGACAGCATTTGGGTTGTTATTGACCGTTTGACTAAATCAGCTCACTTTTTACCAATACGAGAAGACTACAAGGTAGAACGATTAGCCCGAATCTACACCGACGAGATCATTTGTCGACATGGGACGCCTCGTGACATCATCTCTGATCGTGATGCTCGGTTTACTTCACGATTGTGGGAAACATTCCAAACGGCACTCGGTACAACGCTTAATCTAAGTACTGCGTTCCACCCACAAACCGAAGGTCAGACTGAAAGAACAATTCGTACTCTTGAAGACATGCTCCGTTCGTGTGTTCTAGACTTCGGTGGTAATTGGGATAGACACCTGCCGTTAGTCGAATTCTCGTATAACAACAGCTACCAGGCTAGCATCCAGATGGCACCTTTCGATGCCTTGTACGGAAGAAGATGTCGATCGCCTATTGTGTGGCACGAGATCGGTCACTCGCAACTAACCGGTCCGGAGCTGCTACAAGAAACGACAGACAAAATTTTCCAAATTCGAGACAACCTAGCGAAAGCTCGGGATCGACAGAAAGTTTACGCCGATAAAAAGCGCAAACCCCGTGAATATGGCGTTGGTGACTACGTACTCCTAAAGGTATCAACTTGGAAGGGTGTAGTCCGATTCGGCAAGAAGGGGAAACTCGCGCCTCGATATGTTGGACCTTTCAAGATTCTGGAAAGAATCGGAAAAGTCGCCTACAGACTCGAATTACCGGAGGAACTTAGCAATGTCCACCCGACTTTCCACGTGTCAAACCTCCGAAAGTGTATCGCCGACCACGACTTACATGTTCCTCTAGATGATCTACAAGTGAACGAAACATTACACTTCGTGGAAAAGCCTGTTGAAATCATGGATCGCCAAACCAAAGAACTCAGGCGCTCACGCATTCCTATTGTGAAGGTCCGATGGGAAGGCAAACGAGGCGCGGAGTTTACTTGGGAACTCGAAAGCGACATGAAGGCCAAGTACCCGCAGTTTTTTAATTAGAGAGATAGTCTAGAGAGAGAAGGTCTCTCACGTGGTTCTCGGTGCTTGTATGCGTCATCATATTCAATAGAATCACGGTTATTGTATACGTTTAATTTAGTAATTTTCAGAGAAAAACGTGACGAATATGAAAGATGAAGAAATTGATCAAATCTGAGTGTGTTTAATCATCACAATCGATCACCTGCTCAGATACCACTTGTAGGACCGACTCAGTTACGATTATGTTTAGTCACACGCGTTCACGGATTCCGCACAACTCAGAGTCAACAAGTCAATACGGATATGTTAACCGCACGGATTGCCATGCGTACGGTGAACATCAACAGCAACATTCAACATCTTAAACGAACTCAAATTTCTCCCAAACGGATTCGAATTAAGATTTGAAACTTTATAGGCTTTTAGATCAGACAATTTCGCATGACATATCCAAAAAAATCAGCGATTTTTATCTGTAAAAAGTCGATTTATCTGACGATTTTCAGTGATCCGAATGAAGGACTCTCACATGTGATCCACGGCTAGTTACGACTTTCAGCTTAATTTCGGGACGAAATTCCCTAAACAAGGGGAGGCTGTAACACCCCGTGTTTTCACGAGTGAAAGTCAAAGTCAAGGTCAAAGTCAACGACCGATTTCGCGCGACTTGATTTATAGAAATGTTTTTATTTTATTTATATTATGTGGAGTAAGTGTCGTTCATTACAATAATCGAACCATACCAACCGCATCTCGATCGACCTGCGACTGTGAATGATAGGAAGTAACAATGCGATAAAGTTAATCAAAGCTATGCTAATCCAATCGACATCAAATCGTAACTCGAGCTACGTATTTTACTCGTCTTTATACGTGTGTGTGTGCCTTAAATGTTACCTGTGCATGTTTATTTTATGTTATGTTGTGATAATCAAGCGAACTCACTCGAACTCGAAGTCTAACTCGAATGCAAACGAACCCGAACCCGAATTCCGAGTCGAACCATATAAGAAGTAGTTGGGACTGAAAGTAATTTGACTAGGAAACCCTATCGAATCGCTCGCAAATCGAAACCGAAGCAACATCGCACTGAACGCACCAAAGCAGGCGGCATCCGCACGGATGGTCAATCCACACGGATTGCCAATCCGCACGGATTGCCAATCCGCACGGATGACCAATCCGCGCGGATAGCCTATCCGGGTATGTGCCATCCGCACGGCTCACCCTTTCCCTTTTTGGCATCCTATAAATACACGGGTCACTCTCCAACTTTTCCACTTTTGGCAAGTGACGTCCGAACCGCACGCATTCTTCACATTTTCTCATATTTCTCTCAATCCAGGTAAAATCTTGCACTAATTCTTGTACATTCTTGATCACTACACAATTCTACACCTTTCCATCTTTCAAATCTCCACTTTTAACCATGAAATCATCCGGATTTGAGGTATTCTCGGGTGACGTCATCATGAAGTTCTTATGAACTTCAAGCTTGACCTCATTCCACCAAGAATATCTCAGATCTGAACGATTTCCATAAGATTTCACAAGAACTTCACCTAAATCTAAACTTTTCTAAGGATAAAAGAGTTGAAAGAAATAAACCTAAGTCCTCTCCTTCTTTTACCCTTAAGATCGGTACGAATCTGATCGGTTCTAGTCTCTGCTCGGTAATAGTGATGCACTAGTCCTAGATCTGGAATCCGACCCAACAGACACCTGATTTCGGGGTCAACCGGAATGACCGTTCTGAGTCACCGACAGGCCAAGTTAGGGTGGTTCCTGACCGGTCTAGTCATGCGGGTGAGAATACAATTCCAAGTGGTTGTCACGAAATCAGAACGTCTCGATAAACGACAACAGAAACCAAGAGTAGACGAACGGAACAATCCGACCAGAGGCTGTCCGCACGGACCAGCTGTCCGCACGGACAAGCTGTGCGCACGGACTAGCCGTTCGCACGTACAGGCCATACGGACGTGTTGTCACCCGGACGAGCTACCCTTGGGACCCACTTTCCAAACAAGGCTTGAGTATCGACGAACGAGCAATCCGGATGGACGACCTCTGAATGGATTACTCTTCGGATCATGAGATACTAAGGCCTTAAAATAAATTCAAACAGTGTTCATCCGCACGGCCAAGTCGTCCGCACGGACAGGCTATCCGGACGGATAGCCTCTTGCCGCGCGCACAGACTGTCCGCACGGATTACCATTGTCCGCACGGACTACCGGCTTGAAAGGTAGAAACACTTAAATGTTTTCTAAATGCTACAACGAAAACTCCAAAGCACAAGCCATCATACACAAACACATCCGTAGGAAGAAACAATCCACTTGAACGTTTATCCGCACGAACAACTTGTCCGCACGGATAAGCAATCCGCACACGCGACTAATCCGCACGGATTACCATCCGCACGCACAGCTCGTACGCACGGATAGCTTATCCGGTTGGGTCACCATCCGCACGGATAGTTCACCCGCACGGATGACCTCTTCGCACGGATAGTTGATCCGCACGATCAGCCATCCTAACCACTCTCATTTTGTACTGTTTTACGCGCCACTTATCCTTACGTTATCGAATCTATTCAGGCTAACCGTACTCGCTGTAAAGCGCTCCCTTCAATCCACAACCGTTGTGAGTATACTCGAACCCTTTTGGCTTTAGCACTTTTGGGTGTTACATACGTTACAACTATTCAAAACTACAACTATCACACTACTCAAGCTATTTTAACGCTAAACCATTAACGCATGTTATACGTGGCTTATGAATGCTTGTTTGTTATGTTTACACATGGAATGCTGTCTACCTGCCTTAGCAACGATAGTACTATAGTTTGGACTCAGCACCCGTTCACACGGGGGTTGTTAAGGATCTTTTACTTGCATGGATTACGGTGGTAATCATGTATTGCGAATTGCCTCGGGCAGTCAACCCGCAGTCATTGGTATCGATGGATCTATGTCAATAACTAATGTGCTTCATTTCACTATGTGTACGTGCTGGTTATGCGTAAACGAATTCGAACTCTATATGCTATTATCAAACTTGTATGCTCACCTTTACATTTTATGTATTGACTTTATTTTAACGTATGTGACAGGTGCTTAGGATGCATGTGTGGTAGGAAATGGAAGCTAGAATAAAGCTTTAGAGCCCAACAAATAGTTGTCAGTAGATGACGTATTAGGGGTCTCTAGAAGCAGATAAACACTTGCTACTTATTTAAATCTGAGTTGTCGGAACAGGATATTTGTTTTGATGTTATCTGTAATAACTTGTTTGACTATTTAAGATACGGTATGGGACGTATTGCTTTAATTAAATGGTAATGATAGTTGTTATGGAAACTTCTGGACAATCTGTTTCGCTCAGTGCCACTCCCCGATGATTCCGCCATCGGTTGGGGTGTGACAATGTATGAGTGATCGGAACTATGACGGAGGACTTGAATTGGAGTTAGAATGTACGTATATAATTAACACCGTTTATGAAAGAAAACTCTAAATTGATTTCATAAAAAGGGTTGTAGGTGTATTGTCAAAATAATGAATATATATATATATATATTTGACGAAAAGCATATTTGGTATATATGTATTTATATTTTGGCGAAAGGTATAAGATATATGTATATATATATATGTATGTATTTTATATAGTTTATGAAAAAATTCTAAATTAAATCCATCAAGAGTATTTAAGGAGTATTGTCAAGACTAAATATACCTCATTATTTATTTTGTAACTTCATTTGTCTTGATAAGTTCATTAGCGTAGCGAATATATAGCGGTTAAATATATATATATATATATATATATATATATATATATTGACGAAAAACGGGCAAAGTTTCCTCTTGTTTTTGGACTATCCCGACAACATAAGTTGTCGATATAATCTCAAAACTCAACAATTTTATCAAAACAATAAATATATATATTTACCTATTGTAAGTATGCTTACAAATATATCAAGTTCGGTTACGTGATTAAAACAATAAATAAATACGGAACAATATAGTTAAATAACGCGTCATTATACCGAGTCGTGTGTTGACTGAGTTTGACCAGAATTGACCGGGTTTGACTGTTTGACCGGGACATCGAACCGAACCTGCTGAACCGAAATAAAAATCAAACCACCCTTCATCGGATTTAAGGAAAATAGTAGTAACCAACTGAAAGAAAAGAAATGAGGGATTACCGATTGAACTCGACTGAACCGGATCTGAACCAATCGATCCGAATCTGAACCGAGTCGCGTTAGTCGAAACACACCGAGAACCAAAACTGAATCGGAACTAAGCTGAGCCAAGACCCGAACCAAACTGATGTCAAAACACGAACCAGACTCGACCCGACCCCCACCCAGAGCTCGCCTGAGTTCACCCGAGTGAACGGAAACCCGGAACCACGTACCGGAATCCGCGTCTGAGCTGATACGAGAGCCGAAACCACCAAATCAAAACTGAGATTAAGTTTGAAGCTAGAATATAACCTGAACCGCACCGGAAATACCCGAATCGTTTGAAAGCCGAGCCGAACCAGCCGACCTGAACCGCGCCGCCGTAGACGATGTCGGAGCTGCCGTCATCGTCGTCGCTGTTGTTCTCGATCTCCTTCTCTTCTCGCTATCTCTCGCCCTCTCGTTCTCCTTTGTCGTCGCCGACTCACACCACCGCACGCCGCCACCCGATAGTGGTGGCCGTCGTTTCAATTGGAGAGGGTAACAGGTGAGTGTATTGTGATTCTACAGTTTGAAGAAGAAGGATTGTAACGGTGTGTTGTGTTGTCTGCACCTGAAAATCGAGAGAGAAGGGTAAAGAGGGTGTTTGACTGAGTTAGTGTTTTTGTTTGTGTATGAAGAGATTGCAAGGAAGAGGGTATTTGTGTTTTGTGGGTTCTTGAGTTAGCAGACAAAGAAGGAACAGGAGGTAAAAATATGTTGTGCGGCTGATAAAAATGAAAGGGTAATTAGGGTTACTAGTCTCATATACATAGGGTTTATTTAGTTAGTGGGCTTTGGGCTTGGGCCCAAGGCCCACAACTCCGCTCTCCATAATTAGAACGGCCCGTAAGATCCTACGAGACCCGTTTTTGCAACCCAAACGCTCCGTAATGTCGTAAACTAAAGTTTAGATAAAATAATAATAATAATAATAATAATAATACTAAATAAATAAATAAAAAGCGAACACGTATCTCCTAAATATCTATATATGCGGGAATACGGGGCGTTACAGTCTCCCCTCCTTTAGGAAATTTCATCCCGAAATTTATTCAGAAGGAAGACTTGAAAGGGTTTGGCAAAATGAAGAGGATTGTTTAAAATTGGGGCTTGTATGAAGGACAACGGAGAATAGTGGGGGTATAAGGGTGAACGATTGATCCAATAAACGATTATGAGTGTAAGAATAGCATAAGTATCGGATAGACGGAAGTATCGTGCTAAGAATGAGGTCTCGTCGTGGATAATCGGATATAATGCGTTTGTGAGTTATTAAAGTTTATGTATTAGGTCTAAGTAGGTCTGCAAAACACCGAATTTCTCATGGCACGTTTCACGAAGTTTGGTAACATGGTGAAAACACTTATATATAGGAAGTACCAACGGCATATCCACCATGTTTTGACCACACTACGTCCGCTTCGTATTCGGTGTCATGTTACGTTCCGTGTCTTACCATACGCAGTAGCACACTCTATGGTTCTCATACGTCCATTACTATAATCCTATTTGCACCCGCGATTATACCAATCGTCGCATGATTCGCATAGTGTCACACCCCGATTTCCACGTGTCACCGGTGGGCCCGGTGGGGAGTATCGTGACGTGGTTGGCAACATAATAGTCAAACAACACAATATTTAATATGCACAGCGGAAGCAATTTTAAAAGATATAATACAACCGAATTTAATATTGTAATGTCAAATGTCACAATATTCGGATGTTTATCCACAGATGGATCGATAACAAAATGTAACAATAGTTCAACAGACTTCAGGCATCTTAAGCTTGCGAGACTTCTAATGATGCTAAGGAGAAATCCCAGCCAATTACGCATAGTACCTGCATTTAATCTTTTTGGGAAAATACGTCAGTTTACACTGGTAAATACAATCAACTGACTCATTTTTGGAAAATGATTGAAAATTGGTTTGGATGCACGTGGCATAAACATTTTATTTAACCTGGGAGAATTATTTAATATTATAATCTTGTGAACGAATTACATGTTCCTTGTGCGTTCAGTAGCCCGGATCAAGTCCGTGTTAAAGATCAATAGACACACCACAATATTCTTTTGTGCACTGACGGGTGTACGGCTACACCCCGCGCTTAAGTCGTGGCCATTTCGTAAAATGATGCCAAGGATATCCGGGACATGGTCATTAACCCCCCAAAGGCTTTAAGTAACAAGACTGTTTAAACGAGCCGATCAAATTATTCAATTACCCACTCAACGGTGGAGGATTTGATGCCCGATCAAGCGGTATGCTATATACCGTAACCCAAGCCCGTATAGGGAAAATAAGTTAAAAGTATTTACCTGAGCAAAGTATATATCACAATAAGCAAATTGCAAGTAGCTTTTACTGGTCCTCCTAATCTGGAACGAAGGTTTATAATAACCTATTAGAATCCTAACGGGTCTTTAATTAAGCTTAAGCTTAGACCAGCTAGTTTCAAAGATACGGTTCGTACGCACGATTAACCGAAGACCGGATAGAATGTGATTTAGACCCGACAAGTTCAGAGACTTGTTTAATATGGGAATTTCATTCACATTCTGGATTTTGAGATAAAACCGTTAAGGTTTGACCCGTTTCGTCTAATTTATGTAAACTTGTTACATAAACCGAACCGTACACGTAATAAGCGTGACGGGTATTCATGAGAGCTATAGACAGGTTTCCTAAGTTAATTATGCCTCAAATATGTTGTGATTAATCACTGGACCATTAGTGATTAATCTTAAAGTCAACCGTTAATTACGATGGTTTGACTTTTAAGCTAAAACTTAATTTAGAAAGGATTAGCAAACTTACTGAAGTACTAAGCTTGATTGGTGATCACTTGAGAGCAGACTTGAGCTCCAGAAATGATCAGATAGCTTGAAGAAGATGTGAAGAACAATGGTTGCATAACATGCCTTTATATAGTGTTTAATCCACCACAAATCCTTAACACATGTGTCTACAACCCACCACAACTGATCAACACATGTTCCTAGTGCTTAGGGGGTGTCTAGGGGTCAAGAGGAATGTGGAAAATCGATTGGAACCGAGCAGATTGCACTCAGCAGGCAAAAACCCAAGAATTTCGGAACTGGGCATTCCCCCGCGTGTCGCGACGGTTTCCCTCGTGGGCTTCGCGTGTCGCGACGCCCCCCGCGTGTCGTGAAGGTTTCTCCCTCCGGCTTCGCGTGTCGCGACGCCATGTCTGCACAAATCTTAATTTTTGATTTTTGCGATTTGATCCTTGGCTCTTCAAAAATCGATTAGGCACTTGTTTCTTGCATTGTAAACCCTCATAATTGATCTATAAAGGCTTTAAAACATATACCCACTTTGCTAAGTCCCCGGTTAACTTTATTGTTACCCGAAAAGTCCTAACTTTCAACGTTTACGCTTTAACTCTTCGCACACAAATTTGATCATAACTTTCTCATACGACAACGAAACTTTATGAAATTTATATCGTGCATTCTAGTGATCATAATTTACTGTTACAAAGCTTCGGGTTTGCCAAAAGGTCACTCAGAGGTATAACTTAAACATGTTGACACTTTTAGTCCCTGTAGTTTGAAATCTCTCACTTTTAGCTTCGTATGATCCATGATTTATTCGTTTGAAGGTATGAGCATCATGTAGGGTTAATGTACATTATATTTATTCACAGTTGACACTTAGAATACGTATATTCACATACTTTCCATGTTTGTCAACTTTAGTCCTTCTATAATTTTCTTTCACACGTTTTAAACATATGACACGTGTCAACACATTATAGGACGTGAATTTTCGAGGTGTTACATCCTCACCCCCTTAACAATAGGTACATGCTTTCTTCGAAGCTTCTTTACCTGTCGATCTTCAATCGACAAAGGTTTTTCCAAAAATTTTAAGCTCTCATCTATATGCACATCTGTATGCGGTATAACCAGTGATTCGTCAGCGAAACACTTCTTCAGATTGCAGATGTGGAACACATTGTGAATTCCACTGAGCTCTTCAGGCAAGTTTAACTTATAGGCAACTGACCCGACACGTTCGATAACCTCGAAAGGTCCTATGTATCTCGGGCTTAGCTTGCCTTTCTTACCAAACCGCATCACTCCCTTCCAGGGCGATACTTTAAGCAACACTTTATCACCTACTTCGAAGTGAAAAGCTTTACGATTTGGATCAGCGTAACTCTTCTGTCTATCTCGGGCAGCCTTGAGACGGTCACGAATTTGGACAATCTTGTCCGTCGTTTCAAAGACTATCTCTGGTCCTGATAATTGGACATCTCCAACTTCCGCCCAACAAACGGGCGATCTACACTTTCTACCATATAATGCTTCAAAAGGCGCAGCCTTTATGCTGGTGTGGTAGCTATTGTTGTAGGAGAATTCGATTAATGGTAAGTTCTTATCCCAACTACCACCCAAATCGATCGCACATGCACGTAGCATATCTTCCAACGTTTGAATAGTACGCTCACTCTGACCGTCAGTCTGAGGATGATAAGCTGTACTAAAATTCAAGCGTGTGCCCAAAGATTGTTGGAAACTCTTCCAAAAATGTGACGTGTACCTAGTATCTCTATCAGAGATAATAGACACAGGTATGCCATGTAAGGCTACAATCTTATCAACGTGTAACTGGGCTAACATGTCGGAGCTATAAGTCTCCTTGATGGGTAAGAAATGTGCTGACTTAGTCAGTCTATCAACTATAACCCATATTGTATCATTTCCCTTCCTTGTCTTGGGTAACTTGGTAATAAAATCCATAGTTACCATTTCCCACTTCCAAGTAGGAAGTTCAGGCTGTTGTAGCAAACCTGACGGTTTTTGATGCTCGGCTTTGACTTGGGCACATGTCAAGCATTTAGCTACATGAGTGGCTACAGACTTCTTCAAGCCTATCCACCAATAATTTGCCTTCAGATCCTGGTACATCTTATCAGCTCCAAGATGAACGGAGTATTTGGAACTGTGGGCTTCCTGGAGGATAACATCACGAAGTCCCCCATAAATTGGAACCCATATTCGTCCATTCAATCTTAAAATTCCGTCCTTGCTAAGAGTTAACTGCTCCTCAATTACTCCTAATTTTTCATTAGGATAGTTAGCTTCCAACATGCTTCCTTCTGTGCAGCTAACAACCTTTCCATCAAATTATTCTTTATCTCCATGCGCTTGGCATTGATTCGGATGGGCTTCATCCTTTCCTTTCGACTCAAAGCATCGGCGACTACATTCGCCTTGCCGGGATGGTACTTGATTTCACAATCATAATCATTCAAGGTCTCCATCCAACGGCGTTGCCTCATGTTTAACTCTTCTGATTAAACAGGTGCTGGAGGCTCTTGTGATCAGAATAGATCACACACTTAATTCCATAAAGATAATGCCTCCACAGTTTTAGTGAGAATACAACGGCACCCAACTCCAAGTCATGGGTGGTGTAATTTTTTTCGTGCACCTTTAACTATCGTGATGCATAGGCAATAACTTTGCCTTTCTGCATAAGCACACACCCCATGCCAGTGTGCGACGCATCGCAGTAAACCACAAAGTCTTCTATTCCCTCTGGCAATGTCAGTACTGGGGCGTTGCTCAACTTTTGCTTTAAGATATCAAAGGACTCTTGTTGCTTAGGGCCCCAAACGAACTTTACTTTCTTCTTGGTCAAGGAAGTTAGGGGTGCAGCAATCCTTGAAAATTTTTCAATGAAACGCCTGTAATATCCTGCCAATCCCAGGAAGCTACGAATTTCCGTAGGCGTCTTTGGCTCTTGCCAATTCATAACAGCTTCAACTTTAGCGGGATCCACCTGGATACCACGCTCACTGACCACATGTCCAAGAAATTGGACTCCCCGAAGCCAAAATTCGCACTTGGAAAATTTGGCGTAGAGTTTCTCCTGATGCAGGAGTTTGAGAATACATCGAAGGTGTTTCTCATGGTCAGCTTGATTCTTCGAATAGATAAGAATGTCGTCAATGAAGACGATGACGAATTTATCTAAGTACGGCTTGCAAACGCGATTCATGAGATCCATGAACGCAGCCGGTGCATTAGTGAGCCCAAAAGGCATCACTAGGAACTCGTAATGACCATAACGAGTCCTAAATGCAGTTTTATGCACGTCTTCATCTCTAACCTTCAGTTGATGGTAGCCTGACCTCAAATCAATCTTCGAGATATAACTGGCCCCTTGTAATTGATCGAACAAATCGTCGATCCTGGGCAAAGGATATCTATTCTTTATCGTGGCCTTATTAAGCTCACGATAGTCGATGCACAGACGCATCGATCCATCCTTCTTCTTGACAAATAGGACTGGCGCTCCCCAAGGAGACGAACTAGGTTTAATGAAACCCTTGGCTAGCAATTCGTCTAGCTGTGTCCTTAATTCTTTCATCTCTGTGGGCGCCAACCTATAAGGTGCTCTGGCAATTGGTGCTGCTTCGGGGATGATATCAATCCTGAACTCCACTTGCCAATCTGGTGGCAAACCAGGTAGTTCTTCCGGAAAAACTTCTGGGAATTCAGAGATGACTGGGATGTCTTCTATCTTCGGTCTAGGTTCATCAATAATCACCTGTGCCATGTAGATGACACATCCCTTCTTTAAACATTTGGAAGCCTTAAGCATAGTCACCTGCTCAGGCAGTCCATACTGGGTATCTCCCCGAATGGTAAGTGATTCACCAGACGGAGTCTTTATCACTACCTGCTTCTTATTGCAGACAATTTGGGCCTGGTTATGAGATAACCAGTCCATACCCAGAACTATGTCAAAACCGGCCAACTTAAAGGGAAGTAGAGACAGAGGAAAAGAATGGGTCTTAATGGATATAACACATCCATCTAACACAGTTGAGACGGTTTCTATGGTTCCATCTGCTAACTCTACCTCATAATTCACTTTTAAGGCTTTGACAGGTAATTTTAGCAATTCACAAAATTTATGATCTACGAAAGACTTATCAGCGCCTGAATCAAATAGTACTCTAGCATAGACGTCATTTACAAGGAAAGAACCTGTAATAACGTTGTCGTCTAGAACTGCTTCTTTGGCGTCCATTCTGAAGACTCTAGCATTAGTCTTCTTCGCCTCTTCAGGCTTCTTGTTGTACTTAGGGCAGTTGGTTTTAATGTGGCCCTTTTCATTGCAACGGTAGCATGTTGCGTCTTTCATCTTCTTGCATCCAAGGTTTTGTGATCCGTGGACTTGCATATACCACAAGCATAGGTTTTTTACAGAGTCTGAGAGTTCGACTCAAGTCTGCACTTTCCAAAGTGCTGTTTCTTGCAAATTTTGCATTTGGGCTTCTCACCAGAATTATGCCCCTCTTTCCTCGACTCGGATCCTTTCTTGTTGTCACCGTTCTCACGGTGTTTCTTGTTCGATCTTCGTGAACCATCATCTTCACGCTTTCTCTTCTCAGCCTCCTTATTCCTCAGCGATCTCTGCCTGACCGCATCCAAGGTGAGGGACAAGGATATGTCAGCTACGGATCTAAAAGTAGCTGGCCAATAAGCCTTCACGCTTGCCTTGATTTCTGGGGCTAAACCACCGATAAATCGAGCTATTCTTTTTGGTTCCGGGGTTACCAGATAAGGAATCAACCGGGACATCGTGTTGAAGCTCGTTAGGTAAGCTTGACAGTCAAGGTTTGTCATCACCAATGATAGAAAATCAGACTCTATCTTCTCCACCTCATGCTGAGGGCAGTAATTTTCCCTGATAAGGGCAACAAATTGATCCCACGAGATATTGTACAATGGGATTTTTCCGGTGGCTTGAATCAGAGATCTCTACCATGCTAAAGCTTCACCCTTAAAAGACTGCGACACAAACTTGACCACGTCTCTCTCAGCGCATCCGCTGATGTCTACAACAGTATCCATCTCATCCAGCCATGTCATACAGTCAATGGCTCCTTTCTCCCCAGTGAAATCCCGGGGTTTGCAGGAAACGAAATATTTATAAGAGCAACCCTTGTCACGGGGTCCCTTGTTTAGTATAACCTGCTGAGATGGAGCACTGTGGTTCGAGGAGCGTCGGTCATCATCTTTCTTCGAGTCATCCTTCTTGGACGGTGGCTTTGAAGGCTGCGTAGATAGGGTCCTACTACGAGTCCCACTATACTCCTCGTACTGCCTTTCTAAGGCTTGTGTAACTGCGCCGTCTATTATTGCTTTCAACTCAGCACCCGTTAAATTAATTCGGGCCTTCTCGTTATCCTCCACTGGATGACTATTACCCTCGTCTGAGTTAGCCATTTCAATTGAACTGTTGCAGAAAACAAGGACAATAGTTTATTTGGGAGTTTATTATGGAATTGCCCCTTAGGGTAACTCATTAACCATGGTAAACAGGGACCATATCTGATTAATTTATTAATCATGTTTATTTAGGATTTTAATATAACTTATCCTAATTATAAACAATAACTGTTTTATTCGTGGCACAAAAGGCCTAGTCACATGGACAAATTTAATTTATAAGTTATGATTTCAGAGAATCAAAACATGAAGGTATATTGGCACATTAGGCCTAGTCACAAGGACATTTATAAATTATATGCTAGGATTTCAGAGAATCTAAGCATTTGAGGTTTGAACCTAGTTCATTACCTTTATCTGACAGGGAGTCATAGCTACCACTGTCCTTTGGCCCATATAGAAATGAGCAGGGCCCGTAGGCACGTATTACCACGTATGGTACAAGTATGATCATCTTAATTGATGATTTAACCCATGATTCAGAGATCATTTAATTGGGTTTGGAATCTTTGAAAGATCCTTATATAATAATAATGTGTGTGATTTTAAATGAATCACATCTGCCAGGAGTCTTAACATATTTTCAGATGTTAACAGGGATACGAATCCTTAAAACAGGTCTTACCATCTTGGCCTGGTCTTATAATGACCCGTAGGCTAGGTTTCACACTTTAAGATTCTTATTTAAAAATTTACATAGGCAGGTTAAATTTAAAATGGAATAATTTCGATTTATTTATTTCAGATATAACATTTATGCATATAACAGCAAACATGAAATTTATAAAACAAATATTCCATTAATTTATTACAATATTACACGCTACCCTAAACGGGTCCTTTCAAATAACAAACATACCCACGCAGGGGTTTTAAACAAGTACTTGCCCACGCAGGGGCTTAATAACACACATACCCACGCAGGGGCTTAATAATAAACATAATAGTCCACGCAGGGACCTAAACAATAACATACCCTCGTAGGGGTTTAAAGAAAGATAGACCCACGTAGGGGTCGAAATAAACAACATACATACTGATGCGTGTGAAGTGTTATATATATTAGGTGTATATTTTAAGCCCTTTTTAACACTTATTTTTAGCCAAGTTTTAAATTTATAAAACACGATATTTCACTAACACTAAACACACATATAGGCAAGTGCACCCATCGTTGAGCGTAGTATAGTGTTGGTAAGATACCGAGGTCGTCCAAGGACACAAGAGCTTTTAGTACCGGTTTATCCTCAACGTCTAATCAAAATAAAAAGTTTAGAAAAATGTTTTAAACAAAGAAAAATAAAAACTAACTAAAATGCTGAAAATAAAAATAAAAGAAAAAACAGATAGACAAGATGAATCACTTGGTTCCGACTTGTATCTAGTATAACCTTTGATTATTTCTGCACTTTTGCACATAATTAAGAGATTATCTTAGTTATTGTAGTAGGCCCCTCTTTTGAAGGTGACGTTACCCTCACCCCAGTAGTTTGAGTCAGCAAGGATACAATCCTAAAAGGGTGGATTATTGGAAGATAATGAATTAAGTTATTAATGCAGTATTATGGTAGGCCCCGCTTTTGGCGGTGACGTTACCCTCGGCTAAGTAGTCTGAGTCAGCAGGGATACAGTCCTAAATAGCCGGGTTATAGTATTAATAGTAGTTAACTTATGAGGGGATCAAAGAGTTTGGACCCCCGCCATCCAATACCGTGAAGTATTGAAGGAGGTCCTACTAAATTTGACCCAGGTCCATTGCAGGACCTCTAAACGCTGAACAATGGCAAGACCTTTACCAAACCGTTCCCTTAACCCCCGACCAGGTAGCCAACATACCTCCATATAGACCGTGGAGATATGAATGGTGAAAATCCTTTATTTTATATAGACAGTAAAATAATGCCAAGACACCACGGACAAACGATAAGGAAAGATCACCTTCAACATAAGTAACTAGTTATTAAAGTCATTAATACAAAACCAAATAAAAAGTGCAAAAGATTAGAAATAAAAAGTATTATACTAGACACTTTGTCTTCACCAAGTGATGTAAGAGACTTAGGCAAACATGGCCTTGATTGTCAAGAACTCTTACGATCAATCTTGGATCCCGAGACGACTCACACACTCTACGATGGACAATGGATGATGGTGGTGGATAATGGTGTTGTGATGGTGGTGGGTGGTGGATGAAGTGTGAGAGAGGTGGTGTGCCAAGGGATGAGTTGAAATGAAACCAAGCACTCCTATTTATAGGCTGAACAGAGAGCTGGGCACGGCCCCGTGTCCGCTGGGCACGGCCCCGTGCCTGTCTGACACTCTCTCTCCTCATTAATTGTAATTCGCAATTACAATTAATGCACCTGCTGTACTTTCGACACGCCCCCGTGTCCGCTGGACACGGCCCGTGGTGGGCAATAGAAGCTTCTATAGGTTTGTCTTTTCTGCTGCTTCTTGGGCACGGCCCCGTGCTGGCTGAGCACGGGGCGTGTTCAGTCTTCTGCCTTCTCTATTTTGCTTTGGAAGGTGCCGTTGAGGGGTCGGGCAGTCCACTTATGTTCCTTTCCTTGTATTTATGTTGGAATTAGCTGTCTTTTTGCTTCTTTTGTGTTTTTGAGCTCATTTAATCCTGAAAATACAAAAGGAAGACAAAAACACTCTTTTTCCAATATTAGTACTTAAAAAGGGTTAGTTTTATGCCTTATTTGATGTAATTTATATGTTGCGTTTTACACACATCAAATACCCCCACACTTGAACTTTTGCTTGTCCTCAAGCAAAACTCTTTAATATGTGGCTTACACTCCCAAATGGAATAGGTAGAAGAGAAGGTTTTGGGCTTGTCGTAGAGTGTCGGGATGTCCAAGATCTTTTTGGGTTTTATTTTTATCTATTTACAATCCTATTCGTAATGATTTATTTAGAACGTTTCATAGGAGAAATTACTTATTTGGGCATAACATGCCTTTTTAAAATTCCATCTATATACAAGTTCACATACCTCACGGGAGAAATCACTCACACTCGGCCGAAGGTGTATTTTTAGTGAATCACTCGAGAGCGGCATGGAACTTATTCCTACCATAAGCTTGCCAAGCAATCAATCCTCCTCCTTTTTAACTTTTATACCTTTGTAAATATCAAGAGGACTTTGTGGGTTAAGGGTTAGGCTTGGGTTAAAGGTAGGTGGTTGGGATAGTGGTTAGTGGTTAGTAGAAAAAGGCGAAAAGCGTAACAAGTGTCGGTTTTCGTAAGACTTTCTATTTTTTTGTAACTTTTTATTTTGATGAAGCTTTTATTCAAACAAAGTTATTTTTGATGAACTTGTTTGTTTATTTTCTTTTTTTTTTTTTGCTTCATCAACAACACATTTTTTTTTTTACGAAAAACCGAACTTGTTACTAAAACAAAGGGTTAAAAATAAAAAGTTTTGGTGGGTAAAAGGGTTTTTGGTTTGGGTGATGAAATGAATAGGTTTAGGCTCAAATGGGCTAACTATGGGGATTTTTGGGTAGGTGGTAAAAGAAAAAGAAAAATAATGGTGTAGAAATAAAAAGGGGTTAGTCCTAATGCCTCCATCATTTACTTACTCGGGTTTAAGTTGATAAGGACCGGGAATGTATCGTCATGGCAAGTTCTAGAGTTGTAAGAACCAAGCGGCTATTCACACAAGAAACGAAAAATGAGCATTTAGTCTAATGATATGTAATTGTATGCTCAATAAAGGCTCAAAACTCACTTTTGTGGGAATGGGTTTTTATGTGATCAAGTATATATAATCAAATTTTAACTAAGTTTGGCATGCCTTTTCATAATTTTCTTATGTTGGTTCTTTTTATCACTACGCTATCGGTTGTAAATTTGTAAAAATATAACCTTTTTGAGAACTTGAATTTCCCGAGTTAAACCTAGACAAGTAAGAAAAATGAAATTTTTGAAAAAAATTTGGGGTGATTAGCGGTTCCAATAGAGTTTTGTGTAAGGCTTGTATTTAGGACTTGCAAAATTCAAGGTTTTAGCATCCCCCCCACACTTAAATTACACATTGTCCTCAATGTGTCCCAAAAATAAATTTTTAGGTTGATTAGATGTGTAAAATGGTGTAAAAAGCAAAAAATTTCTGTTACTGGGCGCTGAACACGGCCCCGTGTTATCCGGGCACGGCCCCGTGTTCAAGTGCCAGTAACAAAATTAGAATAAGAGAAGCAGAAGTCTGGACACGGGGGCGTGTTGGGTGAACACGGCCCGTGTCCAGTTACCTGAACTGGGCGTTTTTCTGCAGGTGGTTCAGCACGGGGCCGTGTTGGTTGGGCACGGCCCGTGTTGAACCTTCTGAAATGGAGAGAATTGTCGGGTTGCCTTGTTCTTGTGCATGAGTTCATTTTTCTCGTTCCCTTTTTCATCCCTTACCACCATGAGTGTGTTTTATTCCTGAAAATTAAAACTAACTAGAAAACATAAAAATTAATCTAAATTAAACTAAGGATAGTTCCGCGGAATGCCTCCGTGGTGCGCCACGTTTATAAGGGTCCTTGGCTAGACCCACTTTATCAGGTGGTTCTGGCTCATCTTCAATTAGGGGGTCGTCATTGCCGAATAGATATTTCATTGATCGCTCAAGATCGACACTCTTTTTAAATGCCCCTAATTGAAGTGGTAGATTGTTGAACTTCCGGTTTTTCAAAGCTTCGTGAGTTTTTACAAATGGTCGTCCCAACACTAGAGGAGCGTCATCGAGGATGACAAAGTCGGTCGGGATTACCATCTGATTTGTTTGAACCAATACATCCTCAACTATACCGATTGATTTTATTACTTTCCGATTGGATAGAAAAATGGGTATTTGAAGTGGAGAAAAATCACTAATACTTAATTTTTCGAAAATGCAGTTAGGCATTATGTTAACACAAAGATCTTTATCGATTGTAACGTTACTAATAAACGAATTTTGAAAGAAACATGGAACCGGTGTAATGTTAATTTCAAATGGGTCTTCTTTTATTAGTGACGTTTGATCATTAGTTAACTTAACACTTACCGTTTCGTCAATTTTAGCGTTAGTGTTTAACTCTTTTAAAAACTTAGCATGAGTGGGCACTAAACAATGATTTTCGAAAGAAGGTGACAAGAGATTAATTTCTTCAAAATTAGACTCTTCTTGAATTTTAACGTTGTCGGACTCACCTTTTTCGTTGTTTAACTCATGTGTCGGTTTTTCACTTATTTGTTCTTCCATTTTTACACTTTCAGTTATCTCTTCCTTTTTTAATTCTTCTCTTGCGCGGGACTCCTCTTCCCTTGCGCGAGCTTCTTTTATAAATCAATCGATAACTCTAATGTGTTCTAGTATCCTATCGGTCACTTCGGTTATAGAAAAAGAATCGGGATTTTCTAAGCTTGAATCCGGTTGTTCGACCCTTTGTTCCTCATAATACCCATATGAAGGCGATGGTTCGCACCATTGTTCTTCATTGTAAGCATATGATGGATAAGGTTCGTAGTTTTGTTCTTCATAATACTCATATGAGGTGGGTTGTTCACGCCATGGTTCCTCATAGTAAGTATACGAAGGTGGTGGCTCATATCTTGGTTCCTCAAAGTATGAGTTTGAAGGCTCATACCTTGGTTCATCAAAATATGAGTATGAGGGAGGAGGTTCATACCTTTGGTCTTCATAGGATGTGTATGAAGTTGATGGCTCGTACCTGGGCTCCTCATAGTAGGTGTATGAATTGGATGGTTGATATGAGCGATTATTTTGAACCGATCGTGCGTTACGACAATTAGTGCAATAATTACCCTTATAATCATCCTCCTCATAGGTGTAGTTGTAACCTCCTGAGTATTGATCCATAAGAATCACTCAGCAGACCACAACTGAGTCTCAAGATCAGAAAACAAAAATAAAAACGGAAACAGAGGCTGGACACGGCCCCGTGTTCAGTGGACACGGCCCCGTGTTCAGGATCTGTATCTGGGCGTTTTAATTAAATTTACTGATTTCGTTGAGCACGGGGCGTGTTCAGTGAGCATGGCCCGTGTTCAAGCTTCTGTTACTGGGTGTTTTATGAAAAATATGCAGCACGGCCCCGTGTTCAGCGAGCACGGCCCGTGTTCAACCTACTGTAAATGCAAAACTAAACTAAAATGCAGAAAAATGTGGGCCCATTTTGAAAAGGTTTTGAAAAACTGATTAGGCCGTCGATTTTAAGCTTTCCTAAAATCCTTGTGTCCCCGGCAACGACGCCAAAAACTTGATGCGTGTGAAGTGTTATATATATATTAGGTGTATATTTTAAGCCCTTTTTAACACTTATTTTTAGCCAGGTTTTAAATTTATAAAACACGATATTTCACTAACACTAAACACACATATGGGCAAGTGCACCCATCGTTGAGCGTAGTATAGTGTTGGTAAGATACCGAAGTCGTCCAAGGACACAAGAGCTTTTAGTACCGGTTTATCCTCAACGTCTAATCAAAATAAAAAGTTTAGAAAAATGTTTTAAACAAAGAAAAATAAAAACTAACTAAAATGCTGAAAATAAAAATAAAAGAAAAAACAGATAGACAAGATGAATCACTTGGTTCCGACTCGTATCTAGTATAACCTTTGATTATTTCCGCACTTTTGCACATAATTAAGAGATTATCTTAGTTATTGTAGTAGGCCCCTCTTTTGAAGGTGACGTTACCCTCACCCCAGTAGTTTGAGTCAGCAAGGATACAATCCTAAAAGGGTGGATTATTGGAAGATAATGAATTAAGTTATTAATGCAGTATTATGGTAGGCCCCGCTTTTGGCGGCGACGTTACCCTCGGCTAAGTAGTCTGAGTCAGCAGGGATATAGTCCTAAATAGCCGGGTTATAGTATTAATAGTAGTTAACTTATGAGGGGATCAAAGAGTTTGGACCCCCGCCATCCAATACCGTGAAGTATTGAAGGAGGTCCTACTAAATTTGACCCAGGTCCATTGCAGGACCTCTAAACGCTGAACAATGGCAAGACCTTTACCAAACCGTTCCCTTAACCCCCGACCAGGTAGCCAACATACCTCCATATAGACCGTGGAGATATGAATGGTGAAAATCCTTTATTTTATATAGACAGTAAAATAATGCCAAGACACCACGGACAAACGATAAGGAAAGATCACCTTCAACATAAGTAACTAGTTATTAAAGTCATTAATACAAAACCAAATAAAAAGTGCAAAAGATTAGAAATAAAAAGTATTATACTAGACACTTTGTCTTCACCAAGTGATGTAAGAGACTTAGGCAAACATGGCCTTGATTGTCAAGAACTCTTACGATCAATCTTGGATCCCGAGACGACTCACACACTCTACGATGGACAATGGATGATGGTGGTGGATGATGGTGTTGTGATGGTGGTGGGTGGTGGATGAAGTGTGAGAGAGGTGGTGTGCCAAGGGATGAGTTGAAATGAAACCAAGCACTCCTATTTATAGGCTGAACAGAGAGCTGGGCACGGCCCCGTGTCCGTTGGGCACGGCCCCGTGCCTGTCTAACACTCTCTCTCCTCATTAATTGTAATTCGCAATTACAATTAATGCGCCTGTTGTACTTTCGACACGCCCCCGTGTCCGCTGGACACGGCCCGTGGTGGGCAATAGAAGCTTCTATAGGTTTGTCTTTTCTGCTGCTTCTTGGGCACGGCCCCGTGCTGGCTGAGCACGGGGCGTGTTCAGTCTTCTGCCTTCTCTATTTTGCTTTGGAAGGTGCCGTTGAGGGTTCGGGCAGTCCACTTATGTTCCTTTCCTTGTATTTATGTTGGAATTAGCTGTCTTTTTGCTTCTTTTGTGTTTTTGAGCTCATTTAATCCTGAAAATACAAAAGGAAGACAAAAACACTCTTTTTCCAATATTAGTACTTAAAAAGGGTTAGTTTTATGCCTTATTTGATGTAATTTATATGTTGCGTTTTACACACATCAATACCCACGTAGGGGTTTAAAGAAAGATAGACCCACGTAGGGGTCGAAATAAACAACATGCATACCCACGTAGGGGCTTAACAACAAATGGAAAGATTCAATGATCCTTCTTGTTCTTCCCTTTGATCAAGCTTGCCAATCCTTGGAAGAAGCTCTGTCTCTCCCTACGGTCACGGTGGAAACCTCGCTCTACTTCATCCAACCTTTGTAGGATTTCCTCCATTTCTGGGGGAGAAAACCGTGGCTGCTACGATTGTGTCCGGATAATAGGTCGAGGAGGTATCTGGTATCCCTGAGTCGGGTAACCTACTCCCCATGGAGCTCCGTATGGTCCCTCCTGATGAAGAGCGTTATAATTAGCCGCTACCATGTAAGGGTCGGCCTCTGCGTAACCGTAGTTGTGGTGAACTAGCGGCTCGAACGGATTGTATGCCATAGAACCCGTATATGCTGGAATTGGGTTGTCAAAACCCATCGGTGGCGGCTGCGGTACAGCTGGGTTAGAGGGTCCACCCATTTGTGGGTCCTCCTGGTGTGGCGGATAGTGGCTGCCACTGGATTGACGTGGGGAACTGAAATGGAAATCCCCTGCTCGTGACGACATGCGCGCACCGGTTCTCCTTCGCCTCGGCGGTTGCGGAGGTGTCGGCTGCACTGGCGGCGGTGGAGGCGGTGGCGTAACTGCCACGAATCTGGAATCCTCGGAGGGATCCTGTTGTTGCTGCGGCTGCTGCTGCTGAGGCGACGAATGGTGAGGAGGTGTATAGTACCATTTGTGCCGGGTGAACATAGCTTGGAAGCTATCTGGACCAACATAGGGTGATCCGTGGAATGAAGATCCGTCGGAGATCTAGATGGGATGATTTGGCGTACCACTAGCAGGTTCGACGGGATCCGTGTCCTCGTCCA
Organism: Helianthus tuberosus; assembly: GCA_030545235.1. NCBI lineage: Eukaryota > Viridiplantae > Streptophyta > Magnoliopsida > Asterales > Asteraceae > Helianthus > Helianthus tuberosus. The sequence continues at coordinate 158,564,491 of CM060353.1, read as the reverse complement.
TGTCATCCGCATGATCTCCAGAGAAGTGGTCATCTGGCCCCAGTGGGTTAAAACCCACGGGTTCTTGGATGTAATTGGCCGGGTCAAACCGGCCCCTGAAAGCAGGTGTGGGGTCCCCGAAAGAATGATGCGATAAAGATCGCTGTAATGGTATGTAGGAGGGTTGGGGGTTGTTGGGCTCGTTTTCCGAGTATGGCCCATATGAGTTATGCACTGGGGGCGTTGAGCTGTGTGAGACCGACCGTCTGGCTGGTTCAAACAAGTTCCTCCTGTTCTGCCGAGGGTCGTCACTCTCGGTAGTAGACGGAGCTCGCACATGTGATGGTCCTGCCTCGTTGTCATTGGGGGCGGTAATCGGCCCCTTGCCTCGTCCTCTCCTTCGGAAGAATCTTGGCGGCATTTTTAATTCCTGTCAATATATCATGAGATAACAATAACAACATATAAAAATTAAAGGACAAAACAAAAACCAAACAAGGTAGAATTTGTCTTATGTTATATGTCTAGACTCGAAAGTTTAGAAATGTGCACTTGTGTTATTGAGATTAAACACAAAAGGCTAGTGTTTAATTCACATTCACTCAATATTGGCTCTGATACCAACCTGTCACACCCTGATTTCCACGTGTCACCGGTGGGCCCGGTGGGGAGTATCGTGACGTGGTTGGCAACATAATAGTCAAACAACACAATATTTAATATGCACAGCGGAAGCAATTTTAAAAGATATAATACAACCGAATTTAATATTGTAATGTCAAATGTCACAATATTCGGATGTTTATCCACAGATGGATCGATAACAAAATGTAACAATAGTTCAACAGACTTCAGGCATCTTAAGATTGCGAGACTTCTAATGATGCTAAGGAGAAATCCCAGCCAACTACGCATAGTACCTGCATTTAATCTTTTTGGGAAAATACGTCAGTTTACATTGATAAATACAATCAACTGACTCATTTTTGGAAAATGATTGAAAATTGGTTTGGATGCACGTGGCATAAACATTTTATTTAACTTGGGAGAATTATTTAATATTATAATCTTGTGAACGAATTATATGTTCCTTGTGCGTTCAGTAGCCCGGATCAAGTCCGGGTTAAAGATCAATAGACACACCACAATATTCTTTTGTGCACTGACGGGTGTACGCCTACACCCCGCGCTTAAGTCGTGGCCATTTCGTAAAATGATGCCAAGGATATCCGGGACATGGTCATTAACCCCCCAAAGGCTTTAAGTAACAAGACTGTTTAAACGAGCCGATCAAATTATTCAATTACCCACTCAACAGTGGAGGATTTGATGCCCGATCAAGCGGTATGCTATATCCCGTAACCCAAGCCCGTATAGGGAAAATAAGTTAAAAGTATTTACCTGAGCAAAGTATATATCACAATAAGCAAATTGAAAGTAGCTTTTACTGGTCCTCCTAATCTGGAACGAAGGTTTATAATAACCTATTAGAATCCTAACGGGTCTTTAATTAAGCTTAAGCTTAGACCGGCTAGTTTCAAAGATACGGTTCGTACGCACGATTAAGCGAAGACCGGATAGAATGTGATTTAGACCCGACAAGTTCAGAGACTTTTTTAATATGGGAATTTCATTCACATTCTGTATTTTGAGATAAAACCGTTAAGGTTTGACCCGTTTCGTCTAATTTATGTAAACTTGTTACATAAACCGAACCGTACGCGTAATAAGCGTGACGGGTATTCATGAGAGCTATAGACAGGTTTCCTAAGTTAATTATGCCTCAAATATGTTGTGACATCAGTAAGATGTCTTTCATTATGCCCGAAACGTGTTTAAACACAAACTAGGCCCCGTAGGGGTAGTTTGGTCATTTAAAAGTTTATAAAAGAGTTTAAGTAACAAGCTGAGTTACAGGTCTGATGTAATTAGCAAATATACTCAATTTACTAAGTTATATCAGTAGGATAAAATATATATCTGAAATTTATCAATTATAACCAAACTATGCCCCGTAGGGGTATTTTGGTAATTTCACATAAGCCGAAAAGCTCAAAACTGAAGTCTGAATTAATCAACTTTTGCTTACTGTTAAAATATCATAATTTGCCTATAATATCAGTAGCAAAAGGGTTGGAGTCGTTTAGATGTGTAAAACTCATTTTATGGCCCGTAAGGGCAAAACCGACAATTACCGGACTAAGCCTACGACTACTAGTTATGCTCAGCCTAAAATTAATTAAAAATCTTTAAAAATACCAAAATAATATATTACATCAGTGGGTAAAGATTTGGATATCAAAAAGTAGGCTTAACTAGGCTATACGCTAATTACACCATTTAATTAACATAAAGCTTTCATTTTGCGATAATGAGCATAACTCTTAATCTACAAATCAAACTGATGTCAAACTTTGCATACAAGTTTATATATCAGTAATTAAAGTTTCTACTCTTTTACATTTCCAAAAATCACGTTTTAAAGTAATAAGGGCATAATGGTCAACATATGAGCAATTAACGGAATCATGCATATTAATTGGATAACTAATGATCCGAGGTGTATAATCACAGAGGGTTATACTAGCATGTAACCTGGTCCAAATAAAGCTCTAAGGCATTTCTAAAACATACCATAACGGGTCAGAACTGAAAGTCAAAGTATAAGTCAAACTATGCGACTTTCGGTTCCGAACCGGGTCTAATCAGGAAATTGTCGGGTTGAACATGTTTAGACATGTCCTTACACTAATTACCAAGTTATATTAATGATCAAACAGGTTATATGTGTTCTACATTGCTAATCATGCATAAATCGCATTTTAAACTTTCTGTTGACTTTTTAATTACACGTTTGACCCGACATTTGACCTAGTTAGAGTGGGAATCAGGGGGAACCCTTTTGAGGTTTTATTACCCACATAATTACCTACTTAAAGGTACTTTTGATTCGAATAATCACTGGACCATTAGTGATTAATCTTAAAGTCAACCGTTAATTACGACGGTTTGACTTTTAAGCTAAAACTTAATTTAGAAAGGATTAGCAAACTTACTGAAGTACTAAGCTTGATTGGTGATCAGTTGAGAGACTTGAGCTCCAGAAATGATCAGATAGCTTGAAGAAGATGTGAAGAACAATGGTTGCATAACATGCCTTTATATAGTGTTTAATCCACCACAAATCCTTGACACATGTGTCTACAACCCACCACAACTGATCAACACATGTTCCTAGTGCTTAGGGGGTGTCTAGGGGTCAAGAGGAATGTGGAAAATCGATTGGAACCGAGCAGATTGCACTCAGCAGGCAAAAACCCAAGAATTTCGGAACTGGGCATTCCCCCACGTGTCGCGATGGTTTCCCTCGTGGGCTTCGCGTGTCGCGACGCCCCCCGCGTGTCGCGAAGGTTTCTCCCTCCGGCTTCGCGTGTCGCGACGCCATGTCTGCACAAATCTTAATTTTTGATTTTTGCGATTTGATCCTTGGCTCTTCAAAAATCGATTAGGCACTTGTTTCTTGCATTGTAAACCCTCATAATTGATCTATAAAGGCTTTAAAACATATACCCACTTTGCTAAGTCCCCGGTTAACTTTATTGTTACCCGAAAAGTCCTAACTTTCAACGTTTACGCTTTAACTCTTCGCACACTAATTTGATCATAACTTTCTCATACGACAACGAAACTTTATGAAATTTATATCGTGCATTCTAGTGATCATAATTTACAGTTACAAAGCTTTGGGTTTGCCAAAAGGTCACTCAGAGGTATAACTTAAACATGTTGACACTTTTAGTCCCTGTAGTTTGAAATCTCTCACTTTTAGCTTCGTATGATCCATGATTTATTCTTTTGAAGGTATGAGCATCATGTAGGGTTAATGTACATTATATTTATTCACAGTTGACACTTAGAATACGTATATTCACATACTTTCCATGTTTGTCAACTTTAGTCCTTCTATAATTTTCTTTCACACGTTTTAAACATATGACACGTGTCAACACATTATAGGACGTGAATTTTTGAGGTGTTACACATAGCTTGTACTAGTTACGTATGAATCAAGGTATACATAAATTTTGAAAATAAGATTGTGTGTGTAATGAAATGTTGCATGTAAGCATGTTTGCGTTCCAAATAGTATAAGACCAGCGTAAGCGAATCCCTCGGGTTTCACTCGCATACAAGCGCGTGTGTATAAATTTTGAGTAAAAAGCATGAGCATAGTATAAGTTTAAATACGAATACGTATGTGAGCATAAACACAAAACGTATGACAAGAGTGTGAGCATAAGTATAAGCATAACGTGTATGAAGGTGAGTATAAAATGTGAATACAACCATGTGTATGAGTATAAATACAAAGCGTATGAGTATGAATACGAGTATAAGTGTGAACATAAGATGTATGAGCGTAAATGTGAACGTGAATATAGGTGTAAAACATGAAGGTTTAAGTATGAATAAAATATATGTGTATGAATATATGTGTAAACAAAGTTGTACAAGTGTAAATGAAAACATAAAATGTCTGAATCATGAATATGAGTGTAGTATAAACATGAATGTAAGTACAACGTAAATGTATAATTGTGAGTGTATGTATGAACGTAAAACGTATGAATTTTGAATCATGAGTATAACAAAATGCGTAAGTGTGAACATAAGTGAAGGCATAAAATGTATAAGTATGGATGTAGGAAATAATGATTTTGTTTATAGTATACACCGAAACTCATGAGTTCATGCGCGTAAATAATTAAAAGTTTGGAGTATGAAAGAAACAAGGAACGAGTGACACGCGTGAGATCTTTGTGCGATATTGTCTAAAAACGTGTAAAATGGTATGCATAAATAGGTGTTTGCGCAAAACGTGGAGTTAAAATAGATTGAATTGTCACGAAATATAGACTCTAGTTATGAATGTAAAGAGAGTATAAAACATCTATTGGTTATGTGGAAAGTACTTTGTAAAGGAATGGAAATGCTACTGCGTTTTTAAAAGAGTTTACATAAGTTGAAAATTTATCGGTTCTTATGAAGTTTCCTTGCCCACATGTTTTGAATTTAATTGTCGTATCGAGTGAGGTTTTGAAAAAGTTCTAGAGATTAATAAGTTTGCATCGTTTTAAGTAACTTTGTGTTAGAAAATTTTGAAACTTACAGCTTCTTGTGAAAAAGTTGATCCTTAGAAAAGGAATTTGGTACATGAACTTAGTGATTGTTGAAAGATGTTTTATTGGTTTTGAAAAGGAATTTTAGTAAATGATTAAATAATATTGGTAATATTTTATAGGTGTGTGCGAAAAAATTGATTTGATTCTCAATTGAGAATGGCAATCTCTAGTTTAATGGTGTGAGAGGAGCGTGTTTCAATGTTTACGTTGATTGATGAATTTGTGGGCAACGGATTTATTAGACCGACTAGACTGACAAGTAGTATTTCGTGAAATTTTGAAAATCGAGGAACACGCGTTTATGGTAACATTTAAAATTTTTGTGTATGCGAGTGATATGAAAATAGATTATAGAATAAGAGGTACGTTTAAATAAATGAAGCATTTTGAAATACATGATAAATGATTTAGGTATAAACATGATCGTGTTTACATAATATAGCCTATTAAAAGAAAGCATTGGTAACGATCACTTAGGTAAGGGAATCACCCTAATCCGTTGGTGAGGTCGTTGTAAGATGAGAAAAGAAGCGGAGTTAATCGTCAAGGTAAGGAAATCACTCATATCTCGATGATATGTCTCTGCTCGTTACAAAAGTGTAATTAAAATTACGTGAAATCATGCATGCTAATAATGTATAATCGTATGAAAAGTAAGAGTATGATGTGTGCGCAAAATGAAATCTCGAAAAATTATTCAAATTTGTCAAAAGATCGAAAATAATAAAGCGTAAGCTCGAATAAAACTTGGATGGTTCCAAATGGAACATTGACTAACCAAAGTGGTCGAAAGATCTTTTGAAATTGAGAAACATGCTTTGGCCTAATAGGTGGAATACTCTCGCCGATATCTCGGCTAATGGTACTCACCCTTCCAGTTACTACATGTTCCCAATCCATCGAAAATTCGAGACTTGGCGGGACTTCTGAAAATCAAGGAGCGGAACTAGTCGACAAGGTGCGGGTTTCACCCCTAACTTGACGATTTCGTAACCTAAGTGTGGTTGGCACTCGTTGAGTCAAAATTTAATTTCGACACCTTGACGAAGGTCCACTGGAATTTGAAATGGAAATTCTCCATCAAGGTGGATGTTTCACTCCTAACTTGGTGGCGAATTTCGCGTAAACATAATAGATGGATTGAGAGTCGTTCACCAAATTGTGGGTTTCGCGCCTATTTTGATGAAGTCGTCTCGTTTGTGTATCACGAGTGGTTTTGAGTTTAGTATAGACGAGTAAAATGCCTTAGGAAGGCGTATGTTTGAAATATTAAATCAAGTATAACGCATAATTCATTTCAAAAAAATTAACACATAGGATACGTTTTCAAGAAGTTAACTCATAAGCAACATTTCAAGAATAGCACGTAAAGATGTTTCATACAAGTAGCATGTGAAGAAAATATGGTCGAATCTGGTGCTTAACTATAGACTAGGTCAAAAGCATGGCAATTTTCCTAATTCCCTATAGTTATGGCTCTGATACCAATCTGTCACACCCCAACCAATGGCGGAAATATCAGGATGAGACGAAGTGTGAAGATTGCTAGAGACTTCATAACACTATTTGCGTCAATATTTAATAAACCGATTTCATTTCATAAACTAAATTGTCAACAATACAAGGAAAATCAAATAACAACAAGTTCAAAAGAAATACATAACAACATAATCAAAATTGATACAACATTTAAACCTAAACGTCTATGTGTGTATCTAGGCGTCAATGCTACTTCATTTCATAGCATCATCATCATCAACCTGTAACATGTTAAAATAAAGTTCAATGCAAAAGCAAAGGCGAGTACACAAGGTTTAAATAGTATAGCATAAGTATAAAGCATTTTACTCGAATCCACATGGCAATTTGTATACAAGGTAACTAGCATGCATAACATTACGTCTAAACCCAAAGTGTCCACTAGTATTTAGCATCCCTCGCCACAAAGTGGCGAGACCGTATAGTATATTGACTTAACAAACCCCCGTCGGGTGGTGTGCTACTCCTATAGCGAGGGTATAACATAGTAATGGCATAAAGCATGCATTATCTAGCATAACAAGTAGCATGTATATCGGATTGAGTTCACAAAGTACGTTTAAGTGTGTGTAAGTGTAATTGTTGTATGGTAACATGTTACAAACCAAAAGTGGTTTAAAATGTAAATGGGTCAAGTGTACTCACATAATTGCTAAGTCTTCCGATTATCCAAACGTTGACGAGTGTGCGAGATTAGAAGGATGGAACACCGAGGTCTCCCTATATGGGCAAACGAAGGTGTATGAGTGATCGGAACTATGACGGAGGACTTGAATTGGAGTTAGAATGTACGTATATAATTAACACCGTTTATGAAAGAAAACTCTAAATTGATTTCATAAAAAGGGTTGTAGGTGTATTGTCAAAATAATGAATATATATATATATATATATATATTTGACGAAAAGCATATTTGGTATATATGTATTTATATTTTGGCGAAAGGTATAAGATATATATATATATATATATATATATATATATAGGGAGAAGATCATGCGAGAACCACCTCTTATTGTGAGAACCGCGAGAACCAATGTGAACACACCAAAAATGCCTAAAAATAGCTAAAAATCACACAAAAAATTTTTTTTTGAATTTTTAAATATTTTTTATAAAAAAAATCGCTACTTTTCGAAGCCAAAAAAAAAATTTTATTTAAAATTTTTTTTTTTTTTTTTTGCTTCTAAAAGTAGCGATTTTAACATAAAAAATATTAAAAAATTCAAAAAAAAATTTAGATTTTTTATTTTTATTTTTTTAGATTTTTTAGGTTTTTTTGGGGTTTAGGTTTTTTTTTGGGCGGGGGGGGGGGTGGGGTTAGGTTTTTTTTAGCATTTAGCTTGGGTTTTTTTTTTGGGGGGGGGGGGGGTTAGGTTTTTTTTGGGGGGGGGGGGGTTAGTTTTTTTAGGTTTTTTTAGAGCTATTTTAGGTTGTGTTCACATTGGTTCTCAAGGTTCTCACAATAAGGGTGGTTCTCGCATGAGCCCCTCCCTATATATATATATGTGTGTGTATTTTATATAGTTTATAAAAATTCTAAATTAAATCCATCAAGAGTATTTAAGGAGTATTGTCAAGACTAAATATACCTCATTATTTATTTTGTAACTTCATCTGTCTTGATACGTTCATTAGCGTAGCGAATATATAGCGGTTAAATATATATATATATATATATATATATTGACGAAAAACGGGCAGAGTTTCCTCTTGTTTTTGGACGATCCCGACAACACAAGTTGTCGATATAATCTCAAAACTCAACAATTTTATCAAAACAATAAATATATATATTTACCTATTGTAAGTATGCTTAAAAATATATCAAGTTCGGTTACGTGATGAAAACAATAAATAAATACGGAACAATATAGTTAAATAACGCGTCATTATACCGAGTCGTGTGTTGACTGAGTTTGACCAGAATTGACCGGGTTTGACCGTTTGACCGGGACATCGAACCGAACCTGCTGAACCGAAATAAAAATCAAACCACCCTTCATCGGATTTAAGGAAATTAGTAGTAACCAACTGAAAGAAAAGAAATGAGGGATTACCGATTGAACTCGACTGAACCGGATCTGAACCAATCGATCTGAATCTGAACCGAGTCGCGTCAGTCGAAACAAACCGAGAACCAAATCTGAATCGGAACTAAGCTGAGCCAAGACCCGAACCAAACTGATGTCAAAACACGAACCAGACTCGACCCGACCCCCACCCGGAGCTCGCCTGACTTCACCCGAGTGAACGGAAACTCGGAACCACGTACCAGAATCCGCGTCTGAGCTGATACGAGAGCCGAAACCACCAAATCAAAACTGAGATTAAGTTTGAAGCTAGAATATAACCTGAACCACACCGGAATTACCCGAATCGTTTGATAGCCGAGCCGAACCAGCCGACCTGAACCGCGCCGCCGTAGATGATGTCGGAGCTGCCGTCATCATCGTCGCTGTTGTTCTCGATCTCCTTCTCATCTCGCTATCTCTCGCTCTCTCGTTCTCCTTTGCCGTCGCCGCCGTACGCCACCGCACGCCGCCACCCGACAGTGGTGGCCGTCGTTTTAATTGGAGAGGGTAACAGGTGAGTGTATTGTGATTCTACAGTTTGAAGAAGAAGGAGTGTAAGGGTGTGTTGTGTTGTCTGCACCTGAAAATTGAGAGAGAAGGGTAAAGAGGGTGTTAGACTGAGTTAGTGTTTTTGTTTGTGTATGAAGAGAATGCAAGGAAGAGGGTATTTGTGTTTTGTGGGTTCTTGAGTTAGCAGACAAAGAAGGAACAGGAGGTAAAAATATGTTGTGCGGCTGATAAAAATGAAAGGGTAATTAGGGTTACTAGGCTCATATACATAGGGTTTATTTAGTTAGTGGGCTTTGGGCTTGGGCCAAGGCCCACAAGTCCGCTCTCCATAATTAGAACGGCCTGTAAGATCCTACGAGACCCGTTTTTGCAACCCAAACGCTCCGTAATGTCGTAAACTAAAGTTTAGATAAAATAATAATAATAATAATAATAATACTAAATAAATAAATAAAAAGCGAACACGTATTTCCTAAATATCTATAAATGCGGGAATACGGGGCGTTACAATCCAACATGTCCCTTGTGCCGGAGTCATGTTTCTCGACCAATTTGTCTCGAGTTAAAGGCATACTTGTTAAAGCTCAAGGATGATATGGTCTCCTACTGCAACAATGCTGTTGACAATGTGGCTACCTCCATTGGAGATTGTGACGACTCCTGAACATGCTAATTCATATGTTACAATTATTTCATTTATTCATTGTAAACTAAAATACATAAACTAGTTGATGACCTCGCACACTTCATTGCAGATATGCTATTTTTAATGGATGAACAATGTAAAGAGTAATTTAGTTTATTCATATAGTCCGTAACAAATCAATGGTTTATTAGTTTCATTTGTGTTTTTTGTTGTCCCATGTCTACTTTTTAAGTTTTTTTATACATGTAAAACATGATTTTATTTTTGAGTCGCATGATATAACTTTTGTATAATAAAACCATTGTAAATATTACTATACCGACTCCATTCATTAAGTTAGCGTTATTTCAAATACAACTCTTTTTCAAATAAAAATTATATATACTTCATGAACAGAGTTGTCTTGACTTTTTTAAGTTTCAATTAACAGTTGTCTTGACTTTCTTTTTTAAATTCTAAGTTTTTAGTTTTAGTTACACACCTTATACTACAAATAATATATGTTTTTAATCAAATAGTTTTTTATTACTTTCGTTCGTTAGTTTTTTTGTTTATAAAAACCAAATACGTGGTTGTGCTAATTTTTTTCTTTACATTCCGATATAAATTTTATGTAAAACGGAGTTGTATTCGAAATAATGGGGTAAATTACACTTTACTTCCTTTATGTTTATACCGGATTGCAATGGATGCACTTTAACTTCAATGGATGCACTTTAACTTCAATAATGGGGTAAATTACACTTTACGTCCTTTATGCTTGAAGCTTTTGGTTGAATGCTCCTACTAGTAGCGTTTAGAAAGAGCTACAAGTTGTTAGGGAAACAATGACTATTTTAACCTCTAAAGATAATGAACTTTTAAATGTACAAGCTTTTAAATTTTTAGTTATGTCTATTTTGGTCATTTTATACATTTTATTAAAAGATCCAGCTACTCTACCAAACACCAAATATATCTAAAAAGCTACAGCTACTAGCTACCAGCTTCCAGCCACCAGCTACTTTTGCCAAACATACCCTTAGTTCGTCACCATACCAGTATTTCGAAAAAAACTCTTATTTCAAATTAAATTTATATCAGCATGGCAAGAAAACAATTAAAAGAAACTGCGTATCACGACTTTAATCTATATGACTGTTGGTATCACTGATATAATAGTGTTCGATTGGTGTAAAACAAGTTTCAATATCTTTTTGGTATATCACAACTTTAGTTTTTATGTTTTCTCTTTCAGTTGCTATAGCGAGTGTCGGTACCATAATGAAACAAACCAGTAACACTAAATTCCTGTTAAGATCTGAGTTTGATATATGCAAACTAATATTGATTATCACAATACAATTCACAAATAGAGAGATATTATCATTAACTGTTTTTCTATTGATTCAAATACTCAAAAGTTTTACAGCAATGATTTTACAGTCTCCCCCTCAGCCGATCACTCACTAGAGCTATTCGTACAAAAGAGAATGTGTGTGAAGTGATGAATAGATCACTAACAGGTGTGATCTATTTATACAAGTACTAAAGCTATGTTCGTGATGTGATGTGCTGACGTCACCCTGATAATAACATCTAACATTCCTAACAGAAAAGATTCTCAGATGTTTCTTATCCTTTGATCTAGACTATGCTAAACACTAATGAAATAACAACATTAAGAAAACACTGTCTAAGTTATCCTTTGTTGTAGTTGTCCAGACATCTGTTTGGCCTAATAGATGTTTGGCCTTCTTCATCATACTTTTCCTTGATCAGAGCTTTGGTCTTCAAACAGATGCTAGCCTTCAACAGTTGTTGGTACTCTTGAACAGCGATTCCAAGACTTCATCAGATGTTAGCCATGCTCTTGAACAGATGTTTCAGGATTCACTATCTTTGGGGAAATAATTGCTTCATTGACTGTTTATTTCTTGATCTGGTAGTCATGTCTTGGCTTTTGGATATCATCTGTTCTTTTGTAGGTCCAATAATTCCCATCGCAATTCATGGAAAATTTAACTAGTTTAACACTTCAAAATTACGAGAAAAAAATCTATTAAACGAATCTCAAACAAGTATTGTAATTCTTTTATAATAAAGATAAGCATCCACATTCCGCATAAGTAGAAGTTTGGTCAAAGTTCAAACTTTGAACATGAAGATACACTTCTATCATGATCAATGGTTGAAGAATCTATATTTTGTCACATTCATCATTATACAACTATTTAGTTATAGACAATATCACCTTCACCTTTTAGTCCTAATAAAAATCAAGCATTAGGTGAAGACACTAAGAAAGTTTTGTGGTTAAATGGCAGAACTACAAATAACATCTAATGATAAAAAAACTTGTCATGGCGGAGCCGTTGGTGGTTTGACCTCTGCAAAGTGGTGCTCCTTCCTACACTCGTACTGGTTGTCGCATGCTAAATCAAGGGTGTTAAATAACCGAAATGACTACATAGTGACGGTGCCATAACAACAAGATGATGGGTCCAAAGCCTGTGATTATTGTGATGCTTGTGTTCCGATTCTATATGATTGTGTGATGTGTCTTTGTGTAGTAGCACTAGAAGATAGTGGGTTCAAAAGGCTCACCAACTATGAGCATGGAGTCTAGTTCCATGATGGGTGCATTGAGTCATGGTTAGAGGACCAGCCAACATGTCCCTTGTGTCGAAGTCATTTTCTCGGTCGGTTTGTCTCCAGCTAAAGGCATACTTGTTAAAGCTCGGGGATGATACGGTCTCCTACTACAACAATGCTCTTGAGAATGTGGCTACCTCCATTATATGTTACGATTATTTCATTCATTCAATGTAATTTAAAATATAAACTAGTCAGATGACCTCGTGCTTAGTGGCATGCTTTTTATCAATGGATGAGCAATGTAAAGAGAATTTAGGTCATTCATATAGTCTCTAACAAATCACTGGTTCATTAGTTTCATCTGTGTCTTTTTTTTATTTTTTGTGTCTAATTTTTAATTACATCTTAGAACTTTTGTGTAATAAAACCATAGTAAATATTACTATATGGACTTTGTTTGCCAACTTACCGTTATTCGAATACAACTTTTTTTTCAAATAAAATTTACATGAACACATTTGTCTTGCCTTTTTTAAAGTTTCAATTAACAGTTCTCTTGAGTTCTTTTTTTCATTTCTAATTTTTAAGTTAACCCAATAGTTTTACTTTTTTCTATAACTTTCGTTTGTTAGTTTTTTTAAATAAAAACAAATTACACGGTTGCGCTAAAAAATTTTCTCGACATTCCATTCCGAAGTAAATCTTATTAATAACGGAGTTGTACAGTGACGAACTGAGTCGACACTGACCGAACAACTTTCATACCGATATCGGATTCGATAACGGTATTCGCTTTTATGGTTTTCTATCGATGTAAAACACAACTTTAATTTTTTGAGTTACATCACACAACTTTGATGTAAAAAAGCATTGTAAATATCACTATATCAACCCGGTTCGGCTCCATACCGATATTTCGAAAACAATTCTTTTTCAAATAAAACTTATATCCGCGTGGCAAGAATTTTTTTCGAAAGCAACCATGTACGACGTATCATGACTTTATTCTATACAGATGTTGATACCGTGACGGTATCGATATTATAGTTTTCAATCTATATAAAATAAGTGTTGATATCTTTTTGGCATATCACAACTTTATTTTTTAGGTTTTCTTGTTTGGTTACTATAACGAGTGTCAGTACCATAGTAAACGAGTATCAATACCATAATGAATCAAACGAATACCAACTAAATTTCTACCGCAACGCGCCGAAAATTTTACAAGTTTATTACATAATGCAATTTTTAAAGTTGGTACAGACGGTGACATGTGAAAAGTCTTAATACTTCATTTACCAAAAAAGAATCTATTAAACGGATCTCAAACAAGTATTGTAATTATTTTATACAAAAATAATAAGAAGCATCCAAATTTCACATAACTACATAAGTAGAAGTTTAGTCAAAAGTCAAACTTTGAACATGAAGATACACTTCTATCAAGATCAACAATGAAGAATCTATATTTTGTCACATACATCACTATATAACCAAATATATATACACAATATGACCTTCACCATTTATACTAAAACAAAAGTCTAGCATTAGGTGAAGAGATTAAGAAAGTTTTGTGGCTAAATGGCGGAACTACAAATAACTTCTAATGATAAAAAACTTACCATGGCTGTGGTCGCCGGTGGTTTGACCTCAGCAAAGTGGTGTTCCCGCCTACACTCGAACCGGTTGTCACATGTTAAATTAAGGTTGTTAAACAACCGAAATGACAATATAGTGACGGTGCTGTCACAAAAAAACGATGTGTCGGACGTCGGTGATAATTGTGATGCTCGTGAGTCGATTCCATATGAATGTATGGTATGTCTTTGTGAAGTAACACCAGAAGATAGTGGGTCCAAAAGACTCACCAACTGTGAGCATGGAGTCCAGTTCCATGATGTGTGCATTGAGTCATGGTTAAAGGACCATCCAACATGTCCCTTGTGTCGGAGTCATGTTTCTCGACCGGTTTGTCTCCGGCTAAAGGCATACTTATTAAACCTCAAGGATGATATGGTCTCCTACTGCAACAATGCTCTTGACAATGTGGCTACCTCCATTGGAGATTGTGCCGACTCCTGAACATGCTAATTCATATGTTACAATTATTTCATTCATTCATTGTATATTAAAATATAAACTAGTTGATGACCTCGCACGCTTCGCGCGAAACATGTTTTTTTTAATGGATGAACAATGTAAAGAGTATTTTAGAGTATTCATATAGCCCGTAACAAATCAATGGGTCATTAGTTTCATTTGTGTTTTGTTGTCCCTTGTCTCCTTTTTAAGTTTTTTTTATAGATGTAAAATACGAATTTATGTTTTGAGTTACATGATATAACTTTTGTGTAATAAAATCATTGTGAATATTACAATACCGACTCGATTCGTCGCCTTACCATTATTTCAAATACAACTCCTTTTCAGATAGAAATTATATATACTTCATGAACATAGTTGTCTTGACTCTTTTTTTTAAGTTTCAATTAATAGTTTTCTTGACTTTCTTTTTTAATTTCTAATTTTTAAATTTCAATTACACACCATATACTACATATAATATACATTTTTAACCAAATCATTTTACTTTTTTTTATTACTTTCGTCCGTTAGTTTTTTGTTTATAAAAACTTAATACGTGGTTGCGCTATTTTTTTTCTCTACATTCGGATATAAATTTTATTTAAAATAGAGTTGTATTCAAAACAATTGTTTTGTTGTCCCTTGTCTCCTTTTTAAGTTTTTTTTATAGATGTAAAATACGAATTTATGTTTTGAGTTACATGATATAACTTTTGTGTAATAAAATCATTGTGAATATTACAATACTGACTCGATTCGTCGCCTTACCATTATTTCAAATACAATCCTTTTCAAATAGAAATTATATATACTTCATGAACATAGTTGTCTTGACTCCTTTTTTTTTAAGTTTCAATTAATAGTTTTCTTGACTTTCTTTTTTAATTTCTAATTTTTAAATTTTAATTACACACCATATACTACAAATAATATACATTTTTAACCAAATCATTTTACTTTTTTTATTACTTTCGTCCGTTAGTTTTTTGTTTATAAAAACTTAATACGTGGTTGCGCTATTTTTTTCTCTACATTCGGATATAAATTTTATTTAAAATAGAGTTGTATTCAAAACAATTGTACGGTGACGAATTGAGTCAGTACAAACCAAACAACTTCGATATTAGTGTTCAAATTCGGTATCGGAAATTCGCTTTTATGTTTTCAGTTGATGTAAAACACGACTTTTATATTTTAAGTTACATCATATAACTTTTGTGTAATAAAACCATTATAAATATCACTATATCAACTATGTTCGTAATTGTACCGATCTTTCAAGAGAAAAAAAAAAACTCTTTTTCAAATATAATTTATATCGGCATGGCGAGAAAAAAATTAAAAGCAACCGCGTATCACGACTTTAATCTATATGAGTGTTGGTACCGTATCGGTACTACTGATGTTATAGTTTTTTATTGATGCAAACAAGTGTTAATAATTTTTAGGCATATCACAACTTTAGTTTGTTCTCTTTTAGTTGCTATAGTGAGTGACAATACCATAATGAACCAAACCAGAAACAACTAAATTTCCGCCGCAATCTGCGGAAAATGTTACAAGTTTAATACTTCAAAATTACAAGAAAAAAATCTATTAAGCAAATCTCAAACAAGTATTGTTATTCTTTTATAATAAAAATAAAGCATCCACATTCCACATAAGTAGAAGTTTGGTCAAAGTTCAAACTTTGAACATGAAGATACACTTCTATTATGATCAATGGTTGAAGAATCTATATTTTTTCATATTCATCATTATATAACTATATATTTATAGACAATATGACCTTCACCTTTTATACCCAATCAAAAATTAAGCATTAGGTGAAGACACTAAGAAAGTTTTGTGGTTAAATGGCAGAACTACAAATAACATCTAATGATAAAAAAAAAAATTGCCATGGCAGAGGCAGTCGGTGGTATGATCTCGGCAAAGTGGTGTTCCTGCCTACGCCCGGACTGGTTGTCGCATCTTACATCAAGGATGTTAAACAATCGAAATGACAACGTAGTTACAGTAACATCACAACAACACGATGTGTCCGACCTCTGTAATGATTGATACGAATGCTTGTGTGCCTATTCTATATGACTGTGTGGTGTGTGTAACAACCCTCAGTAAAACCGACATTCTCAAATATTTCCAACACCCTATTATAATTTAAATTGTTCCAATATGTCTTTAAAATACACCCATACGTGAAAACCGAGCCCGAAATACAATATAGCATTAAAATAAAATTTAAAAATCTGATTTTTAAGCTGAGGCGGGCCGCGTAGGACGCACCTCAACTTTTACGCGGACGGTATCAAGGCTCAAAACTGACTTCGTTGATTTCTTAAGTTAAGGCGGGCCGCGTAAGACTTTGTTTAAGCTAACGCGGGGCGCGTAAGATCAACAACGCAGCAACACCAGAGGCCGACACGTGTCGACATCGTGGCGAGTCTATGCGATGACCCGGATCACCTAAACCCTATCCGGCTACGACGCGGGCCGCGTAAGCCCCCCCTTATCCTTTACGCGGGCCGCGTGAGACCCAATTTCAGCACCTATAAATAGAACGCATCGGATTTCATTTTCAATTCGTTCACAAACGTTTCCGTATCTCAAATTCTGAAATATTAGGCATAGGAAGTTGGTATTATACCCCCTAATTAGCAAGGTTCTGCCCCGTTGTAAGTATTATAACCCCAGTTTCGTAATAGATACGTTGCCCGATTTATTTAGGGTTCCGTAACAACTGTCGTGGTTCTGCCCGACGTAGTTGTTGGAATGCCGTCTCGGGGAAGGTATCATTAATATTTTCAAAGGGTTATGATACTAACCAATGTACATTTGTATAAATTATAGATTATATCCAGAAAACCCTTACGCGAAGTCTAAGATAGCAATGTGAGTTTATCCTCTTTTTGTTAACCTTTTTGTAATATTTTGCAAAACCTTAAATGTTTTACAATGCGATTAAGCAGTGATTGAGTCTTTGTAGTTCTTCAATTACTGCTTGTATGTTGGGGTTTTGTATACAAAATTTACTACACTGTGAGTAGTAAGTCAGGATGACAATACGTTACCATTGGACAATGAGTTAGCCAATGTGTAATATGACCCACAAGTCAGGTTTGGCAGTACTAAAAGGAGTAATTGTGTAGAAATAAACAATGTGATCGCTCTCAATACTGTTTTAATTGATAAAATGTTTCTTGATTAAACTGGGATTCACTCACCAGTATTTCCCACTGACAAATGTTTTTAAAACGCGTTTCAGGTAACACAATGTGATAGCCAATTAGTAAAAAGCCAGCTGGAGAGCACTGAAGGCTTGGGAAAAATGTGGCTATAAAAGTTACCTAAAAGACGATGTTTTAAATTCAATAAAATAGGGTTTATCCCTATAAACATATTATAATAAGAAACTTGTGTTTTGCTCATGTGATTATTAATATTAAATATGGTGGTTTTACTCTGATAAACATTTCCTAACTACGGTCCTGATGTATTTTCCGCTGCCAAATTAACAAGCTGATACCACCAAAATTCTGAGTTCGCGTCCGCCCGTTCCCGGGGATCAGGGATCGGGGGTTGCGACAGAAGGTGGTATCAGAGCCTAGCCACTGGTCTAAGCCAAAGAAGTGTTCTGCTGACACTTAAAATTTAAAACTTTGTGTTAGGAAATAAATTACTAAAATACGTGCATAACTGTATTTATTTGTTATGTGTTATTTGACGAATTGTTAGTTTACAGTATGAGTGATCAAGGACCCTCAGACATGTGTCGTCAATTGTCTGATTCACCTAGGAGTGAAGGTACCTCATCACAGTCTGCCCTTTCTGGGTATTCTGCTGATCAGGAAGAAGGGATGTTTGCTTTTAAAGCTCAGTCAGAAGAGCCATTCCCGCATAAGAAACGATGATGGTTCAGTAAGGAAGCCTTTGCACGTAGGAAAAGAATGCGAAAGTTGCAACAGCAAGGAGTTTTAGCAGCTGCTAAGCGAAAGACAGATGCCCATACACAGGATATGCTTAATAGAAGCCTAGCCAATTTCCATATCCTAGCCACAACTGCTGTTGACCCTAATCTGGAGCAAACAATAGCACCCCAACCACAATTGCAAATCCCTGACCAACCAATGGAGATAGAAAACCCTGAAAACCAAGTGGAGATGCATGACTTCAACCCAGAGGAAATCCCTAGGGTACCAGCACCAAATCCCCTAGACCCAAATTACGATCCCTGGTGGGATGACGTTAGGGACTATGTGCAACGTTACCCGATCCATGAAGACACACCTATACAGAACATAGGAGCCTATCCAGGTATGGACCCTTTAGATCCCTATTACCACGATGAATATATTAGGGAAATCTTAGAAGATCCTTACCGATTTCAGGCACTTTCACCCCCATATCAGGAACTCGCACCCCAGATTCCAAACCCAGTCCTAGAACCTGCACCCCCAATGAGTGCAGAAAACGTGCAAGAACTTAGGACTTTTGGGGAGGAAATTTTAGAAAGCAATGAGAGAATGAGACAGGTGGGAGAGCGTCTCGTATGGAAATACGATGAACGCAATATGGATTTTTGGATAAATCCATATCCAGGATGTGATAGAGGAGATGGTAATAGTAATAATAATATAATAATAAAATAAAATATGTCTGTACGGATGCCTATTACTATTAGTGTGATTCTATTTCTGTTGGTATTGTAATTTTATTTCAGTACTAGAATGTAATAGATGCATAATAGTATATGAAAATAGAGTAAAAGTCGCAATGATCGACGTTTTTGGCTAGATTGCGTATCATGTGATTAATTATATTAAATATTATCTTGTGATATTAATATGAGGTAAATGTTTAAAATTCAGATGGCCGATGAAGGAAATCAAGGAAATCTGAATAACTATAACCAGAGTAACATTAACGTGGTTAATGAGAATTCGAGCATCAATAACAATGGAAACCAGATGGATAATAGTGTCGTTCAACACATAGTGGCACAAGGAATCATAGATGCCATGCCATTTATTATTCAAACTATTCAAGAAGCGAATAATAAAAGTAAACATAGCAGTAAGCGACCAATCGAACCAGAACACAACATAAACAATGGCCCTGTACTTCAAATGCCCATTCCCAAAAGAAGAAGAACCATGCCTTATGGTTGTTCTTATAAGGAATTCTGGTCTTGTAAACCGATAGAGTTCTCGGGTAATGAAGAACCTATTGCAGCTTTACGCTGGATAGAAAAGACTGAGGCTGTTCTGAAAATAAGCAAGTGTGCTGAAGAAGACAAAATAATGTTTGCTTCTAATTTGTTTAAGAACTCAGCTTTAGAATGGTGGAACACTATCCTCCAGTCAAAAGGAAGTGATAGGATATACAATATGGAATGGGAAGAATTTAGGAACATGGTAGAAAGGAAATTCTGCCCTCCTCATGAAAAAGAACAAATAGCAAACAAATTCCTAAACCTTAGGATGAATGGAGTGGATAGTAAGGGGTACACCAAGTTATTCTTTGAATATGCTAGAATAGTACCAACCCTTGCATCACCAGAGCCAGTATTAATCTCCCGTTACATCTGGGTATTAATTGGAGAGATTAGACATGTAGTCAAGGCAGCTAGACCTCAAACCATAGAAGAAGCTGTAGAACTAACCAATACCTTGACAGATGAACTAGTCCGTACTAGAGAAGAAGACCAGAGGAAAAACCTAGCCCAAAGGCTTACCCAAGAATTCCGTTATGGGAATTACAACCGTAGGAATATGGGTTCTACCTCTGCACCTTTCTGCAAGGTCTGCAAGAAAAAGCATTCGGGAAAATGCTCCACTCTTTGCAATTATAGCAAGATGCCAGGGCACGAGGAAGAAAATTGCAGGAAGAAATCCAGTAATGGATTATGCTACAACTGTGGAGAAAAAGGTCATATCAGGCCAAATTGTCCAAAACTAGCCCCGGCTGCAAACAACAAGAACACTAAAAATGCTAGAGCATTTGTTCTAACTGCAGATGAAGCCAAGATGATTCCAGATGTCATAGCCGGTACGTTTTTAGTTAATGATGTTTTTGCTAAGGTATTATTTGACTCTGGTGCAAATCAAAGTTTTATTAATACATCATTTTGCAAATTTCTAAATCAGTCATTAACTAAACTACCACAAGAATGTTTAGTAGAGACAGCTAATGGAGAAACCGTTAGGATTTCTGAAATCTTTGTAACACCCTTAAATTTTCACTTGATTTTAATAATAGATTATACCATTTCAATTAAAACATTGTTTAAGTAACATAACTTTCACCAAAGAAGTTCATACATAGCATCAACCTTAGTCAACTAACAACTAAGTTTAAAACGTTTCAAAAGTTGTTTAGAAATTTGTTTACAACCCATACACAAAGTCTATCAAAGATTTAAATCATTGCGGAAGCTTCAAAATGAGTGTTCGGTTCTTTGACATTAGCTTGATCGCCATCCGGATAGTTCCCACTTTTACCTAAGGTCATAACAACCCAAAATGTTAGTTTTGACCATGAATTGGATCATACAAACAAGTTCTAGCATCAAAACATGAAAAACAAACAAGTTTTTAAAAGTTACTCTGTCGCGTGTCGCGGCAGGTTTTGAGTGTTCTGTCGCGTGTCGCGGCAGACGTCGCGTGTCGCGGAGGATTTAAAGAATCTTTCCGCGTGGCGCGGAGGGTACGGTTTTCCAGCAGGTGCAGGTTTTTGACCTGCAATTGCTGCCAGTTCCGGAAATCCTGATTTTTTTACTTAAACAGCCATAACTTTCCGCTCGGTTGTCCGTTTTAAGTGATTCTTTTTGCTATACATCTGTAAATTCATTACCGACATAACTAATAAAATTTTGATACCGAAAATTTAACTTATGGATCAAACCACTGAATGTCGCTATGCATTTACTCGACCCATTATAACTCTACTTGTTTTACCACCATTTGACTAGTATCCTAAGGCGCTTGTTACCCAACTTCCGGGCTTATAATCACCGGCACTTCATTACCAACACTATGGCTTCATGCTCTTATGATAATTTTCGCCATCTCTATCTACTTACAATATTATTACTACCATGTATCATTATTTGACCCGTTTGGTTCATCTACGGAAATCCTCCATTTTGATGACTACCAAACGACTACAACTAAATTCTTAACCTACGAATTAAGTAACGAACAAAGTCGCTACGATCAACACAACTTTTAATCCACAACGCATAGTTTAACAATAATTCATCAAATGTAACGGATCAAGTTACATACCTTAGTGCATGCCCTTCAATCGCAAATCATCATAACACACACATGCAACCATAATTTCAGATTTTTCCCAATTCATGAGAATTTCAAGTTGAGAGATTTATCAAAATATTACATACCTTGTAATCCCCTTGTGATGAGGATCAATAATCTACACTTTAATTTCGATTTCAACTTGAATTGAGCCTCCAATTTGCAAGTTTAGTGAGTTTTTAGGGGTTGAGAGTGGGGAGTCGCCCCCTGTTCAGCTTGTGCGACCAGACATCCCTTTTGGGGGTGTTTGGTTTGTTTTATTTGTTTAATAAAAATCAAGTTTCAATTCTTACAACTTAAGCCCCTCAACTTTGTTCAACATAATGTTTAGTAGCTTTTAACCCTATTATAAGCTATTTCTAGTCTTGTAACTAACTTGGTTAAAATTCCTAGTTAGTAAATTCCCGTTTATTTATACTTTATAATTCTAATATAAAGTTTAGTTTTTTTTCGGGGTGTTACAAGTCCACCCCCCTTAAAAAGGGTTTCGTCCCCGAAACCGAAGTACGTACCAAATAATGTAGGGTAGAGTCGTCGCATCTCTTCCTCGGACTCCCACGTAGTGTCCGAGCCTTTTCTATGCTCCCATTTGATTTTGACTTGGTCGATTTGTCTATTTCGTAAGTATTTGACCTTTCGATCTAAAACCTCCACCGGTCTCACAACATAATTCAGACTATTATCCACTTCGATATCATCAAAATGGATATAAGCTGTTTCGTCCGCTAGGCACTTTCGTAATTGTGACACGTGAAACGTTCTATGAATTCCACTTAGTTCCTCCGGTAGCTCAAGGCGGTAAGCTACCTTGCCGACCTTTTCGACGATTTTAAATGGCCCAATAAACCTCGGGCTTAGCTTCCCCCTTTTTTTGAATCTAATAACGCCCTTCCATGGGGAAACTTTTAGCATAACCATGTCGCCCACCTGGAATTCGATTGGCCTATTCCTTTTATCAGCATACGCCTTTTACCTGTCTTGAGCCGCTTTCAAATGTGCCCGAACCACATCAATCTTTTCATTAGTGGCTTGTACTATATCTTGATGGGCAAGTTCACGTGGACCCACTTCACCCCAACATACCGGGGTTCGGCACTTTCTACCATAGAGCATTTCGTACTGTGCCATCTTAATACTAGATTGGTAGCTATTATTATACGAAAACTCGACTAACGGTAGGTGAACATCCCAACTTCCTCCAAAGTCGATTATACACGCCCGTAGCATGTCCTCCAGTGTTTGTATTGTTCTTTCACTCTGTCCATCTGTTTGAGGATGGTACGCAGTGCTAATGAACAATTTGGTTCCCATTTGCTCTTGGAAATCTCGCCAGAAATTTGAAGTAAACCGGGTATCCCTATCCAACACGATGGATACCGGTACTCCATGACGTGCTATTATTTCGTTAGTGTAAACTTCTGACATCTTTTCTGACGTATAAGTCTCACGAATCGGAATGAAGTGAGCACTTTTCGTCAATCTATCCACCACTACCCATATGGCATCGAAACCACGATTCGTCTTAGGCAACTTGGTTAATAGGTCCATTGTTACATGTTCCCATTTCCAAACCGGAATTTCTAACGGTTGGAGTTTGCCGTATGGTTTCTGGTGCTCCGCCTTGACTTGTAAACATGTCAAGCATTTTTCCACATATTTCGCCACATCCCTCTTTATTCCAGGCCACCAATAATTTTGCTTCAGATCATTGTACATCTTGGTCGCACCCGGATGAATTGAATATGAGGATTTATGAGCTTCATCCAGTAGAAGCGCCTTCACCCCACAAGTATTTGGAACCCATATCCTTCCGGATCGAGTCTTCAACCCGTTACTCCCATCCGTCAAATCTTTCAACTGACCGATTATTCTTTCTTTCTTCCAATTCTCTTCTTTCACGGCTTCCAATTGCGCCTCTCTAATACGTTCAAGTATACCCGAGGTCACCACGAGCTGCATCGACCTTATTCTTATTGGGACATAGTCCGCTTTTCTGCTCAGAGCATCCGCCACCACATTTGCCTTTCCGGGGTGGTAGTGTATTTCACAGTCAAAATCCTTCACCGTTTCTAGCCATCGCCTTTGTCGCATATTTAACTCCTTCTGATCGAAGAAGTATTTCAAGCTCTTGTGGTTGGTGAATATGGTGCACTTTACCCCATACAAGTAGTGCCTCCATATTTTTAATGCAAATACCACCGCAGCCAACTCGAGATCGTGCGTGGGATATTTCTTCTTGTGTATCTTCAATTGCCTCGAGGCATAGACTATCTTCAGCGTTTAGAGGTCCTGCAATGGACCTGGGTCAAATTTAGTAGGACCTCCTTCAATACTTCACGGTATTGGATGGCGGGGGTCCAAACTCTTTGATCCCCTCATAAGTTAACTACTATTAATACTATAACCCGGCTATTTAGGATTGTATCCCTGCTGACTCAGACTACTTAGTCGAGGGTAACGTCACCGCCAAAAGCGGGGCCTACCATAATACTGCATTAATAACTGAATTCATTATCTTCCAATAATCCACCCTTTTAGGATTGTATCCTTGCTGACTCAAACTACTGGGGTGAGGGTAACGTCACCTTCAAAAGAGGGGCCTACTACAATAACCAAGATAATCTCTTAACTATGTGCAAAAGTGCGGAAATAATCAAAGGTTATACTAGATACGAGTCGGAACCAAGTGATTCATCTTGTCTATCTGTTTTTTCTTTTATTTTTATTTTCAGCATTTTAGTTAGTTTTTATTTTTCTTAGTTTAAAACCTTTTTCTAAACTTTTTATTTTGATTAGACGTTGAGGATAAACCGGTACTAAAAGCTCTTGTGTCCTTGGACGACCTCGGTATCTTACCAACGCTATACTACGCTCACGATGGGTGCACTTGCCCATATGTGTGTTTAGTGTTAGTAAAATATCGTGTTTTATAAATTTAAAACTTGGCTAAAAATAAGTGTTAAAAAGGGCTTAAAATATACACCTAATATATATAACACTTTATCGCACATCAAGTTTTTGGCGCCGCTGCCGGGGACACAATGATTTTAAGAAAGTTAGGAATCAACGGCCTAATCATTTTTTTATTTTTCTTTTTATTTTTTTTAGGATTTTCTTAGTTTTTCAGCTTCTGCAGAGCTCAGCACGGGCCGTGCCCGGTCAGACACGGGCCGTGCCCAGCATCATCACTGGCAGTTTTTATTTTCTGAGTTACAGAGAGCTGAACACGGGGCCGTGTCGGTGCAACACGGGGTCGTGTCCAACTCCCAGTAACAGGGATCCAGAAAACAATCACTGTACCTCTGACCACGGGCCGTGTTCGCTGAGCACGGGGCCGTGGTGAATATTCTGACCAACGTTCTTTTCTGTTTTTATTGCAGGACTTGGAACCTAGGCGCCACATTTGAACCTCCTACGTAGTGCATGAGCTCCAGTTCTAGTAGAGACATAAAAGAACCTCTAGAAGAACCCGAACGCTTTCTTAGAAAAAGACTTAAAGCCAAAAATCAAGAGAAAGTTTCGGGGGACCCGCTTCGAATGGCGGATCAACGTACCCTCATGGATTACCTACGGCCCACCGTAGGCAATCTAGGCGCCGCTATCAATGCACCGAATGTCGAAGCCAACAACTTCGAACTTCGGCCACATTTGATACAAATGCTCCAAAACTCTGCAACCTTCCACGGGCTTGCGGACGAGGATCCCCATCTACATATTACTAACTTCTTAGAAATATGTGATACCTTTCGGATCAATGGAGCATCAAATGACGCCATCCGCCTTCGAATGTTTCCATTTTCACTAAAAGATCGAGCTAAGGCTTGGCTTAACACCCTCCCAGTTGGATCGGTAAACACCTGGGATGAACTTGCCCAAAAGTTTTTATATAAGTATTTCCCTCCTGCTAAAACGGCTAAATTAATGACTGAAATTAATACATACTCACAAGAGGATGGGGAATCCTTATATGAAACTTGGGAAAGGTTCAAGGAGCTTCTAAGAAAGTGTCCTCATCACGGTCTAGCGGTGTGGCAACAAGTATCCACTTTCTACAATGGGTTGTTGCCACATACAAGACAAACACTTGATTCAAGCTCCCGGGGACTTTTAGGTAATCGTCGCCCGAATGAAATATATAACCAAATTGAGGAAATTGCTCAAACCAATTTTCAATGGCACACTCCCCGAGGTAATAAATCCATTGCCCCGGGCGCCCATAAGGTTGATGAAAGCACCTCTTTGCAAGCCCAAATCGAGGCCCTCTCTTCAAAAATCAAAAAGCTAGAAATGACAAAAACGGCCTCGGTTATGGCTTGCGAAGGGTGTGGTGGGTCACATGAAAATTGGAGTTGTATGAAAGAATTAGATGAACAAACAGAAACGGTAAACTACATTGATAATAGACCTAGGCCGTCGGGTCCTCCAACGGGTACCTACAACCAAGGATGGCGTAACCACCCAAATCTTGGTTGGAGAGATCCCGGCAATAGTAGTAACCAACAAAACCAACGAACTAATTTTCAACAACCACAAAATTTCTCTCAACAACAAGGTGGAAGAGAAAGGCTTGAAGATACTGTATCTCGCCTCATCTCTGACACTGAAAAGAAAAACTCGGATCGATTTCAACAATTGGAATCGAATTTTAGAAATCAACAAGCTAGCATTCAAAACGTTGAAAAACAATTAAATCAACTAGCTCAAAATTTCTCCGAGAGACCACAAGGTGCGTTACCTAGTAATACCGAAACCAACCCGAAGGCACAAGTACATCTCATCACATTAAGAAATCGAACCGTGGGTCCCGAGGATGCTCCATTGCCGCCAAATGAAAGAAGCCATTCTAGCCAACCTGTGACTCCTCCTGCGCCAGAAAAGGCTTCTCTACCAACTCAAGAGCCCACCAAGACTCCTCCAATTCCGTACCCCGGTAGGTTAAATCGTCAAAAGACCGATGAGCAATTCGCTAAATTTGAAAATTTACTAAAACAATTGCATGTTAATATTCCTTTTATCGAGGTCCTAACCCAAATGCCTAAATACACAAAATTTATGAGGGATTTCCTCACAAACAAAAGGAAAATTGAATCATTGCAATTAGTTAACTTAGGCGAAGAATGCTCCGCCTTAGTGCTCAACAAACTTCCACAAAAGAAAATCGATCCCGTAAGCTTCACAATTCCTTGCTCGATTGGGGAGTCTCCCGTTCGTAATGCATTAGCCGATCTTGGGGCTAGCATTAACCTCATGCCCACATCAATGTTCAAACGACTCGGCCTAGGAACAACAAGCCCTACAAAGATGAGCATACAACTCGCCGACAGATCCGTCAAATTTCCACAAGGTGTCGCTGAGAATTTGTTGGTAAAAGTTGACAACTTCGTTTTCCCAACCAACTTTGTCATCCTAGACATGGAAGAAGACACCGATGTCCCTCTCATCCTCGGGAGGCCATTTCTAGCCACCGCCCAAGCGGTGGTAGACATGAATAACGGAACGTTAACATTAAAGTTTGGGGATGAGGAGGTGAAGTTTGAATGTGGAAAAAGAATTGAGGACGAAGACCCGGTCAACTACATGCAGGTCATAGACTCAAGCTTGGATGATGCTCTCCGACGGTGTAACATGGGATGCAATACATCCCACTTGGGTGACATATGAACGGCTTTGGGTCTAGCCAAGGACCCTTATAAACGTGGCGCACCACGGAGGCATTCCGCGGAACTATCCTTAGTTTAATTTAGATTAATTTTTATGTTTTCTAGTTAGTTTTAATTTTCAGGAATAAAACACACTCATGGTGGTAAGGGATGAAAAGGGGAACGAGAAAAATGACCTCATGCACAAGAACAAGGCAACCCGACAATTCTCTCCGTTTCAGAAGGTTCAACACGGGCCGTGCCCAACCAACACGGCCCCGTGCTGAACCACCTGCAGAAAAACGCCCAGTTCAGGTAACTGGACATGGGCCGTGTTCACCCGACACGCCCCCGTGTCCAGACTTCTGTTTCTCTTGTTTTAATTTTGTTACTAGCACTTGAACACGGGTCCGTGCCCGGATAACACGGGGCCGTGTTCAGCGCCCAGTAACACAACATTTTTGCTTTTTAACACCATTTTACACATCTAATCAACCTAAAAATTTATTTTTGGGACACATTGAGGACAATGTGTAATTTAAGTGTGGGGGGGATGCTAAAACCTTGAATTTTGCAAGTCCTAAATACAAGCCTTACACAAAACTCTATTGGAACCGCTAATCACCCCAAATTTTTTCAAAAAATTTTCATTTTTCTTACTTGTCTAGGTTTAACTCGGGAAATTCAAGTTCTCAAAAAGGTTATATTTTTACGAATTTACAACCGATGGCGAAGTGATAAAAAGAACCAACATAAGGAAATTATGAAAAGGCATAGCAAACTTAGTTAAAATTTGATTATATATACTAGATCACATAAAAACCCATTCCCACAAAAGTGAGTTTTGAGCCTTTATTGAGCATACAAATTTACATCTTTAGACTAAATGCTCATTTTTCGTTTCTTGTGTGAATAGCCGCTTGGTTCTTACAACTTTAGAACTTGCCATGATGATACATTCCCGGTCCTTATCAACTTAAACCCGAGTAAGTAAATGATGGAGGCATTAGGACTAACCCTTTTTATTTCTACACCATTATTTTTCTTTTTCTTTTACCACCTACCCAAAAATCCCCCTAGTTAGCCCCTTTGAGCCTAAACCTATTCATTTCATCACCCAAACCAAAAAACCCTTTTACCCACCAAACCTTTTTATTTTTAACCCTTTGTTTTAGTAACAAGTTCGGTTTTTCGTAAAATGTTCAAAAAAAAAATGTGTTGATGATGAAGCAAAAAGAAAATAAACAAACAAGTTCATCAAAAATAACTTTGTTTGAATAAAAGCTTCATCAAAATAAAAAGTTACAAAAAAAAAATAGAAAGTCTTACGAAAACCGACACTTGTTACGCTTTTCGCCCTTTTTCTACTAACTACTAACCACTATCCCAACCACCTACCTTTAACCCAAGCCTAACCCTTAACCCACAAAGTCCTCTTGATATTTACAAAGGTATAAAAGTTAAAAAGGAGGAGGATTGATTGCTTGGCAAGCTTATGGTAGGAATAAGTTCCATGCCGCTCTCGAGTGATTCACTAAAAATACACCTTCGGCCGAGTGTGAGTGATTTCTCCCGTGAGGTATGTGAACTTGTATATAAATGGAATTTTAAAAAGGCATGTTATGCCCAAATAAGTAATTTCCCCTATGAAACGTTCTAAATAAATCATTACGAATAGGATTGTAAATAGATAAAAATAAAACCCAAAAAGATCTTGGATTCCCAACACTCTACGACAAGCCAAAAACCTTCTCTTCTACCCATTCCATTTGGGAGTGTAAGCCACATATTAAAGAGTTTTGCTTGAGGACAAGCAAAAGTTCAAGTGTGGGGGTATTTGATGTGTGTAAAATGCAACATATAAATTACATCAAATGAGGCATAAAACTAACCCGTTTTAAGTACTAATATTGGAAAAAGAGTGTTTTTGTCTTCCTTTTGTATTTTCAGGATTAAATGAGCTCAAAAACACAAAAGAAGAAAAAAGACAACTAAATCCAACATAAATACAAGGAAAGGATCATAAGTGGACTGCCCGAACCCTCAACGGCATCTTCCAAAGCAAAATAGAGAAGGCAGAAGACTGAACACGCCCCGTGCTCAGCCAGCACGGGGCCGTGCCCATGAAGCAGCAGAAAAGACAAACCTATAGAAGCTTCTATTGCCCACCACGGGGCCATGCCCAGTGAACACGGGGGCGTGGCGAAAGTACAGCAGGCGCATTAATTGTAATTGCGAATTACAATTAATGAGGAGAGAGAGTGTCAGACAAGCACGGGGCCGGGCCCAGCGGACACGGGGCCGTGCCCAGCGGACACGGGGCCGTGCCTAGCCCTCTGTTCAGCCTATAAATAGGAGTGCTTGGTTTCATTTCAACTCATCCCTTGGCACACCACCTCTCTCACACTTCATCCACCACCCACCACCATCACAACACCATCATCCATTGTCCATCGTAGAGTGTGTGAGTCGTCTCGGGATCCAAGATTGATCGTAAGAGTTCTTGACAATCAAGGCCATGTTTGCCTAAGTCTCTTACATCACTTGATGAAGACAAAGTGTCTAGTATAATACTTTTTATTTCTAATCTTTTGCACTTTTTATTTGGTTTTGTATTAATGACTTTAATAACTAGTTACTTATGTTGAAGGTGATCTTTCCTTATCGTTTGTCCGTGGTGTCTTGGCATTATTTTACTGTCTATATAAAATAAAGGATTTTCACCATTCATATCTCCACGGTCTATATAGAGGTATGTTGGCTACCTGGTCGGGGGTTAAGGGAACGGTTTGGTAAAGGTCTTGCCGTTGTTCAGCGTTTAGAGGTCCTGCAATGGACCTGGGTCAAATTTAGTAGGACCTCCTTCAATACTTCACGGTATTGGATGGCGGGGGTCCAAACTCTTTGATCCCCTCATAAGTTAACTACTATTAATACTATAACCCGGCTATTTAGGACTGTATCCCTGCTGACTCAGACTACTTAGTCGAGGGTAACGTCACCGCCAAAAGCGGGGCCTACCATAATACTGCATTAATAACTTAATTCATTATCTTCCAATAATCCACCCTTTTAGGATTGTATCCTTGCTGACTCAAACTACTGGGGTGAGGGTAACGTCACCTTCAAAAGAGGGGCCTACTACAATAACCAAGATAATCTCTTAATTATGTGCAAAAGTGCGGAAATAATCAAAGGTTATACTAGATACGAGTCGGAACCAAGTGATTCATCTTGTCTATCTGTTTTTATTTTATTTTTATTTTCAGCATTTTAGTTAGTTTTTATTTTTCTTAGTTTAAAACCTTTTTCTAAACTTTTTATTTTGATTAGACGTTGAGGATAAACCGGTACTAAAAGCTCTTGTGTCCTTGACCGACCTCGGTATCTTACCAACGCTATACTACGCTCACGATGGGTGCACTTGCCCATATGTGTGTTTAGTGTTAGTAAAATATCGTGTTTTATAAATTTAAAACTTGGCTAAAAATAAGTGTTAAAAAGGGCTTAAAATATACACCTAATATATATAACACTTTATCGCACATCAAGTTTTTGGCGCCGCTGCCGGGGACACAAGGATTTTAAGAAAGTTAGGAATCAACGGCCTAATCATTTTTTTATTTTTCTTTTTATTTTTTTTAGGATTTTCTTAGTTTTTCAGCTTCTGCAGAGCTCAGCACGGGCCGTGCCCGGTCAGACACGGGCCGTGCCCAGCATCATCACTGGCAGTTTTTATTTTCTGAGTTACAGAGAGCTGAACACGGGGCCGTGTCGGTGCAACACGGGGTCGTGTCCAACTCCCAGTAACAGGGATCCAGAAAACAATCACTGTACCTCTGACCACGGGCCGTGTTCGCTGAGCACGGGGCCGTGGTGAATATTCTGACCAACGTTCTTTTCTGTTTTTATTGCAGGACTTGAAACCTAGGCGCCACATTTGAACCTCCTACGTAGTGCATGAGCTCCAGTTCTAGTAGAGACATAAAAGAACCTCTAGAAGAACCCGAACGCTTTCTCAGAAAAAGACTTAAAGCCAAAAATCAAGAGAAAGTTTCGGGGGACCCACTTCGAATGGCGGATCAACGTACCCTCATGGATTACCTACGGCCCACCGTAGGCAATCTAGGCGCCGCTATCAATGCACCGAATGTCGAAGCCAACAACTTCGAACTTCGGCCACATTTGATACAAATGTTCCAAAACTCCGCAACCTTCCACGGGCTTGCGGACGAGGATCCCCATCTACATATTACTAACTTCTTAGAAATATGTGATACCTTTCGGATCAATGGAGCATCAAATGACGCCATCCGCCTTCGAATGTTTCCATTTTCACTAAAAGACCGAGCTAAGGCTTGGCTTAACACCCTCCCAGTTGGATCGGTAAACACTTGGGATGAACTTGCCCAAAAGTTTTTATATAAGTATTTCCCTCCTGCTAAAACGGCTAAATTAATGACTGAAATTAATACATACTCACAAGAGGATGGGGAATCCTTATATGAAACTTGGGAAAGGTTCAAGGAGCTTCTAAGAAAGTGTCCTCATCACGGTCTAGCGGTGTGGCAACAAGTATCCACTTTCTACAATGGGTTGTTGCCACATACAAGACAAACACTTGATTCAAGCTCCCGGGGACTTTTAGGTAATCATCGCCCGAATGAAATATATAACCAAATTGAGGAAATTGCTCAAACCAATTTTCAATGGCACACTCCCCGAGGTAATAAATCCATTGCCCCGGGCGCCCATAAGGTTGATGAAAGCACCTCTTTGCAAGCCCAAATCGAGGCCCTCTCTTCAAAAATCAAAAAGCTAGAAATGACAAAAACGGCCTCGGTTATGGCTTGCGAAGGGTGTGGTGGGTCACATGAAAATTGGAGTTGTATGAAAGAATTAGATGAACAAAAAGAAACGGTAAACTACATTGATAATAGACCTAGGCCGTCGGGTCCTCCAACGGGTACCTACAACCAAGGATGGCGTAACCACCCAAATCTTGGTTGGAGAGATCCCGGAAATAGTAGTAACCAACAAAACCAACGAACTAATTTTCAACAACCACAAAATTTCTCTCAACAACAAGGTGGAAGAGAAAGGCTTGAAGATACTGTATCTCGCCTCATCTCTGACACTGAAAAGAAAAACTCGGATCGATTTCAACAATTGGAATCGAATATTAGAAATCAACAAGCTAGCATTCAAAACGTTGAAAAACAATTAAATCAACTAGCTCAAAATTTCTCTGAGAGACCACAAGGCGCGTTAACTAGTAATACCGAAACCAACCCGAAGGCACAAGTACATCTCATCACATTAAGAAATCGAACCGTGGGTCCCGAGGATGCTCCATTGCCGCCAAATGAAAGAAGCCATTCTAGCCAACCTGTGACTCCTCCTGCGCCAGAAAAGGCTTCTCTACCAACTCAAGAGCCCAAATCCATCCCAACGACTACTTGAAATTCCCCCATTGACATCGGGATTAGGTCTATCAAGTATTCCTCATCGTCGATGCTTAATTTGCAGCCTCAACAAACATCACAAACTATAAAACTTTTGTTGTCCCCTATTTCAACTTCTAAGGGCACAGGTAATTTCGTCAATACGAATGAAGGATGTCGAATAAATCCATGCGAAATGAAGGATTTATTCGCACCCGTATCAAACAATACACGTGCTGGAATTGAGTTAATTGTGAATATACTTGAGACCACATCGGGTTCTGTTTTTGCTTCAGCCGCGGTAAGTTGGAAGGATCTAGCCTTCGCTTTGGGAGCTTCTGTTGGAGGCTCTTTTGTGTCTCTCTTTCCCACCAACTCGGGGCATTCAGATTTCTTGTGACCGGGTTGATAACACTTGTAACAAACAGAAACTTTCCCGGGACATAGTGATGCGGTGTGCCCAGTCTTCCCACATACCGAGCACGGCTTGTCTTTGAAGCGGCACTGTTGGAACCTGAAGGTTTATACATGAAGGATTGCTTAGTTAAAGGATTGATTTTGTAATTGTTTAGTTTATATTTTGGGTCGACATGTATGGGTTGGGCTAGTTTGGCCGGGTTCAAGTGGGCCTAGGTTAAGGGTCCATATGTTTAGTATTTAAGCAAATCTCAACCATTTGGTTGAGGTTGATCAGCTGATTGCGACTTGAAGGCCAGCCGAAAACATCAAGGAGTCTTGTATTAGTCATTGTTCAACTTTGAATGCAAGATATTCTGGTTTGTGTTTGATCATTAGTGTCTCATTTATATTATTGTTCTTGAATCAACTTGTGATTGATTTCCGCACTTTCACAAGTCACGGTTTGATATCATTGAAGGATCCTAACGGGTTTTACAATTTGTATCAGAGCCAAGAAACCAATCTTGGTTCGGTTTTGATATCATTCTGATTCAAGGACATCTTATATTACTGATCCAGTTTTTATAGTGTTTGTTTTGCAGTGATAACAGTTTTGGTTGCATGTTCTGTCTACGGATCATTCAATCTTCAAACTGTTCTTAGAAATTATCGAAAGAAGTTACTGATTTTGGTTTGTGTAATTTCAGAGAAGTTGTTTGCTGATTTCTCGGAGTTTTGGTGATCAAAGAAAATTCAAAGATTACGATATCTTGGAAATTTTTGAAAAGTGCTGAAAATCAGGGATTACGAGTCAACAGTTTTATCTCACATTTGTTTTGCAGGTCTCGACTCGCAACCAGCTGTCTCGACTTGTCAACATCTGGTCTCGACTCGCAACCGTCAGTGGTCTCGACTTGTCTGCTTTTGGTCTCGACTCGCAATCAACTAAGGTCTCGATTTGTCTGCTTCTAGTCTCGACTCGCAACCTTTTTCAGTCTCGAGATGTCTGCTTTTGGTCTCGACTCTCAATCAACTAAGGTCTCGAGTTGTCTGCTTTTGGTCTCGACTCGCAACTATTTTCAGTCTCGAGTTGTCTGCCTTTAGTCTCGACTCGCAACCATGGTCTCGACTCGCAACGACACTTTGCAACGTGATTTGGACTTGGACTTTGAACTGTTAACAAAATTTTTGGACTTAAAATAATTAATTGATTAATTAATTATGTCTACTAATAACGTTGACTTGGCTGCCCTTAACAAACAACAAGAACTGGATTCAAAGGTTGGAACCACTACGCGTATTCCAAGGTTGACCGATGCTAATGACTTTCCTGAGTGGAAGTGGCGTTTTGAACAACATGTGAAGGTCAAAGATTCTAAAATCTGGAGAAGCATTTTGAGAGGTCCAAGGGAGATCATGATGGATAGTTCCACGGAACCTGGTATAAAAGTGAAGAAACCCAAAAGTCAATATACTGAAGATGATTTAAACATAATTGAAGAAGATGAAAGGGCGCTGTCCTATTTGACCATGGGATTGGGTCCAGACATTGCTATTGGCTTTCGTACCTGCAAATCTGCCAAAGAACTATGGGAGTCTCTGATCGATGTTTATGAAGGAAATGAGGACATGAAGGAGAGTCGAAGAAACTTGCTAAGACAAAATTTCAACAACTTCAATCATATTTATGGAGAAACTGTTGATAACCAAATTCAGAGGTTTGTTAAATTGGTCACTCAAATGCAGATGGAAGAAATTCATACATCAAATGCTTCGACAAATAGGCAACTTCTAAATGCGTTGCCAAAAAGCTGGGATCATCATGTTGCTATGATCAAGAAAACAAAAGATCTTGCTAGGTGCAGTTTATCAGAGATGATTTCTCATATCAAAGCCTGTGAATTAGATGACAAACAAAGAGAAACCAACTATAAGAACAGCATGCTAGCTGCAGGATTCTCTATTGCTCCTGCTTCGTCAAACAATAACAATGCAGCTCTCTTGTCTCAAGAAGGTTTTCAAATGTTTAGCAACGCGGTATCTGCTAAGGCCGTTCCTACTTCAGCAAATGTCTATTACTCTGGGTCTCCTACACAAGTTGCTCCATCACATTCTGCTGCTGCTTCTGCATCCGCCGTGAATGCATCCTCTGCTGCTCCTACTTCCACTGTGAAAAATGAGATGGTTGCTTTCTTTACACAATAGTCCAAAGAAAATCTGGATATTGCAGCTTCTGTTATCAACTGTTTGAATGCATTTGTTGCAGGAAAAATTGATCCTCCTAAATGGTGTGGCGATGACTTACATCAGATTCATCCTGATGATGTTGAAGAAATGGATATCACTTGGCAGATGGCTATGGCTGCATTCAGGGCAACAAGGTTTATAAAAAGAACTGGTAAAAACAGATGGGGTGCTTCATTTACAGGAGCGTCTACAGTGCCTTTTAAACTCCGTTGTTACAACTGTCACGAGGAAGGACACTATGCTCGAAACTGCACAAAGCCTCCGATTAATAGAGAACAGACTCCTGCCCAGCCCGTAACACCTAATCGTGAAAGAGCTCTTGTGACCACATCAAGTATAACTGATGATGCTGCTACTGGAAGTCCTCAACCACTGGGATTATCTCAAGCTTTGGTGGTTCAGCCCGACATCAACTTTGATTGGAATTCGGAGATTGAGCGACTGAACATTTCGGCTCCAGAAAATCAAGCTGCTTCAAACAACATTGCTTTCATGACTTCAAATGATCAAGTTTCCGTTTTTGAGGATGAGGCTCCAGCACCCGTGGAGGAGACTACAGCTGAAAACCTAGCTCTTATGACTCAGATTCTTTCAGCTCCAGTTAAAGGTCTCACCAAAGAAGAGGTACTTTCTGTTTTCTGTACTCCTGAGTGTAGGGAAAGGGTTGAAGCTTACAGAATACATAACGCTGAGCTAATTCAGGATTATCAAGATATAAAAAATAAAAACTTCACATTGTCTAAAAATGAAAAACTTTATAAAGAAAAGATTGAAGCTTAGCGTAAAGACATCATCAAATTCAAAGATGATGTAAGTGTAAAAACGGCCCATTTTCTCGAAGCTCAGGAGAAAGTATGTATTTTGACTAAGGAACTGGAAGATATCAGAGATAGATATCATATAAATGAGCTAAACATAAAAAAATTTGATTCTTCTAGTAAATTGGTCAAAAATTTGTGTGATCAACAGCTCGCATACAAGGAAAAGAAAGGTTGTGGGTTGGGTTTTAATAAGGCTCCTCCTCCTTATAATGACAATTATACTTATTTACCTATGACTGAGGAGGAGATGATAAATGAAAGTCGAATGACTTATGGTCCCAAAAACTATAAGTCATCATTTAATGGCAAGCTAGTTGGGAAACAGAAGTCTGATCCAATAAATTTTGTTTCTAAAGGCTCAATTGATCCTAACATTTCGTCTTCATGTGCAGATAAAGTATCTGAAGTAAAATGTGAAGACGTTCTTGGGAGTGAACCAGTTGTTCATACTGATATTTCTGAAAATTATTTTGAACAAACTGAATCTGATATTGCTTTTGGTCGGTCTTTGTTTGCGTCATTTTCTGCTTATGTTTCGTCTTGCGAGCCTGTTGTTTTGGGCAAAACTGATAATGTTTGTGTTGAACCTTTGAACAATATGTCTGATGATAAGTATTCTTCATTTAGTGATTGTGAATCTGATGTTTCTAACCCTTTGGTTGATGATAGTGTTACAGGTGAGGTCCCTCAGGACACATTCAGTGAAACCACTGAAACTTCTTCACAAGAAAATCAGGAGTATCATGATTCTTCTTCTGAATCTGTCTCAGTGGGAATCCCTAATGTTGAATCTAGTGGGATCCCATTAGAAACTATAGTTAAAATTGAACCTGAATTAGTTTCACATGATAAATGTGTTGATGAAACACATATTGATGAGACTTCTGCTTGTTCAAATACTGAAACTGATTTTAATAAAGAAGAAAAAGGATTTGAGTTAAATAAAGAGTCATTAGAAAATGTTTTTGAAATTAAACCATCAACTTCAAATGATGATCTCAGTAAAGAAAGGGTGTCAAATTGTTCATCAACATCACATGAATGTGTAACTTCTAATCAGCAGACATCAAAATGCTCAGAACAGCCACAAGCAAAGCATATTAGGAAAACCAAAACGTCAAATCATTCAAAATCAAACAAAGATTCTTCTCTAAAGTATCAAAATTTTCAAAATACTCACACAATGAAGCGGCAAACATGTTTTAATTGTGGAATTGCTGGACACATTTCCAGAAACTGTGTTCAACTCCCAAGTGCCAAGTCCAAGGAGAAGTTTGTACAAAATCAAAAGGTCAAGTCTAACCGATATCGTTGTTCAGAGTCAATGACGACTGAAAAGACTAAGACAATGAAAAACAACTATCGCAAGACTAAACCTTCTAATCAAGATTGGAATGCAGCCAAACAAAAAAAACAAAATCAACAAAATGATTTTCGAAGAAATCAATATAAAGCTTTTGGTAACTACAATTCTCAATGGTCAAACAAGTATTGGAAACCTAAAGCTAAGGCCATGCAATCCAATCCGTCTCATACATGTTATCGAAATTCTGCAATTAGAAATACTTCGAAATTTTTAAATAAAGACAATTTAGTGTGGCAGAGAGTGACTTACTTTGATGCACAAGGAAAACCCAGATCCACTATGGGCTGGGTTCCTAAATCTAACTAATCCCGCTAATCGTGCAGGAACAGCTGTGGAGGACTACCGTGCGCCTCTGGTACATGGATAGTGGCTGTTCCAGGCACATGACAAGAGACTTATCCCAACTGGTAAATGTCAAAGAATTTAATGGTGGATATGTCTCATTTGCGGGAGGAGAATCAGGAAGGATCACATTGAAAGGAACCGTAAGAAACGGCGTTTTAAGCTTCGAGAATGTTAACTATGTTCCAGAACTGAAACATAATCTGTTGAGCATTTCTCAGATTTGTGATCGAGGAGATTCAGTTCACTTTACAAAGAAAGGATGTCATGTACTTAATCCTGGGATTTTCATTCCAGAAGATTGGTTCTTAATGTCAGCAGAGAGACGAGGAAATGCTTATGTGATTGATATGAACAAGAAACCGTGTGAAGAAGTTACTTGCCTATTCTCGAAGATTTCAGAACATGATGGTCTACTGTGGCATCGTCGCCTTGGGCATGTGAATATGAAGAACCTGAACCGACTGGCTAAAGGTCAACTAGTGCGTGATCTTCCAATAAAAGATTTCATGTTGGTTGAAAAATGTGTTGCTTGTGCGAAAGGAAAAGCTCATCGAAAACCTCATAAGGCTAAACCTGCACCCTCGACGAAAGCCGTGCTCGAATTACTTCACATGGATCTTTTTGGTCCAGTGAATGTGTTGAGTATTGGTAAGAAAGCTTATTGTCTTGTAATCGTTGATGATTACTCTCGTTACACCTGGGTGTATTTTCTCAGTCACAAGAATGAAACTGCAGTCTTAGTGAAACAATTCATTACTCTGGCTGAAAATCAAGCAAGTACCAAGGTGAAGGTTATTCGATCTGACAATGGGACAGAATTCAAGAACGTTACTTTGGACACATTTTGCACTGAAAAGGGAATTGATCGTCAGTATAGTGCACCACGGACTCCTCAACAGAATGGAGTAGCTGAAAGAAGAAATCGTACTCTTATCGAGGCTGCACAAACTATGTTGGCTGACTCGAAGCTTCCTAGTTTCTTTTGGGCCGAAGCTGTTAGCACGGCTTGTTACGTCCAGAATCATGATTTAGTAAATAAACGTCATATGAAAACTCCTTATGAGATTCTGGAAGGACGTAAACCTTC
The DNA here is from genome assembly GCA_030545235.1 of Helianthus tuberosus. NCBI lineage: Eukaryota > Viridiplantae > Streptophyta > Magnoliopsida > Asterales > Asteraceae > Helianthus > Helianthus tuberosus. The sequence goes on along the minus strand of CM060353.1, from coordinate 158,525,226 downwards.
GGTTTCACACTTTCGTATCTTTGGATGTCCATGTGTGTTATCACTTATGGACTCTAATGGAAAGTTTGAAGTCAAAGGGGACGAATGTTTCTTTGTTGGATATGCGAAAGGCTCTGCCTATCGAGTATACAACAAAGTAACGAAAAAGGTCGCCGAGTAGTGCAACATTGAATAGCTTGAAGAAAATGCTACGGATGCTAGAGTTGGACCAGATTGGTTATATGATTATGCTAATTTGTTTAAATCATTTAACATTTTGTCAAGTGTTTCTTCAGATGCAGGCATATCTGCTCCAAAGCAACCGTTATCTTTTGAAGATACTGAAGAAGAAGAACAGACTGAAGGAAGCTTTAGACATCACACCATTGATCCACCGGGAATGGTTTTTACACAGCATCCTCTGTCTCATCAATCTCCTGAAGGTGCTCAATCTAGTGGAATTTCACACAATACAGCTGGATCAGAACTGTTTGCTGATCCTATTCCTGAAGAGTATACTGTTACCACTCCTGTGAGTCACAGTCCGGTAGCACCTAATGAGGGGGAGTCAAGTAACACACACACATCTCCAGACGAGACGATACCTGAATTCGCTATTCCAACTAGTGTTCAAAGAAATCATCCTATTGAGAACGTGATAGGTCCCGTGAATGTAGGAGTTCAGACCAGAAGCCAATCAGGAACCATTAATTTGTGCTTATATTCTAGCTACATTTCTCAAATTGAACTTAAAACCATTGATGTAGCATTGCAGGAACCAGGCTGGGTGGATGCTATGCACGAAGAGCTAAACCAGTTTGAGAAGTTAGGAGTATGGAAACTTGTGGAGTTGCCAAAAGGAAAACGCAAGCCTGGAACTCGCTGGGTTTTCAGAAACAAGAAAGATTCTGAAGGAGTTATTGTTCGAAATAAAGCACGATTAGTGGTCCAAGGATTCAAACAGATAGAGGGACTGGATTATGATGAAGTCTATGCCCCTGTTGCTCGACTTGAAGCAATCCGGATTTTTTTAGCGTACGCATCCTTCATGGGATTCACTGTTTACCAGATGGATGTCAAAACGGCATTTTTGTATGGAGAAGTGAAGGAAGAAATTTTTGTTGAGCAACCGCCGGGTTTTGTTCATCCAGACCATCCAGAATATGCCTACAAGCTTGACAAGGCATTATATGGGTTGCATCAAGCACCTAGGGCTTGGTATGCTACTCTGACAGAACATCTTCTGGCTCGTGGATACACACGAGGCACAATAGATCAGACTCTGTTTATCAAAAGAGTGGGCAAGGATCAAATATTGGTTCAAATTTATGTTGATGATATTATCTTCGGGTCTACAAGTGAGGAGCTTTGCAAAGATTTTGAGAGAGTTATGCAAAAGAAGTTTGAAATGAGTGCACTTGGTGAAATGACATTGTTTTTGGGTTTACAAGTTAAACAAGATTCACAGGGCATTCTAATTCATCAAGGGAAATATGTGGACGATGTGCTGAAGAAATTCAAGTTCACTGACGCTAAACCGGCAGAAACACCAATGGCAGAAAGACCGTTGTTAACTGAAGATGCTGAAGGATCCTCTGTTGATCAAAGACTTTATAGGTCTATGATTGGATCGTTGATGTATCTGACGGCTAGTCGTCCTGACATTATGTTTGTTGTCTGCAATTGCGCACGATATCAGGCAAATCCTAAAACTTCTCATCTTACTGCTGTTAAACGAATCTTTCGGTACCTTAAAGGCCGACCCAGGTTTGGTCTGTGGTATCCGAGGGATTCGAATTTTGACCTGTTTGCGTTTTCTGACAGGAATTTTGGAGGCACTGATAAGGACAGGAAATCCACCTCTGCTGGATGTCAATTTTTGAGAGATCGACTCATTTCTTGGCAATGCAAGAAGCAACAAACGGTAGCTATTTCTACAGCTAAAGCAGAGTACGTTGCAGCTTCGGCATCTTGCTCACAAGTGGTGTGGATGCAGCATCAATTGCAGGACTACGGTTTGACTTATCTTAAAACTACCATATATTGTGATAATGATGCTGCTATACAGATTGTGAAAAATCATGTCTTCCACTCAAAAACCAAGCACATTGATATTAAAGTTCATTTTATACGAGACTGCTTTGATAGAGGTCTTATTAAACTAGAGCAAATCGACACAGATGCAAATGCTGCCGATTTGTTCACCAAACCTGTCAGCAGTTCGAAGTTTCAAGTGCTTGTGGATTTTCTGAAAATGATCCGTTTTACTGACTGAGCATGTTTTTGTTTTACTTCGTAGGTAAATTTGTTCAAAAAGTTTTCTATTCTTAGGTAGTTTTTTATTTATGCTCAAATTTAGGGGGAGAATTTTTGAAAAATACAAAAACATTAAAAAAATCAAAAATACAAAAACATTAAAAAAATTGAAAAATACAAAAAGAGGTGTTGCATGACTGGGAAATGAAATGAATTTTCACATTATGGTCAAGGGCTGACTCATGTAAGACCAGTATCGAAATAGTTTGACTCTAGTATTGATATGTTGGTAGGCTCTATCCTTAAGACTGGAAACATTGGCTGTTTTTGTTCAGAACTAAAATAGTACATGACCTCAGGAAAGAAAATCACTTGGAATTAGCTCATGTCTATTTGAATGTCTGTATGTTGTCCCGATACACACAATTTTGGTCTGACTCTGAAATCTTCTCTGAAAAAGTCGTGTATCTCCTCTGCTGCATCCAGATATATGCTGACCTGGAGGTGCTAGGCAACGTCAGCTTCTGCTGCATCCAGATACATGCTGACCTAGCTGTACGTTGTCGTCTTGTAGATCAATTAAACACCTGAAAGAGGCCCTCTAGTGCCCAAAAGAAACCTGTGAAACCTATATCAAATTGAGAAAAACTCATTTGATCTGTATATTATACCATCTCTGCTTAAGATCTATTCTGTTCTTTTCTCAATCTATTCCCAGTTAAGATTTCAGAGATCTGGATTGGACTTGTGAAATATGTGGTAGGGAAGCTACTTGCATGATAGAGTGTGCTGTTTATATTTCCGGGATTTGATTAGTAGTTGTTTGGGTGTTCATTGTTAAGGAAATCAAAACATGATAAATTTTGTTACAGGCAGTTATATGGAAAAGGTCTAGGGAGATGAGTTTAGGTGGACAAATATACTGACAATCGTCTAGATCTTTCAGTAGTAGATCAGTGTTGATAAGTGACGTCAAGCCCGAAACCTCGTGATTTGATCCCTGAGCAATTTTGTAAATTTCCTATTTTATTTTTGTAAATAATAGTTTCTATTGTTTATTTTTTTTTTGTTTTGTTTTAGGTTTTGCATTTATAAATTATGCTCAGAAGGTTAAGTGGATTATTTAAAATTATAATTGATTTATTAAAAGGATTTTTACAATAAGTTTATTTATCAAAAGAAATCTTTTAAGTCGGTTAAGTTTAAACATTTGGTCTCGGCCCAAAAAGTTAAAGGCCCAGGCCCAGTGTGCTTAGGCTTGAGGTATAAGACACAGGTCTCGAGTCGAGACCATTTCTCACTCGAGACCATTTGATATTTTCTCTTAAAAGTTCCGGCAAGTCTCTGTAGTTTCCGACGTGTTCTCCGGTTTTTGTCTCATCAAACTTGTTTTCTGGCCTCGATTCATCGATTTTTAAAGGTATGTTGAAGATATTGTTGAAGTTTTGCAGGTGTTATGAAGATCTGATGATGTTTTGATGAAGATTTGAAGATGGCCAAGAACCCTAGTTTTTGAATATATTTTGGTCTTCAAATAGATCATAGGGTGTTTTTGGGATTTTGATCCAAAAAATCTGAAAAGATGAAGTTGTTTGTGGGGTCTCGACTCAGATAACATAAGGACTCGAGACCAATGGTTACGAGTCGCAATCTCATGGTCTCGACTCGAGATCTCAAGGTCTCGACTCATGGTCTCGACTCGAGACCTCAAAGTCTCGACTCATGGTCTCGACTCAATTAATCATGATTTCGACTCGAGAACTCATGGTCTCGAGTCAAAAGTAATAGTCTCGAGTCAAGATTTTAAAATCTGAGTTATGGTGCTGTTGATTTGCTCTGAATGTTGACTTTGTAATTTGAAAATTTTATACAAATATATAAATGTCAATATTTCTAATGCATTTTTGTTTTATGCAGATTATGGATTTGAAATTCATTTCGACACATAATCAAGCAGGATACTTAGCACCTCCTCCGGAGAAACACAAGAAGTTGTACACTTCATTGATGAAAGGTCTCAATAGTTGCCGTATTGTTCACGCACTACGAGAAAATCCAGTTGTTTACGAAGATCTCATTCAAGAATTTTGTAAAAGTGCAAGGATTGAAGTTGTTGAAGGAAAGGGAGTTATCGTTGCTGAAATTCAAAAGAAGGATGTCACTGTGACAGAGCAGGTGATTCGAGAAGTGTTGCAGTTTAATGATCAAGAAACATATTCCATAGAGCTTCCAGCTGGAACTGTGGAAGAAATTTTACCTCGTTTGAGTTACGAAGGAAAGTATCCGCCTCTGGTAAAGAAATTTGTGCATCCTTATTGGCGTCTTTTGGTGCACATGTTTATTTTATGTATGACAGAGAACCGAGGAGGCACAGATCAGTTGAACATTACTCAAACTGCTGCTCTTGTCTGTGTGATAACAAACGAGCCTTTCAATTATTCAAAGTATATTTTGGAAGCGATGAAGAGCAATGTGTTTGGAGTCAGAAAGGACAAGTTTCTTATGTATCCAAGGTTTTTGCAAATGATTTTTAATGCTCGTTATCCAGAGTTGGAGAGATCTGGAAACACATTGGAGTTGAAGCCCATGGGTCCAGCTTGTTTTGGTGCTCTCACTCCAAAGAAGGGTACTGAAAAGAAATTTGAAGGATTAATTCCGTTAGAGAAATTTGGTCAATTTGCAGAGACTGAAATTGTTGGTGCTAATCCAGTAATAGTGCAACCTGTTCCAGTGAATGATGCGCCTGCAAATGCTATTGTTGCTGAAGAACATGATATTCAAAGGGGTATTGAAGATGAGCCTGAGATAGAGATTTTAAAAATTGACTCTGATGATGAAGGCATTGAGATTATGTGTGATTCTGGAGAAGATGAAGAGCTTCCTCCTGAAGCTGATACTGCTGTTTCTGCTGTTCCACCTGTGATTACTGCTGAAAGTTTGGCTTTTGCTGTTAAAGTCTGTAACTGATAAGATGGGTAATCCTCCTACTGATCTTTCAGTATCAAGTGAAGAGCCTAGTGAAAACCCAAAGGATTCTGATTCCATGCCATTGAAGCGGAAAAGGAGGGATCCTCGACTTGGAATGTATGTTGAGCAAAACAAAGATCAATCCATGAATATTGCTGAAGATGATGATGGTTTATATAATTTTGATTTTGAGAAGAATGTCACTGATACCACCACCACTACTGAAGATATCTTTGAGTTTAACGCTGATATTCAAGGAAATGCTTTGGAGACCACTGCTGCAGATGTTCAGGTTACAAATATTGATACTGATACTGTTGTTGAGACAATGCCACTTGGTGTTTCTGAATCTGCAAGTCCTTCTAGAGTTGTTCTTGATGTACCTAGTAGTTCAAGTGGTAAGAGACCTGAAGAGCCTTTTAGAATGCCATTTGATGATGATTCTAGTGATGATGATGATTTCATTAGTATGAGAGAAATGAAGAAAAGGTTAATTGTGGTTGAGCAAGATTCTATTCATAAAGATGCCAAGATCATCCAACTTGAAGATACTTTGGTACAAAAGAATCAACAAATTGAACAGCTTCAAGGAGATGTTACTTTACTGTTCAATATGGTGTATGATTTACGTGGAAAGCTTGAGAAGAAATTTGGAAATGAATTCTCTGATCCTACTGATGTGGAAAATAGAAGAAAAGCTTTTGAAAAGGATGATGCTGAAAGAAGTGCTGCTATGGAACAATACTTTAAAAGAGTTATTGATCCTGTTGCAGATAAAGAGAAGGCTGAAAGAATTAAGAAGAAAAGGGAGTTTGTAATTTTGAAGAATCGGAATCTTAATCCAGATGATGATGATGCTCAAGCAACACATCATTTAATGGATGTTGGTGAAACTCTCTATGATCAAGTTGGAAATAGATCTGGTGTGGTTAGCTGGGGTTTTGATCATGATCGTCAAAGATGGTGGATAAAAAGGAAGGTTGGACCTGTTGAGTGGTACAAAAATCCAGGCCAGTTTCAGTCTTTCACTAAGATTGATTTGACTGATTTGTCTAAAGCACCTTATGTAGATGATAAGCCTGGAGGTCCTGGACATATGTTTTTCGAGAGATTGAAGAGGGAAGTTCTTCGTAACTTCCTTCAATGCGTACGGCAGAGTCCATTGTTAAACCAGCTAAAGGTATTAGAGATTCATATACAAACAAGCGAATGAAGATTGTGCACTGGCCAGTAACTGATAAGGAAAAGGTGATTCCTTTGGTGAGAAAGATTCCAAAAGGTGCTTTGAAGTCCTTGCATTTCTGGACTTATGATGAGCGTCTAGGGCAGGCAGTAATTGTTTGTGATGATGATGTGTGTTTTCGCTTGGTGGATCAAGTTGATTTGTTGAATGTTGCTCATGAAGACCTGGAAGTGTTAGCTTGTCATCAAATTCGATCTACTGAAAAATATGAAGAGACTGCAAAAGGATGGACTGCTGCTGTGGTTTCAGCTATTCATATTCGCACAAAAGGTTTTGGTGGTCTCAAGGATCGGTTGGGTGGTGATCGTGAAAGTTGAAGTCTCAAGAACCTCCATGCATAAACCTAGGGAGAGATTGTTGGAACCTGAAGGTTTATACATGAAGGATTGCTTAGTTAAAGGATTGATTTTGTAATTGTTTAGTTTATATTTTGGGTCGACATGTATGGGTTGGGCTAGTTTGGCCGGGTTCAAGTGGGCCTAGGTTAAGGGTCCATATGTTTAGTATTTAAGCAAATCTCAACCATTTGGTTGAGGTTGATCAGCTGATTGCGACTTGAAGGCCAGCCGAAAACATCAAGGAGTCTTGTATTAGTCATTGTTCAACTTTGAATGCAAGATATTCTGGTTTGTGTTTGATCATTAGTGTCTCATTTATATTATTGTTCTTGAATCAACTTGTGATTGATTTCCGCACTTTTACAAGTCACGGTTTGATATCATTGAAGGATCCTAACGGGTTTTACAGGCACTCGCCTTTGTGCCCTTTACCACACACTTTGCAACTCGGCGACCCGCCTTTAGCATCCACTTTCTTTCCCGATTCAGCAGTTCTAGCTTTCTTTGTAGGGCTTGGATTCACATCCTGCGCCCTTCGTTCACCTCTTTCCACTTGTTTCTTTAACTCGATTTCCCGCTCCCGGGCGGTGTTGATAATCTCCGTGAGGGTTTCGTATTTTGACGGAGTCATAAATTCCCGGTACTCGGCACTCAGCATGTTGTAATAGTAATATATCTTTTGCTCTTCAGTGGTGACTAACTCGTCACAAAATCTCAGCTTATCCATGAAGATGCCCGTGATCTTATCAATTGTTTCACCCTTTTGTCTCAGCTGGATGAATTCTTCTTTGATTCTGTTAATAACCGCTTTGGGACTGTGGTGTTTAAGGAATGGTACCTTAAACTCGTCCCAAGTCATAGCCCTCGCCGCTTCGGCTCCCATTTCCTTCTTTTTGTTATCCCACCAATCCTTGGCTTGATTTCTCAATTGACCCGTTCCGTAAGCAACAAAGTCACCTACGTCACAATGGGTTCGTTCAAACACTCCTTCAACACCACTTATCCATCTTTGGCAAATTATCGGGTCAACCTCCCCGTTATAGATTGGCGGTTTACATGCCATGAATTCTTTGTACGAACACCCTTTGCGTTCTCCCGTTTTCTCCTTCATAAGGTTGACAATATCCTCCAACCTTTTAACTCGCTCTTCAACAAGTGACAACACCGTGTTTTGAAATTTGTCTATAAACCCGGATAGACTTCCTTCAATTGCCTTCCCTACTTCTTCGGCAATTATCTCTTTCATTTGTTCGGTGCTTGTTTGCACCGGATTATCATCATTCCCATCAGACATCTTGAAGCTAAAATGTTTACATTTAAACGTTAAACATTTCATTTATACTATTGCTTCATTTGTTTCGGTTTAGCCAAGTTCCTAACTTGCTTTAACCGTTCACATTTTAATGCACTTTCCGGGTTTGAGTGTGTTAACACACTCTTCCCATACATCTCAATTTATTTCTCATACTTCCATAAGGTATAATCTACTAACTTAAATAAGTTAATTCTTACCGGACGATCAATCAAGCTTGAACCGAACACTTTGTTGACAACCTTAAGCTCTGATTACCAACTTGTAACACCCTTAAATTTTCACTTGATTTTAATAATAGATTATACCATTTCAATTAAAACATTGTTTAAGTAACATAACTTTCACCAAAGAAGTTCATACATAGCATCAACCTTAGTCAACTAACAACTAAGTTTAAAACGTTTCAAAAGTTGTTTAGAAATTTGTTTACAACCCATACACAAAGTCTATCAAAGATTTAAATCATTGCGGAAGCTTCAAAATGAGTGTTCGGTTCTTTGACATTAGCTTGATCGCCATCCGGATAGTTCCCACTTTTACCTAAGGTCATAACAACCCAAAATGTTAGTTTTGACCATGAATTGGATCATACAAACAAGTTCTAGCATCAAAACATGAAAAACAAACAAGTTTTTAAAAGTTACACTGCCGCGTGTCGCGGCAGGTTTTGAGTGTTCTGTCGCGTGGCGCGGAGGGTACGGTTTTCCAGCAGGTGCAGGTTTTTGACCTGCAATTGCTGCCAGTTCCGGAAATCCTGATTTTTTTACTTAAACATCCATAACTTTCTGCTCGGTTGTCCGTTTTAAGTGATTCTTTTTGCTATACATCTGTAAATTCATTACCGACATAACTAATAAAATTTTGATACCGAAAATTTAACTTACGGATCAAACCACTGAATGTCGCTATGCATTTACTCGACCCATTATAACTCTACTTGTTTTACCACCATTTGACTAGTATCCTAAGGCGCTTGTTACCCAACTTCCGGGCTTATAATCACCGGCACTTCATTACCAACACTATGGCTTCGTGCTCTTATGATCATTTTCACCATCTCTATCTACTTACAATATTATTACTACCATGTATCATTATTTGACCCGTTTGGTTCATCTACGGAAATCCTCCATTTTGATGACTACCAAACGACTACAACTAAATTCTTAACCTACGAATTAAGTAACGAACAAAGTCGCTACGATCAACACAACTTTTAATCCACAACGCATAGTTTAACAATAATTCATCAAATGTAACGGATCAAGTTACATACCTTAGTGCACACCCTTCAATCGCAAATCATCATAACACACACATGCAACCATAATTTCAGATTTTTCCCAATTCATGAGAATTTCAAGTTGAGAGATTTATCAAAATATTACATACCTTGTAATCCCCTTGTGATGAGGATCAATAATCTACACTTTAATTTCGATTTCAACTTGAATTGAGCCTCCAATTTGCAAGTTTAGTGAGTTTTTAGGGGTTGAGAGTGGGGAGTCGCCCCCTGTTCAGCTTGTGCGACCAGACATCCCTTTTGGGGGTGTTTGGTTTGTTTTATTTGTTTAATAAAAATCAAGTTTCAATTCTTACAACTTAAGCCCCTCAACTTTGTTCAACATAATGTTTAGTAGCTTTTAACCCTATTATAAGCTATTTCTAGTCTTGTAACTAACTAGGTTAAAATTCCTAGTTAGTAAATTCCCGTTTATTTATACTTTATAATTCTAATATAAAGTTTATATTTTTTTTTCGGGGTGTTACAATCTTGCAGGGAGCAAGCATAGAAATTTTAAATCAGAAATTTATTGCAAATCTTTATCCCATGAATCTGGCAGGATTTGATGTTGTATTAGGAATGGATTGGTTAATAACCAATAAAGCCAATATTTTATGTGATCAAAAGTCAATTCAAGTAAATTCACCAACAGGTAAAACTATCACAATTAAAGGAGATAAACCATCTAGATCTACAAAATTTATCTTTGTGATGAAAACTGCAAGTTATATAAGAAAATGTTCTATAGTGTATTTGATTTCTATAATCACTAACACTAAAGGAAAGGATTTAAAGGATATCCCAGTAGTATCTCAGTTTTCAGATGTATTTCCAGAAGAATTGCCAGGGCAACCTCCAGATAGAGAAGTTGAATTCAGGATCCATTTGATACCAGGAACGGCACCGATTGCCAAAGCACCTTACCGTTTGGCACCCGCAGAAATGCAGGAATTGAAGAAACAATTAGACGAATTATTAGAAAAAGGATTCATACAGCCAAGTTCATCGCCGTGGGGAGCACCAATCTTATTTGTTAAAAAGAAGGACGGATCAATGCGTATGTGCATTGACTACCGTGAATTAAACAAGGTCACGATTAAGAACCGGTACCCATTACCAAGAATCGATGATCTGTTTGATCAACTGCAAGGAGCTCGGTTTTTCTCAAAAATCGATTTAAGGTCAGGATATCATCAATTAAAAGTACAGGAAGAGGACATTCCTAAAACCGCATTTAGAACAAGGTATGGACATTATGAATTTACTGTCATGCCATTTGGTTTAACCAATGCCCCAGCTGCATTTATGGACATGATGAACCGAATATGTAAGTCATATTTGGATAAATTCATAATTGTTTTTACAGATGATATTCTTATACCAAAACAATATGGGTTGTACCTTTTCTTTTGCAAAAAATACAGGCTAACCCAATAACTATGGATTTAAAAAATTACAAACCAAATTGTTCAATTTTTATTCAAAAGTTTGTTGCTTTGAACCGGGTTTTAACCTCCATTGTATTGTTTTGTTAAATAGTAAAAACGTTTTATGACATAATTTACATGTTGACAAAATAAATAAGTAAAAACACTTATTTATGTGTTGGTAGAGTCATATGTTTTTTTTTTTTTTTTTAAATAGAGATCTTAGGTTAAATTTTGAGCAAGGAAGAGAAATTTAGAATTATTGATGTAAATAAGTAACATTTCCCTTGCCGTTAAAAAAAACAAGTCAAATTTGCCAACGACTCCAAGTCTCGGTTATGAGCTACGTTATTACCTGCTTTCAACTTAAAATATGTCTTTTTCTCTTACTTTGAATTTCTAAATTTATGGGCAAAACTTGTCCATAAAATATATATTATGGGCTTGCACTATAAGACTACCAAAGCCCATCGAAGACTATTTTCTGCTCGAATATAACAAACCCTAACCAATCACACATCATCATCCTGCTGCTTATATATATATATTCAAGCCTCCGTTTCTTCAAACACTCATCTCTCCTCTTTCTGCCGATTTCGTATCATGTGTAACTGTTTTTTGATATTTGTTCAAAGAAACCGAGACTATGCTTTTGTCTTCAGCTTCTAATTTCTATTTATTTTGAGTTGTACTTTGTTGGTTTATTTAATCGAAGAATGATTCGATTCGTGTACAATAAGCCGATGCTCTGGATAAGTAATGAAGGAAGCATGGTAATGTGCACGGAGATTGAGCAACTTTTAGGTCGTCATGTCTGCCCCCTCTGAATTTCTCTGATTTGGGGGCCTGGATTAGACCTACACTTGTTTCTATAAAAACCACCAAAGCCCATCAAATACTGTTTTCTGCTCGAATATAACAAACCCTAATTACACATCATCATCCTTATATATATTCAAGCCTCCATTTCTTCCAACGTTCATCTCTCCTCTTTGTGCCGATTTCAGATCTCGTTTAACTGTTTTCTAAATATTTGTTCAAAGAAACTGAAACTATGTTTTCTTTTTCACCTTCTAATTACCGTTTATTTTGAGTTTTACTTTGTTCGTTTATTTAATCGAAGAATGATTGAATTCGTGTACAATAAGCCGATGCTCTGGATAAGTAATGAAGGAAGCATGGTAATGTGCACGGAGATTGAGCAACTTTTAGGTCGTCATGTCTGCCCCCTCTGAATTTCTCTGATTTGGGGGCCTGGATTAGACCTACACTTCCTTATTTATTTATTTATTTATTTATTTGTTACTTAATTAAGTTATTAAATTGAATAACCTGATGTATAAAAGCAGGGATCGATTGCCTTTGTGAATCGGTCTCCCGTAAACGTCAGGGAAATGGAGTGGGCATCGTTATTGGGTGAACCTCTTGATTTTTTTCATGACGGACAAGGTTCAGTAAACGAAGCTATATCTCTTTTTTCTACTTTTAACTTATTTTTATATATTTAGTTTGATTAAAATCTTGATTTGATGTTGAAATTGTGTAATATCGTACCCGGAAAGTGAATTAGGTGTATAAGTCATAAGTTATAAATTAGAATTTCTAACTTCTCAAAAACAACTTTTTCACATACAAAAACAACTTGAATAAGTAAACCGAACACTATAAAAACAACTTATTAACTTTTATAAGTCAATAAGTTATAAGTTGCTCCAAAATAAGCTAACCCAAACACCCACTTATTCTAACAGGTTGTTTATGTTTAGTAACCGGTTTATGTTTTTTTTTGTTGAATTTTTTTTTGGGGGGGGGGGGTTGGTTAAAAAAACTAGTTAAGCACCGGTTGATATACTAAATATCTATAACTGGTTACTAACAACAATTAATATTAACAACTAACTGTTTACTATTAATCGGTTTTGGTTAGTTAACCTGTGAGCCCGTTGCAAACGTCAAATGGACTAGCTCAGACGTTATGTGATTTGAAACGTAAAACCAAGAAACGTTTATATAGATGTGATATGAATCGTAGAACCATAAAACATTTATATAGTAAAAGTTGACATGATTAAAATGGATGAACTTGATAGAGACCAAAGTCAAAAGGTTTAATATATAATGTAGTTTTAATTGTTTCGTGTTGCGTGCGGGTTTGAAGCGTATAGTAACTTTAATTGACAAGGATACAAATGTATTCCTGATGATTGGAATGAAATTTTAATATCTAATAAAAAAAATCAAAACGGACCAAAAAAAATAATTTAGACTAACTAAAAATGTATGTAAACTAAGGATACAAAGTATTATATCAACCTGACTAGCTTCCAAAAAAAATGTCTTTTTAATTACTCACTAAAGAAAGTTAATTGAATTGTAAACCAAACTCAATTCATAGGTTAAAAAAGTAAACGGGTAAAGTTGAAACACTAGAAAGAGTAAGAGTTAGTTTGTAAACTTTGTAAAATGGAGTCGGGGTAAAATTGCTAATTGCCAAAGTGGTTATGACTTGTAAAATAGAGTAGAAGCTAAAATTGTCAATTATCAAAGAGTATGTGCTAAATTGCTAACTGCCAAAGTGAATGGAACTTGTAAAATAGTAGGGGCTAAAATTGCAAATATAAAAGAAGAGGAGCTAACTAAAGTCGGTGGAAAACCCGTTGAATTTGTATTTTGTATTTTAAGATAGTTTAGAATAGAATGTGTAAGAGTAAATTGTTGTTGGACCCAAGTATACGAATACAACATTTTCAGCCATTGACTTTTCCTTGTTTTTCACTAATTTCAATTGTTACAAACCAAAATGTTTTGAGAGATAAAACCAATAAAAAAAAAAAAAAATAGAACACCATTAGATTTTGCTAATAAGTGAAAATAAATTTGGATACTATGCTTGCATGGATAGTGGCTCACACACCATTTGAAACAAACGGAAGTTTTGGCAAATTGAATGGATCCCTCATTTTTTTTTCTTGAAAGGTTAACTTCATGAAACACAAGCAAAACAAAGCATCTCCAAGATAGAGATACCCGCTAGCAAACACAAAACATCAATTCATATACAAAAAGAGCTCCATCCTTTCCAATCTACCTTACCCTCTTTAAATCTACTCCTATACCAAAGAAAACCCAACGCTTTAATATCGGACACTATATTCGCCACATTGACCTCCTTATTACTGAATTTTTTCTCATTCCTTGCTTTACATAGACGCCAACAAGTCAACACAAGCACCCCATAGACCACCTCTTTCCTTATTATTGACCCATCAACCTGATCGGTCATCTCCAAGATGTCCCTAATCGAGAACAAAAACAAGCTCGAGATCCTGCACCACGAAGCAATGCCTCCCCAAACACCATTGGCGATATAACACACCGTGAATAAATGATCCGTAGTTTCTTCCGTTTCTCCACACAACGAACATAAACTATCATCAAACACGATATTCCTCCTAGCAAGGGCGGCCATGGTCGGGATTCTATCCATGTTCGCCCTCCACATGAATAAGTTACACTTGTTTGGAATCCACTTGCACCACTTATATACATTAGAAACGTCCCTCGGAGCATCCCCAAGGAGCCACATCCTCGTCTCCTTCACCGAATAATCCGTTGGCGCCTCTTTATTCCAAACCCAATCATTTCTCTTGGTAGATAAACGCACTTCAGCGATTAGCCGATGACAAGCAACCAACTCTTGAACCTCTATCTCCGATAAAGGATATCTATTCCAATCCCACGAAACCGACCCAGCGTTCACTTCTGCCCATTGGTGCACAAAAAACCCGAACCCGGACCCGGAAAAAAAACCCGAAACCGGGTATTATAAAAACCGGATTTTCTATACCCGAACCCGAACCCGACCCTACCCATAGGGTAGGGACCGGGTATTCATATTTGATCTAAAACCCGAACCCGGAACCCGAAACCGGGTTTTTTTATACCCGGTTTATACCCGAAACCCGGGTTTTATAAATACCCAGAACCGGTTTTTATAAATACCCGGAACCGGGTTTTATAAATACCCGGAACTGGGTTTTTTATACCCGGTTATATAGCACTTTGACTTCTAGTCCTATCTATGTTTTTTTTTATCTATGTTATTTTATCTATGTTTTCAAGCATTAAGACTTCTAGTTCTTATGATTTAACAAAATTATGTATGCACTTTGATGTAGTCTTGTTTAATTATTAGGTTTCTAATGATATTTGAAATATTTGGTCATTATTCCCCTCTATTTGCTGGAAAGATCCATTGGTGTTTGTCTAATACAAAAAAAATGAAAAATTGATGGAACTTGGTTAAAACATAACATATCAAATAAAATATATTGTTGTTTATGTAATCCAAAAGGATTCAAAACAGGACTATTCCTTCGATCTAGCACCATCGAATTTAAATTTAGAAATGTCATTAAAATTTCAATATGCACCATCCACTAAAACATATAAAGAAGCATTAATACTCGGTCGGGTTTTTTAATACCCGGTGCGGGTTTTTTCCCAACCCGATGCATACCCGAACCCTACCCGATGAATACCCGAACCCGGAAATAGTGTATTATAATACCCGGGTTTTATAAAACCCGACCTGAACCCTACCCGAACCCGGGTATATACGGTATACATTTTTTGTAGAAAACCCGGACCCGACCCGGTTTTTAAAAAAAACCCGATTTTGTAAAACCCGATTTGTGCACCACTACTTCTGCCCCAACTCGGTCCGAAACTTTGCACCACTTATTGCCTTCAAGCCGGAAAATATTGGGAAATAAAAACCTTAATGGTTCGTTTTTCACCCAAGGGTCAATCCAGAAATGTATTTCCGTCCCGCTACTGACATTACCCCGGATCATGTTAACAAATTGAATGTCGTTTACCTTCAAACGATAACCGAGCCTCACCACTTTAGACCAAGTGCCGCTAATACTCTTATTTGAAGGAAAAGCATCCCATCGTCTACCCGAAGCGTGCACCGCATCAATCACTCTCCTCCAAAGAGCGTTACGCTCAACTTTGAATCTCCATAGCCATTTTAGGATTAGCGCATTATTAACCACATCAAGCTTACTCAATCCCAATCCTCCTTCGTCAATCGGCTTCGTCACTTTTTCCCAAGCCACCCAATGCATCTTACTAACTTCTTCATTCCCACCCCATAAAAACCTCTTAATGATTGATTCGAGCTTGTTCACCACCGCAATAGGCGCCTTATACAACGAAAAATAATATGACGGAAGACTCTCTAACACGGATTTTATGAGCACAACTCCCCCCCCCCCCCCATTGATAAAACATTAGCCTTCCATTTCGACAATCGATTCTTAAAGACCTTGATAACCGGCTCCCAATTATTTATTCGACCCATATTAACTCCCACTTGAATCCCCAGGTACTTGAACGGCGTGGTACCCTGTCTACAACCCAACGCATTAGCCTCCACCTTAACTTCTTCGGCACTCTTACCCACCCCCAAATAATGTGGACTTGTTAATGTTGATGCGAAGCCCCGAACACAAGCAAGCCGGGACTTAAAAAGAGAGCCATATATAAACAAAAAAAAATTAAGATGAACAATAATTGTAAAAGACATCACTTCGGACCCACTACTACCCAAATATTGTGTCGCACCCAAGGAGGGAACATGAGATGTGGTTGCCTTCACACTGGCGAGGGAAATTGCTTCAAAACCAATAAAAAAAGTTAGCTAATGAAATTCACCTAGGTAGCTTTTTATATTATTCTATTATTATATTATCTAATTTAAGACTTTATTTGAATTTTTTTTAATGATAAAGATAATTATAGTAAAGAGTGTGCATGTAGCTAGAATTTGGGGTGTTAATCGAATCTAAAGGAGTATAAACCGTGCCTCTTCTCATTGATAATCACCAAATATATAATACAAGGGTATAGCGATAAATATGGATACAAGATAATTACAATTATTTACTAACAATAATTCCTATAATTACGTGTGCTATTACACCCCCGCAGTCGAAGCGGGAGGTGACCGTATGCTGAGACTGGTACGAAAATCTTCAAATAAAATCCGCGGTAGGCCTTTAGTGAAAATATCCGCAATCTGGTATCGGGACGGCACATGAAGAATGCGAACATTACCTCGCTGAACCTGTTCGTGCACAAAATGAATATCCAACTCGATGTGCTTTGTGCGTTGATGTTGAACCGGATTGCCAGATAGATAAATGGCACTGACGTTATCACAATAAACCATGGTAGCTCACGTGAGAGGCAGAGAGAGCTCGAGTAGCAGGTTTCGGAGCCAACAAATTTCTGCAACCACATTGGCGACCCCACGATATTCAGCTTCGGCACTTGAACGAGAAACGGTCGCCTGGCGTTTGGAGGACCAGGAGATCAAATTATCACCTAAGTAGACCCAATAACCACTAGTAGACCGTCGGGTGTCAGGGCACCCAGCCCAATCAGCATCAGTATAGGCTACTAAGGAAGTAGCAGTAGTTGGACCGAGAGTGAGACCAAAAGAAGAGGTGCCTTGAATATACCGTATGATCCTCTTTAGAGCATTCCAGTGATCCACACAAGGGGCGTGCATATGCATGCAAATCTGCTGAACCGCATAAGTAATGTCAGGTCTTGTGAAAGTGAGATACTGTAGAGCCTCAGCTAAACTGCGGTACAAAGTGGGATCATGAAAGGGGTCACTGGATGTAGTACTGAGTTTAGCATTTGTGTCGACTGGAGTAGCAACTGGATTGCAAGACTGCATCCCTGCACGTGTAATAATATCTATGGCATAGGACTGCTGAGACAAGAACATGGTGTTCGCATTCCTAGAAACCGAGATGCCCAAGAAATAGCTGAGAGAACCGAGGTCTTTCATGGCAAATTCAGCTGCAAGGCTGGCCAGAAGACGGTGACGAAGAGCGTTAGACGAGGTGACAAGAAGAATGTCATCAACGTATAATAATAGATAAGCAATGTCATGCCCCTGTGTGTAAGTGAAAAGAGACGCATCGCATCTGCTGTGACGAAACCCATAATCTGTGAAGCGTTGGTACCATGCTCGAGGGGCCTGTTTTAGGCCATACAAAGATTTGCGCAAGAGGCAAACATAATCAAGAAAGTTTTTATCACGAAAACCCATAGGCTGATGCATGTAAACTGTCTCGTGTAGGTTCTCGTGTAAAAATGCATTCGTCACATCCAGTTGATGAACCGCCCAACCTTTAGATAAAGCAAGTGACAGAACAGTCCGGATGGTCGCTGGTTTAACCACCGGAGTGAACGTCTCACCACAATCGATACCCACCTGTTGCGACCTACCATCACATACTAATCTGGCTTTATAGCGTTCCAAAGTACCGTCAGACCTGTATTTATGCTTAAACAACCACATACTCCGTACAATATTCATGTCAGGTGAACGTGGTACTAACTCCCATGTACCGTTTCTAATTAATGCATTATATTTTGTAGACATGGCGGAGTGCCATACCGGGTCTCGTAAGGCATCGATAGGGTTCTTGGGAATGGGTCGGACGGAGGTGGGTTGAGAGGTGACATGTAGGTTAAATGGTAATTTGGGTTTATATATTCCGCTCATGGAGCGGGTATGTATGGTACGGGTGGGTGGGTTTGCGGTTGGGAGATTCGGGTGAGTGTGTGAGGTAGCATGAGTCGGTGGGTCCGGGTGGGTAGCGATTGGGGTTGGTTGGGCTGTTTGGGCCGTGGAGGGAATAGGCGGGGTAGGTGGTGTCGAGTGGGCTGATTGGGGCGAAGGTGTAGCAGGCTGGAGGGTAGACGGATTAGAAGGACATGGGCCACTGGGAAGTTGTGTTGGGCAGGCTGAAGGGTGATGAGGACTGGGCGAAGGAACAGTGGGATTATTGGGAGTGATATGTGGGCACAAGTGGTGAGGAAAGGAATCGGTTAAGAAATCATAAACTGGGGCAGGGCCAATGGTTTGGTGAAACGGAAAAGTCGTTTCGTCAAACGCGACATGGTGAGAGTGAAATATTTGGTTTATAGAGAGGTCCAAACATCGGTAGCCACGATGAGTGGGCGGGTAGCCAAGGAACACGCAAGGTTGAGAGCGGTGTTCAAGCTTATGAATGGTGGTGGAGGGTGTGAGCGGGTAGCAGAGGCACCCGAACACACGTGGATGATCATAAGTGGGTGTGGTTTGGTATAGGATTTCGGTGGGGGTGTTGTTTCAGGTTTGTTTAGAGGGTAGGATATTTAGTAAATAGGTGGCGATTTCGAGGGCGAAGTGCCAGAAATGGGTGGGAAGGTCGGCATGGGCGGGTAAGGTCCGAACCATGTTGTTGATGGTGCGGATTTTACGTTCGGCCTTACCGTTTTGGGATGAGGTATAGGGACAAGAAAGGCGGTAAAGAATGCCATTTGTAGTGAAAAAATTTTGAAACATTGAATTGACATATTCACGGCCATTGTCACATTGGAAGGTTTTGATGTTGGATTCAAATTGAGTTTTAATTATAGAGGCGAAGTGAGAGAAAGAGGAGAAGACGTGGGATTTATTGGTTATTGGGTAAGTCCACAAAAAATTAGTAAAATCATCCAAAAATAACACATAATATTTTATGGCCAGATGAGCTGATGATTGGGGATGTCCAAACATCGCTATGAACAATATCAAAAGGCTTAAAAGTCATATTATTAGAAGGAAAAAATGGTAAACGTACACTTTTACCAAAACACAAGACTGGCATACATTATTATGAAGTTTATCAAAAGAAATTAAACTAGAAGTTTTTAATTTATTCAAAGAAGGCCGTCCTGGGTGACCAAGCCGGTGATGTCAGAGTTGTGAAGAGATAGCAGCAAGAGTGGTGGGTTGAGTGATGGATGACCCGAGTGTAGGTCCCATGAGCCGTGCGGATCGTAACAGAATCGTCTATCCAACCTAGAGTGTGGAATCCTCTAGATTAGATTTCACAGAAAATGTGTAGAAACAGAATCAAGAACACGATACACTTTCAATCCGGTTTTCTATTGATTATCCAACATGAAGTTTACAATCAATTCAAGACCCACAGAAATCTCGTAGCCACTCTCTATAGATTTCTCTCAATGTCTCCAATGTCTATCAAGTGTGTAACCCCAACCCTTATGTCAAGCCTTGTTTATATAGGACAAGGTTTGCACATGGGCTTTGGCCTGGGCCAGGCCATTCTCCAAGCCCATTACAGCAAATAATTCCCTAACCAATAATGCTAATCCCAATACAAAATATCCAAAGACTAAATAAACAAACTATTAAACTGTTGTCACAAAACATGCACCAACAAACTCCCCCTTGACAATAGCTTCATAGTGTAACTTTGTCTTCAAACATCTTGTAGTCTTTTGGTCTTTGGATAGCGTCAGCTACACAGTATTAACTCCCCCTTAGCTGATGCTTCCAATCTCCAAAACTTTCATTCGTTGTAGATCAGCGAACTAGCAATCTTTGGTTAAACAAGTATCTTCAAAACTCTTGTATCTCTTTCTTTCTGCAATGTAGTAGAAGGATCCTACCATGCATCTTCACACGTTCTTCACTTCACTCTCAATCTGCACTTTACTTGTATTCTGCACTTCATTTTGATAACCGCATCAATCTGTTTAGCAACACGAGCAAGTATCTCGAAAAACCATTAGCCTTTTTCACATTTAAAGATAAACCAATATTTTATCTTAGTTTGCAAAAACAACTACCTGTCAGTTCAAAATGGGAGATCTTTTAAAAAGGAAATATTTTTGGTATTTTTGATATGTTTCAACACAAACTGAACTAACTAAACTAAACTCAAAAATATTTACAATACTTCTTTTTGTGAGAATCATGTGTAAGAAGATCATATCAGCAAAATCAAACTGTTTTCACACCATTTAATTCTTTATTTAATTTTTGGTGAAAAACAATCCAAGACGATTACCAGTATGTTTGTCCACTTAAACAAAATGCATGAACATTTCAAGTACCATTACCGTATGATACGTTAAGGTAATATTAATACTGATATATTAGCGTGTCCCACTTCAGGATATACCCCCGCGATCAAGGTATGCACAAAGATTCATCGTAGTAGGTGAGTATACTGAATTCATCCGTTTTGTTTTTCAACGTTTAGATAATTGGTGAACAGGTCAGTACTTCCGTACAACAGAGAGACCAAAATATCTAACGAAGGCTAAGACAAATACCATTTTTGGTACGATTTGTGCATTTTGCACTTATTGAATGACTCTCTATGAGAGCTTCTTCATTTTGCAGGGTTTTGGCATTTTTAGCTCTTTTAAGATATCCTGGGTGTGTCTAGGTCAGCATGTATCTGGATGCAGCAGAAGGACACCCATGATATCCCCAGATGAAATAACAGTATAAAGACCCAAAACTTCAGATTTTGGCAATCTATCAACGCAAGATTTAAGGTCATTAAACCATACACCACTGATGTGTTCCCCACTCATACTCAGTGCATTTATGTTTATATCACATTGGTAAGTTGATTATTTCATGCTTTTGCCTACTGGTACATCATATGATGAAGCTGCTATCACACTTAAGCAATTTAATATATTTTCAGTGTGACAGTCTAACTTGCTGATGTACTATCATTTCTTCTTTTTCACACCATGAAAACTCATTTTTTTTAATTTTTCAATGTTTTTGGATTTTTGAAATTTTATAACTTACTCCCCCTAAACACACGCACTAACTAAACTCTTTTTGGCTTAGAGGAATTTCTCCCCATAAATTTTTGTTTTCTTGGAGTAAGTTTTAAAAACATAAATTTAAAAACACAAACAAAATCCCACCTTAACCTGACTACAGTTTTTCACGTTTTAAGTTTAAAAACAATCAAAATGATCACAGAAGTAAATAGTTCGTTACCCATGTTAACCTACTATTCACCTCAGATTCTTTACAGGAATAACCACTGTCGAACACATCAACAGTACTTCTTGGTCATCCTGCATTCACTCAACAACTCAGTTAGACTTTAGAACCCAAGCCCTGATAGTCTTGGGTTTTCCAAATTCATCCATTACAGGAACATCCATCCAATATCCATCACACTTCAGTGGATTATCTGGATACCTGCTTCTCCCATTTTTATACCATGAATTTTGGAAAAATTTTGGATGTTGTTGAACATTTGAGTTACTAAAACCCCTATGTCCATTTCTTTGTTGAACATTTCGATTACCAGCAGTTTGGTATCGAGTTTGATATCCAAAATTTCTATTTTGACTTTGAAATTGATTTGATTTGCCATTATAATGACTAAATTGTGGAGAAATACTTCTTGGTCTATCAAATCTTTTTGAAGTTGAGGGTTTTGATTGCGATTCAGGTTTCTTTGTCTGACAACTTGATTTTACACTATTGTTTGACCCGACCTGATTCCCATCCTTAACCTCATCAACTTGTTGTTTACCTTTCTTCAAAGGACAACAACTTGCTACATGCCCTTTGTTGTGACATTTAAAACAGGATCTTTTCTTATAAGTTTTCTTTTTGTTTGATCCATTTTTAAATGTTTTGACCTTTTTGTCTTCAGTATCCTCATCCACTTTATGAGGTGTACTGTTAGACCCAACAGATTCTTTCAAAGAAACTGGACTATTTGGCAAGTCTACAGCTATCGGATCCACTACTACTTGTGCAGTGGTTACAAAATCAGTTAGCTCATCTTCAGTTGGTAAAAATGAGTAGTCTTGATGTTTAGAAGATGAAGCTTTAGTAAACCCCACCCCTGTTTTATCATTAATTCTTTTTAAACCTTTTTGAATTTGAGTCCTGACTAACGAAGAATTTCCAAAATTGTTTAACTTCCCCTGAAGTTCAACAATTTTGGCTTGTGCATCAGCCAATTCTGTGCACTTTTCTGAAAGCTCGTTAGTCTTTTCTTTCACAGTTTCACGAGCCAAATCAATGACCTGTAACAGTTCATTGACTTTGCTTGTTAAACTGTTAATTTCTTGTTCATTTGATTTGAGTTTTTCTAAAGAAATTGACTCTCTTTTAATCAAAAGAACATTTAACGCTTTTCGGTTTTCCAAATCGGCTAACAGAATTTTGTTTTGCTCCGATAGTCTGTCAAGTTTAACCTGTAGTTCAGTGCAATTAAGACATGTATGACTTACAGATTCTGATGATACCTTTACCTCTGCTGTAAGTTCATTCACATCCTTCAAGCCCTTTGAAACTTCTACATCCTTCTTTTCAGCATTCTCCTCATCTGCTTCCTTCTTCTCTTCTATCTCAGCAGCTTCCTCTCCAATCTTCACAGCTGCAAGCTTAGCTACCAATGCTTGATCACAAGTAGTTACTTGTGAAGAGATCTGATAACGTTTTTCCAAAGCTTCCCACAGCTCTTGAGAAGTTCCATACTTCTTAAGGGTATGTTTAACGCTCTCAGGCAATGACTTCTTTATTGCTGCTAAAGCTTTCTTTTCAGCATCAACCACTCGTTTCTCAGATTCATCCATCTTATCATAAGACATAACTATAGCTCTTCCATCAACACGACGTGTGGGAGCAAAGTATCCATCTATCATACACGTCCACATTTCAGTATCTTCACTTTTCATAAACAACTCAAACTTTTCTTTCCAATCAGCATATTCTTTGACGTTCGTAAGCTTTGGCCAATTCTTTACAGCTTCACTTCCATTGTTCATCTTAGCCATCACGCAGCGTAAAAGTTTAAATGAATTTTGGTAACCTGTGTCAAAATCCAATTCTAACTTCTCTACTGGTCCTTGTCTAGCTTTTACCGTAAGCGAACTGATGAAACCGTACAAAAATTATCCGAAAACTGTTTTTACCAAATTATACCGTTAGATTCGTCTCGAAATTACGAATCCAAAGATATATAATGTCGAAAACCGTTTTCGGGATTTTCCAGAGTTTTTTTTTTTTTTTTTGCCCTAAAAATCCAAGGATTCCAACGGTGCAAACGGTTTCCTGTGACGAGTTACGGATGATTTTCTAAACGCGAAACAGTGTAACTTTTCTCACACAAGCCAAGAAAAATTCCACCTTGTCCGTAATGGCCCGAAATTGTCCGAAATGGTCCGTATAGAACTGCTCAGATCCGAAATGAACACCTTTATCCGAAATCAGCAACCTCTGATCCGAAATGGTCTATTATAATCCGAAATCAGCGCCTGCTGATCCTTAATGAACCAGTCTGATCCGAAATGGACACTCTCCTATCCGAAATCGTCCGAAATTCTTTAGTCTGATCCGAAATGCAACAGTCTGAATCCAAAATGAAGTATGAGGATCCGAAATGCAGACTTGAAGATCCGAAATGCAAGTATCTTGTCCGAAATCAACTGTTTGATCCGAAATGCAAATCAGAAGATCCGAAATGCAAGTCAGAAGGTTCGAAATGGTCCGAAATTGCTTGTTTCTGGTCCGAAATGCAAGTATTTTGGTCCGAAATGACCCGAAATACTTGATGTTTATCCGAAATCAACAGCAAAACACGAACTCAGCCTCCAAAAACGCCCAAAAACTCCGATTTTCTGCAGAAAACGATTCTGAACCAAGCCAATCTAGAGCTAAAAGCTCTGATACCAATTGTAGGTCCCGTGAGCCATGCGGATCGTAACAGAATCGTCTATCCAACCTAGAGTGCGGAATCCTCTAGATTAGATTTCACAGAAAATGTGAAGAAACAGAATCAAGAACACGATACACTTTCAATCCGGTCTTCTATTGATTATCCAACATGAAGTTTACAATCAATTCAAGACCCACAGAAATCTCCTAGCCACTCTCTATAGATTTCTCTCAATGTCTCCAATGTCTATCAAGTGTGTAACCCCAACCCTTATGTCAAGCCTTGTTTATATAGGACAAGGTTTGCACATGGGCTTTGGCCTGGGCCAAGCCATTCTCCAAGCCCATTACAGCAAATAATTCCCTAACCAATAATGATAATCCCAATACAAAATATCCAAAGACTAAATAAACAAACTATTAAGCTGTTGTCACAAAACATGCACCAACACCGAGCACCAGAGTGTAACACCCCGTGTTTCGAAAGTCAAAGTCAAAGTCAAGATTGAAGTCAAAGGGAGACAAGATTGCTAATTGCGATCTGTCACTCCTTGCTCAATTCCTGTTTTGACTTCTTTGACTTGTAGTTAGTCTATTTTATGCCTTACGTTAGTTGTATTATGTGGAGTAATTATTAATAATCGAGGGTTATTCGATATTTATCGCATGTTTTATCACATTATCGCTATCGCAATCGCACTCGCAACATGAATTACGCGTTCTGGATATTGTTCTATGTGTGTTTGCCTTATGTGTTACTTGTGCATGTTTAATTATGTTATGTGTGGTGATTAATCGAAACGCAATCGAAACTCAATCGCAATCGAATCGCAAACGCTAAACGAATATGAAATAAGGATGATTGTATGTTGATATAGTAGTTGGGATTAAAAGTAATTTGACTAGGAAACTCTATCGCATCGCAATCCTCGAAATCGCAATCGAAAACAGCAAAACTCATCGCGACGTGCCCTCCAATCGAGTGGCCAGCCGATCGAGCTGCCACCCGATCGAGGTGCCACTCGATCGAGCAGTCACCCGATCAGGTTACCACCCGATCGACCAGCCTCTCCTCCCCCTTTCCTTTTATGGTAAGCCTATAAATACCCCCTGTCAACATCACAAACTTACCATTTTCGGCACCTCTCGTCCGACCAGCGTTCTTGCCCACTTTTCTTCAGATTTCTCGCGAATCTTGTAAGTTTTCCACCTAAATCTTGTACTTTCTTGATCTACACGCACTCCTACACCTTTCTATCTTTTGAATCTTAACTTTTAACGGTGAAATCACTAGATTTGAGGTGTTCTAGGATGATGTCGTCATGGTGTTCTTATGAACTTCATGTTTTGGCTTCAATCCACCAAGAACAACTTAGATCTGAACGATTTCCACACAAATAAATAAAGATCTTTCATAGATCTGAACATAATCAAGGTGAAAAAGATTGAAAGATGGTTTCCAACTTTCTTTCAACTCTTTTACACTCAATTCACTTAAAACCGATAGAATCAGAGCTTGTCCTGATCTTCTACTCATTCTTGTGGTTGTGATGGTTCAAGATCTGGATTCTATCCACGAGATTACCGATTTCGGGTTAGACATGGAACACCGTCTCGGACAGTTAACTGGTCGGATTTGGGTGATTCCTGTCCGATCAGGTTACTAAGTTGTGACGAGGTTTCTGTTGTCTAATACATTAACAAATCATCTCGATAAAACGACAAACTGTCAAAATGACCAAGGAATAAGACGATCAGGTCGACCAGGTTGGAGTGTCTATCCGATCAGATTGTCACCCGATCGGGTTGCCACCCGATTGGCTTGCACCTTGGCCCCACACTTAACTTTTATTTCAAACTTCAAGAGTTTTGGAACACCGAACGGATCGCTGTCCGATCGGGTTGCCACCCGATCGACCGACCATCCGACCATGTGATGTTCTGAAACTTCAATACTTAAACAATTTTCAACATGTTCAAAGCGCAAGGATTACCACCCGATCGGATTGCCATCCGATCGAGTGACCATCCTGCTGTGAATTTGTTCTCAACTTGAGAAGACTCGCCAATCGGATTGCTGTCAGATCGGACTACCGTCCGATCGACCGACGTGAAAGGTAGAGATACTCCTCTGTTTTCAAAATGCTACAACAAAAACTTCAAAAGTCAAGCCATCATACACAAACACATCCTTCACAAAGGAAGAAACAATCCACTAGAAAGGTCACCCGATCAGATGACCATCCGAGCGGATTGTCACCCGATCGACCGGCTACCCGATCGGACTGCCATCCGATCGGAGTACCATCCGATCCACTGACACTTCACTCTGTTTCACGAATCGCTTATCGTTATGCTATCGTTTTGATCAGGCTAATCTCACTCTAAGCGATCCCTTCAATCCATCAATCGCTGTGAGTATACTCGACCCCTTTTTGCTTTACGAACTTTTGGGTGTTACATACGTTAGTTATTCTAAATCACATCGAACACACTACGCAATACTTTAAACGCTAACCGATTGCCGCATGTTATACGTGACTTAATGAATGAATGCTTGTTTGTTATGTTTACACATGGAATGCTGTATACCTGCCTTAGCAATGATAGTACTATTTGTTTGGACTCAGCACCTGTTTACTCAGGGGTTGTTAAGGATAATTTGTTACATGGCTCACACTGGTGAGTGTGTATTACGAACTGCCTTGGGCAGTCAACCCGCAGTCATTGGTATCGATAGGTTCATGTCGATAACTAACATGCCTCATTTTACACTGTGTACGTGCTGGTTATGCATAACGATTTCGAACCCTATTATATCTATTAAACTTGTATGCTCACCTTTACACTATGTGTATTGACTTTTACTTTAACGTATGTGACAGGTGCTTAGGATGCTTATTTGCTTAGCTTGCTGTGAAATCGAGGCTAGGAAAGACCTAGAACAAAAAACAATTGCCTGTAATAAAAATCTGAGTTGTCGAAACAAAACAATTTGACTAGATCTTGTCTGTAATAATTATGTTATCTTTTATGACATGGTATGGGACGTGTTGCTTTAATAATTGGTAATCATAGTTGTTATGGAAACTTCTAGACAATCTGTTTCGCTCAGTGCCATGCCCCGATGTTTCCGCCATCGGTTGGGGTGTGACAAATTGGTATCAGAGCCATAACTATAGGGAATTAGGCAAGACTCGACCTAGTCCGGGTCGATGTCTTAGAAATGACCTAGCCTATAGTTAGAAACCAACAGACCGACTTGTGCGTATCCTGTGCATATCCTGTAGGGATTATGTACGAGCTTACCTTCACAAGAAAACCAAACGGGTCAAATTCCACAGAAACAGAGTTGTCCGTAGTGAACCTACGGACAGTAATAAGGTTTTTAACAAGTTTGGGAGAATAAAGCACATTTTTAAGTATAAAGGGCGGGAAGGGTTTGGGTAGGTATTTGGTGCCTTGGCCAAGAACTGGTATGGTATCGCCATTACCTACAAGAATATTATTTGAAATGCAAGAATTAGAAAAAGTATGAAAGTCACCTTGTTCGTGTGACATGGTGGATGTGGCGCCCGTGTCCATGTACTGAGTCGGGTCCAGTTGTTGCAGGGACATGGTGTAGAGAGCATGTTCAATGTCAGTGGGGTTGTAGGAAGTGTGAGCTTGACGTGGGCGTGGGCCTAGAAGGCCGGGCTGCTGTGTTTGGTTAGTAGGGTGTGTTGGCCGGTTGGTGGATGGGTATGGACATGGTGGGGCAGGCAAAAAAGGTGGTGGAGAGAGTCGGCTGTAGGTGGGGTTTTGGGCCGAGGAAGTGTGAGGTGTAGTTGGCTAGTAGCGATTCCATGGGTAGTAGGGTTGGTTAGGGTAGTATGATGGCTGGTTGTAGCGACCTCGGCCGGAGGAGCCTTGGCCACGGCCTCGGAGTCCTGAGCGGCCTCGGCCATGGGTGGACTCGGTAGGTGTGCGAGAGTAGTCTGGGTTGGGGAAACGGGTGGTTTGTGCGATGAGGGCGGTCGAGGCGGTTTTAGATGCTAATAGGGCTTGTTCATTCTTACGGGTCTCGACTTGTGGATAAGTTGTGAACGGGCGACATAGAATGATGGTAAAGGTGTTTGTTGGGTGAGGATAGTGCCAATGCCTTCATATTGCTCGTTAAGACCGGCAATAAGTTGGAGGACCAGCCGATCATCAGTAACCGGTGCGTCAACATTAGCAAGTTGATCGGCTAGGGTTTTGAGGGCTTGACAGTATGGGGAGATATTGGGAAATCCATCCAACCGGGTGTTCGAAAATTTTTGCATAAGGTAGATGGCACGCGAGGCTTTGTTATCATGAAACAAGGCCTCGATCGCCACCCATGCATCATGAGCGGTGGAAGTTTTGTTTATGATGGTATGAATAAGGTCGTTAGAAATCGTACTATAGAGCCATTGTAACACAATAGCATCCAAGCGATTCCATTCGGCAGTGGCAGAAGAGGATTCAGCGGTGGTGGCTTCGGGTTTCGGCTTGAGATGGTCGTCCACAAGATATGCACGACAGTGGAGAGTAAAGAGGGTGGCCCAAGAGGAATACTGACTGGATTCAATCTCAAGGGTAAAGGGGATGAAAGTTTTGATATTTGAGACGGTGGTGGCGGGATAGATTTCGGATTTGATAGTGATGGGAGGGTTTGGTGTATTGTTTGGGTTGGATTGGTTGTCATCACCAGCCATGAGGACGAAGGTGGAGGCTGACGACAGAAAGAAAGTGTAGAAGAAGGGTGGTCGACGGCGGTAGGGTTAGGAGAAAAGAACCCGGTCTCTTGAAACCATAAAGGAGTATAAACCGTGCCTCTTCTTATTGATAATCACCAAATATATAATACAAGGGTATAGCGATAAATATGGATACAAGATAATTACAATTATTTACTAACAATAATTCCTATAATTATGTGTGCTATTAGAATCGAATAACGAATTTTTGAATTAATCAAATTTTAGAATTTTTATTTTTACCTCAATTCGTATTGGATTCGATTCATATTTGAAACTCGAATTCGAACTGAATTCGAATAAATTCGATTTAATTCAAAATCACCGTAAATAATACATTATTTTACATCCATATGTTAAAACTACTACAAACTAATTATATTTAACACAAAATATAATAATCTGCAAAATTAATTAACTATCAATATGTTAAAACACCAAAATGTAGAAGACATGTTGGTTACCAGTAGTGATTTAAGTTAGGTAAAAGTTTAGAAATAAGTAGTATTTGGTATTTCTCATTAGGTTTGGTAATGTTACGAATAATAAATGGGTAAAGGATCAAATAAAAATAAAATAAACGTACGAACTGTACGAATAGAAAGAAAAGTCAAAAAGTGGCGGTGGCAATATGGTAATTATCAGCAATTTCAAAAGTATTGTACTGGGGAAAAGCAAAAAGTGGCGGTGGCAATCTGGTAATTATCAAAAACTTCAAAATTACTCTAGTAGGGTAATTTTTAGCATCTGTAGGGTAATTTTGAGCATCAATAGGGTAATTTTGAGCATCTGTAGAGTAATTTTGAGAAATGTAGGGTAATTATCAAATTACTCTAGTAGAGTAATTTTGACTTCTGTAGGGTAATTTTGGGAAATGTCTTGTAGAGTAATTTTGTTAGCATTTAGTTATGGGGTTTAGCTTTATGGTTTAGTTTTTAGCTTTTAGTTTGGGTTGGGGGGGGGGGGGGGGTTAGGTTTTTTTAGGTTTTTGGGGGTGGGGGGGGGGGGGGTTTAGGTTTTTTTTTGGGGGGGGGGGGGGTGGGGTTAGTGTAATTTTGATAATTACCCTACACGACCAAAATTACTCTACTTGAACTTTTACAATGGTTTAGGTTTTTTTAGGTTTTTTTGGGGGGGGGGGGGGGGGGGGGTTTAGTGTAATTTTGATAATTACCCTACAATTTTGATAATTACCCTACACGACCAAAATTACTCTACTTGAACTTTTACAAAATTACCCTACAGAAGTTCAAAATTACTCTACTAGAGTAATTTTGAAGTTGCTGATAATTACCAAAATGCCACCGCCACTTTTTTTGACTTTCTTTCACTTCGTACGTTTCGTACGATAATTTTATTTTCACCGGAACTTTACTCATAATAAATGTATCACTTATGGATGTAATTCATACTTTGGCTAAGTTTAGAAGTTAAATGTGTGTGTGTATATGTGTGTGTGCATATGTGTGTGTGTATTATTAATTTTTTTTGTATAAATTGAATTCGATTACTGGACTCGAATACGAATCAATTCGAATTCGAACCTTCATAATCGAATTTGAATCGAGTCGAATTTTGAACTTTTCGAATCCGAATCGAATCCTGAACACCCCTAGCTAGAATGGGAAAATTACAAACTACAAGTTACAACAGAAAGCTAAAAAAACACCAATCATTCCAAGTAAGATTATTTTGTTTTACTCTCTTTTCAACCCAAGCTAACGGGGTTGCCTTGATCTCTTCCACTATTTTCTCCGGGTTCTTCTCATGATTGTTGAAAAATCTTATCATTACCTATTTTCCAAGTAGACCACAAACTGGATGGATTGAAGTCTTGGTTTGTTCTTTGGCATTTCAGCTACCAGGTAGCTAGCTGATGAGAATGGTTGCTGCAACTAGATGGATGGATTGAAGTCTTGGTTTGTTCTTAGGAGCTGGAGACCTAGAAAACTTCTCTGAGATTACTAATTATTGAAGACTGGATTACTGTGTGCTTGTTGACAGACTTGGTTTTTATCGCAAGGCCTTCAAGTGAGAGATTGTTGGGTTTGAACTCTTTGTTATTAGGGCTTGTTCTAGTTGGGTGTCTAGAATGTCTGATTTGGGATTTTTGTTTACCAAGCCTAAAACCCTAATTGATTTGTATACATCATGTCATGCATTGTAATATTTGGTGCCTTTGAGTTTAATGACATAACCTAGTTGCAGCCCGTGTACATAGGTCCCTCACTGAGACCGAACCACGTAAAATTTTTGTGTCGTGTTTATCATATATTATTTTCTCTGCTGCATGTTTTTATTGTTTATGCGTATGTGTTGGTTCGTTGCGCCACTTGATACCTAACTATTTGCACCCCGAGGACTACTCGGAACCCGCTCGACAACCACATCCAATCCAACTATATTCCAAAAATAAAGTTGTCTTTCCATTTCCAAAGAGTATTTATACATAACAGAGAGGACTATATCTAAGGTTCTCAGATCTGCAGATATCTTCATTATATTTTTTCCACACACCATTTATTTTTTTTTTCAATGGGAAGTTACCCGAGTTACTTCTACCTTCATGAGAGTTGTTGATGAAACGAACCCATAGAGCATTAGGGCAAGTCTAGTATATTCGTAACCATTTAACAATTCAGGCCATATTTGTCGCCTTTATATTGCTGATACCCAACCCACCTTGGTCTTTCGGCTTAACGATCCTCTCCCACGACACCCATGATTTTTTTTAACCCCATCTGACCCACCCCATAAGAAAGTCCTCCTTATGGATACTTTCTTGTAAGACCTACAAAGGGGCACATAATAAAGAATGATAGTAAGTGGCGAGGTTATTAACACTACCTGAATGAGTATTAGCTTCCCTCCCAGATAAGGTACTCTCATTAGCTTAAAAAAACTAAGTTAGATAACCTTATACCTTTAAGGCTGTAATAAATTTATAATAGTCCACAGAAGTTGAAACATAATTCACCTTATCTATTCCTTTGTTATAAGATGTAATTTTTTTTAGAACAAATCATGAATATTCCAAATGCAACTAATAAAGATTACTCAAATGTAAGAAACTTAAATAGATTATTGTTTTATGTGCTACATTCAAAAGCGTGCAACTCCATTGTAAACCATCAATACACCAAAATCTACAAGACTGCAAGTTGCTTTTGCAATAGTTTATTTACATATTAATATTGATTTACAAGATTTTCTGCGTGGTAAACATCTAGCACCAGTGGTCTAGTGGTAGAATAGTACCCTGCCACGGTACAGACCCGGGTTCGATTCCCGGCTGGTGCACCTTTGCAATGCAATGAAGAAGCAGCGCTCATTGTGATGTTGGGTCATCACAACTGTTCGATCTTTCGAATCATGTAGCGGTTCTGAGCATTCTTTTTTTTAACCTTTTCCTCTTAAATACTTGAATTCTCGGCGTAGATGCTACGTAGCTGGTTTTCATCCTTCAGAGACTACGAGTGTATACACAATCACCAGCTGACACAAACACCTACTTCTGTTTAGAATGTATCTGTGTCCCTTACCCGAAATCCCAGCTCTGTTGACATTAGTGAGTGAATCGTTAATTACTTAATTCCATCTCCAACCATCACAATTATCATTCCCTTCGCCTGCAACCAGCGGCTTGATTTCAATTGCTACTGTGGTTGGTGATGACCAGTTATCACCTCTAACCATCATGCTTTTAATGTTCATCAGCAGTGAACAAGATACAACACATGCATAAACCTCCTAATTTTATTTATTTAAAAGATTTTATTTTTAACATATAGTCAAGGGCGTAGCTTTGTGGGGGCTTTGTGGGGGCGGGAAGGGGCGGCCGACCCCCGAACTTTTCGCTCAGTATGGAGAGTATATAGTTTTCGTATAGAAATTTTTGGATATATACGTTTTTGACCCCCCCGGTTTTATAGAAATTTTTGGTACATACGTTTTCGACCCCCCGGTCGGAAATCTCAAGCTTCGCCACTGCACATAGTTATTTTTAATAAAAAATTAAGTGCATTCAAGCTGACTTGATCCATGCTAAAAAGATTAGTGACCCATTAGGTACAAAAAATTCAAAAGAGGGTACAAAGCGTTTATGGGTCAACTTGACCCGACCCACCATTGTAATAACAACTCACAAAGGAAGCATCTCCCCCGCCTTTGTCAACCTCTAGAACAAAAAAAAAAGGATGATGAGACAATGGCAAACAAACTTTGTACTGTCATTTTTGGTATGGGTTATAAGGCTATGGCGCTCAGCAGGGTGTCTCTAATTGTCTATTATGATTAAAAAAAATTACTTTTACGAATTTTGTTTTCCTTTTGTTGATCAAAAACATTTAATAAGTTGTATACATCATAAGTTAGTTCTACTGCACTTGATAATTAAAAAAATGTACGTGACACACATGGAGACTAATTTTCTTTTTTTTGCTCCTGCTTTTTAATTTGTATGTGAAGACACACATGAAGACATATACGGAGGCAAGTCGACTCGAGAAGCACAGATGTAGTGAGCCATAGACTTAAAATAATAAGTCATAACAATAATCACACACTGATTATCCATGAAGCACCAGTGGTCTAGTGGTAGAATAGTACCCTGCCACGGTACAGACCCGGGTTCAATTCCCGGCTGGTGCATTCATTTTTACAATGAATCAGTGTGTGTTACAAGATGTTTGAAAGCAGTACGTCCCACATCGACTCAGATATAAACTTGTGGCTGGTATTTATAGCCCAGGTGAGGAGCGGTAATCGTCCCCTCGGGGACATCCGATAAAATTGGAACGATACAGAGAAGATTAGCATGGCCCCTGCGCAAGGATGACACGCACAAATCGAGAAATGGTCCAAATTTTTTTCTTCTTCTTTTTCTCGTTTGGTACTTCATCGTAAAGAATTTGTTCGTTCATCGTAAAGTATTTGTTTGTTGTTATTTACAGACAACTACGACCTATGAAGCACGGGGACACCATTTTACGTCGGGTACCCGTCCCGGGGACGGCTTGGGGATGGAAACGGCTCGGGGACGGCTTGGGGACGGCTTGGGGACGTTTCCCAAACGTACCCGGATATTGGGGACTTCTACATATGCTTGGGGACGGCTCGGGTACTTCCAAAACAAAGTATCGGGGACGTTTCCTAAAATATTTAGGGTTTTAACCCTTTTAACTTCCAAAATACGAATGGTCCGCCTTTTTAAATTACATATGCTCGGCCTTTTAACTTCTAACATTCACGTACATTGTATTATCAAGTATCAATAGTAGGATCGAATTATCATTCATCGAATTATCAAGTATCAACAGTAGGATCATCATCTCTATTCAAGTATTTGATTCATATGTATTTGATGTTGATAATTTTGATAATTATTGTGTATGCTCGAGTATTTGGATGTTTTGATAATCATTCTGTATGCGAGAATGTCTGATAATTATGTTGAAAAACAAATAAGCAACAGAGAATATGTGGATGTTTTGCTTATTTGTTTCAAACGACACCATTATTTGGATGTTTTGCTTATTTATTTTGATCGAATTATCATTCTGTTGAACAGAGAATATTTGATGTTGATAATTTTGAATAGAATAATCAATTGATTGTTTATTTGCATATGTTCACACTTCACAGACTGTTTATATAGTTTTGAACAAAATATTTGATGTTTATTTGCATATTTGATGTTGATAATTTTGAATCACACTTGATTGCTTTCTTTATCTCATTCTATTTTAATATTCAATAGGTACTGGGATTAGTATTTGTAATATATTTTTGGACTTTGTTTAATATATTTTTATTTTTTGGACTTTGTTTAATATAATTTTATTTTTAATATTATATTTTTTTGCCGTACCCGTATCTTGTATTTTTGAATTTTGCCGTTCCCCGTACCCGTATCGTCCCCGTATCCCAGTCTCGTACCCGTATCTGTGCTACATAGACTACGACAAATGTAAACAGCTTCTGCGTTTATTCACTTAGTTGGGGGATGACACGCACAAATCGAGAATTTGGTACTTCATCGTAAAGTATTTGTTTGTTGTTATTTACAGACAACTACGACAAATGTAAACAGAAATGTAAACAGCTTCTGCGTTTATTCACTTAGTTGGGGGATGACACGCACAAATCGAGAAATGGTCCAATTTTTCTTCTTCTTCTTTTTTCTTGTTTGGTACTTCATCGTAAAGTATTTGTTCATAGTTATTTACAGACAACAACTACGACAAATGTAAACAGCTTCTGCGTTTATTTACTTAGTTGGATGTAGTGAGCATTCCCCTGAAGTGTCAATGCGATACTCATGGCTTAACCATGCAAGGATCTGATGACCCAAGGACTATCTCCCGTGGTATTACGATGATGCAAAGATGATTACATATTTATGTCTTAATAAATACAAATCTAGTAGCCATAGTAATCTCAAATCATGATGTTTTGGTGACCAAGAAATTAGTAGCATAGATGATATTATTATGCTATAGTTTGGAGCATTAAACTGTTATGTTAGTAATTTAGTTTCTGTAGTCATATTTCAAAAAATGCCACCAACTTGATCTCAGCCATTAAAAACACCCATCCAATGGCCAGGATCGCTTCCCACACTTTGTAGGAAAAACACACTTTGCGCAGGAACCCTACTCTACGGAATTGTTGATTATTTTGCTTAGCAAGAGACTATCAAGTCGACTTGGGTGTTACAATGACTAGGAGAAAAACTTCTAGTTAACTATCATGGTGGCAAAATGGCAGGTTGGGTCAGGTGTGCTGATTACTGCAATAAATTTTCTTTTGGTGAACAGTTATGTGTTAAATATGATTACAAAATCATGTCTCTGAACAATAACATAATGATTTTATTTTATAAATGAAGTGATTTGGTCAGTTTTAGCACTTCATCTGAATTGTAACCCAGTTTACGGATAGGCATTAAACCGGGAATTCCATAGGCGAGTTAGTCTTTTTGTACTTAAGCATCTTCATCTTTAGCATTTGAGGGTATCCATCATACTTTTCCCTCCAATGCTTTCCTCTGCATTTGGATGCTTTTACGTGTTTAATGCATCTAATTATTATAATGAATAACTGTAATAAAAGTAATAATAATGTAGGTGCCATAAAACAAATTCAATACAAACATGGTATACATCTGTCATCTTCAATCTGCAATCCAAGTTTCAGGTATATGTTTGAACACTGAAACATTTTTTATTTTTTCCCTTATGCACTTTGATTAGCTTACATAATGAGGTCCTGGCTGACTCAGTTCATTCCACATTGGCCCAGAGATGAAGTTGTGGCTGGTATCTATAACCAGGCTGAGCAGCTGATTTCGTCCCCTCGGGGACATCCGATAAAATTGGAACGATACAAAGAAGATTAGCATGGCCACTGCGCAAGGATGACACGCACAAATCGAGAAATGGTCCAAATTTTTTTCCCAATCGTTTTCTCGTTTCCTACTTCATCGTCATGTTTCCATTGACACTGTTGTGAGCACCCTATTGTTACACTGGGTTCACGGATCCAGAAATGGTCCAATTTTTTTTCTTTTTTGTTTGCCCCTTCTTTCATTTTCCAGAATTCATCGTTGTGTTTCCATCGACATCATGAGGACCAATGCTAAGGATCACACCATGAATACTGTCATCATATCTACACCTCAATCCTCAGCAAAATCTTTCAGCGCTGCTAATTGGTCATCTAAATCACCATCAACTTTATTCTTCTTTTTGGAGGATCACCATCTCATCATCTTTATAAAACTAATCTCTTTCTTTAATGAACTTCCGGCTTCTATGTATAGCCGATCTTATGCCGATCTTAGCAATCGTACCGTTCCTTTGGAACCATACATAGAAGATTAGCATGGCCCTTCCACAAGGATAACACCCACAAATCAATAAATGGTCCAAATTTGTGTTTAATCGACTTCTCCGGCCGTCGTCTTCCCCGAAACCGTAGTTTCAAAATAATATATTCAAAATCTATAATACCTAATCTGTAAGCAATCATATAAGATCAGATGTGTGCATATTTTGGTTTAGTAGTTTGTTTTTCTGCATCAGTTGTTAACTCAAGTTGGGTGCAACCCATGAAAAAAAAAGTATCTTAGTTGTTCCTGCCCGGGATCGAACCGGAGACCTTTTGCGTGTAAAGCAAACGTGATAACCACTACACCACAGAAACATCTTATGTACTTACGTCAACTACTAGCTATGTCATGACAATTTTAACCATGCAACTTGAGAAATACCAGTGATGCTATCATGGTCATACTTTGAGGAGGTATTCATGAAAAAATAGTATGTAAAAGGTATGTAAAATCTATGTGTTTCAGTTTATTATTGTGACATCATACTAGCTATTTTGTTAACTATATTTCAAGTAATAATGAACCTGGGCTTATTTTTTTTTGCTTATTAGACCAAAGGGTATGGTGAGGATAGTCCCCAAAAAGGGACCATCCGTCACGTAGGCGTCAACTCAGCGAGGGTGGAGGACCATCCCCTTGGGGGTCCCCAAGGGTATGGAGGGGAAGCAATGACTACCCAAGAGAGTTGTACCTTGTGCTGATTTACTTGTACCCTGCAAGAGAGAGAGAGAGAGAGAGAGCGCAAATTTGTGGGGGCCACCAAAATATAAGCCAGCCAATCAACAAGCCCCGTCCCCGACGTCTCTTGGCGGACGAAGGCGCCGCGACGGTCCCCTAGGGGGCGGTGTGGGATGGTCCATGACGGGGGACGGCCTGGGGACGAGCCCCATACCCGGTGGTCTTATGATGCTTAATGTGACTTGATGCGTAATGAGGGTCTGTCAGGTCGACTTGTGTTACACGGATTAGGACGAAACTTCTAGTTAGTTCATGCACTCATGGGTAAACGATGGGTTTGATAATCGGGTTTGTTTTACCCAACCGGTCCAAATTGTAAACCCAGCCGTAAAAACCGGTTTTAAACTATAAAACTGAACCGTATTACTATTAACCTGACCAAACCAACCGTTTTAGCTTAAGTTGGCTACTTTGTTTCTGTTCCAAACCGCCATAACATTTTTAGACCATGTGTAGTGGTTTAGCTCAATAATGCCCCCACCATGGGGCGTTTTGCGACACGTGGCAGTCCAGTCAGCATGGGGCATTATTGGGGGTTCTTGCAAAAGTGCCGTAGTGGGAATAATGCCCAATAACGCCATGCAATCATTTCACAATTTTTTTTAATTTAAAAAATAAAAATCTTCATTAATTTAAAAAAAAATTACACTACTTGAAATTAAAAAAAAAAACCGAAAAAAAAGAATATAAAAAAATCGAAAAAAAAATAAAGTTAAAAAAAAAGAAGATGATATAGAGTCCATATTTTCCCGAATTTTTTTGGCGATGCATTTGCGCAAGGATCAACGCGTCGCCTTGGAGGTGGTCGATCGGTTTGGACAAAAACTCAATGTCTTTTCCATTTGCCTCGCCTCTTGCATCTCGTTAAACTTTTTGGTTTCGGCCACTCGTTCTTTCATAATCTCACAACGTTGGTGGCCGAGGTCGCGAATGTCTTGGAGACGACGGTTCATCTCCTCGAAATCTTCCTTCAACTCGAGATCGGAAGACGACTCCACCGTTTTTTTCCCGGTTCGCTTATCATTTCTTCTACCGGGCGGTCGGGTCAACTCTTCTTCAAGTTCCTCGTCAACGTCCACCACCTCATTTAGCTCGACATCTACTACTAGAGGTCATGGTACCTACTAGCGCCCACTTTGGACTTTTTCGTAGTAGATCCCAACACTTATAGTACAGGAAAGGGCATTTCGTTTTCTCGTACTCTTCCAAAGACTTCGTTAAAACCCCGACGTCACCTTCTCCGCTCGGGCGATTATCGTAGTTACGTTGGTACACTTCTTGGAAGGAATGACACTTGTTGTTGATTGTAACAACTCTCATCAAAAAGTCTTAATTATTATTTTAATTGTCCAATAGGAAACCCTAATTGAGACACCCAAGTGATTCTGCACAAACCCTAAAATTTTCAGAATAATCGGAATCAGAATCAGGGCCCCTAAAACTCAGGGGGGTAAACCCTAGTTACATTTATCTTAAAAATCTCTCTGTCAAATTCGAAATTATGAAATTCATCAACTCAGCAGGCCTAGTCCCAAACGTGGCAACCCTATGACCATTAGGTGTCCCTTGCGCACCGTAAGGGTTAGAGTGTTACGGTGCGCAAGGGGTGACAAATTTTGGGTATAAATAGAGGGTCGTGGGACTTGATTTCTGGAATTTGAGCGACGAACCAATTCGTAATACGCTCCGAGATATCTTCTGTTTATCACAATTAACACACACGGATCACTAATCGACGCCGCAATCAGGGTATTAACTCGATCGCTGATACGATTCAATGTCCGATTGATCAAAATATCCAATGGATGTTTAAGTGCTGCCCACATTAGGGTTATGCTTTGTCATTCGTCGTTAATTCGATGGATGTTTAAGTATCGCACTTTGTCATTCGTTGTGAGAGTTTGATCTCGTGAGTTATCGTAAAAGCTGTATTGATTACTAACCCAGAATTGTGTGCCTGTTATTAAATTTAGGTTGAAAAGGCTAAATCAGTAGGCTAAACTCTGCCCGTATAAATCTGCAATGTGAGTCATTCTCTTTTTATCAACTATTTTACAATACCTCAAATTATTTTCAAAAAGTTATAATTACAGGGACTAAGTCGTGGATATCTTGAATCACTGGCTAGTGGGGTATTGTGCACATTACTAATTTTCTCCCAGTTAGGTTCATTGACCTACTAGGGATAATCATCACTATTTAGGTTCATTGACCTAATAGTGGTATGACCATCGTCACCATTGTGACATGTCACCATTGTGACAGAGCACCAGATAAAAATAAGATAGAAGCCATTGTACTCGCTCTTATGCTGTAATTAATAACTATGCATCATTTTAAGTAAATAGAATGATTCACTCAGTATTTCCCGCTGACAAAACCTTTTACAAACATGTTTCAGGTAATCTGTTATGATCCAGGAAAAGTGCCGTGAAGCACTACAAGTTTAAGAAAGTGGCTCAGGATAAAATAAAGAAACATGTTTTGTCAAATAAAAGATTTCTTCATGAAATCATAGTATTGTAATTACCGGGGTTTTATCCCGAGTTGTGAAATAAAATAATCGGGAAATATTTCAGTTTTTTTAAAGATCTTGATGAAAACTTCCGCTGTTAATTAAATACCACGGGATTTCTGTCCCGCGGCTCCTGAAACGGGTCAAACCGGGTCGGGGGCCGTGACAGAAAAAGGTGGTATCAGAGCCATTTATCGAGCCACTGATTTAAGCCAATTAAGTATTTAGAAAATACTTAATTTTTATTAATTGCTATTTTGTGATTATGTGTTTTATTATCTGACTAATTTTGTACAGTATGGGCAGATCTTTATATGCTAACCACTGTAGCAGTAAATACAAATTTTTAAATATTTTGATTCAAGTTTTAGCACCCTTATTAAATATAAGCTAGAAACCTGATTCAGTAAATAAATAAATTTACAAATAAAACTTAGTGTGTTTTAATTTTCAGTTGTTTTGGTAGTTACCCAGTATGAAATAATATTTAAAAGTTTTTCTATAAAATTTTGTTATGATTTTTTTTTACTTAGTAATTGTGTGTATTTTGCTAAACAGCATGAGTGACTTGTCTGACGCCCTTCAGAATTTAAATCTTTATCCAGTAAGAATAGAGGTTTCCAGAGATTTCAATAGGTATATACCAGACATAGAAGAACCTATAGAATTCAATGCTTTACCTCTCGAGAAACCCAAGACTAAGAAAATGGAAATTGGGGAAAGTTCTAGGCAAATTGAGGGGTTACCATCCCAGGAAGAGCTAGATTTTATAATGGCAAGCTATAATACTATTAAGTCTATTAATGAAAATGATTTTATTCATTCTCTTGAAA
The DNA here is from genome assembly GCA_030545235.1 of Helianthus tuberosus. NCBI lineage: Eukaryota > Viridiplantae > Streptophyta > Magnoliopsida > Asterales > Asteraceae > Helianthus > Helianthus tuberosus. The sequence goes on along the minus strand of CM060353.1, from coordinate 158,484,109 downwards.
CACAACTACCAATGAACTTAGAACCAGCTATTCCAATCCACTCGCAAATAGACGAATGGTTGACTAATGAAATACAGTTACAAAACAATCCCTATAAGCTTTTTCCTCAGTTCAAACCAGAACCTTTACCAAATCCACCAATGAGTAACGAGAATATGGCTGAACTCCACCACTTTGACAAAGAACTAATGGATGCTGGGAATAGGATCCAAGAGATTGGGGGACAGATTTCCTGGAAATACGATGAGAGGGAACGCCGTTACTAGAATATCATCTGACAAAGGATAGGGGATTATGGAACTATGGTTGTGTAATAGTAATAGTAAAATCAGTATGTGTAAAATAAATAATAAAACGGGTGTATATAGAAGCATGATATAATCTATAAAACAAATGAAATTTTAGAAAGTTACAATTTTGTTTGTATATTCGTTTACATGATTATGTGCAATTAATTGTGACACTGGATTATTTCTTTTATACTAATTATTTATCTATAAATTAGATATCAGATGGAAAACGCTAATAATGAACCAGTTAATGAGGTTAATCAATCTGAGCAACAACCGGGGGATCAATATATGACTAGGCAGGATATAGAAAATATCGTTGCTCAAGGGATAGCCAACGCTATTCCAGCAATCGTTGCTGCTGTTAAAAATCCAATCGAACCGCAACAAATCATTCCTAGCAAACGTATTTCTGAAGATAACTTCAGTAATAGCGTAAACGGAGGCAATAATCATACTAATCATGAGAATGAACCACGGCAACCTCCTCCTAAGAAAATGAAAGTTGCAACGCCTGGTTGCACTTACAAAGAATTTCTTGCTTGTAAACCCGTTGAGTTTGCAGGCAATGAAGGAGCAACTGCGGCACTACGTTGGTTAGAGAAAACCGAGGCAGTAATTGCCATAAGTAAATGTGCTCAGGATGATCAGGTCATGTACGCGTCAAACCTTTTCAAAGAAGGGGCGCTAGAATGGTGGAATACGGTGTTACAAGCAAAAGGAAGAAGGATGGCGTATGCTATAAACTGGGAAGAATTTAAGAGCTTTGTAGAAAGAAAATTATGTCCCGAATATGAAAAGGAACAAATGACAAATAAGTTTCTAACCCACCGGATGGTGGATGTAGATTGTCGAGGGTATACTTCGACATTCTTCGAGTATGCTCGAGTAGTACCAACCCTGGCTTCGCCAGAGCCAGCACTTATTTCTCGTTATATTTGGGGATTGATTGCCGAAATCCGTAATATCGTCAAGGCTGCGAAACCTCGCACGATTGATGATGCAGTAGATTTATCCAATACTTTGACTGACGAACTAGTACGGACAAGAGAAGAAAATAGAAGGAAGGAAGTAGCCCAAAAGATTACCCAAGGATTCCGTCCGGGTAACCATAACAATTTCAAGAGAGGAGGGAATGAGCAATCTTCCACTAGCCCATTTTGCAATTCTTGCAAAAGGAAACATTTTGGAAGATGCAAAGGATATTGCAATTTTTGCAAAATTCCGGGGCATCAAGAAGAAGACTGCAGGAGGAAGAAATTTTCAGTCTGCTACAACTGTGGAGAAGCTGGACATCTTAGGCCAGATTGTCCAAAACTGAACAAACCATCTGACAATAAAGCCAAACCTGCAGAAGGAGCAAAAAGGAATGTAAGAGCCTTCCAACTAACTGCTAAGGAAGCAGAGCTCATTCCAGATATAATAGCTGGTATGTTCTTAGTTTACAGCGTTTACACAAAAGTATTATTTGACTCTGGTGTAAACCAAAGTTTTATAAATACTTTATTCTGCCAAACTCTTAACTTACCTTTAACCAGCATTAGGCAAATTTCTACATTAGAACTGGCAGATGGAAATTCAGTTAAAATAAATAAGGTTCTGCAAAACGTAGAAATAGAACTTTTAAGTCATAAATTTTCTGCAACCCTATTATCTATGAAATTAGTTAAATTCGATATTGTGTTAGGAATAAATTGGTTAGTAAACAATCATGCTCAAATTATTTGTGATAAGAATTCCATAGAAATTTGCGCACCCACTGGAGAAGTAATAATGATTACAGGAGATAAGTCATGTAAACCCATAAAGTTCATATCAGTAATGAAAGTTACTAATTATGAACGAAAGCAAGGAATAGTATATATGATTTCAGTAATCATTAATACTAAAGATAAAGAACTTAAGGAAATTTCTGTAGTTTCAGAATACCCAGAAGAGTTACCAGGGTTACCATCAGATAGGGAGGTAGAATTTAGGATTCATCTAATCTCAGGAACTACACCAATAGCCAAGGCACCTTATCGATTAGCATCCACAGGAATATTAAAACTGAAAAAGCAATTAGATGAATTATTAAGTAAAGGTTTCATACAACCTAGTTTATCCTCGTGGGAGGCACCATTGTTGTTTGTTAAGAAAAAGATGGTTTGATGAGAATATGTATTGATTATAGGGAATTGAATAAAGTTACAATTAAGAATCGATACCCATTACCTAGAATTGATGATCTATTCGATCAATTCCAGGGAGATAGATATTTTTCTAAGATCGACTTACGTTCCGGATATCATCAATTGAAAGTACAAGAGGAAGACATACCTAAAACTGCTTTCAGAGCTAGGTATGATCATTACAAGTTTACAATCATGTCCTTCGGATTAACGAATACACCTGCAGCATTCATGGACATAATGAATAGGATCTGTAAACCATATTTGGATAAATTTGTAATTGTCTTCATCAACGATATACTTATTTATTCCAAAAGTCAGGAAAAACATTGCCAACATTTGCATGCACTCTTAACTTTGTTAAGGAAAGAGAAGCTTTACGCCAAATTCTCGAAGTATGAATTTTGACTGCCAGAAGTGCAATTTCTAGATCATATGGTGAATCATGAAGGTATTCACGTAGATCCTGATAAGATAGCAGCAATTACCAAATAGAAGGTTCCGCAATTCGCAATGGAAATTAGGAGTTTTGTAGGTTTAGTCGGATACTATAGACGGTTTATTAAGGATTTTTCCAAGATAGCTATACCATTAACTAAGCTAACCTGTAAAGCAGTTAAGTTTGATTGGGGACCTAAACAAGAAGAAACCTTTAGGATTTTAAAGCATAAATTAACAAAATCCTAGCCTTACCAGAAGGAACAGAAGATTTTTAAAGTATACGATGATGCTTCAAAGCTAGGATTTGGACGTGTGATAATGCAACGCAAAAAGGTAATTGCGTATGCATCAAGGCAGTTGAAAAAGCACGAAGAAAACTATACCACTCATGACTTAGAATTAGGAGCCATAATTTTTGCCCTTAAGATTTGGAGATATTATCTGGAAATAAGTTTACTGTCTATACGGATCATAAGAATTTAAGATATATATTTGGGCAAAAAGAATTAAACATGAGGCAAAGGAGATGGATGAAAACCCTAAGTGATTACGACTGTGATATTCAGTATCACGAAGGAAAGGCTAAATACGGCTAGAGATCGCCAATAGACGAAGGCCGTTGGAATTTCAAGTTGAAGACAAAATGCTATTGAAAGTATCTCCTTGGAAAGGAGTTGTTAGATTCGGTAAGAAAAGCTAAGTCCAAGGTACGTAGGACCATTTCCAGTTATCCAACGTATAGGACCAATTGCTTATCGTTTACAACTACCAGGAGAGTTAGCTGGAGTACATGATGTATTTCATGTATCCAATTTCAAGAAATGTCTATCAGACAAATCTTTGGTAGTACCTCTCCAAGATATAAAGGTAAACGAAAAATTTAAAATTTATAGAGAAACCTCTACAGATAGAAGATAGAAAGATCAAATTTCTCAAAACACAAACGATTAGTGTTAGTTCAAGTAAAGTGGGATTCAAAGATAGGACCCTAATACACTTGGGAACTGGAATCAGAAAAGAAGCGAAAGTATCCTCAATTATTCCAGTAAATCTCGAGGACGAGATTTTTATTAAGGTGGGGAGAATGTAACAACTCTCATCAAAAAGTCTTAATTATTATTTTAATTGTCCAATAGGAAACCCTAATTGAGACACCCAAGTGATTCTGCACAAACCCTAAAATTTTCAGAACAATCGGAATCAGGATCAGGGCCCCTAAAACTCAGGGGGGGTAAACCCTAGTTACGTTTATCTTAAAAATCTCTCTGTCAAATTCGAAATTATGAAATTCATCAACTCAGCAGGCCTAGTCCCAAACGTGGCAACCCTATGACCATTAGGTGTCCCTTGCGCACCGTAAGGGTTAGAGTGTTACGGTGCGCAAGGGGTGACAAATTTTGGGTATAAATAGAGGGTCGTGGGACTTGATTTCTGGAATTTGAGCGACGAACCAATTCGTAATACGCTCTGAGATATCTTCTGTTTATCACAATTAACACACACGGATCACTAATCGACGCCGCAATCAGGGTATTAACTCGATCGCTGATACGATTCAATGTCCGATTGATCAAAATATCCAATGGATGTTTAAGTGCTGCCCACATTAGGGTTATACTTTGTCATTCGTCGTTAATTCGATGGATGTTTAAGTATCGCACTTTGTCATTCGTTGTGAGAGTTTGATCTTGTGCGTTATCGTAAAAGCTGTATTGATTACTAACCCAGAATTGTGTGCCTGTTATTAAATTTAGGTTGAAAAGGCTAAATCAGTAGGCTAAACTCTGCCCGTATAAATCTGCAATGTGAGTCATTCTCTTTTTATCAACTATTTTACAATACCTTAAATTATTTTCAAAAAGTTATAATTACAGGGACTAAGTCGTGGATATCTTGAATCACTGGCTAGTGGGGTATTGTGCACATTACTAATTTTCTCCCAGTTAGGTTCATTGACCTACTAGGGATAATCATCACTATTTAGGTTCATTGACCTAATAGTGGTATGACCATCGTCACCATTGTGACATGTCACCATTGTGACAGAGCGCCAGATAAAAATAAGATAGAAGCCATTGTAATCGCTCTTATGCTGTAATTAATAACTATGCATCATTTTATGTAAATAGAATGATTCACTCAGTATTTCCCGCTGACAAAACCTTTTACAAACATGTTTCAGGTAATCTGTTATGATCCAGGAAAAGTGCCGTGAAGCACTACAAGCTTAAGAAAGTGGCTCAGGATAAAATAAAGAAACATGTTTTGTCAAATAAAAGATTTCTTCATGAAATCATAGTATTGTAATTACCGGGGTTTTATCCCGAGTTGTGAAATAAAATAATCGGGAAATATTTCAGTTTTTTTAAAGATCTTGATGAAAACTTCCGCTGTTAATTAAATACCACGGGAGTTCTGTCCCGCGGCTCCTGAAACGGGTCAAACCGGGTCGGGGGCCGTGACATTGATGTCGGTCCATTTGCTAGAAATGGAATCTTTGTCCCGATGCTCGCCTTTACTCCACGTGCTATAAAAGAGTGCACGAACCCTATCCCAAAAAACGGGGCCCGTTTGAAAGTTTGCTACAAATTGAAAAAATAAAAGTAAAATATAAGTTGTATGTTAAAATTATAAGTAAAAAAAAAATATAAAAGTTAGCAATTTCGTGGTCCTCCGAAACGTCGAGCCACGCCCGAGCCAACGTAAATTACTCCTCCTTCGTCCAATTAAGGTAAGTATTTTTACGTCGAGGTTCGTTCGCTTCCTTCTTCTTATGCGACCTTCTGTCGCGTTTCGATTTCTCTGGCACCGGTTCGGGTTGCGTCTCCGGCACGACATCGACATCGGGTTCAGCTTGTTGTTGTGAAGGTTGCGACCCGCCGGCTTGACCAAAGCCAAAAGTGGGTTGCACGAATGGAGTAGCGCCACTCAAGTAAGTCGCGTACGTTAACATGCTCGGGTCCATGTCTTGAAGGTTAAACGGGTGTTGCGGTTGGATTGTGTTCGGGTTCATTGGTCTTGAGGGGACACCAAAAGGGGGTTGGAATGGATGCATGTTTGTATAAAATATAGAAGTAGGAGAGAAAGATTGAGAATGTTTGAGTTTTTTTTATAAAAAATATGGGAAAGTGGGTAAATATATATAGTAGGTTAATATTTGAATTAAAAAAATTAAACAAATGACCGTTTGGCAACGGTCATCTCTCGCCCCAATACAAAATTGAGCGTGGTTTAAAAAATGCGCAGGTAATTTTTTTCAAAAAAACGCTAAAAAACACCGGTATGTAATGGGGATTGGGCGTGTTTTGACGTTTTTTTTTTAATTTAAAAAAAAAAAAAACACCCCACTACGGGTTCTTGCATTCAATCCGAGTGAACCGATTATTGTTTAGCTTACGTGGCTTCCGATTTTTGTCTTAAAACCTTCTTCCTATAATTTCTGGAATATCGTACATTTTGGACGGAGCAGAATTCAATAATCACTTGAGGATTTCTTCATTCCTTTCTTCATAATTCTGATTGACTGTAAGAATTAGAATTATAATATTTCTCATTCGTTATCCGTAGATTTGAAGATGGCCCTAAACCCGCATCTTTACGGTAACGGTATGCCGGTTGCATTCGTCAACGAGATGTTTGTGTTGATCAGAGATGGAATCGAATTCGAAATTAACAACATCCACGGGTCACTATCATCTTTTTCATCTTCTTTTGCTCGTTCCTTAATCCTTAATGTTGATCAATTTGTTTTCATTAGGACTCCATGTATTGCTTATTATCTCGGGTTTGTTGATTGGTTGTTGACTAAGTTTTGATTTTTAATTCGCTAATCATAAGTTTAATCATGCTAAATACATAATGATGCGGGTGACGATGAACCCGTTCCGGAATGGGATCCAGGTTGAAGATTATCTCAAGATTTGAATAATAATATTTAATTCCTTAATTATTGAGTCTTTTATTAATTATCGTTAGGGGTGTAAACGAGCCGGGCCGAGCCCGAGCCTTCCACAACTTGAGCTCGGCTCATGATATTTTTGTGAAGCTCGAGCTCAGCTTGGTTCAAGCCTAAAATTTTGAGCTCGAGCTCTGCTCGTAAGTAAAATCCAAAGCTCGAGTCCGGCTCGGCTCGGCTCGGCTCGAGATGATTTGAGAACAATCTTAAACGAGTTCAAAGCTCGGCTAGCTTAAATGAGTCAAAGCTCGGCTCGAGCTCGGCCCACCATTGTTATATAATATATATAAAAAATTAATATAAAATTATGTTTAGGCTTGTTTAGGCTCGCGAGCCTAAACGATCTTTGTATGCAAAGCTCGAGCTCAGGCTCCATAGCTAAACGAGTTATATTTCAGGCTCGAGCTCGGGCTAGGGTTCGTTAAAGCTCGACTCGTTCGATCTTTTTACCGATCCGATCCCAGGTAGCTCTCGAGCCGTTGCGCATCGTTTACACCTCTAATTATCGTATCTTTTCTTTATTTAGTTTATTTATGTCTATCTCGAAGGTTGTTAGGTTCCAATATAAATAGTGGTCTTAGTTGAATGTATATGAGGAGTTTTTGATTGAATTTTAAATGAAGAACTTTGTTCTTAGAACCTTTGGGCCATTTGATTGCACGCGAAAGTGTATCACAGTATCACATAACCTACTTATATATAATCCATAAGAACTAAATTTAGTTTATAATTTAACAGTTGTGCTACTTGAATGATCATCTTATCAACTTATGAATGATTCAACCAGACTCAATGTTACTTTATGTAATTTTCAGGGCTAATGGAGGAACTGTGAAAGCAAAGGGTAGGGTCTTTTTGTCGAATGTTCGCATTGTGTTGGTTGCTGATAAACCTACACAGATTTTTACTGCTTTCGACATGCCTCTGGTACGAAGAATCTTTCAACTTATTACTTGAATATCGGTTAAATTACTACTTTTTAAGTTTTTTATGCTCAAAAACCTCCAAGTTTGAGGGAACATGTTCAATGTTGGTAACATGATCATGTATGTGTCCTGTTTTCTGATATTTTGTTGCAGCTGTACGTGCACGATGAAAAGTTTCACCAACCAGTCTTTCACTGCAACAATATATCTGGATGCGTAGAGCCTGTAAGTAGACCGTGGCATATACTTGTATAAGCTAGAGGTTGCAATTTCATTTTCAACCCGTCTACCTAAGAACGGGTCGATTTGGTTTATTGTATCTATAATGGGTCAAACCGGGGTTGAATTGAAGCTAAAAGGGAAACGGGTCAAATGGGTTGAACATATCGAAAGATACCATTTTATGATATTTTGTACAAAAAGTGTTCTGGGTCCAACTTATGGGATGATGTTAAATTGCAGGTACTACCATATGATCAGAACAGGGCAATGTACCCTTCTCATTCTTTCAAGATTTTGTTCAAACATGGAGGGTGTGGAACATTTGTGCCCTTATTTTTTAACTTGATAAAATTGGTTAGACAATATAATCAACAATTTGATTCTGGAAATGCAACCCATGTTGATCCTTTAAGGGCAGCCCATACCCCAGTTGATGAAATGATGAACTGCGCGTAAGTATCATCCTTGCATTAACAATTCGTTATAACTAAATGCGACATTTTTGACCTGTTTACTTATGAGCGGGTACGGTTTGATCTGTGAATTATCTCTTAATGGTTCATTGTTTCATTTGATTTGAACAGATACGTTGATCCGAGTGATCCAACAAAGATCTATCTGCAACAACCTGCTTCAGAAGCGCATCCACGCAACACATACCATTCTTAATACAAGTAATCATGCACATGTAAATTTTGTAAATCGGCTGTATGCATTGTAACTAACTTTTTTGTAATGTAGATGAACTTTGTTCGTTCATTCATTCATTCATAATCTTCATTTATCGCTTCTATGTATTCTCAAAAAAACAAACCAAAAGTAGACGTAAACACGTTAAACCACGCAAGCGAAACGTAAAACATAAAAAACAATAACTAAGTCGATTTAGGACCAGCATAACGAAAAAAAATATGTGTAAAAACGTTGAACCACACACGTACGTTGTGGCGTACCAACTCACAAAATTTTGACCAAACGAAAAATGTGAAAGATGAAAACTACATGGAGCTAAATTCGAAAGTGACAAAGCTTTGGGATTAAATTGTAAAATATGTAAAAGTATTTGGTTAAAAGTATAAAAAAAGATTAAAAAAAAGCAAAAGGTTGGTACAACCCACTAAAACCCATGGTACAACCCGTGATGCATAACCTTGTGCAATACTAGTTTGGTTTTAAATATCAACGGTTTGGTAGTGGCTTATAGTGATCCAAAACCATTACTAACAATTTAGTTTTGGTGTAATCTAAAAGATTTTCGAAATGGACTATGAAGACCCTCGTAGTAATTGTGTCAGGTTTTAATTTTGGCAAGTAGAATCGTCTAACCTAAACACGACCCAGATGTATGTTCGTAACAGACTAACAGTGTATCAAAGGCATCCACTCAAAACCGCACACACTAATATCATGTAACCCACGCAATCCGTTTAACCAACTTATCTTAAACGAGTCAAACACGCACTGGGTTGTTAACGGGCCAACATGTTAAACATGTCATAAAAGGGTTGGGGTTGTAATAAATGGGCTCAAAGGGTTGTTAACGGGCCAACATGTGGATGATGGGCTGACAAACAGGTTAAACGACGTAGTTCTATTACAATCCAATCAGTTATAAATATAAGCCCAACTTGATCCAATCAGTTATAACAGACAATAAACTGAACATTCCCTCCAAAATTCAAACATGACTTCCAAATCACCACCATCTCCTCCACCATCCACCACCGTCGGAGCTACTGCCGCCGGACCGAATACCGCATTCCCACCTTTCTCCTACGACCATATCCCCACCGGCTCCTCCTCCACCAATCTCTTCCCTTCTTCCCAAGCAAGTATTGCTGATTCTTTACAATCTTTTAGCGATTCTTTCGCATTCGACTTCGCCTTCGATGACCCCGATTGGGATTGGGTACCCGACAATCAAAATCTAGAACCGTACATAGAGAATTACATCCATCTTTCCCCATTTGAAGACATCGAAGACACCAATTGGGAATGTGAACCGAACGATCAAATTCAACAACAGCAGGATTCCACAGGCACCCAATCAATTCCGTCAACTGTAAGAACTTCAAATTCATCTGGGTTTCTATAATTCTTCAAGAAATCACAACTAAATTGGATTTAATTTTTTCAGGAAAACATTCAACAACCCGAATCCGAAAACCGTGGAAAGATGGTGGAAACAGGGCCTCCAGTTCAGAACTCAGGTGATGTTAACATCGGCAATCCCGAATTGAAGATTGATGATGATGATGATGGGTTTAAGTGGAAGAAATATACCCACAAAAAAGTGAGTTCTGGTCATAAAAGAATTCATTACAAGTGCCAGTTTCCATTATGTTTGATCAAGAAGACGGTGGAAACATCTTCTGATGGTTATATTACACGGATCATTTATCACGGTGAACATAATCATACAAAACCACGATCTACCATACGATCGCCTTCTTCTTCGGCTTCGGATCAGCAACTTAATGTTTTCCAAGGTCCATCTAGTGGTTCTGGGCAACTTGTGACTCAAGAAAATCCGATTCGGGTCAGTGGTGATGAGTTTGATCGGATTTCGGTTATTGCATATGAGTCTCAGAGTAATAAAAGACGGTGAGTTAAGTTAACTCCTCTAGTTCAAATTATAAGTGTATTCAAGATTCAAATGTAAAATCACTGTTGGGTCGGGTCGGGTCAGTTTGTGGGGTATGACAATCCAAAGTAGTTGAGTTGGTGGGTCGGCTGGACCGGCTAGTTTTACCAGTTAGACGGTTTAATAATCCGGTTTTGGCTGTTCGAACCAATATTTCAATTTTTTTTTAAGTTTATGGTTAAAATCTAATATGATCACAAAGGTTTATGGTTAAAATTTATAATGATCACAAAAAGTAAAAAAATATATAAATTAATATTAATAATATAGTTGATTCCAAGTTTTAATCCGGACAAATTAATAAACCGTCAAAACCAAATCGTGAACTGAAACATTTGGGCCTCAAACCAGCCGACTTGTTGCGGTTTGGAAGGTTCTATTGTTTTTTTTTCTATGAACTCCCTAATAAAAACCCTCCGGTCTTGTGTATTTTTTTTTGTTATATAGGAAGATTGAGAATGAACAAAATTATGTAAATGACATAATTAGCATTCAGATTGAAAGTGATATTGACATACTTGATGATGGATACAAATGGAAAAAGTATTGTACAAAATATGTCAAAGGGAATCCTAATCCAAGGTATCAAAAACTGTTTCCGTTTTAGTAGTATTATAAATTGATATAAATATATTTACTAAAATATTTGTAATTTCTACAGGATATACTTTAGGTGCACCACCCCTGATTGTCCAGTGAAAAAGCGAGTGGAGCGTGCACCCAATGATATAAAGTCCGTGATAACAACCTATGAACGGAAGCATAACCATCCTGTGCCGGTGGCTGGTAGTGGTCAAGATTGCGGTCGGTCATCATCGCAACCCCCCAACCCAACTAGCAATGAACCCAGAGATTAGCAAACTTTTGTAATCCTTGCTGTACTAAAGTTGTTAGATGTTGCGTTTGAAGTCTGAGGGGTTAATTGTACTTTACTCATAGTAGGAGGGCTGTAGTTGTCAATAATGAAAAGTTAGTTTGTTAATTGTTAGTTAACATTTAGCAAGCTGAATAGGGAGTATAAGAACAGTTGTAATCAATGAAGTGTGATATCAATAAGACATAACCCTGGTGTGTAATTCTTGTTCATCCTTCTTCTAGAGTTGGTTTAAAACTTGCATTTTGCAAGTACTACACATTCATAATATTTAAAATTATTTATTAAACTTGTGAAATAATTCCCATAAAACTCAACTTTATCATATGTTAAACAATATAAATGTAATATGTTGAGATTTCTAAGTTAACCATGATATCAAAAAAGAAAAAAAAGAAAAAAACTTTATTATTTTGTTTAAACTGTTAAAACCGGTTATCAGTTTGATTTGAGATTAATTTTTCTTAAAACTTTCGATCGGTCATTTAGAATTCTAGGTAAAAAAAGGCTTAAAACTTTGGATCGGTCGTATAGTAGTTGTAGGATCTTATAATAAAATATTAGTTCGAATTGCCTTTAGGCTATTTTTGCTTTTATAATTTATGCCACCTTTTAATTCAAGGTTCAATAATTTAAAATCATAAAACCAAATTCAAGTCAAACCGGTAGTAACAATTAGGTTTGATTCGGTTTTAATATCAACGGTTTGGCTGTTTTTATAGGATCTAAAACCGTTACAGGACCTACTTTGAGTGCAAGACCGGTGGTTGTCCAGTTAAAAAGAAAGTGGAGAGAGCACCTGATGATACAAAATTTGTGCTAACAACCTATACATGGAAACACAACCATCCTATACTGGGGGTTGGTGGTCGTCCGTCATCGCAGCCCGCCATGGGCGGCCCGAAGAGGTTTAATACATGGGTCGGGCCGATGAGGTTTAACACATGGGCCGGGCCGAGGAGGTTTTACGACAGGGCCATGGAGGTTTTACACAACTATCGAGCGAAGGAGATTTTACACATGGACCGAGCCATAGAGGTTTTAATCAAGAGTTGAGCCGTGGAGATTTTACACATGGGCCGAGCCATGTAAGTGTTAATCAAGCATCGAGCCATGGAGGTTTTAGTCAAGCAATGAGCCATGGAGGTTCTACACAAGTACTGTTACCGAGCTAGAGAATTTTAGGGTCTACCCAGTTTGGGCCCGTAGGACGTCCTTACTTGAATCAACAAAGGTTTCCTGAAGAATGAAGATAAAGATGAAACCAAAGATGATAACCTTTTGTAATCCTTGCTATATTGAAGTTACTTTTTGTAGAGACTTGACTTGTAAACATTATCTAATATAACAATTTGCACAGTCACCTTTGCTGAATTTTGAGTTTCACCACCAAAGCTAAATTTTGAGTTTGACCACCAAACTTTGGTGGTCAGTTTTTAGTCACTAAAGTTTTTTTTTTCTTTTTTTTTTTCATTTTCTTTTGTTTGTAGTGATTGAACGGGTATTTATTTGCATTTGAAACGTTTTATGAATTTACATTGAGATAGATGGTAAACGGGCAACAAGCTGCGCTGCTACATCTTTTTGAATAGAAAAGAGTTTTTTTTAGTAGCGAAAGCGGTTTACAGTTTAAGTTTTTTAAGTTTGTATGTTTCACTTTTTGCCCTTCAAGTTTGCCTTATTTGTTATTTTTAGGTTAAAAGTTTTGTCGGTAAAAAATTCGAGTTTGTCTATTTTTATGCTATCTCGCAGTATAAGTTTGCGTTTGTATTTTTCTACGTTTTACATCATGTGGCAGTAAAATTGTGCTTATATTTTATGATTTTCCTGGTTTTGGTCGTCGTTTTCTTACTTAGTACGGTTTTAGGACCTCCGCCCCCGCAACGCGGGGGTTAAACGCTAGTTCATAATATGCAGCGTCTTGTAGAATATACGATAGTATGATTCTTATAACAAGATTCTTTTATTGATTTTTGCAAAGAAAATAATAATAAATTCTTTCAAAATAAATTTGTAGAACTTTTTTTTTTCCTAAAGTCATGTGTTAACTAACATACTTATTATTAACGTGTCAGTCATATAATAGTTATATAACTTGGAGAGTTTATAAAGAAATTATCCAGAGTGGATTTAAAATTTTTGCATGTTTTTGGCAAGACCGAATTCTAATTCTTTGCAGTATAGAATTAAACATCTCATATAGTACGTAATGTTATATACTGGGAAAGCTGAATTAAAATCAAGGGATTATAAAGCTTATTTTGGCTAAACCACAAGGCGTAACTTATTCTAAAATTAAAATTTTGATCCATTTCGAGTGTATTAACCTAAATTAAATAATAAATCATAACGTATCAATAGCCTAATAATAACCCTAACAGGCTAAAATTGTCATAGTTAGTCTTGAAACAATCTAATAGCAACATAATAGCCTACCCTAACAGGCTAACATGGTCATCGTCTTGAAACAATCTATTAGTCCATGTGTAGCCAAAAAGTCCCTGAGGGGTGTTATGCGACAAGTGACGAAACGAGTAAGAGAGGGGTTTTATACCACAAGAGGGTGTACTGGGGTTATATATATATAGGGCTTTATATATGTATGTATATATATATATGTGTGTGTGAGTGGTAACTGTTGAATTTTTGAAAACAATCCCCCCTCACGCCGCGAAGAGGATAACGGGAGCAGGGGCGGACCTGAAGGCTTAAGGGGCGGAGCCCGGGCTACGGCTCAACTTTTTACTAGAAGTGTAAAAAATTTTTTTTTTTCGATTTTTATACATAGGACACCCCTGAACAAGTACGAGGACACCCCTCAAAATTTTTTTTACAAAATAATAAGCCTAGTTCAAGTGTTATTCAGCAACCTAATTAGCCCAATTAAGTAATAATAGCCCACTTGGCTCATGAGCCCAATTAAGTAATAATAGCCCAAGTCCAACTGATTATTTTTTGGGCGGCATAATGAAGTAACAAATCAGACTTTCAGCATACGAACAGTCGACTCCAGAATAATCAGACTTTCAGCATACGAACAGAGAGGAACACGCAACAGAACAGCAACAGATCATACGATTATACAGGGGCGGACACAGAACAATCGACTGCAGGCTTGTTTCGATTTCGATTTGAAGCTTGTCAAGACGGATTTACGCAATCGAATGGGCCAATAATATTTGAACAATGCTATGGTTTGTGCGGTCGAAAAGGATTTTTTTTGTGAAGTAAAGGACGACGATGTGATGGAACGATTTCAAGCTATGAAAAAAAGAAGAGGACAAATCTATTAGGTAATTTTTTTACTTTATTTATTTATTGTCGTTTTTTTTTTAATATTGTATGCTTGCACTGTAAAAAAAAAAATTTTGGGATACCCCTGAATTTATGTTCTAGTTCCGCCACTGAACGGGAGCACAATTTTAAGCACCCATAGCGCCCCCTGTAATGGTGTTGGGGGTGCCATGTTTGATTTGGACCACTAGCCTTAGCAACATAACTTGAAGCCTAAAGACTAAAGTGGTATTTATCAAAATGTACATTTTACCAATTTCATTCTTCTTTTGTTTACTAACTTATCTCAAACTTAAGTTTAATCACCTGTTTGACCCTCCGCATATTAACCCATTTGACATGCTTGAACGACTGAACCTTTTCATTTCACCATGTTTCGTCATTGTTTTTTTTTTCTTTTTGAACTAACCACTTTATCACACATGTTTCACTCACAACTCTTTTTTCACTTATACTATGTGTAGTGAGCGTTATCTCACTGCCATGTAATCAAATTGGGGCGTTAAACACCACAACATGGGCATTACACATGGGGGGCCATTGAGTGAGGCGGTAGCCTATGAACGCTTGTAAAGGTGATGGTGATGATCATTGGACCGCAATTTTAATTAAAAAAAGTATATGTTGGCTATTTAATTAAAGAATATATTTCCAAAATATAAATTAGCAACACATTGTTACATTGTTTTGTTGTACACCAAGCATGGGGTTTTTTTGCAAAAAAAATTTGTGATTTTTCACTTTTAACCCAAAGGTTTTCATCTTTTGTATTTTAACTCTCTTAATTCGTTTACTGTTAACCCAATACTTTTCATCTTTTGTAATTTAACCCAAAACTTTTTTATTTACAACTTTTTATCTTTCGCAAGCTTTTCGTGTTACGGTTCGTTCTAAAATTTGCGAGTTAATACGTCGTAATGGGCGTGTGTGGTTCAACGTTTTTGGTCTATTTTTTTTCACATTTGACAGGTATGTCGCAACGTCTGTATTATATTTTGGAGGGTCGATTTACATATGGTGTTTATTGACTTGGAAAAGGCATATGACACTGTCCTACGGCAACTGATTTGGGATAGTTTGGAGGGTCGAGGGCTACCGGGGAAGTATATAGACATAATTAAGGATACGTACGATAGAACGGAAACTACTGTCCGCACGCCTGTAGGGGATACAAACTTCTTTCCTGTGGAGGTAGGACTCCACCAGGGGTCTGCGTTGAGCCCTTTTCTTTTTGCGGTTGTCTTGGATGAGTTGTCCAAGTTGATTCAGGAGACAGTTCCGTGGTGCATGCTTTTTGCAGACGATATTGTGTTGGTTGCAGAGACTAAACAGTGCCTGAACGCGAGGATAGAGGAGTGGCGAGTAGCTTTAGAGGGCAAGGGCCTAAGGATTAGTCGATCTAAGACTGAGTATCTACACTGTGATTTCAGCGATGTAGCCATTGACGATGAAACCCAAATCACCATTGAGGATCAATTGGTTCGGCGGGTAACTAGATTTAAGTATCTGGGGTCGTTTGTACAAAGAGATGGTGACAGGCTGGCTGGTGTAGATGGAGGGCAGCCAGTGGGGTATTGTGCGATAGGAGGTTCCCAACTAAACTAAAGGGGAAATTTTACAGGGTAGCAGTTAGGCCAGCTATGCTTTATGGAACAGACTGTTGGGCTATCAAGAAGACACATGCGCGAAAGATGGAGGTAGCAGAGATGAGGATGTTGAGGTGGATGTGTGGACATACGAGGTTAGATCAGATAAGAAATGAGGTTTTTAGGGAAAGATTAGGAGTGGCTAGTATAGCGGAGAAGATTAAGGAGGGGAGATTGAGATGGTTTGGGCATGTAAAGCGGAGGGAAGCGACGGCACCAGTTAGAGTAATGGAAACTCTTACTGTGGAGGGGAGGAGAGGAAGAGGCAGACCCAAACTGATATGGGATGAGCAGATTAGGCATGATTTACTAGAGTTGCATCTTTCTGAGGACATGGTCCACGATAGGACTTTGTGGAGGCGTAGGATTAGGGTTAAGGACTTCTAGAGGATATTGCAGTAAGGTCTTAGGTGTTTTTCAGGGACGTAGGCTTTTCCTTTTCTTTAAGGGACTTTTCCGGTGATTGCCTTATTGTGTTTATGCCCTAATGATGTAGTATGCTATTATACATGATTTCCATTGTGTTTACGCCCAAATGATGTTGTATGCCATTATACATGATTCACATTATATTGTGCCACTCTTATCACTTTCTTGGTATGGGCGACTTCTTATTTATGTATTCTTTCTATTTTCTTTGACTTGGTGTGTTGGTTTGCTGTTCGTTTTCGAGCCGAGGGTCTCTCTGGAAGCAGCCTCTCTATCCCTATGGATAGAGGCAAGGTCTGTCTACATCCCACCCTCCACAGACCCTATAAACAGCTCTGCTATTTGTGGGATTTACTGGGTATGGTTGTTGTTGTTGTTGTTGTCGCAACGTGTCTCTTTCCTCCTTTGGCAAGTTTGTCGCAACGGGCGGATCCTACATCGACTTAGTTATTCTTTTCTACGTTATTTTGCGAGTTAACACGGTGCAACGTGCGTGTATGGTTCAACGTTTTTACGTCTATTTTTTCACATTTAACAAGTTTGTCGCAACGTGTGGGTCCTAAATCAACATAGTTATTTTTTATATGATATATCTTTCAGTCTTATCCTTCGCATTAAAACGTTGCAACTTCAGTGTTGGTGGTCGCTACCAGCGGTGTGACATTGATGTTATTTGGCGTAGTTTTAGCCCCCCGCCGTAACGCGAGGTGCTAAATTCTAGTTTTATTTAAAACCCATAAATAACCTTTAACACTAATTCATTTTTATCCAAAGAAAACTTGCATCTTCATAGTTTTTAAATTTAAGTTTCTAAAGCTTCATCTCAATCCTACTCTTCAAATGTGGATCCGTGGAATCTGCATAATCCGTATTTCCTACAAAATTCGCTCGAAAGAACAAAACAACCTGTTCTTTATAAACCAAACGTCGGGAGCTCACCCTGTCTTCAATTACATCTTCAATAAATCATGAGGTCAAAGACTCAAAGCGCATATCGAAAGTTGGGACTGGAAAATTGAACGACTAGTCGGGTTTAGAGATGACAAACGAATCAAGTCATCTTTACTTGAAATTGAATTGTGCGTAATAATAGACAAGTCATCAAAGCACAAACATATTGTCATACCTGCTTAAAAATTTATTTTTTATGATTCTTTTTCCTATTACAACAACAAAATATGATGTTTTAAAAAATTTTAATTTCATAGTTGTAACTTACTTATTTTTAATAAACTAGGGTTAAGACCCGCCCGCGTTGCGGCGCGGGTACATCGTAAATATTGAATGGATTAGTCCAAACGTTATATGATGCATTAACCGTATGAAAACACATATTTCGACGTATCCAGTTGAACTCAGTGTAACCTGTATAAGCATTGTGATTGGATCAAACGTAAAGTAAATGGAATTCATATCGAACAATCATAACATATTATATGTGACCCAACTCATACACAGAAAACGTAACAGGTATGAAGGAAAATATGCACATGTAATCGAAAGGGATTAATTAGAGCTTTCGAAAAAAAGGGAGAAAAAAAACCATAATTTGACTCCACTCGGTTCGAAACAAACTTTACGAAACATACATAAAATAAACACGAAAACATATTATATTTGACCTAAATCATTTCCCAAAAAAGTTTACCTCAAAACGTAGAACAACTTGAATTTATACCAAAACGTACGTAAAAATATGCACGTAAAAATGGTTTCTTTAAACGAAAACGTATTATATTTGACCTGACTCGTCTATAAAAAAGTTTACGTCGGAATATAGAACAAATCATATTTATACATACCGGTACATAAAATATGCACACAAAAATTAGTTTTTAAGTAAAGGAAGAACAGGGGTAAATCGAAAGAAAATATTAGTAAAAAAATTAATATGTTAAAAACGTTCGTAAAACCGTGCCAAGTAGTACCAATGCCACAACGACATCGACTCTCAACATCGTAAAAATAAAATAGATAAGATGGTAAAAATTACACAGAACGAAAAGTAGACTAAAATCGTTGAACCATGCACACCCGTTACAGTGTCTTAATGCGAAGAAATTAAGCAGAAACGTAAAATGTAGAAAATAATAACTTAGTTTATCTACGACCCGCCCGTTGCGACGAACTTTACAAAAGGGGAAAAATGGACTCGTTGCGACGGGTCTGTCATATATGAAAAAATAGAGCAAAAACGTTGAACCTCACATGCACGCTACGACATGTTAACTCGCAAAATTTAGAACGAAACGTAAAACGAAAAACTTGCAAAAGATAAAAAGTATGGGGGACCAAAGTTGTAAATAACAAAGTGTTGTGTTAAATTATAAAAGATGAAAAACTTAGAGTTAAAAGTAAAAAAAAGGGGGTTAAAATGTAAAAGATAAAACTTTTAGGTTGAAAATGGAAAATTAAGTTTTTTTTGGAAAACTCCCCAAGCATAAGTTACAAGTGCTAATGCACAAATAAGTTGCAAAGTTATATAGGTTTTAATTTTCTTTTTCCAAATGATGAAGTAGAAACCAAGTCTTAGCCGATGTCGTAACAAACCGCACCGATAAGAAGCGAATACTCACCATGTAGCGTGGTGGAGTCCCACTAGCTTATACGTGTATTTAATACACTGAATTATATCATTTAAGAGATGGGATGATCAAGGTAAAATACCAAGCAAATTCTTGTAGATTAGGCACTCTTCAACCATTTGACTTTTCTTCCCTCCCATATCCTTCCGTACATAAACTATCAAACTTCTCATTTTTCTCATATTCCTCCCTCTAAAAAAATCTTCTCATGTCTTCTTCGGGTAGCACCTTTGATTCATCACCTCCACCATCCACCGCAGCCGGAGCTATCACCGCCACCGGACCGCAAACCGCAACCGCCCCCAAGTTCAAATCAATCCACCCCCCTTCACTTCCAATTTCCTCACCTTCCACCTTCTTTTCTTCTCTCCTTGACTCCCCTGTTCTCCTATCTTCTTCTCATGTAAGTATTTCTATTTTTCTCCAATCTCTATAACGTTTTAAAAACCGGTTCAAACCGTCCGATTAAACTTCCCGATACACCTGGTTAAACTATTTCTTAGCTAGTTCTGGCTAAGTAAAAGTGTAAAACAAATGGTATTTTCTTAAATTTTTATTATCAATTTTAATCATAAATAAAAACAGAGTATCTAACTTTTTTTTTTTTTTACTAATTTCTTGTAGATTTTATCATCTCCAACAACTGGCTCTTTCCCATTTGAAGCCTTCAATTGGACACCCAACAATCAAATTCAAGAACAAGATATAAAAAAAGAACAAAACAATTTCACAAATTTCCAATTTCAAACCCAATCAGATCATTCAACAGTAAGTTTTCCCCCCAATTTCTTCATCAAGCAACAATATTTATCACAAGAATTGACATAATAGCTTCAAATTCTTCTGGGTTTCTTTAGTTATTCAAAAATTCACCAATAATTGGATTTAAAAGTTGCAGGAAATCTATCAACAACCAAGATTTGAAAATTATGGAAAATTGGAGAAAACAGAGTACCCTGTTTTTAAACAGAGCTCGCAATCGAAATCGAACTACACCGGTGATCTAAACAACTATAATAATCAATCGAAATCGAAATACGTTGGTGATCTAAACAATTACAACAATCAATCATCACACAAGAAGTTAAACGACGGGTATAATTGGCGAAAATACGGGCAAAAACAAGTGAAAGCTAGTGAAAATCCAAGGAGTTATTACAAGTGCACACATGAAAATTGTTCAATGAGGAAGAAGGTGGAAACATCTTCAGATGGGGATGTTACTGAGATTGTTTATAAGGGGAAACATAATCATCCGAAACCGCAATCTAATAAACGATCATCTTCGTCCTCTGTTTCGGATAGTTCATTTCTAGTTCATCAGTTTAATGATTTCCCAGATCAATCTTTTGGTTCTGGGCAATGGGAATTTGTTGGGACGTCGGAGAATTCATCGGTTTCGATCGGGGATGATGAGTTTGGTGAAGAGGGAGCTCAGGGTAAAAGATTGTGAGTTCATCTTGTTCAAGCAATATTGAGGTGGATAAGTGTGTGTTTTGAATTTTTTTTTTTTTTGAATTTTTTTTATTTGTTTAATTAATAGGAAGATGGAGATTGAAGATGAAGGGATATCAATGGAGGGAAGCAGGACTGTAAGAGAGCCAAGAGTTGTGATTCAGACTGTAAGTGAGATTGATATACTTGATGATGGGTATAGATGGAGAAAATACGGTCAAAAGGTGGTCAAAGGGAATCCTAATCCAAGGTAAAATTATTTTTTTTTCTTGTTTAACCAGTATTAACTCCCTCGCGTTGCGATGGGGGCGTAAATTCGTGACAAATAGCATTAGTGCCATACCATCACCAGCAACCACCAACATTGAAGTTGTGGCGTGTGAATGCGGATAAATTAGACCGAAACGTAAAACTAAGTCGATTTAGGACCTGCACGTTGCATCGAAACCTATCAAATGTGAAAAAATAGACGATGTAAACACATTGAACCACACACATCGTTGCACCATGTTAACTCGCAAAATTTAGAGCATAGTGTAAACTAAAACGTAAAAACGTTGAATTACACACGTACGTTGCGCCGTGTTAACTCGTAAAATTTAGAATGAAACGTAAAACAAAAGTTTTGAAGAGTATATATAGTATAGGGGACCAAAGTTCAAAGTAATAAAGTTGTGAGGTTCAATTGAAAAAGATAAAAACTTTTGGTTGAAAGTAAAAATGTCAAAGAGTTATGGGTTATAAGTGTAATGTCATTTTTTTTTTTGAAAACCACCCAAAACATGGTGTACAACACCCCTATGCACTAATATGTTGCTAATTTATAATATGTAAATATCTGGATATAGATAGGGCCGTAAACAAATCGAACATTATACGATTTTTAAAAACTTTCGGAAAAAAAGTTCGATAATTTATTAGGTAAATTATAACTTTAATGTTATTTTTGATAGGCTATTCTTTTCAAATTATTTATTATTTTTCATGTATGTTCGTTAATTACTAACAAATACATTTTTTCTAATGTACGAACACAAAAAAAAAAAAAAAAAAAAAAAAAAATTGTCCAATTAAGTGTTCATATTCATTCGTTTTCTCTATTAAACTTAAATAGACTAAGTTTATCTTATTTGTGTAACTATGATAGGAGCTACTACAAGTGCACCACTCCCGATTGTTCAGTAAGGAAGCATGTGGAACGTGCATCAAATGATACTAGGTCAGTAGTAACAACCTATGAAGGGAGGCACAACCATGATGTGCCTGTGGCTCGTGGTATGCGATCATCGCAGGCCACCAACTCAAGCAACAATATGAGCTCCATGACAACTAATTCGTCATGGTTGTCTTATCATCATCCTAACAACTCTACGAAGAATTCGGTTTGTAGCTCCTATTTACCATCGTCAGAAACCAAATTTAGGTTACATAGCCAAGGAGGTTTTGGGTTATCCGGGTTTGAGAACCCGATACGATCGACTGACATGCATCCGGAACAAAAACCAGAGAACATGTTTCTTAAAGCTAAAGATGAACCAACAGATGACAACTTTTTGGAGTCCTTGCTATATTGAAATTATTTTTTTGCAAGGGCTTGACATGTTCATATTCATATATGTAGGGTTTTTTTTTAATATTTAATAGTAGGATTCTTTTAAACGTTATTCGTTTGTTTTTTATTACCATGTTTTTGTTCTTTTAGATAAAATATTTCCACTTTTTTTTGTTTGTTGTAAACTTGTAATGTATTTATTTTTTTATTAGTTTTTTTATTTGTTTCCACTAAAGTTATATATTAAAAAACTAGACTATTCACACAGGCTCATTTGATTAAAAAAACAATAATAGATAAACTATGTAATTAATCATATAATACACTAGGTTATAACCCGTGAATACTCACGGGTTGTTAATCTATCTTTCTAAACAAATAAATATATACATATATATTAATAAACGAAAAATTCTATGATGAATAAGATGTATAAATAAAATATATGTTTATACTTATGATATAAATGATTTATGTTAGTTATCAAAAACGAACTGTACAGAGAAAATTAAAATGGCAATCTGAGTTTAAAATACTAAAAAAACAAACGCATTGTACCACAAACGTAAATAAAGGGGGATCAAAAAGTAAATGTAAGATATATGTTTTTTCGGGTTTTAAATAAAAACTGATTTATGTAAAGATATATGTTATCTTTTAAACAAACACTAACTCAATTAGTGTTGAAAAATGACATGTTTATACTTCTTATATAAATGATTTATGTTAGTTATCATAAACGGACTGTACGAATAAAATTATAATGGCAATCTGAATTTAAAATATTAAAAATAAGAAACGCATTGTACCGCAAACGTAAATAAAGGGGGATCGAAAAGTAAATGTAAGATATATGTTTTTTCGGGTTTTAAATAAAAACTGAAACTGTATTACTGTATCACTTATGCTTGCTGGAGTTTCGTAACCAATAATTTGGAATTCGTTTTCGACCAGTTGAAAAAACAATCATCACCTAAGGAAATATGTTCAGCTTCAAGTATATCATGCCATCCAACAACACCGTACCTATGGTAGATAAAATATGAAAAAAATTGTTAGTAATACATATACAAATACGGTAAAAGATAAATAATAAATAAGATATTAAATTGATTGACAAACCTTCTTTGACCATGAATATTGTGTGTACGAAGATTCTTAACCCAAGTATTTCCTTTAACAACTTTGATCTTTACTTCAGAAAACTCATTTAAACCACTTAAGTCAGTAATCAATTTGGGAAGGATCTACATTTTGTAAGAATATTAAAAATTTGTAAATGTTATTAAATGAAAACAATAAAAATTAACAAAAAAATAAACATAAAACAGCATAGTATAATACCAATTCATTAGTTACTGTCATTGCGAAAAAGGGATAGTTAGGATCGTCACTAACTTGTCGATAACCTTCCACATTGCTAATATGTTCATATTCTTGCTCAATCAAAGGAGTGTTGTTTAACAAAACTTGACGACCGTCTTTATTGAATATGGTAATATTAAAATGTTTCACGTCGTTTATTTTAAAACACAAAATATCCCCCGGATTTAACCTTAGATCTTCAATAAATTTAAACCAACCATCAGCAAAACAATAATTTGGACCAATCTTTCTAATACGGACTTCCCATTTATGATTCTCGGATACGTTAAGTATAACCTTGTTATCCGGTAAAGGATAATCATAATGTTTTGAAAGAAAAGTATCTGGTAGAACCTGTAAAAAAATCAATTATTACAAATTTATGAGTATTATGTTTTTAATAAATCGAGAAAAAAAAATCTATAATAAATTTACGTATCATTGGACTTTGTAAAGGATTTTGAATAATTTTACAAAACGGTTTCCCCCACTCATTATTTGGATCATGACAGAAGAGCTTGAACTTGAAAGTACGATCACCAAGATAGTTGAAAATAATAAAGAAATATCCATGGCCAAAGTAATTTAAAACCTCAGACCATCCATCTGTAAAGTAGAATACATCTTCTATTAATTTGATAACAACAAACCATGAATGCTTTTCATCAAATTTAAGACTAACAGTTGAGGATTCTAACTTATTCATCCATATAAATCTACTCATACATATAGGTATAGCCTGAAAACCAAAAAAAGAAAGGGAAAATTTCTTTCTAGTAAAAGATAAAACAATACTAATCATTAGTTTAAATAAAATAATAATGAAACTTATGTACCTGTTGAAGGGATAGCGGATCAAGTATAGTTATGATAAAATACGGACCATGACGATACATGTTAACCGAAACACAAAAGTTCAGAAAGAAGACTAACAATCGAATAGTACTGGCAACACATAGAATGAAAGAAAAAAATAATGAGTATGTATTTATATGAGAAAATTGGCAAAGTATAACTAAAAATAATATAGAATCAAAAGTTGTTATAACTATTTATGTAAATAATTATTCAACTAAATATTGGCAAAAAAAAATATAGAAATTAATGTAAATGTGTAATCAAAATTTAATAGATTTATAAAATCTTGCTAGTAATAAAAATTTAACAGATTTAACGAATTTATAAAATCTTGGTAGTAATTAGGTAATATCTATTTTCTATTTATGTATTATATTCAAATAAATAATGTGCAAAAAAAAAAAAAACAACCTTAATGTCAAATTATGAAATAAACGGATTTATACAAAATAAAAATATCAATACTTAAATATTAAAATTAAAATACATACTACAATCATCACATATCAACTCAATACTCCTTCAACACTCTATCATCTTCAATCAAAAATCACAAAGCTCAAGAAAACTTAAAACCACGGTTGAAGAAGAAATTGGTAAAGTAAGTTTACCGACTTATTTTCCGATCATTTAACGGAAATCTTCGCTTTGATTTACACACTTATTAACAAATCACTTGAACCCCAATTTTCGCTTTGCTTGACTTCAGCGACTTGTTTCCGGCGATTCTTGATAAATTACACGTTAAATCAGGTTTTATTTTTTTTATGAAATTAAATGTTCTGTATCTTATGTGTATCTAAAAGAGATTAGATTCTATTGCATGTGTTTCAAAGTATATAATTTCTTTTAATTAGATGATTTGGTTGATATATTTTGTGGATCTTGTTGTGAAAATTATAATTTCTTGATTAACATTGTTATTTGGATGATTGAATAGGTTATAACATAAAATTTCTTGATTAACATTGTTATTTGTTGTGTATGTTATGTGTATCTAAGACGGATTAGATTGTATTGTATGTCTTTCAAAGTATAAAATTTAGGTTAATAAAGTTATTTGGTTGATATATTTTGTGGATCTTCTTGTGAAAAAAGTTATGATTTTTTTTGTTTAACATTGTTATTTGGATGATTGAATATATTATCAGGATTACATAAAATTTAATATTGATAAAAAATTTTTTGACTTATATTGAAATAGGATTACATTATTGTGATATAGTTTTCTTTTTCATTATATATGAGAATATATGTATACACTAAGATTAAACACTAAAAAAAGAGGTATGTTGTTATAAATTGATGAACTAAATAGAGTATTTATTTAGTTGTAATCAAATACATTGATCAGATAACAGTTCCTTTGTTATTGTTTATATGTAGATTGTATATTGTATTATTGTATATTGTATATTGTAATCAAATATATAGATGCTATGTTACAGGTATATACAAATGACTTCGTCATGCGTAAATGTGTTAGATGAGGATTTCTCGATGAAACTGGTATGCTACAAATGTTACAAAAAAGTATATCTAAATTGTGTTAGATAATATCTAAAACATAAATTTAACCACAGGTGCTGCCAATTGACTTTGTTAAGAGTGTATATGGTGATTATTGGCAAAGAACTAAAGTAATGATACATCATGAAAGTCGAAGAAGTTGGCCAGTTTATTTGAGAAGTATAAGCGGGGAATCTGTTATAACTGATGGTTGGAATAATGTGGTAAGGGATCTTCAGTTAACAAAGCAGACATTCTTGTGCTTAAGGATAATCGAAGATAAAAATATTGAAATGGATTGTTTCGTCGAGAACATATGTGGTGAATCTTTTTTAACAGTAAACCGTTACGGCATTTTAAAGATAATAGTAAGTATACGACTATCTATGAATGTATTTTTGTATTATAGATGTAAAATAAATGATATACATATATATTTGAGACTAAAATGCTACATAACTTTTCAGGTGATTCCAGAAGCTTATGTCACAAAATGTTACTCTTACACGCCAGTCAACGATTATTATAACATACGTGCAGCAGGTCAGATTTGGAATGTTGAGACGGACAAAATAAATGATAATTATGTTTTTACAAAAGGTTGTCCGAAGTTATTTGATGATCTTGGGATAGAAGATGATGATATAATGTTGTTGATGAAGACGGACAGCAAAACATTTGAGTTAAAGATTTATCGTCGAGGAGTTGAGGTTGTTTTGACCAACAAAGAAGAAACTGAAGATGATTCTCTACTGGAAATACCTAAAGACACATACTACAAAAACGTCCAGTTTGTAAGTATTTTCAACTTCAACTCTAACGGTTTACTAATAAATACATCTCTTTTGCTAATATCTTATTGTATACCAGACATTCTGTGATGATGATGAGTCGATAGATGAGATGATTTCTGAGGTACAAAGCTTATATTTATGTAGATTAAAATACATTACAATCCGATTTTGTAATTTTATTAACTATCATACACAGATTCATGAAGGTAGTAAAACACAGGAGGTGAATAAGAAGATTGCTGGGAAAGAAAAGTCGAAGGTAGAAACAAAGATTTCGATGACAGAAGAGACAAATAAACCAACAAAAGATGATGTAATTATTTCAAACATAATGATACATGATTAGTTTCATTAATATATGTAGACATATTTAATTAATAGTCGTTGGTTATTGTTATCTAAATTTAATGGTTCTCTTAACAGGTTAAGAAGAAAGGAAAACAGGTAGAGGCATATTGTCATGCGGATGTCAGTAAGGAGCTGATATGCGGGACAGAAGTTGAAATGCCAAATGTCTCAACAGTTGGACAGAGAACTCGGAAACGGATGGTACGTATATGACAAAATAACAATATGTAGTGATCAACATTTGTTATAATTTTAGATATTAGTCTAAATATAATGTATGTCTTATAAAATAAGGTAAACGAAAAAAGAAAGAGAGATGATCATGCGTTGAAGATATTGGATGTTGAAGGAAAAGTTGTTGCAAGGACAAATACTGTTGAGAAAATTGGTAAATATGATTTCACACTGAAAGGAGAAAGTCGCATGGTATGTTTTTTTTACATACTCAATAATAAACTGAAATACTATAACATGCACATGGCTGATTTACTTGTTAAATATGGCATTCATGCAGAGAATGCCTGCTAATGTTGTAAGAGTTGCCGGATTCAGAAATAAAGTGCATGAGTTGAAAGTCAGGAACATGAATGGAAAAACCATGAAAATGAATCTTAGGCGCCAGAAGAATGGAAATGCTGTAAGGTATGCAATAGAAGGTTGGCCGATGTTCATGAAGGAGAATGGCCTTCGTTTGGGTGAGACACTGCATTTCACATTTGTAAGTTCAGGAAATCTCCTGATCTTATCACACGTGGATGGGGTTAATGCATGTTAACAGGTAATCTAATGATGAAGGTGTTTGTGTAGAAGAAATGATGACGCTTTTGTGATCATGTCTTTATGTTTACTCTTGGTTGGACAAATCATCTATGGTTATCATGTTTTATTTTGTTCCTAGGTAGTTTAAGGTTAAAGACAATTACTATTATATCATCCAACCACGTGCCATATTTTTGAATGTAATTAACAGTTGGTATCGTGTATAAACACTTGTTGGTTATCAATGTTTAAATATATCTATTTACAAACTAACATGTGTTTGTTTATATGTGCTTCAGATTGTTTATATAAATTTTATGTAACATATATTACAAATGTAATGTAAAAAAAATTCTAAAGTAAAAAGTAAAGACAAATATCGGAATAAAGCAAGGAATAATATGACAGTTGAAATTTAATATTAAAAAAAGTGAAACTATAAAACAAACTATAAATTTGAGAATATCTCTTTGTAAACGTCGTTTGTAGTTTTATTCGTAACGTTCCAATCAGCATCTAATATGAACATCCTTAAACCATCCATGCTATTTTTGGGTTAACATGTTTTAAAGTTACGATCTTTATGTACTTTGGACTTTTAATATGTAACCGTGTTTATAAATATCTACTTGGTCTACTTTTTGTTTATATGTTATATTTAATACATAGAAATATCGTCTTATATTGATATAGCAATGAGGTTAAGTCTATATATACAAAAAATAATATTATATATTAATAACATGACAATTAGGAAAAACAACAATGATAACATATATATATGAAAAAAAATAATAAAAAAGAATTAGTAAAACATTGATGTTAGGATTAATCAAACTCAAAACAACAGTTGAAACTACAATTTTCCGAATATTTCTTTGTAAACAACGTTTGCAGTTTTATTTGTTGTCCTCCCATCTTTGTCAAATATTAAAACCTTAACGCCATCTTTAGTCTTTACTCTCGACAAAGCAACATAAAGCTGACCATGTGAGAACACAGGGTCTCTCAGGTATAGACCAACTCTCGATAAAGATTGTCCTTGACTTTTGTTAATAGTCATCGCAAAACATACGGTTATTGGAAACTGCCTTCGTTGAAACTTAAAGGGTATTTTCTTGTCAGATGGTATCATGCTAATTCTTGGGATGTAAGTTCTTGAACCAACATTACTTCCAGATAATATCTCAGCCTCGATAACACGTTTACCAAGACGTGTGATTTGAAGCCGCGTACCATTACACAGACCGTTCTGCTGATCAATATTCCTCAAAAGCATAACCGGAACACCCAATTTTAATACCAATCTATGATTTGGTAATCCTGATACTTTCACACTGTTCAAGACATCTGGATTATATAAATCTTGATGTAACGGATCATTAATTTCCTCTGTCGGACATAAACTATCAGAGCTAAGATACTCTACTTCTTCACCGGGAAACAACGAAAGCAACCGATCATTTATCTCATGAACAACTTCATTCTTAGGAGCGAGTATAGCTCTTTCAGAAAAGTAGTCACGGTCTTTAAAACGATGAAGCACTGAAGGATATACAAAGTCAATCAAACCTTGAATTGGATCATTTTCATCAGTTATTAAAAGATGATCAGGTATTTCAATATTTGCATCACCATCGTTACAATCACCAACATTGCCTTCGCCGATCTCAAGAAGCCATTTACCAAATTCGTTTATCTCCTCGATGTTTGAGCTACTTGCTCTAACCGACAAACGCATGTTGGTTGTCAATTTTAACACCTTGCAACTGGACCAGATGTGGGATGAACATAAAGATGCATTTACGATTTCTTGCCTGCTTCCATTTTGTACAACAGGTAGGATTTGTCTAAAGTCACCACCAAAGACAATAGCTTTTCCACCAAATGGAAGTTCTGAATTTCATGAATCAAACACACTCAAAACATCCTTCATTGTACGATCAAGAGCCTCGAAAGCATGTTTGTGTACCATCGGTGCTTCATCCCAAATAATCAACTTGGCTTCGTATAGAAGATTTGCGACTTCAGTATTAGGCTTGATATGGCATACCGAATCTTCATTGAGATTAATTGGAATATGAAATCGAGAGTGAGCAGTACGACCTCGTGATAACAACAAAGATGCAATACCACTTGAAGCAACATTAATAACAATCTGTCCATTGCATCGAATGGAAGCACCTAAAGTTTTCCACAGAAAAGTCTTGCCCGTACCACCATAACCGTACACAAAAAACACACCACCCTTCCCACTTCGAACAACATCCATAATTTCATTATACACTGCTCTTTGATCGTCGTTTAGAGACCTGTGAAGATTATTGAACTCAGCCCTAACTTCATCCATGTCAAAAGAAAGCTCCTCGTTTATCAGACGGTTGCTCTCGGACATTAGATAGTCATCATCAGGATAAGGCATTGGTGAGAACCTGTGCAAACTGGATCCATTACGAAGAAGGAATTTTTCGATTTTTGACAACGTTATATTCTTTAAACGTTCGTCAGAAACAACGAATCCTACAATGAAAACGAAAATTATTTAATATAACGAAACAACTTGTTAATGTAACATCACAAAATATAACAAAAGGCTTAAAAACATACCTCTCATGCTAGAATCTTTCCGCATATTGTATAAAATGTCCTCGGACAATAGCTCCCACGTTTTTTCCCAAACAACTTCAGGTCTTGAAAGTGTATTAGACAATAGAAGTGTTCCAAACAAAGAACGAAGATAATGACCGTTTCCAGTAAAACTGGATTCTTTAATACACTCGATATATTCATTGTCATCATCTAACAGGCCACGTGCATAACACGCGTCCCTAAAAGTAGGATACACAACACCATCATATGTTCTGATTTCTTCAAATGATCGTGGCCCTTTAACCTTAGTAAGAAGAATTCGTAGGTAATAAGCCTCACCAAGCGAAGGAGACGCAGAATAAATTCTCCCAATAACAACATAATTCTGGCGTTGCTGCCAGCAACGATCTTTTAACTTCCACACATATTTTGAAGGAAAGTCAACATAAGTAAGTTCTCTTGCTTCAGGCTTAGAATTGTTCATCTTCATCCATTCTAAGAAAATTGAGGAATTTACTTGAGGTTTGTTTAGGACATCCTCAATATCATCGTCACAACTAAATACAACATTTTGTTGTCCTGGAAGATGAAAGGGTAATCTCATAACAGAAGGATACCTATAATGGACATCATTGGCAAATATTCTCCAGCTGGCTTCACATGCGGAAACATATCTAGCTTCGTAATATTCTTTAATTTCATCTTTTGGGATCTCCTCATCGGGACCTCTGTCTGAATCAAAAACAGCAACAGTGGCTCGATCAGGTCCTTTATTAATGTATTTAAACAAATACTTAATTGAGCCAGCCTGATTGCACCACTCCACGTTGATGTGCGCCTGATATCTTTTAATAAGCTTTTTGTTATATGGAACTACACTCCTATTGTCCAAAGTAACACCCTTCTTCACAACCGTGTGACCAGAATCTCTTCTCCTATAAACGGGAAATCCATCAGAATCAATGGAAGTGGATTCCAAAAACCTCTTTGGGAAATTTTTAAAACAACGGTTCCCAA
Source organism: Helianthus tuberosus (assembly GCA_030545235.1). Taxonomy (NCBI): domain Eukaryota; kingdom Viridiplantae; phylum Streptophyta; class Magnoliopsida; order Asterales; family Asteraceae; genus Helianthus; species Helianthus tuberosus. Next base: position 158,452,386 of record CM060353.1, on the reverse strand, counting down.
CCATGCATGGACATTTCATGTTGGCATGTCCGCAAGGACCATGAATCATAAAGTCACTCACAAGAGAATACAACTCAGGATCCTCATTTTTATCAGGAATTTCAGCTGAGATAAAGGGATCGATGTGTTCAACCGTAGGAAGCTTATGATCAGCTTTCATAAATAAGCAAATATGCGCATGTGGCAAACCACGCTTCTAAAACTCAACTGTGTAAACAACTACACAAAAAAAAAATATACTAACGATTAGTAAAAAATAGTAAATAAAATGTATGGAAATATACCAAAAAACTGTATAAATTGAAAGTAGGTGTAGCATTGACATACCTGCATTAATATCGCCAAAAAAAAATTTTTTGCTTCGTATCTTTTATCAATTCTTCAAGTTTCATCTTAAACAATCGACAAAGTATGTCAGGTCTGTCTTCTGGCTTAATTGAAGAGTCACCAATAAATCTTACAATCTCAGGCCATTTCGGATTACATGTGATTGTAATAAAGAAATCAGGATACCCATATGTCCTACATAACGCCATAGCATCCAAGTAATTTTGCATCATGTAGCGAGAACCACCAGTAAAAGATGACGGTAATATAACAGGTTGTCCTGTATGACTCAAATCACTCTGACCAACGTCTTGAACATTTTTAAGACTGTTAAGCGAATCAGATCTCAGTTTGATTTGCTGAAAACGTATGTAGTTTAGCCTCTCACTTTCAATCATTGTGTAGGCATCGACTAAAAACTGCTGAAACAACCTCCTTGCATTAAGAATTAGAGAAAACTTGTTATGCCTATCCTGAATTCTATAAGAAAAAAACTCCCTCATCGTACAAGTTGGTCTTGTCTTCTTTGTATTAGGACCAAAATCCCTATGAGGAGTGTTAATCCTATAGCCATCGTCTCCGTACGGAAAAAGAATTGGATACTGTAGAGCAAGATAAGAAGGATGTAACTCGCTAATACGCTTAAGAACTCCAGAACGCTTTTCGACAATAATATCACGGCTTTCTATCTTGAGATCAGGTTCATCAACTATTAAAGCAGCAACTTCAGAACACGTAGGTAAATTGTAAGTCCTACCATCCCGATCTCTCTGTGATATTATACGAAGCTTAAGGGTAACATTAGGATTCTCATGTAGATGGTCTCGTACCATCCTGTAAGTTTTAACCAACATATTTGTAGAATCTAACATGTTCGTAAGAAACTTTATAAATTTAACATCAAGTTCCTTTGCCCTTATAGATGCTTTGCTTGAAGAATCACTGTAAGAAAATGATACTTTTAAATTACAGTTTCAAACGTTGAAATGGAAAAAATAGAATTCTACATTGTAACTTAATTTTAAGATACTGATAAGAAATAAAAATATACCCGAATAACAACTCTCTATTAGCAAGCTAATTCTCAGTATCATAGATATAAAGCTGTGAAAATTTTGGCTGGTCTCCGTGCTTAGGAAGAAGACTACCCATACTATGTGCATTCTGACCGCCGATTCTATAAACAAATGGAGCATTACCTTTGTTTATTTTAGTATCTACTTTTCCTCCCATTGAAGTAAAGGAAAACATAGAATTGTAGCGTCTTATGTTCTTTAAGAAAAACTTGCTTTCCTGATCTAAACATCGAAAAAGCATCTAATAAGATGGATCAGAACCTTTATATTCAGGCAAGTCAACTTTACCATATCCACAACTTAAGCTATATGTTTGCTTTTGAAGTGTAATGCGACCCTTTCCACCTTCGGTTGGCCATATCTTTGCAAAGCATAAACCACACGTAAGAGATTGGTCACCATGGTCAACATAATCTGAACATTTAACATAAATTGAATAATAAAGTAGGTAAAATAAATTATGAAATAACAATGAATAACATTAATCAGTTACCTTTAGATACGCCTTTCGTGGTGTCTAACACAACCTCGTGAACATGATTTTCATCTTCAGAATCAAGAACAGCCATTGGTATGGGTTCTATTTCAATTGGTTTATGAATAAGTCTACGCTTTCCAGAAGACAGTTTTTTTATCGAACTAAATTCTGAGGTCGAAGATGTTGTGTTACGTTTATTCGTTATTCTGGGATTAAGGGAATAGCAGTCATTCAATTGTAAAGTTGATGAGCTTGCAATATTATCTGAATAAAAAAGAAAAAATAATTTTTCGTTATGTATATGAATTAAACAGTTAAAAATGTATGTAATAATATAATTATAATATTTACCATGTGATATACGATTCAAAGAAGAGATAGCATTAGAAAAATCCGGAACACTTTGAACTTGAGAACGTATGTTTGTAATACACGATATTGGAGTTATGTTTTCTTTGTTTGACCTCGTAATTCGTCGTGTTGAGGTAGAAGAATCTTGCAAAACATTTGTCTTTCTATTATGATCTGAAAATGCTACAGATGAATAAGCTACATTTCTCGAATAATTATAATTATTTCGTAAAAAACAAAAAAAAGATAATACAAATACGTATTTTAAAAATAATTAGTTCAAATATTATATGTAGTAAAAACAAACAAAATGTGAAACATCACCAAGTACTAACTGTTTTTTTTTTAATTTACAAACCTGGGATTATGTTTTCTATGTTTGCAAACGGTGGACGGTTGGGTGTTGTAAACTGATCTTGTAGTACATATCCTTTCTTCTTCAAAGTAGAATGTGTAACAATGGAAGATCTTGCACTAACGGACGAATTTAAATGATTACCTAATAAGATATAAACAATCATTATATAATATGTAATATAAACGAACTGGAGTTGACGAACTAAATTAGTAATGTGAAATTTGTAACATTATCTAATATAAATCTAAACTTACTTGTCCCTCTAACATTTGAAGATTCGGGAGGAAATGTTGTGATTGAAAAATTGGGAGTTAAATTGTCTTTGTTATTTAAAAGGATTCGTGTTGATGATGACGACGTTGAAGCACCACCTCGAGAAATGAATTTTTTAGTAATCTTTGATCTCTTACTATCAAGTATTAGTTTTCTTAACTTGCGCCTGTGTTTAGCCTCTACCGCTATAATATTAAAATAGAATAAAGAATAAAATTTGACATATGTAACAGTAAACATTAAAAATAATACAATAGTAAAAAAATTACTTTCCTTAATTACAACAAATGTGATATATACAACTTAAATATTATTAAATATAATCAAAACATATATGCATAGCTAAATGATAGAAAATTTACCTCTAAAAAAATAATCCGGAAATGCATCTGCACTTGATTTCTTCTTATCAAGATATAGTTTTCTTAACGAACGATAACATTTAGCTTGCTCAGCTAAAATGAAAAAAAATAAAAAAACTAAATAAGAAGAAACAAATTTAGAATTTAGAACATAAAACATTTTCAAAAAAAAATTTGAATACTATTTAAAATGTTTGAGATAAAAGAAAAAAAACACTTACATTTATTATCAAGGCCAATATGTGGACGTTCAGAAGAATACGACGTAAGTTGTTCAACCCTATTATGCATTTTTAAACCAACACAAAGAACTACAACAAAAAAACTAATAGGTTTACAATGAAAACCAAACGCATGAATAAATATAAATAAAATTATAACGAACTATATAAAAACTTACTGGAAATGTAAAGAATGATGAAAATAAATTATTCAACAGTAGAAGGAAGCTAAGAATGCAAATTCAGATAACTATGAAGATGTTTAAAAAGTGTGTGAAGTATTTGAATTTATAGACCTAATGTATAAGTTATTTATGGAATTCATAATATACATTACAAAAATAAATTGTAATCAAATTAATGATCATAAATATGAAAACAATTCTATATTTATTAGTTTCGAAATTTGAAGATATTGTGTCATTTAGTAAAAATAGAATTGCTAAAATTACGAAATTTCTAAAAAAAAGTTTAGAAATGTAACTGAATAGTAAAAATTGACATGATTAGCATATTTCTTAAAATGAATCGTGAATTGTAACGGAATAGTAAATCTATAATCTATATATATAAAGTCTAACTAATACACAAAAAAAAATTTATTTTTCCATTATTTAGGCTTATCGCATTATTACATTACAAAAATAAAAAAGTAATCAACGTAGTCTCATACAATAAAGAATATAACCAAACATAATTCTCAACCAAAAATATTATAGGATAACTCAAAAAGTGATAATATATAGGCAAATCATAAACTGTCTTCAAACATCAAAAACTCATACGAACAAAACAAAATACCAATATTCAAATACCAAATAAATTGTTTTTTTATTAAAACCACCATTTGCCATATCTTCTTTATCAATTCTTCTCAACACACATGCGAGGCTTACTTGCTGACGACGCCAATCACTCTTCATTCAAATAAACATCATCAAGGTTACGCTTCATATCAGAAGATGATTGTTTCAAGTCACCCACATAATCCTTTGAAACAGGTGTGGTGTTATCCCCAGTGTAAGAATTAGCATCCTTAAAGAAATAAACAAATTATAACTAAGACAACTATAAAGTTATATATAAGTTTATTTTTTAAGTTATACCTTTAAACATTCACCACCAGAAGTTTGGAACTCAGACTGGCTCATACCAAAAGAATCAGAAACATCAAGCTGTGAAATCATGAAAAGCAAACAACAAATAGTTCAACATATTTTAAACGGTTTTCAAAGTGCAACTATATATTAATAAAACAATCACTTACTTGGTCAATTTTAAATTTTTTGTTCATCTTATCCAAGATGTCATCATCAGTCGTAACAAATGATATTCCATAATTCTCAACAGCATTGACAATATTAAAGTCAGTTACTTTAATCACGAAAGCACACTTTAGGTTAACCAACGTTTCAAATTCAACTGGATATTCTCTTGGAAACTCATTTGTCTTCAATAACTATATTAAAAAAAATATATAATGTGTCATCACAATAAATGTATAAAATTTAATTTATATAAATATAATGTATAACTAAATATAACCTCGTCCTGAATTGCTATAAGTTCCTTTGCAGTTTTCCCAACAAACTTCAACGCCTCATGGTCAAATAATGTAAGCGTCACAGTACCGGTTGAATCTTGAACGCGAACCGGTATTTTAAACCTTAAAAACGGTATTTAAATAATTAACAAACATATGTGAATAGATAATATAGACGATCTACGTTGTTGTTGTTGTATGAACAATGATTAGAAGTATGACTAACAAACACTTTACCTGGACAGCGGGAAAACTTCTTTTCCATTACAATCCTTGTTAGAACATTGAAACAACTTCTCATCTCTAACATCACTTGTTCCATCATCCTTATCATAGGTTTCAAACTTTTGCTCAACTTTGGACTTGCAATAGTTACAGCCATCATAATACCACATCTTGTCTGAAGCGATTGCTACAATAGTTCCAACAACAACAACTTTCTTTGGCTGTTTAATATAATAAAAGAAAAAAATTCATTAAAATGTTGTTAAAATATAAAATATAAAACATGAAATGTTAAGGAAAACCTCTAAGATTGATGCAAGATAAGCAATTGGTGAAAAAACATCATACTTTAAAAATTCATCTTCGACAGAAGACATCATATATGACCTAGCATGGCTACTTGACTCAGTTGAAGCAGCAAGTTTTGCAAGATACCTAAAACACATTTTGAATAAACATAAATGTTTAATTAAAAATAATTACAAACAATACGTAAAGTTGATAAAATTTAAAAAATATGTTTAAATAATAACACTTACTTTTGCTTGAACGATAGCATGTCATCAAAATTGTCGTTAATGAAAAGTCGTGAACCATCAAAGTTATTAGAAAATCCCCATTTCCCTATTGTTAGGTAAAAATAATTTAAACAATAAAAAAAATTAGATACGAATTAACATCATCTATTGAACTTTGTTTGGTATAAAATGCACTATGAGTTAAATATCTTTGTATGTCTTAACAGCACCAAAATGGACAACAACGACAACATGTGCTTCACGTTTTTCACTAACCATGTAAGAATACATGTCCTTAGCGTAATCGTCCCAAAGAGTTAAATCGATCTGAACATCTCTACAATAGAATATAAGAAAAAAATATAAGTTTAAAAAGATTTTGTAAATTTTAACAAATAAAATGGAAACAAAAAATTAAACACAATTTATAATATGTATTACTCAAGATCTTGAAGCTTAAGATTAAGGCGTTTCCCTTTACTACCATCCTTTTTGTTAGTCTCCTCGATGTTATAACACACACCAACATAACCAATGAAATCTACCAAAAATATAAAATACATGTCAGCATATATAAGAACATAAAAAAATCTATAAAATCAGGAAAGAAATATTATGGTATATAAAGATTGTAAATAAAAACTAAACATACCTACTGTCGTACCCTCTTTAATTTTCTGGGAAAGAACATCATTAAACTGAACAAAATTGAAAACGTACTCCGGACCTTCCCATATATTGCACTTTTCCACAAAGGTATGATAATAAAAAGATAGCTTCTGATTGTTAGGAACAATCTTGAAAGATGCAGTGTTGGCAGCAAGAGATGGACGTTTAATGATAAGGCATTCATCAACATTAAGATGCCTCTCAAACTTTGAAAATAACTTATGCAAGCAAGAAGCTTGAATCTTGGTACCCTGTGTGTAAATACAGAATAACATGCAAAGGATATGTAAAAATACAATCAAACTGAGCATAATTAACACAGAAAAAATTAAATAATTAATTTACCATTTCATCCATCAGTATCATATCTATACGATATGTCTCTCTTTCATTATCTCTCATCTTCTTCCTCCACAAACTAACAATTTTAACCTTGATAGTGTAGTTTGTGCTTAGAGCATCGATATCGTTCAGCAAGGTGATCTGACCTTCGTTCTCCATTATAGCTAAGAAGAAATCAAATAAATCAATGGACTGTTGCAAAAAAATTAGTTGGGCTTAAAAAGAAAACAAATGATGTATTTATACGAAATTAATAAAGTTAATATTTTTAGTAATATATTGTTAATAATTCTAATCAAAATAAACATCCTTTTTAAAATAAACTAAATAAGGAAACGGTATAATTTATAATTATATAAAACGAATTAACATAAATTGAAATTTGTAAAAAACGGAAACTGCACATATTAAATATATAACTTCCAGTTCATATTACGAATTTAAAAATTATTTATAAATATCATTCTTTAAAATTTTATATTTGTATCATATTTTCCATAATTGACAACCTTTACTAAAATATAAATAAAAGATTTTTTTACATTTTTATGAATAATGAGTTTCCATAATTATAAGTTTGAAATTACAAAGGACGAAATTTTATGATTAATAACTTGCAAATTAAGAAGGAAATTTTGTAATTGCAACATAATAATTGACAGTTGACTTTCTATAATTAAAATGAATATAAAATGGGTTATTTATGTTAAATGTTATATAAAAACCTTATAATGAAACATGTCAAAACTATAATGAAAGGTTTAAAAATGACAATCATAGTGTTATCTATGTATTCTATATGTAGTACTAAAGGTTCATAATACTATCTTATAATAATAACAACACTATACTCTCTGTACAATAATGAAAAACAAAAAAGAAAGAATGGGATCCAGATTATTTTAAATAATGTAAAATGCTTAATTGATTAACATAATATAGTGTTTGATATACTTTTTTGAAGAAATTTGTAACATCATTAGCATCAGTCAACACATGACAAATGAGTGGTTAAAACCAAAGTTATAATATGAAAAAATATAATAACTTGAAATTAAAAACTATAACGAATGTCAAAAACCAAAAAAAAAACATTTAAAAAGTTAATATCTAACATATGAAAGGCAAAAAACATGCCCTAAATGTAATATAACTAATGACTACGCCTAACGTAACGTACAACTCGTTCAACAATCAACACCTGTTCATTTTCATCAAAACAATAGTCAACCGTGTCACGGACCTTAATTCTAGCAGCTTTCATGAACTTCTTCCAACCGGTTAACGCGTATCGCCAACCTCCGCCGCTTTTTTTTCACGTCTAGTACCGTTGGTAAATTGCTTTGGTGGATCCATATTCAAAAGCCTAACGGTTATATCTTTTAAACCTTCATCAAGTCTAGCCATCCGTGAAACAGGATCAGGAATCCTCTGTATTGTTGAAAAAATAAAATTATTAATAAATATGTTCTGTAAAAGAACAATGTTTATTAAGTAACAAACAATTGTAAAACTTGTTTTTCAGAGGTTTGTAAAATGATATTAAAACTTACAAAATGACGTTCACCAGCCATACGAGTAAAACGATGAACACCACCATGTATTTGTTCATCAACTTCATTTTCAGCATCAATAGGTGCAACTTCAACCTGCAAATTAGATATACAAGATGTATTACATTAACATATATAAAATATATAATTAAGTAACAAAATTCAGGTTACCTCATCGACATCCACATCAGGGAAAAAAATTTCAACGCCGTTTTTTCCAAAAATTTTTAAATGGAAAAAATGACCAAAACCTTTTGTAAATAACAAAATACAACCTGCCTTCAACTGTAACTGAGCAACAATTACGTCAATACCAACGGTAAAACCAACTTTACCGTCAGACGTTTCAAAGGCAACTTTAAACGTTTTGTTGTCTATAATTACAGTAGAAATTACATCATTTGAGGAATAATCATAAACTTTTGGCAGGATACATTCAGGAATGACCTGTGGGAAATGATAAAGAAAAAAAAAAGTGTTAATATAAATAAAGTAATACATCAATACAATAGGAAAATAAAAATATAATTTATCTTACATAAAAATGATATGATGGAGGGAGCAGATACGTCCAAAAAGAGCCACGACTAACCCCATCAACGAAAGCTGTTAATTTAAACGTAGTAATATCTACAGGATTAAATACTACCAAACAGCCTTTGGTTAGTCGCAAATGTTCCACAACTTTGGACCAACCATGAAAGAAGAATAACTTTCCTTTACAAAAGCTTAAAGAAACATTAAATAATCGGTCAGCTTCAGTGTGTATCATAACATTTGTTGGGCCTTTATCAACACCCCATAGTTTGCACGCAGCATCATCTGGAATGGACTAATAAAACAAACAAATGCAAAATGAATTATAATTATAGTGAAAAGATATTAATGATACAATAATAATAAAGAGTATTTAATAATAAGTAAAAAAAATCTATGTAATAATATATCATTTACCAGAATAAGTTCATCTGCTCCATTCATTAGCCTTAAGAACCAGGGTCCTTTGAAACTGAATAAAAAATTACGATGTTAATAAAGTGTAACATGTTAAGGTTAGTCTGAGGAAAAAAGAAATAAATGAAAAAAAAACTCATATTGTACAAATTAAATGTTACATAAAGTCACAAAATGAACAAAAACATACCTTGATGAACTTTCAGCCATATCAAAAACCTAAAAAAACACGTCACATAAACAAACCATGAAATGATGAATTATTAAAATAAATATAAATGACAAAAAAAAAAAAAACAATGTGAAGGACATGTTATAATAACATTCAATATGTAACAAACATCATAATAAGTATATTTTATTCCTAAATCTATAACAAATGGAGGCAACCGATGATATAAAAATTATGAAACATCATAATAAAAATTATTGTAACCAAATGATTTACACTGAAAATTAACAACATTTAAATAACATACAAATATACAATCATATTATCCTATCGTCAAATACAGATAAAGTGACCTAAAAAATTGATAAATTACATAAAGATGTGAAAGAAAAACAAAATCATAAGAATTTCCATGACAATCAGAATATGGGTTTCTATAACATAAAGTTAAACAATACATAAGAGTTAAAAAATCATATAAACATAATCATACCAAATAAAATAATAAAATTCATAAAAAAACTATATTCAATTACAATCGGATTCGGAGTTTCCTATAAACATCACATTCTGCATCAAAATAGGTTATAGGGTTTTGCATAAACTTCATTTTATATAACAAAACCATATTCTTAAAACCACTAAATCAAGTTATTTTACAATACCAAGAGGATTTATGCTTTTGCATGACATTCACAAAGTTATTAACAATCACAATCAAATAAAAGTTATTTTAAATCATTTCAAATAAAACTTAAGACAGATATTCATAACAATCAGATGTAGGGTTTCATCTAAAGTTGATAGAATAAATAAACATTAGAAAGAACACATATTCTGCATCAACATCGGTTTTAAGGTTATTAACGTAAACAACATATTCTTCAACAAAACAATAATCTTAATACACAAAATTGAACATATTTTTCAATCCAAATCGGATTTAGAGTTAAATAAACATAAACAAAGTTTACACACATTAAATAAAAGGAAGAACACATGAATAATGATTAAAGAATGAATAAAAAAAACCAACTTACAAGTTTATAGAGCGATATGTCAAATTCAGATATCGATTCAAGAATAAGTAAATGTAAATGCAGACGGTGAAGAATGTCAAACCATCTATATATGTAAATCCACTTAAGAAATACATTGTTATATGGAAACCGATGGTATTCTTGGAATAAGATTGGAGGGAAGTTGAAGAGTTGATTGGAACCATAACTGCAAAGGAAAGTAAATTTTTTTAAAAAATATAACCGCAACCTAATTAAAGAAACAATGCATAATTACAGAAACATAATTATAATTCCAAATTCATAAATTACCTTAAAAACATTACTCTGTTTATAGAAAAAAAAAACATTTCTAAAAATAAATTAAACATATCTTTAAAGCAAATTTTAAAAAAATGATAACTGAATAATAAAGTAAGAATATTTTCAAAACACTGTTAATTTAATAAGAATAAGGCATAAGACAGACTACATATATATCAAAAAACAAACAATATCAATTAAATTCAATTAAATATAATATCAATTAAAAAAACGATATACCATAATACATTCATAAAATAGTATTAATTAAAAAAAAAGTGAACAGAAAACATAAAATTATATATCATAAAGTTAAAAAAAATAAAAAAAGTATAAGATTGAACTAACCTTTCTTGCTTGACGAATGATGGGATTGGGATTGTTATGACGGAGTCAGGGATTGACATGAAAAAAAAAATAAAACAAAATCAGTAACAGCGATAAATATGGCCGGATCTACAGAAAACTTGTTAATCAATAACTTGATTTTGTTTCAAACAAAAAACTACAACAAACTCTGGTATATATTTTTGTTTATAATAAAAGTAAACATATTGAAATCGGTTAGATAAAAATCAATACTAAACAACAAAGTAAAAAAACATACCTGCAAGATTTATGGTCGGATCTACATAAATCAGACCAAATAAAAAGTTAATATAAGTACAAACGAATAACATAAAATCAAACTCCAATCTTCATTCAGAACATATAATAACAAATATTTAGCTTCTATTTGGTGTATTTACCTTTTATGTTGACCTAATTTTTGAAAAATCGCTGAGATAGATTTGATGGAATTTTTAAGAGGGGTCGGTGACATTGTCGAGGAGTGTACGGAAATGATATCACTTAGCATTTGCTGACACTCCTCGACAACATCACCGACCCCTCAATGTTTCCAGCAAAACACTAACACTGGTTGCTTATTCAACAGAGGGTTTCTTCTTAATACCTTGAACATGTATAATCTAAAATGTATTTGACACATCCTTTGTCTCTTCCTCTCTTCCTTAATAGCTAAAAACATGACAGGTTTGGTAGCATCGTGATTTTTTAATTTCTGAAAACACTACATGGAATCAAAATCCACGAATTAGAAATGTAATTTGTAAATGTTCTAAAATTAAGCAAATTACTACAAAAAGGTAATAAAATAAAATTATATAAAACAGATTAATTATTTAATATAACGAAACAACTTGTTAATATAACTTCACAAAATTGTCGTATAAAACATATTTAAAAAATTATTACCTTTGTTGTGATATAAAACATATTTAAAAAAGTATAAGATTTAACTAACCTTTGTTGCTTGACGAATGATGGGATTCCGATTGTTATGACGGAGTTAGGGATTCACATGAAAAAAAATCAACCAAAATCAGTAACTGCGATAAATATGGTCGGATCTGACGAAATCAAGAAAAATAAAAAACTTGATTTTGTTTCAAACAAAAATCTACAACAACCTCTGGTATAGATTTTGGTTTATAAAAAAAGTAAACATGTTGAATCGGTTAGATTAAAGATGAATACTACATAAACAACAAAGTAAAACAACATACCTTCAAGATTTATGCTCGGATCTACAGAAATCATACAAAATAAAAACTAAAATCAAACTCCGATCTTGAAAAAAAATATAAAATCAAATGAATAACATAAAATCAAACTCAGATCTTGATTCAGAACATATAATAACAAATATTTAGCTTCAATTTAGTGTATTTACCTTTGAATAAGACCTAATTTTTGTAAACTTGTTGAGAAGATAATCGATTGAAGAACAAAAGGAAGAGAGAAGAGAGTAAAGTTGAGGTAGGTATGAATGAGATAAAAGAAAATGAAATAGGTTTTAAATGATCCGAATATTTTTCATAAGGTGTATTCGGAAACATAAAACCCGACCCAAAAACAATTCGGATCCCGCTTCATTTTCATTGAAATCGTGCATATGTGATTTCCCTCCTAAAGTGAATTGCCACATCAGCCAAGATGGCCAAATACAAGTGCCATGTAGCCCAAATACATCTCATTTATATATATATATATATATATATATATATATATATATATATATATATATATAGATTTATGAGATAGTTAAACTATCTAATTAATCATATAATACATTTAGGGTGTTAATATTCACACATCTCTCTACATGGGTGTTAATATTCACACATCACTCCTCTCTCTCTCTATATATACATAGATATATATAGAGAAAGATAAAGTGAAAAGGGGTGTGAAAATAAGATTTAGGGATGTGAGAATAAGATAAGCCTACATTTATGAGGATCATATTAAATAGGGGGAAGATCCACTAAAATGTTAGTTTGTATATATGTAGCCTAAAAAGGATTATGGGATGACACATGACACTCCTTATATATTTAACTAATTAAGGAAAGGGGGATGCATGATTGTCATAGTTTAATACTTTAATCCATGCGAACCATGGTGCTTCCCTAAGGGGGTGGTGTAACACATCATCCGCCATCCTAAATGGCAATCCATGACTGGGGTGAGCAAGTTTAGGTCCGGATCGAAAATAACCGAGAACCGAACCGAAAGTATACCCAACCCGACCAGAACCCAAGTACCTAGATATTTAGATTGGTTCCATTTTTTCATATAAAATCGGGTCGGTCGGTTCTCGGTTCTTTTCATGGTGAAACCCAACTTGGACCTATGGATCGAACTAAAATGCTACTTAAAAAAGATTAGGCCATAGCCCAGTAGCGATCGAGGCTTGAATCCCTAAAATATATAACATACAACGGCTGCAGGATGCTCTCACAGATACATTTATATAGAGAAAGAATCCATCTGCATTGAATTTGCAGTCAACTTCTTGGCTGCTACTGTGAATTACTCAATACTTTTTGAATTCTTGGATGTTTAAGTTATGAATTTTTTGTTAGAAGGTTTTATCTACTTTTGGTAGTGCAATTCATAAAAAACAACAATCTTTGGTAAGATGTTTCGTCAAATTTTTCACTCGAACACTTGGTGTGCAAAGAGATTAATCATGGATAATAAACATTAGATTGAAGCATAAACACCCCATCAAGCATGAAATACTTGCAAATTCGTATTCACTATTACAGGACTACTTAATATACAACAAACATATTATACTTGTGTGGTCAAATTAGTTCAAATTAGGCATGACTATCAATAACATATGAATGAATATTAACAAAGAAATAACTCACCACCGTTAGTAGGTTGAAATAGAAACATAGATTGAAATGTATATAATGCCGAAATCAAGGAGAATGTTGTGTTTCTTAATCATCGGATGGTTTGTGAATGTACAATAGCCTTCCCAAGTTCATAACAAAACATTCTCAAAAATGAAATACGTCGAGTCGGTTCTTATACTTAGTACCCGACAAACCCGATTACATAAAAACCCGGAACCAGCCCTATATTTAGGGTAGTGAATCGATTATGTATTTTATGTTCTAAGTGTAATTAATAGCCTATGTTTTTTTTTCAATTTCGAGTCAATTAATAGTCCTAATGTAATTAAGAACAATATCATTAATCTGTTTAGAAATTTTATCAAGAGTTAAATGCCATTTTAGTCCCTGTGGTTTGGGTCATTTTGTTAGCTTAGTCCAAATGTTTTATTTTTTGCCTGTGGGTCCAAAAAGGTTCACCATTGTCATTTTAATCCACTGGGTTAACTTCATCCATTTTTTTCTATTAACGGGAAAGACAATTTGGTCATTTTATATGTAATTATGTTAACTAGAATGACAATTCGACCATATAAAATGGCCGAATTGCCCTTCTCGTTAATAAAAAAAATTGATTTTAACCCTGTGGACTAAAATGACAACGATGAAACATTTTTGGACTCACAGTCGAAAAATGAAACCTTTAGACTAAACTGACAAAATGACCCAAACCATAGGTACTAAAATGACATTTAACTCCTTTATAAATTACTCATCATTAATCTGTTTACAAATTTTAAATTTTATAAATTACTCGTGTTTCATGGGATCGATTACAATTACAATCATAGTATGCTGAAAAGCCATTTTTAGCTTGCCAATTTATAATTAACTGAAAGGAACCCAGTGTACACGAGTCACGAGTTAACTATTATCACGCGAGTAGACAAAAATTAATATATTGTATGAAGTGTACATATAATCTTTAACAAGACGTCATTAACTTGTTAAATAATGTTATCAAAGCGTGTTGATATAATTATTTTAACCAAATGGATGATCCAACTAACTAATAAGAAAATAATATTTCTATTATACAATTACAGATAAGTTGGTGATAGTTGTTGAGATTACAACATTATAGGGGTGAACAGTTTTGTCATCTTCATAAGTTGAGATTGATTGTCTCAACATTATTACTTATATATTTATTTATGTTAAAAACTAGATTTACCATCTGCCGCAATGCGGCTGGGGATTCAATAGTTATATATCATGTTAGATGAAAGGCAAATGTTTTTCACGTGACCACGAGTCTGTGTGTAAAACCAAGAAAAAAATAACTAATTCGATCTCTGACTCGCACGTTACGATAGACCTATCAAACCGGGAAAAATAGACGCGTTGCGACAGACATGTCAAACAGGATGAAAAGTATATAAGATACTAAAGTTGATGAAACAATGGTTAACCAAGTAGGTTAACTCACTGGTCTCGTCAAGAGGGTTAATCCCTTCTTTCCGAGGATCGTCGGCTGGATCGTCTAGTGGTGGGTTTCCTGCACAAGGAAACAAACCGTGACTCGCAACAAGGAGGATGAGGTGGGGGATGCTCCTTGTTACCACTCTCCGGCGTGAGAATCAGTAGTTTGCTTGGGAAGCAAAGTGTGATAGTAGTAGTATTGAGAGAGTTGAGAAGTGATACCTCAAACCTGGTTTGGGGTCAGTATTTATAGCCGAGGAGTGGAGGAGGGTAGTTGAGTAGCTAGCCTGACATCGCACAGCTATTTGCAGGTGTGTCAGACCTGTCGGATACTGTGGTGATGCCACGTCCTGCTGTGGTGTCAGACTGTTGTATACACGTGGGCCGGTAGGCGACTGTTCCCAGTGCCACTTGCACTGTGGTGTCAGACCCACTTGCCTTGTAGGCAGGATGCGGTGCCAAGCCGCATCGCTGCTTGCGGTCCTTGATGTTGTTCCCGCGTTGGTTGTTCCATCCATGATTTACGCGGGATGCGGTGTTATGCCGCATTGCCTGCTGAGTGACTGTTACTGTTGTCCAGATCCCTTGTCGTGACGAAAATGTTCATAGGATGCGGTGCGGGGCCGCATCGCTATGTGCTACATTAGTTTCCGTCCTTAAGGTAAGTCTTCTCATCACTGGACAGATTGGACCGATGTGTTCGCATGTGCCCACGCGGACAGAGGTGAGTTTATTACTGTTGGAGGTTTTTGATGAGGGTAATGGTCCTTCGCGGTCATGCTGACGCGAGATCTGGGACCATACCCCTTCAAGTCCCCCCAGTCTAGTGTTCCTTCCGTATGCAAGTTGCATGTGGGAGGGATACTGGACTATGTTGTCTAGAAGGTTAAGTATGGGCCATGCAGATGGCTCCTTCTTTTAGTAAGTAGTAGGCCTTTCGAGTGGATTGTTCCGTCCTTCGAGAAGGGTGTCTGGTGAGCAAGTTCCGTCTGATGCGGAACTCAGCCAAGGACTTGGCTCTTAGTCTACCTTTTCTTGATGTCATCAGCCACCTGTTGGTGTTTCGAACCAACCTTTGAGACGGTGACTGAAGGTGTTAGCAGGGTTCGAACCAACCTTTGAGATCGTGACTGAAGATGTACGTCTTCGTCAGTCTAGTTGTAACCTCTGCGTCAGCTAGTGCAAAGTTGTAAGTACTTTGCTCAAGCTCTATGTTTAGCAACTGGACATGCAATGATGATCCCTGTTTTGTGGGGTATTCGTGTTCTCCAGTTGAGCTTTCTAATAACCGCACGTCTTCTGCGGTTTATCTCTCAAGTAACCGCACGTCCTCTGAGGCTTAGCTCTCTAGTAATCGCACGTCCTTTGCGGTTACCTCATTGCCGTACCTTGTTGGCCATGTTTGTTTAAGGAACGTGGGGTAGTTGCGCCATTGTTGGCCGTGTTTGGTCGAACAATGTGAATCTGAACTATGGGCAGATAAACATGGTCATAGGCAGGGTTGTGCCCACCATTGTTTATTCTATGCAGTCCATAGGTGGGTAACTAGTCATAAGCAGACGTGTTACCACTGTTCTGGAGCTACTTTCCTTCACGCTTTGGTGGAAAGTAGCTTTTCTTTAAGTGGTGTTGCCGGAGGAGATCACCTTGGATACTTGGGAAGTTGGTTGAAACTCTTCCGCATTCGTTTTGTAGCCACTTTCCTTAATGCTTAGTTGAAAAGCATTTTTCCTTGAAGTAGCTTTGCTCCTCCGCATGATGCTTTAGTTGTGGCTCTTCCGTAGCTACCGTTCGCATAGTTGCGGTTTGTAGTAACTACTCACGAGTTGTTGCAGTTTGCAGCAAAGAACTCGCTTCTAGAAGTCTTGTAGCCTGGACGTAGCTCTTGAAGGTTCAGGAGACAGGGTTGCTGATGTGCGGTTGCTCAGCACACTTGTCCTTTTCCCTAAGGAGAAGCTGTTTGCGTTCCCTCCGTGGTTGTGAACCGGAAATGAGGGTTTGGAAGCTTGAAGAAGCTTACATGGAATGCGGTTTACCGCATCTTGAGAAGCGGTTTTTCGCAGTCCAAAGAACCATGCTGGTTCTGAGTATCTGACACACCTGTGCGGGTTGGTGTGTGTCCTCTCCGCATATTCCACGTGTGCGCGTGGGTATGTGCGGTTATTGCTTATACCCCCTTATATAATTTAAAGATATATATTTTTCCTTTTTTGAGGGGTATGTAAAAAACGACATGCGGTATGGGTTATGGTGCGGTAAACCAGAAAAACCGCATGCCGCTTAAGTTTGGATAATGTTTGTCGCTTTTGTTTGTCTACGTGGCTGATGGCACGTGTGGGTTGTTGAAAGTTGGTAGGGCTCTGACATGTGATGATCTGAAAGGACGTTTGCACTGACCGAGGTCATAACTGCACTATAGCAAGTAGTGTAAAGGTCTCTTCTGTCAGGCGCGTGGGCGGCCACGCGCGCGTGATAACTGTCAGCTGACAAATCGCTGAACACGTGGCGATACGTCAGTGGCCCTTTTTGAACGTGGTAAGTCGGTTTACTGCATCGCATTAATTGCGATGAGTATATAAGGGGAAACCGTTTGGTTTCTCATCACTTTGTTCAAATTTGAAAATTTTCTCCGGTGAAAAAGAGTGTGTTCCCCTTGTCTTCTCCGACTGACATGTCTGTAATTCCGGTTCTTCTCTGAGTTTTCTTGTGTAACTCAATCCTTCTCTTCATATTTCTGATGGCTGAACCATCTAACCCACACAATGTGGAGGGTGAAAACCCTAAAACCTCTTCTCCGGTGGCCGGGGAAGAAGAAGATGATGGTGGTAGTGTCCCTGGTGGTGGCTTGCCACCCTTGAAGTGGTCGAAAGCGTCGTTCGACCAACTGATGATCAGTACACAGATGCCCTCCGAGTTTGGGGCTGTTTATCCCCAAGACGGTGACACCGGTGCTTGTGCTCCAGCCGGTCACGTGACCCTGTGGGCCGATTCTTTCATCGATGGTAATCTTCGTTTACCATTGACCGTTTTTGTTGCTGATTTGTTGGAGTATTACAAGGTCCACATCTCCCAAATGAGTCCTTTTGGGTTTATTCGTATTAGACACTTTGAATCAACTTTTCGTGCCCTTGATTTGCCGGTTACCGTTGACAATTTCCGGGGGTTTTATCAGTTGATGGTGAACACAGGTTTCTTCTCTTTCCGAGAACGGTACGGAAGTATCAAGTTGATGACCCCTCCCAAGGGTATTACAAAGTGGAAGAGCAAGTTCTTCTATGTTAAAGCTGCCGCGGTTGTTCTCAACATGACTTTGCGGAATGTTAATGAGCCTATCCCTGCGGAGGATATTGCCATTCCTAATGCGTAGAATGCGGAGTGGTTCCCAAGGTTGAGGACTATTGAGCATAGGCTGTTGAAGAACACTGAGTTGTGGATGCTGCGGATGTTATTAACTAGGGCTGATAAGCATGCAAAGCCCGTTGTGCGGGAGAAAACTGGTGGTAAGTGTTCTTACTCTTGTGCGGTTTCATTACTCCCTTGTTTCTTATTAATTTGAACGTGTATTATCAGAAGTTGTTGTTGAGCTGTGGAAGATATTTGATCCAACCTTTACTAGCAAGGTTGATATTGTCAAGACTGCCGAAGGTGCAGGTTTTAATTTGACCATTCTTCATAATTTCCGCGTTCCTACACGCGAGGCAATGAATGCACCCCTGCCGCAGGGCAAAGGTATAATTTATAGCCTGCTTTTCTTGCCTTATAATTTTCATGTTGCTGATATTCTATATGCAGGTTCATGGGGCCCTTGGTAAGTTTGAGTCAAAGGGTGCTCCCAAAAAGCATGCAGAGAAGAAACAAGTAGATAAACCTGTGCGGGGTCGTGGCAAGAAGAAAACTGAAGCTCCTGTTGTTCCGCCTTTGGTTCCGCATGCAGCAGGTATCTCTCGATCTCATTTCCGTAGATATACCGATTACGTGGTAGTATCTGACACCCTTGAGGGCTTGGGTGTTCCAGGTGCTGGTGCGGCCACAGGTGGAACCACTGCGGGTTCTAAGGCTGCTGATGAGAAGAAGAGGAAAGCAGGGAAAGCTGTTGATGCTGGTGAGAAAAAGAAACCAAAGATTCAGACCAGACGCAGGGCTTTTGTAGGACAAAAGAAGCCTGTGGTTGTTCCTGGTATGTAATGCGTAACTAGGACAAGTATTTTGTGTTTGTACTTGGAGTTTAACGTATTTCTGCTTTGATTGCAGAACCCCAAGATGAAGGGTTCTCCATCTTTGATGCTCCTCCTCCTCCCCCGCATGACATTGCTGCGGATGTGGGGGTTCATAAGGTTGTTACACCTGAGCCCTCTATGCGGGAGGAGGACACTGGGAAGGGGCCTGCGGCCCAGATCTATGACACGGTGGATTCTCATGACAATGTCATTACCCCAGAGGATGCTGATGACGTGAACCTGAAATTTGCTTATACTGAAAGGCCAAAGTCACCTGCTGGTGGGAAGGCTTCTGGTTCCGTTTCTGGGGGTGCGGGTTTCGTAGAGACTCCCATTCAGCCTGAAGAGTCTGAATTGGAGTATTATTACCGCACCTATACGGAAGATCGGGCCATGGCTTACCACCGCCCCCTGGACCGTACTGCAAGGGGATGATATTACTGCTGACCCCTCCGCGAGTAGGGAGATTTTGGGTGGTTTGGGCACCCCTTTTGAAGTCAACCGGGCCCGTTCTCTGTCAAGTGAGGCCCAGATTAACCAACTCTCCTCCATGCTTTTTGGGAGTTCCGTAATGGCCAATGCCATTATGGAAAAGTATAAGGTGTTGGGTCGCAGGGAGGAGGAGAATGTGCGCTTGCGTGCTGAGGCTGAGGAGTTGGTGAAGGCTGCACGTGAGGGTGCAGAGCAGCTTGAAAGGGATAGGGCTGCGTTTGAAAAGCGTAAGCAGACTGAAGAGTGGGCTGCAACTGCTGAGCTTAAACAGGTTCGTACCCTTGCAAAACTGCTTTCCACTGAGCGCCAGAGTTGGAAAGAATCCCTTTCTAATGAGCGCGAGACACTTTTTAATGAGCGCAAGGCTTGGAAAGACTCTTGGGCCAAACAGAATGAAACTCTCTTTCGTGTTCGCCAGGAGCTTGTCAATGCTAAGGCAGCAAATGCTGCGCTGGCTAAAGAGAAAGCAGCAGCTGTTGCGGCTGCCCAAGAGGCCAAAGAGGCGGAAGCTCGCCTCGCCAAGGCTCTTGAAGAAGCCAAGGAGACGGAGGCCCGCACTGCAAAGGCTCTTGAAGGGGAGAATGTTGACCGCACCAATTTAACCAAAACTATCTTGGGCCTCCAGGTATAAGTTTCTTGCTTTTGAATTTGTACATCTCACAAGTATGTTGATTATTTTTGTATACTTGTTTTTGTTTTGTTAACAGGCTGAAGTGCGGACCCGGGGGGCCACTATTGAGGAGGTCTCTGCCCGCGTTGATGAGGTTGAAGCGTGGGCAAGAGAGGCTGAGGAGGCTAGAGATAGCCTTGATTCGTCACTTAAGCTGCTCAAGGCTGACCATGAATGGATGCGTATGCGCGGGATCGGGCATGTAAGCATTCGTTGCTTTTGTTATTTTTGTTATAGGTTTGCCTTTGATAACCTTTGTATTCTTGTTTCGCAGATTGTTACTGCCATCCTTGACGCACCTGAGAATGTATCAGGTGTTAATGAGATTAAGGAGCGTGCCCGGGATGCTGGTTTTAAAGCTGGCTATAATCGCTGTATTAGCCATATGAATGTTGTAGCCCAGGGCGGATATACTGATGAGCGATCCGGGTTCCACGGTGTGGATACTGAAGCGCTTCTTGATGCTGCGGTTGCGACGTATAATGACACAACCCTTTCCGGTCTCGAGGATCTTGAAAAGTGTCTAGAAGTGGAGGACTATGTGGACCGCTTGCGAGTGTTATACGCTGATGAAGAAGATGAGGAAAAACCTACTGTGGTAAGCAAGGACGGTGAGGGTTCCAGCGGCACAAAGAAAGACTAGGCTGGCCTGCGTGCCTTTTTTGTTTCCTCATGCAATTGTTTAAAAACTTTATGTAAATTCTGTGCACCGCGCAGGTGTAGGAATTTTTTGAATATAAAGAATTGTTCTGTTCAATTTGTACAAGTGTTTTTACTACTTGCATGTTTGAATTTGTAAGAGTTTAATGTTACTGTGAGTGACACTAAATCTGTAATTGCCTTTTGCATATCTAGGTGATATGCAAGTATGAAGAATTGTCTTTGGTCGGACAAACAGTGTTGCCATTGCAGGCCTATTATAATAGTTGCGTGTGGTTACCACTCTGTGTGGGTATCACGAATGAAGATTTTGCTAATCTGTTTTTGTGTATACCTCAGAGTGGAACACGCATTTGTAATAGAAATAAATAAACAATATTGCATTGAATCGTCTATTTATTTATTTGCAAATAGCCCGTGGCCTGATAGGTTACATAGTGAATGTAAAAACAAAACATGGCTTACATATAACAGCGTCGAAGCTGTTGTGCATTCCATGTGCATGCGAGAGTTTCGCCTTCCAATGTTTGAAGTTTATACGCGCCTTTGCCCAGGACCTCTTGGATGAGGTAGGGTCCTTCCCACTTGGGGGCAAGTTTCCCTGAGCGTTCCGCGTTAGATGCTTCATTGTCGCGAAGGACGTAGTCTCCCGGGTTGAAAGTACAAATGCGAACGCGTGCATTGTAGTACTTTTCAAGTTTGGTTTTGTATTTGGACTCGTTGATGGTAGCGTTTTCGCGCCTTTCTTCCAAGAGGTCCAAGTCAACCCTGCGTTCCTTATTGTTGTCTATCTTGTTGATAGCCAACATTCAAGGTGAGGGGAGGCCTACTTCTGCGGGGATCATCGCTTCAGTGCCATAGACCAGGCTGAAGGGTGTCTCACCGTTGCTTGTTTTTTGGGCTTGTCCTGTGAGCCCATAAAATACTTGGGAGTTCATCAACCCAGCCGCGTCTGGCTGTTCCCAACCGTGCTTTGATGCCTTCCACTAAGCTTTTATTGATACTCTCGACTTGGCCGTTCCCTTGCGGATGCGCCACTGAGGAAAATATGTGTTCAATGTTTAGCTCTTTTAGCCATTTTTGAAAGTCATCGGCGGCGAAGTTGGTACCGTTATCGGTGACGATGCACATTGGTAGACCGAAACGGCAGATGATATGTTCCCACACGAATTTCCTTGTTATCATAGCGGTGGTTGATGCAAGTGGCTTTGCCTCTACCCATTTTGTAAAGTAATCAACAGCCACTATGATAAATTTCACTGCACCGGGTGCGTCTGGAAATGGTCCTACCACATCGATTGCCCATTTTTGGAATGGCCATGCGGTGGTGACGGGGATCAGGTTGTTCTTGGGACGCAAGGTCTTGGGAGCATGTCGCTGACAATTGAAACACTTGCGTAAGACTTTGACTGCGTCCAGGTGCATGTCGGGCCAATAGTACCCGGCGTTCATGATTTTGGCCACGACCAAGCGTGGGCCTGCGTGTATGCCACATATTCCCTCGTGAATTTCTTTGATAAGGTATATGGCATCTTCGGGGTTGACGCATCGTAGGAGTGGCCCCAGGTATGATTTACGGTATAAGATGCCGTCTCCCATTTGGCAATGACACGCTTTGTATTGTAGCTTGCGTACTTCTGCCTTGCTTTCGGGAGTAACACCTGATTGTAAGTATGCAATTATCGGTGTCATCCAGGATGTTGTACCGTACTGGATGACATTGACTTGGCGCAGGGGTACTGAAGGATTTTGCAGAATCTCGATGCGTACCTCTTTTGCCAGGTGTTGGAAGCTGGTGGATGCAAGTTTTGATAGTGCATCCGCAGGTTTGTTATCACTCCTGTTGATATGGCGAATATTGAAGGAGGTGAACCGTGATTTCAGTTGCAAGGCTTGTTCGAGGTAGAGGATCATGATATCCCCTTTTGCGGCATAGTCACCGCGTATCTGCCCTGCAACCAGTAGTGAGTCGACATGTACTTCCAAATGTTTGATGTCGAGTTTGACTGCCAAACGCAGCCCTGCCAGTAGAGCCTCATATTCCGCTTCGTTATTCGTACTTTTGAAATCGAGGCGGATTGCGTAGGTTAGCTCTTGGCCATCGGGGCTGACAAGTCGTAGACCTGCGCCAGCACCATCTTCGTTGGACGCACCATCTGTATATAGTGCCCAGGTTTCTGCAGAGGATGGTGGTGATGTAGGGTTTTGTTCTTCTTCGCATTCTTGAATGCGGTTTGCTGGTACTTCAGCAACGAAATCAGCCAAGACCTGGCCTTTGATTGCGGGGCGCGGCTTATAGTTCAGTGAAAGTGCGCCCAGCTCAATTGCCCATTTTGCTAACCTCCCAGAGATGTCGGGTTTGGATAGGATCGGGCCGATTCTGTAGTTAGTTAACACTGTGATGACGTGGTTTGCGAAGTAACGTTGTAAACGTCTCGATGCGTGCACTAGTGCCAGTACCAATTTCTCCATGATGGAGTACCTTGTTTCTGGGTCGTTGAGCATTTTGCTGATGTAGTAGATGGGTGTTTGGACTCCTTCCCGCTCCACTATGAGTACCGCGCCTACCGCGTTGTCCGCGGCAGACAAGTATAGAATAAGTGGCTCATCTTTTCGTGGTGCGGTTAAAGTTGGAAGCTGGATCAAACACTCTTTCATCTCCCGGAAAGCTTTTTCGGCCTCTGTGGTCCATTGGAATTGTTCCTTTTTTAGGCAGCTCCGCAGGGTCTTGATGAAAGGGTATGACTTAGCCGCGTGGTTGGCTAAGAATCTGTTTAGTGCGGCTAGCCTGCCGGCTAGTCGTTGCATTTCTTTCATCGTTGAGGGCGATGGCATGCGTTCGATCGTCTGAACCTTTTCCGGGTTTACCTTGAATCCATCTTTGGTTACGATGAATCCGAGGAATTTGTCTTCTTCCATTCCAAACGAGCATTTCCCTGGATTAAGCTTCATGTTGACGCTTCGCAGAGTTTGGAATGTTCTTTCGATATCGTTGAGCATGGTGTCTTCCTCCATGCTCATGACAACCAGGTCGTCCATATAGATTTCGACACTTTTGCTGATTTGACCGCGAAAAGTGTCGTTCATCAACTTTTGATAGGTTGCGCCAGCGTTGCGCAACCCGAACGGCATTTTGGTGTAGCAGTAGTTCCCGGTAGGAGTGCAGAATGCCGTTTTGTCTTCATCTTCGATTGCCATCTGTACCTGGTGGTAGCCTTTGTAACAATCGAGGAAACACTTCCATCTAAATGGTGCGAGGTTATCGACCTTCTCGTCGATCTCCGGAAGTGCGTAACAATCCTTGGGGCAGGCCTTATTGAGGTCTTTGTAATCGACACACATGCGCCAACCCCCACTTGGTTTTTCTACCATGACTGGGTTGGACAGCCAAGTCTGGTATTTGACTTCCCGCAGGATGCCTGCGGAGAGAAGCTCGTGTACCTGCTCTTCCATCGCCGCGTTTTTTGCTGATCCAAGGTGGCGTTGGCCTTGGATCACCGGCTTGATACCTGGCATGGTATTCAAGAAATGTTGCGCGATTTTGCGTGACACCCCTGTCATGTCTGCGGGTGTCCAAGCAAAAATATCTTGGTTCCTGAAGAGAAGTTGCTTCAGGCGCGCTCTGATGGTAGATGTCAAGGCATGGCCCAACGTGACCGTTTGCTCTGGGTGTCTTGCGTTAAGCACCCATTTTTCTGGTTGTGTGTTGGGGGTGGGCCTTGCTACCTTGGCTGGACGCAGGTCGTCCGTAGACGTAACTTCTCTTCGGGCGTATATTACCGCGATCCCTGTCTCGGTTGGGAAACCAATGGCAGAGTGAGGGACGGATGTGATCATGTTGAAGTCGCCCTGGGATTCTCTCCCGAGAAGTACGTCGTACTTGGAGGTGTGCGGTAAAACCATGAAGTTTACCTCCTCCGTTCTTGTGTGCCTCCCGTTGGTGAGGCGCACTGGAAAGGTAATCTGGCCCAGGGGGAATACGGTTTCCCCTGCAAACCCAGCCAACGGGTAGTCCGCTGGCTGCAGCCGATCTTTGTCTTCTTGATCGAACTGGTTGAAACATTGCTCGTATATAATATCGGATGTACTGCCCGGGTCGATGAACAATCGCTCGGTGCAGTAGTGAGCTAGGTGGCCTGTGATAACCACGGCGCGTCTATCGCGCGGGCCGCCTCGGACTTTTGGAAAGACGACTTGCTCGTCTTTCCAGTCATTGTCCGGTCTTCTTGCCGCCTTGCACGGCCTTCCTTTTCCTCCGTTGATCATGTGGGTAGAGGCTACGTACATGGTCCTCTTTCCCGTGGAGGTGCCCTCGTTGTGGGGAGTGATGCGCTTGGTAGCTTTTTGTGCGCCTGTCAACAAGTGTTGCAGTTTTCCCTCTTTTTGGGCTCGCTCAATCTCCAGTCGGAGACTGATGCAGCTGTTTGTTGTGTGGCCATTGTCCTTGTGATAGTCGCAGTAGAGTGCGAGATCCTGGTTCTTTTTGAACTTCATCGGTAGGGCCGGTCGCAGGAATTGTGCGTCCGTGAGAAGGACGTCGCTTGGCGACTGGTTAATCTCGGTCCAGCTGCGGTCCCGAGATTCCTTTTTTGACGCCCGATTTTCACGCTGGGCGTTGATTGTAGCCCTTGCGTCGGGCTGGTTGCTTCGTGGGACATATGGTCTGGAATCGCTGCCACGATTCCATGTGTCCCGGTTGCGCTTATTGCTGCGCTTCGGCTCTTGGCGGGAAGACTGGCCTTCCGCCTGGGGTTGTGCCTTTGACATGTGCGGTCTTAGGGACCGCTGAGTCTGGGCGTATGTCTTGACCGCAGCCATGACATCTTCCCACTTCTTAGGTAAACCATCTTTGCCAGAGATATTCATAACCATTTGCTCGTCTTTAACGGCAACAATGAAATGGTTACGCGCCATTTGGTCGGCAACATCGCCTATCTCTAGGCATTCTTTATTGTAACGGACAACGAATGCTTCAAGCGATTCGTTATCCCTGCGCCAGATGCTCATAACGTCCATGGAATCATGTTCATGGCGTCGTTGTTGGCTGAAGTGCGCGAGGAACTTTTCTTGTAAGTCCTCGAATGAGGTCAGTGACCCTGGTGATAGAGAATCGAACCAGGCCCTGGCCAGACCTGTTAGGGTCTGTGGGAAAAAATGGCACCAGGTGGGTTCATCCCACCTACCGTTGCACCCGGCACCGACGAAGATGTTGTTGTGATCATCTGGGTCGGTCGAACCGTTGTATTTCCCAATGTTTAATGGGAATTTTGTGGTGGTGACATCGACGTGGGCGATTTCTGGGACGAACTTGGAGTTTTCGGCCGCCGATTTCGGCCTGTAGGGTTGTCCGCGGTGCTGCTTTGCAGCGCGGAGGTACGTACTGCGGGGATGAGTGGGAGGAACGTAGTTGCGTCCTCCCGGTCTGCTGCTGGTGGCATGGGATTCCGCGCGGTATGTACCATCGTCCGAATTGGTATAGCCTTGCCCTTCACGGTAGGACTGGGGTCCCAGTCGGCTGTGAATGCCTAGGCCGTCTCAAAGCTGCCCGGGATAGGCAGAAGAGTTACGCTGATCCCAAGCGTAAGGATTTTCACTTCGAAGTAGGTGACAAAGTCCTACTTAAAGTATCACCCTGGAAAGGAGTGATGCGATTTGGTAAGAAAGGCAAGCTAAGCCCGAGATACATAGGACCTTTCGAGGTTATCGAACGTGTCGGGTCAGTTGCCTATAAGTTAAACTTGCCTGAAGAGCTCAGTAGTATACACAATGTGTTCCACATCTGCAATCTGAAGAAGTGTTTCGCTGACGAATCACTGGTCATTCCACATACAGATGTGCATATAGATGAGAGCTTAAAATTTGTGGAAAAACCATTGTCGATCGAGGATCGACAGGTTAAGAAGCTTCGAAGGAAGCAAGTACCGATTGTGAAGGTCAAATGGGATGCCCGTAGAGGTCCCGAGTATACGTGGGAGGTTGAGTCCACGATGAAAGAAAAGTACCCTTATCTTTTTCAGTAAATCTCGAGGTCGAGATTTCTTTTAAGGGGGTGAGGATGTAACACCTCGAAAATTCATGTCCTATAAGGTGTTGACACGTGTCATAAGTTTGAACGTGTGTAAGAATGTTCTTGAAGGACTAAAGTTGACAAACTATGAAACTACGTAAATGTAAGGGTTCAAAGTGTCAACAATGAACAAACATACTTTACAATAACCCTACATGATGTTTATAACCTTAAACGAATGGATCATGGATCATACGAAGCGACTTGTGAAAGAAAGTGAGGGATTACAAACTACAGGGGTTAAATGTGTCAACATGTTAAAGATATACCTCTGAGTGACCTTTTAGCAAACCGAAGCCTTGTAACAATTAAATATGCTCACTAGAATGTACCATAAAAATTTCACCAAGTTTCGTTACCGTATGAGAAAGTTATGATAAAATTCGTGTGTAAGGGTTAGAATCGTCAACTTTGAAAATTAGGGCTTTTCGAGTGATCACAAAGTTACCCGAGGACTTTACAAAGTGGGTATAAGTCTTAAAGCCCCCATATGTCAATATTATAGGATAAGAATTCAGGAAAACATGTGAAAACGATGTTTCGGGGGACCAAGGACCAAAATGCAATAAAAGAAAACAAGTTTACCTGATTACCAGTCTCAGGCGGCCCGCCTGAGGATTAACAACATCTAAAACGGGCCGCATCAGGACCCCAGATGCAGAAAAAACCCACAGGTGGCTGTATCAGCCTTCTAACCGACTTACATGCAAGTTTTTCGATACCTTGGGCTGCCTAAGGTGGTTTTTAGCTTGTAGGACACATGTTGGTGATTTGGTAACACTCCTAGACTTATGTGTTGATGATCCAAGATGTTTGAATTCATATAAAAGACCCACAATATTTGCATTCATCTTGCATTCACTTCCTGATCATTTCTGGAGCTTCCAAGCATTCCAAATCATCCATTAGACAAGTGTAAGTACCCTTGACCTTCTCTATTTCAGTTTTGCTTTGTATTTAGCTTAAAAGTCAAACCGACGTAACTACGGTTTGACTTATCGTTTAAGCACAAATGGTCCAGCGATTAGGCTAAGTTAAAGTTGTCATAAGTTGGTATTTATGTGGACTTTAAACCCTTAAAAGGGCATCCACAGATTCGAATCTTAACTAGGTCGTATGTCGAGTCAAACTTGTCCGAAAAAGTCAACAGAATCGTTTAACGCATAATTAACAATATGAAAGGCGTATAATCTATTTTATCAGTCATATAATTTGATAATAAGTATAAAAACTTGTCTACGCTTGTTTGATTCGACAACTTCCCGTTTTGAACCGATTCGGAGCCGAAAGTCGCTTAGTTTGACTTTCTGCTTTGACTTCGATTCTGACCCGTTTTTGATAGGTTTAGACATGCCTTAAAGTTCCATTAGGACCTAGTTACATGTTGGTATAACCCTCTGCGTTTATACCACTTGAAACCTCGATTGTCCGACGGTTCCGTTAATTGCCTAAATAATGACCATAATACCCTTATAGCCATAAAACGAGATTTTTAGAAATATGAAAGTACAATAATCTTAGTTACTGATTATTTAACATGTCTGCAAAATTTCACGTCAATCGGAAGTCTAGATTAGGAGTTATGCTTAATGACGTAATTATAACGTTTATTAGTAATTAAACGGCGTCATTAGCGTAAAACCTATCTAAACCCAATTTTTAACACCAAACCTTTTACCCACTAATGTTAAATAATATTTTGGGATTTTTGAAGATTTTTAATTATTTTTAAACTGATCATAAGCTAGGATTAGTGCCTTGATTCGGTAAATACCGAATATACCCTTTTCGGTCATAAAATGAGTTTTACAAATCCTTTTGATGCCAATCCAATTGCTACTGATTTTAAATATTAAATGGAGCATTTTGAACCTGTTTAATTGATCAGGAAACTCAGAATCCTATTTTAACCCGTACGTCGCTTAAAACGGCTTTATACGCGTATTTTACGCCTAGTTTTGTTTTAAAACTATTTTGGCATATAAGACTTATAATCAAATGTTATAACCTGTTAAAATAAGCCATTTTACTGATCAAGTCAGACCTGTATCACAGAAGTATTATAAATTCCTTTTATAACCTTTAAAATGACCAAAATACCCCTACGGGGCTTAATAAGAGATTAAACTCGTTTTGGGCATAATGGAAGGTATCCTACTAATATCACATCATATTTAAGGCATGTTAACATAGGAAACCTGTTTAGGACTCTTATGGTTACCCGTTACGCTTCATACGCGTTCGGTTCGGTGTATGTAACTAGTTTACATAAATTAGCCGAAACGGGTCAAACCTTATCGGTTTTATCTCAAAATCCAGAATGTGTATAATATACCCATAATAAGCAAGTCTTCAAACTTGTCGGGTCTAAATCACATTCTATCCGGTCTTCGCTTAATCGTGCGTACGAACCGTATCTTTAAAACTAACCGGTCTAAGCGTAAGCTTAACTAAAGACCCGTTAGGATTCTAATAGGTTATTATTAAACCTTCGTTCCAAATTAGGAGAACCGGTAAAAGATACTTGCACTCGCTGATTTTGATCTATACTTGCTCAGGTAAATACTTTTAACTTATTTCCCTATACGGGCTTGGGGTACGGTATATAAATTACCGCTTGGTCGGACATTGAATCTTTAATTGTATGATGGTTAAAGTATTGAGATGTTTCGTTTAAATTTTTTTGTTTGCTTAAAGCCTTTGGGGGTTAATGACCGTGTCCCGGATATCCCTGGCATCGTTTTACGAAATGGCCACGACCTTAGCACTCAGGTGTAGGCGTACACCTGTCAGTGTCTCATTAAATAAAGTGGTGTGTCCATTGATCTTTAACCCGGCTCGATCCGGGCTACTGAACGCATAAGGAACATGTAAATCCTTTACAAGTTTATATATTTAAATAAGCATCCCAAGTTATAAAATATTATTTGTGCCTTGTGCCTTAAATACATTTTCTTAAACTTTTTTCAAAATGAGTCGGTTGATTGTATTTACCAGTGTAAACTGACGTATTTTCCTTAAAAAGCTTAAGTGCAGGTACTACGCGTAATAGGCTGGCTTGTCTCCTAGCATCCACAATAAGTCTCGCAAGCTTGGGTGTCATAGACTGTTGAACACTGTTTCCTTTTATTTTGTTCTACCTGTGGATTTATATTCGACTACTTGTGATACTTAATATTACAATATCGTTTGGTTGAAATGAATCTATACTTTGCTTCCGCTGTGCATTTAAATATTGTGTTGTTTGACTATTATGTTGCCAACCATGTCACGATACTCCCCTACCGAGCCCACCGGTAACACGTGGAAATCGGGGTGTGACAGGTTGGTATCAGAGCCAACACTGAGTGAATTAAACACTAGCCTTTTATGATTAATCTCAGTTACACAATTGCACATTCCTAAATCTTTGAGTCTAGACAAAGAACTTAGGAATAATCCAAAATGTTTTATTTTTGTTTTATTTTTTTTAAATTTAATTTTGTCCATTATTTTTCTTTGTTATTACCTTGTTTATATTAACAGGTTTAGCTATGCCGCCAAGATTCAGGCGAGGAAGTCGAGGGAAGGAGCCAATGAGCACCCCTAACAACCACGAGGCCGGGCCTTCAGGCCGGCGAACTCCTTCTTCTACAAGGAGTATCGATCCACGAGAACCTTGGAGGATCTATGAGGAGCCTGCCAGACAATCCACGTCACATATCTCAACGCCTCCATATCATCACTCCTTTGGGCCTCTGTCCGAGAATGAGCCCAACAACCCGCAACCTTCCTACATACCGTTACAGCGATCCTCATCGCAAGATTCTTTCCGCGACCCTACTCCTGTCTTTCAGGGCCAGTTTAACCCAACGGAGTACCTACCAGAACAAGTAGGCTTTAACCCACTAGGGCCGGAGGATCACTTTTCTGGTGATCAAGATATGGACGAGGACACAGATCCCGTCGAGGCTTCAACCGGAACCCTGAACCATCCTTTTGTGATCTCAGATGGTTCGTCTTTTCACGGAACACCATACCAAGGTCCGGATAGTCACATGGCACGGTTCGAACGGTGTGAGTGGTACTATACACCATCTGACCACTCATCACCTCACCAGCAGCCGCCACAGCAGCAAGATCCTTCTAGGGATCCACGTTTCGAGGCAGTCACGCCACCGCCTCCACCGCCGCCAGTTCATCTAGAGCCTCCAGAACCACCAAGACGTAGGAGGACTGGCGCACGGATGTCAGCACGAGGAGGGGAGTTTCATTTCAGTACCCCTCAACACTCTAGCGGCAGCCACTACCCGCCTATATATGAAGGCCCACAGATGGGTGGACCTTCAGTTCCAGTTTCAGAGGTGAATTCGGCACCTATTGCACCGCTATCACCGGGTTTTGGCCACCCTATCCCTGCTTATACTGCTCCGGAAGCTTACAACCCTTACGGACCGCCATCATACCATAACTATAACTATGCCGAGGCCGACCCATACCTAGTGGCAGCAAACTACCTTGCCCAAAATCCTGAGGGACCATATGGAACCCCTTGGGGAATAGGACATCCAGCTAGAGGGTATCAAGTACCTCCTCAGCCGCCGCCACAG
This sequence comes from Helianthus tuberosus, assembly GCA_030545235.1. Taxonomy (NCBI): domain Eukaryota; kingdom Viridiplantae; phylum Streptophyta; class Magnoliopsida; order Asterales; family Asteraceae; genus Helianthus; species Helianthus tuberosus. Next base: position 158,420,271 of record CM060353.1, on the reverse strand, counting down.
TACCAGCCACCACGGTTTTCTCCACGAGAGCAGGAGGATCTCCGTCAAAGACTGGGCAGGGTTGAGCGAGACCTCCAGAGAGAGCGTAAGAAGAATGAGGGATTTATGAGTGGCTTGGCAAATTTGCTAAAGGGAAAGAAGAAACGGGATCGTTAAATCCCAATATGTATTATTGTATTTCCTTGTTTAAATCAAGTCCCTACGTGGACATTTATTTATGTGTGTATGTAGTCCCTGCGTGGACATCTACCTTTGTACTTAGTCCCTACGTGGACTTGTCTCTATTAGTCCCTGCGTGGACATTTACTTTTGTAAACCGTCCCTGTGAGGACATGTATTATCTGTATAGCTCCTGCGTGGGCATGTGTTTATGTAAAAAGTCCCGTTTAGGGCAAAGTGTACTACTTTTAAGTTTTAATGGAATGTAAGTTTATAAATTTCATCTTTGCTATGTTATGCATAATTAAATTCGATATGAAATAAATAAATCGGAATCATTCCTTTTAAAATCTATCTGCCTATGTTATTTTAATTTAGGATCTTAAAGGTGCAACCTAGCCTGCATGTCATTTTAAGACCTGGCCAAGATGGCAAAGCCGTTAAAAAGATTCAAATCCCTGTTAACATCTGAAAACATGTTAACACTCCTGGCAGACTTGATTCATTAAAAAACACACGTGTTATTATTATATATGGATCTTTTCAAAGATTCCAAACCCATCTAAATGATCTCTGAATCATGGGTTAAATCATTAATAAATATGATTAGTTCTTTTTACCATCCATTGGTAATGGAATGCCTACGGGCCCTTCTCATTTTCATATGAGACAAAAGACAGTATTAGTCTGTGACCCTGTCTGATAAAGGTAATGAACTTTGTTCAAACCTTCATGCTTTGATTCTCTGAAATCGTAGCTTATGATCTAAATTGTCCCTGTGACTAAGCCTTATGTGCTAATAAAACAGTTATTGTTTTATAATTAGGATAAAATATATTAGAAATCCTAAATTTATGTGAGTAATAAATTAACCATATATGGTCTATGTTTACCACGGTTAATAAATTGCCATAAAAGACAATTCTATAATAAACTCACCAATAAATTGATGTCAATATGTAACAGTTCAAGCTAAATGGCAGACTCAAATGAGGTCAACAGTCACCCAGGGAGAGAGCACGATAATGCCCGAGTAAATGTAGCGGGTGCAGAATTACAGGCAATGATAGATAATGCCGTAAATCGAGCTATGGATAGACAGCTCCATGAATCCAGTGGTACCCGTGCAAGGACCCAATCTGCACCACACTCTAGAACACCCTCCAGAACTCACACTGCCCACAACAGTAATTCTCACCACTCATCAAACCAGAGGAGTGCTCCATCCCAAAGAGTCATACGGAATCAAGAACCCCGTAATAAGGGTTGCTCCTATAAGTACTTCGTTTCGTGCAAACCCAGGGATTTCAATGGGGAAAAAGGAGCGGTAGATTGCATGACTTGGATGGATGAAATGGATACGGTTGTGGATATTAGTGGTTGTGATAATAGGGACATTGTGAAATTCGTGTCTCAGTCTTTTAAGGGGGAAGCATTAGCTTGGTGGAGATCTTTGATCCAAGCTACGGGGAAAGTCCCGTTGTACAATATGACCTGGGAACAGTTCATGGCACTAATCAAGGAAAATTTATGCCCTCAACATGAGGTTGAGAAAATTGAATCTGACTTCTTGTCGCTGGTCATGAGGAACCTAGACTGTCAGGCCTACCTTACCAGTTTCAACACTTTGTCAAGGTTGGTTCCATATTTGGTAACTCCGGAACCTAAACGTATAGCTCGATTCATTGGGGGTTTGGCCCCGGAGATCAAAGCAAGTGTGAAGGCTTCCAGACCAACTACTTTTCGGTCCGTAACGGACACATCATTGTCTCTTACCTTAGATGCGGTCAGGATGAGATCGCAGAGGAACACTGATACCGAAAAGAGGAAGCGTGAGGATGACAACTCACGACGTTCAGACAAGAAGCAGAAGGGAAACAATGACCATAAGAAGGGGTCAGGATTTAGGAAGGATGGTCAGCAGTCGGGCGAAAAACCCAAATGCAAAATCTGCAAGAGACAGCACTTCGGAAAGTGCGGGTATGAATCAAACTCGAATTCACAATCAAAATCTTTTGCATGTGGCTTGTGCAAGTCCAAGGAACACAAAACCTTGAATTGCAAAAAGATAAAGGATGCGACCTGCTACGGTTGCAATGAAAAGGGGCACATCAAGAGCAATTGCCCAAAATACGCCAAGAAGCCTGAAGAGACTAAGAAGACCAATGCTAGGGTCTTCAGGATGGATACTAAGGAAGCCGTCAAGGACGACAATGCGATAACAAGTACCTTTCTCGTAAATGATGTTTATGCGAGAGTGTTATTTGATTCAGGCGCTGATAAGTCGTTCGTAGACAATAAGTTTTGTGAATTGTTGAAATTACCTGTTAAGACTTTAAGTTTGAAGTATGAGGTGGAACTAGCAGATGGCACTTTAGAAACCGCTTCAACCTTATTAGATGGATGTTTCATATCCATTAAGAACCACTCTTTTCCTTTGTCCCTACTTCCTTTAAAACTAGCCGGTTTTGACATAGTTTTGGGTATGGACTGGTTATCTCATAACCAGGCCCAGATTATTTGCAATAAGAAGCAAGTGATGATCAAGACTCCGTCTGGTGAATCACTTACTATCCAGGGAGATACCCAGTATGGGCTACCTGAGAAAATGTCTATACTCAAGGACTCTAAGTGTTTAAAGAAAGGTTGTGTCATCTATATGGCACAAGTGATTATTGATGAATCGAAGCCCAAGATTGGGGATATTCCCGTCGTTTCTGAATACCCTGAAGTTTTTCCTGAAGAACTACCTGGTTTGCCACCAGATAGACAAGTAGAATTCAGAATTGACATTATTCCTGGATCAGCACCGGTAGCAAGGGCGCCTTATAGGTTGGCACCAACAGAGATGAAGGAATTGAGAACGCAGCTAGAGGATTTGCTAGCCAAAGGTTTCATCAAACCTAGTTCGTCTCCTTGGGGAGCACCAGTTTTATTTGTCAAGAAGAAGGATGGATCGATACGTCTGTGCATCGATTACCGCGAGCTTAATAAGGTCACTATCAAGAATAGGTATCCTTTGCCCAGAATCGACGATCTGTTCGATCAACTTCAAGGGGCAAGTTTCTTCTCGAAGATTGACCTGAGGTCAGGCTACCATCAACTGAAGGTTAGAGATGAAGACGTGCACAAAACAACATTTAGGACTCGTTATGTTCATTATGAGTTCCCAGTGATGCCTTTTGGGCTCACTAATGCACCGGCCGCATTCATGGATCTCATGAATCGCGTTTGCAAGCCGCACTTAGATAAATTCGTCATCGTCTTCATCGACGACATTCTCATCTACTCAAAGAACCAAGCTGACCACGAGAAACATCTTCACTGCATTTTGGAACTACTTCAAAAAGAAAAGCTCTATGCCAAGTTCTCGAAGTGTGAATTCTGGCTTCGAGCAGTCCAATTTCTTGGGCATGTTGTTAGTGAGCATGGTATCCAAGTAGATCCTGCTAAAGTTGAAGCTGTCATAAATTGGCACGAGCCAAAGACGCCTACAGAAATTCGTAGCTTCCTAGGTTTGGCAGGATACTATAGACGATTCATTGAAAACTTCTCAAGGATTGCTGCACCCCTGACTTCGCTGACACGTAAAAAGATTAAGTTTGACTGGGGTCCTAAGCAGCAGGAATCCTTTGATATTTTGAAACAAAAGTTGAGCAATGCTCCGGTACTGACATTGCCTGATGGAATAGAGGAGTTTGTAGTTTATTGTGATGCATCACACACCGGGATGGGTTGTGTGCTTATGCAGAAAGGCAAAGTCATTGCTTATGCTTCACGCCAGTTAAAGGTGCACGAAAAGAATTACACCACCCATGACTTGGAATTGGGTGCCGTTGTATTCGCACTAAAACTGTGGAGGCATTACTTATACGGAATCAAATGTGTGATCTATTCTGATCACAAGAGCCTTCAACATCTGTTCAATCAGAAGGACTTGAACATGAGGCAACGCCGTTGGATGGAAACTCTGAATGATTACGATTGTGAAATAAGATATCATCCCGGCAAGGCGAATGTAGTCGCCGATGCCTTGAGTCAGAAGGAGAAGGTGAAACCCATCCGAATCAATGCCAAGCGCATGGAAATAAAGAACAATTTGATTGAAAGGTTGTTAGCTGCACAGAAGGAAGTTGTGTTGGAAGCTAACTATTCTAACGAAAAGCTAGGAGTAACTGAGGAGCAGTTATCTCTTAGTAAGGATGGAATTCTTAGATTGAATGGACGGATATGGGTTCCAATTTATGGAGAACTTCGAGATGTTATCCTCCAGGAAGCCCATAGTTCCAAATACTCCGTTCATCCTGGAGCTGATAAGATGTACCAGGATCTAAAGGCAAATTATTGGTGGATAGGCTTGAAGAAGTCTGTAGCCACTCATGTAGCCAAATGCTTGACATGTGCGCAAGTCAAAGCCGAGCATCAGAAACCGTCAGGTTTGCAACAACAGCCTGAACTTCCTACGTGGAAGTGGGAAATGGTGACGATGGATTTTATTACCAAGTTACCTAAGACCAGGAAAGGAAATGACACAATTTGGGTTATAGTTGACAGACTGACTAAGTCAGCTCATTTCCTACCCATTAAGGAGACTTATAGCTCCGACATGTTAGCCCAGTTATACGTGGATAAGATTGTAGCCTTACATGGCATACCTGTGGCTATTATCTCTGATAGAGATACTAGGTACACGTCGCATTTTTGGAAGAGTTTCCAACAATCTTTGGGCACACGTTTGAATTTTAGTACGGCTTATCATCCTCAGACTGACGGTCAGAGTGAGCGTACTATTCAAACGTTGGAAGACATGCTACGTGCATGTGCGATCGATTTGAGTGGTAGTTGGGATAAGAACCTACCATTAATCGAATTCTCCTACAACAATAGCTACCATATCAGCATTAAGGTTGCGCCTTTTGAGGCATTATACGGTAGAAAGTGTAGATCGCCCATTTGCTGGGCGGAAGTTGGAGATGTCCAGTTATCAGGACCAGAGATCGTGTTCGAAACGACAGACAAGATTGTCCAGATTCGTGACCGTCTCAAAGCTGCCCGGGATAGGCAGAAGAGTTACGCCGATCCCAAGCGTAAGGATTTTCACTTCGAAGTAGCTGACAAAGTCCTACTTAAAGTATCACCCTGGAAAGGAGTGATGCGATTTGGTAAGAAAGGCAAGCTAAGCCCGAGATACATAGGACCTTTCGAGGTTATCGAACGTGTCGGGTCAGTTGCCTATAAGTTAAACTTGCCTGAGGAGCTCAGTAGTATACACAATGTGTTCCACATCTGCAATCTGAAGAAGTGTTTCGCTGACGAATCACTGGTCATACCACATACAGATGTGCATATAGATAAGAGCTTAAAATTTGTGGAAAAACCATTGTCGATCGAGGATCGACAGGTTAAGAAGCTTCGAAGGAAGCAAGTACCGATTGTGAAGGTCAAATGGGATGCCCGTAGAGGTCCCGAGTATACGTGGGAGGTTGAGTCCACGATGAAAGAAAAGTACCCTTATCTTTTTCAGTAAATCTCGAGGTCGAGATTTCTTTTAAGGGGGTGAGGATGTAACACCTCGAAAATTCACGTCCTATAAGGTGTTGACACGTGTCATAAGTTTGAACGTGTGTAAGAATGTTCTTGAAGGACTAAAGTTGACAAACTATGAAACTATGTAAATGTAAGGGTTCAAAGTGTCAACAATGAACAAACATACTTTACAATAACCCTACATGATGTTTATAACCTTAAACGAATGGATCATGGATCATACGAAGCGACTTGTGAAAGAAAGTGAGGGATTACAAACTACAGGGGTTAAATGTGTCAACATGTTAAAGATATACCTCTGAGTGACCTTTTAGCAAACCGAAGCCTTGTAACGATTAAATATGCTCACTAGAATGTACCATAAAAATTTCACCAAGTTTCGTTACCGTATGAGAAAGTTATGATAAAATTCGAGTGTAAGGGTTAGAATCGTCAACTTTGAAAATTAGGGCTTTTCGGGTGATCACAAAGTTACCCGAGGACTTTACAAAGTGGGTATAAGTCTTAAAGCCCCCATATGTCAATATTATAGGATAAGAATTCAGGAAAACATGTGAAAACGATGTTTCAGGGGACCAAGGACCAAAATGCAATAAAAGAAAACAAGTTAACCTGATTACCAGTCTCAGGCGGCCCGCCTGAGGATTAACAACATCTAAAGCGGGCCGCATCAGGACCCCAGATGCAGAAAAAACCCACAGGTGGCTGTATCAGCCTTCTAACCGACTTACATGCAAGTTTTGCGATACCTTGGGCTGCCTAAGGTGGTTTTTAGCTTGTAGGACACATGTTGGTGATTTGGTAACACTCCTAGACTTATGTGTTGATGATCCAAGATGTTTGAATTCATATAAAAGACCCACAATATTTGCATTCATCTTTCATTCACTTCCTGATCATTTCTGGAGCTTCCAAGCATTCCAAATCATCCATTAGACAAGTGTAAGTACCCTTGACCTTCTCTATTTCAGTTTTGCTTTGTATTTAGCTTAAAAGTCAAACCGACGTAACTACGGTTTGACTTATCGTTTAAGCACAAATGGTCCAGCGATTAGGTTAAGTTAAAGTTGTCATAAGTTGGTATTTATGTGGACTTTAAACCCTTAAAAGGGCATCCACAGATTCGAATCTTAACTAGGTCGTATGTCGAGTCAAACTTGTCCGAAAAAGTCAACAGAATCGTTTAACGCATAATTAACAATATGAAAGGCGTATAATCTATTTTATCAATCATATAATTTGACAATAAGTATAAAAACTTGTCTACGCTTGTTTGATTCGACAACTTCCCGTTTTGAACCGATTCGGAGCCGAAAGTCGCTTAGTTTGACTTTCTGCTTTGACTTCGATTCTGACCCGTTTTTGATAGGTTTAGACATGCCTTAAAGTTCCATTAGGACCTAGTTACATGTTGGTATAACCCTCTGCGTTTATACCACTTGAAACCTCGATTGTCCGACGGTTCCGTTAATTGCCTAAATAATGACCATAATACCCTTATAGCCATAAAACGAGATTTTTAGAAATATGAAAGTACAATAATCTTAGTTACTGATTATTGAACATGTCTGCAAAATTTCACGTCAATCGGAAGTCTAGATTAGGAGTTATGCTTAATGACGTATTTATAACGTTTATTAGTAATTAAACGGCGTCATTAGCGTAAAACCTATCTAAACCCAATTTTTAACACCAAACCTTTTTACCCACTGATGTTAAATAATATTTTGGGATTTTTGAAGATTTTTAATTATTTTTAAACTGATCATAAGCTAGGATTAGTGCCTTGATTCGGTAAATACCGAATATACCCTTTTCGGTCATAAAATGAGTTTTACAAATCCTTTTGATGCCAATCCAATTGCTACTGATTTTAAATATTAAATGGAGCATTTTGAACCTGTTTAATTGATCAGGAAACTCAGAATCCTATTTTAACCCGTACATCGCTTAAAACGGCTTTATACGCGTATTTTACGCCGAGTTTTGGTTTAAAACTATTTTGGCATATAAGACTTATAATCAAATGTTATAACCTGTTAAAATAAGCCATTTTACTGATCAAGTCAGACCTGTATCACAGAAGTATTATAAATTCCTTTTATAACATTTAAAATGACCAAAATACCCCTACGGGGCTTAATAAGATATTAAACTCGTTTTGGGCATAATGGAAGGTATCCTACTAATATCACATCATATTTAAGTCATGTTAACTTAGGAAACCTGTTTAGGACTCTTATGGTTACCCGTTACGCTTCATACGCGTTCGGTTCGGTGTATGTAACTAGTTTACATAAATTAGCCGAAACGGGTCAAACCTTATCGGTTTTATCTCAAAATCCAGAATGTGTATAATATACCCATAATAAGCAAGTCTTCAAACTTGTCGGGTCTAAATCACATTCTATCCGGTCTTCGCTTAATCGTGCGTACGAACCGTATCTTTAAAACTAACCGGTCTAAGCGTAAGCTTAACTAAAGACCCGTTAGGATTCTAATAGGTTATTATTAAACCTTCGTTCCAGATTAGGAGAACCGGTAAAAGATACTTGCACTCGCTGATTTTGATCTATACTTGCTCAGGTAAATACTTTTAACTTATTTCCCTATACGGGCTTGGGGTACGGTATATAAATTACCTCTTGGTCGGACATTGAATCTTTAATTGTATGATGGTTAAAGTATTGAGATGTTTCGTTTAAATTGTTTTGTTTGCTTAAAGCCTTTGGGGGTTAATGACCGTGTCCCGGATATCCCTGGCATCGTTTTACGAAATGGCCACGACCTTAGCACTCAGGTGTAGGCGTACACCTGTCAGTGTCTCATTAAATAAAGTGGTGTGTCCATTGATCTTTAACCCGGCTCGATCCGGGCTACTGAACGCATAAGGAACATGTAAATCCTTTACAAGTTTATATATTTAAATAAGCATCCCAAGTTATAAAATATTATTTGTGCCTTGTGCCTTAAATACATTTTCTTAAACTCTTTTCAAAATGAGTCGGTTGATTGTATTTACCAGTGTAAACTGACGTATTTTTCTTAAAAAGCTTAAGTGCAGGTACTACGCGTAATAGGCTGGCTTGTCTCCTAGCATCCACAATAAGTCTCGCAAGCTTGGGTGTCATAGACTGTTGAACACTGTTTCCTTTTATTTTGTTCTACCTGTGGATTTATATTCGACTACTTGTGATACTTAATATTACAATATCGTTTGGTTGAAATGAATCTATACTTTGCTTCCGCTGTGCATTTAAATATTGTGTTGTTTGACTATTATGTTGCCAACCATGTCACGATACTCCCCTACCGAGCCCACCGGTAACACGTGGAAATCGGGGTGTGACAATACCTCAAACCTGGTTTGGGGTCAGTATTTATAGCCGAGGAGTGGAGAAGGGTAGTTGAGTAGCTAGCCTGACATCGCACAGCTATTTGCAGGTGTGTCATACCTGTCGGATACTGTGGTGATGCCACGTCCTGCTGTGGTGTCAGACTGTTGTATACACGTGGGCCGGTAGGTGACTGTTCCCAGTGCCACTTGCACTGTGGTGTCAGACCCACTTGCCTTGTAGGCAGGATGCGGTGCCAAGCCGCATCGCTGCTTGCGGTCCTTGATGTTGTTCCAGCGTTGGTTGTTCCATCCATGATTTACGCGGGATGCGGTGTTATGCCGCATTGCCTGCTGAGTGACTGTTACTGTTGTCCAGATCCCTTGTCGTGACGAAAATGTTCATAGGATGCGGTGCGGGGCCGCATCGCTATGTGCTACATTAGTTTCCGTCCTTAAGGTAAGTCTTCTCATCACTGGACAGATTGGACCGCTGTGTTCGCATGTGCCCACGCGGACACATGTGAGTTTATTGCTGTTGGAGGTTTTTGATGAGGGTAATGGTCCTTCGCGGTCATGCTAACGCGAGATCTGGGACCATACCCCTTCAAAAGTTGAAAGTAATAAAAATGTTGAGATTAAATTGAAAATATGAAAAACTTTGGATTGAAAGTAAAAAAAAAATTAAAGGGGTTAAACTGCAAAAGATGAAAACTTTTGAATTAGAAGTGAAAAATCAAATTAATCAAAGGGGTTAAAATACCAAAGATTGAAACTTTAGACTTAAATTGCCAAAGATTGAAACTTAAAGTTAAAAAAGAATTCAATTAAACAAAAGAGATAAATTGATTTAGTTAAATTGATGTTTAATATTATTATTATTATTTAATAAAAGAGATAAATAAAAAAATAAGGGTGAGAAATTACAGAGAATGACACGTGTCCAAAAATGATTTTTATTTATTAGTAAAGAAAGATATAAATTAATTTAAATAGTGTAACTTTGATAATTTATGGGTAATGTATCAATGTGTTTATCTAAATGCGTCAAGCAAGTTAGTGGATCACAAGTTAGTTAAAACAAGTTGTAAACCAATTGTTGGTTGTAATTATATTAAATGGATGGTAAGTAGGTTGATGGATTAAACTTGTTGAATATGTATAATTGTAAATTTTCATAGTATACCTATAAAAGGTTTGATCCCTTTATTTATAACTAAAACAAGTATTTTTATCTCGCACGTTGTGACGAGAATTTCGTTGATATCGGTTCGATTTATTACGGTATCAATATTCGATATAAGAACCAAAAGAGATTGAAACAAACACCAGTACTGATACCGATATTTTATGGCGTTAACGTTGATGTGGTTAAATACATTTTGAATATTAAAAAAAAACTATTTTTTAAGTGACACAATATTGTTATTTTTATACACAATAATGAATTACCTTTAGCTTTAGGTTGAAAGATATAGTTGAAAAAACTAATTCTATTGGTTCGTAAAATCCACAAAATTCATTTATTGATTCATTTTTAAAAGAAAATCTATGATTGGATAATCGAATTAATTCATTTGAGATTTCAAGGATTTGAGTGATGGTAAAGAAATAGGTTGAAATGTAGTAGTTTATGCATCAAATTGATTATACCTTGTGTATTAAAACTTGTATAACCTCTATAGTAACTCTCCCTCACGAAAAATTACCTTTTAATATATGTTAGAGTAAATTATAGTTTCGGTCATTTACTGAGGTTTATACCTGCTCTCAGATTCAGTCCCTATTTCAAAAAAAAATCAACACTCCAGTCTCTAACGTATTCGATTGCTCACAATTAAAACCAAGGCGCTAACATACCGTTAGTATTTCTGTGAAAAGACTAAAATACCCCCCATAACTTTACTTACAATTTCAGTCCCTGTTGGTTGATTTCGTAATTTCTCTACATTTTCAAAATTCTTTCCTAATCTAGTAATAAACCACATTAAGCCATTAATTAATCAGTAATAAGAAGGTAGTAACACAACAACAACAACAAATCAACACATGTAAGCAGAATCGGAAATAAGTTTACAAAGTGATCTAGTTTTGACTATTTTGGAGTTGGTTTGGGTTGGACTTTTTGCCCTTCAACCTGTTTACAACTGCAAATGGTTTTGATCTCTCTTTGTGTAAGCAGAATTGGTAATAAGTTTACAACTTTGAATGCAGTTTATAATCGTGAACTGGAATGCAGGTTTATAATCTTGACTTTTTTTTTTTTTTTTTTTTTTTTTTTTTTTGTAAAGGGTTACTCCGGTGAATATTATATCAACAAAACCTCAAAACACAAGTGGGGGACAGAATATCCCTTTGCAAATGATTTTGACATCTCTTTGCATAATCAGTCATGGTGAAAATGTAACATAAGATTATCTCAAACTAAACTTTGGATCAATAGGTCATGGGTTCGATTCTCACAAGGGGTTTTTCCCATATATATTGGATTTCCTCCTGAATTGGTATATAAACATTATGCCTAGTGGAGATGGATATGATCGGGTAAATCCGCTGGTGGCACGATGATACCCCAGTGTTCCGTCAGTGATCCAAATTTGCCGTTAAAAAAAAGAAGTAACTAACTAAACTCTCTAACACTTGTTGTACTAATGTTGTTACGGAAAAATCGTTGCCCATCATGAGACGCAGGCTTATCTTATCTACTTGTAACAAACCGTATATTTAATAAGTTCGACTCACATGATAACGAAGTGTGCCGCACGTGGTTGACTTTGTTGCCAAGTACCTTTTGTGGATAAAGACTAAGAATAAGAAATTCACCATTTTCAAAATTTTAAGGGTTGGTTTTGTGTTGAGGTGTTATTCTATGTATAATTACGTCATTGCTAACGTTGTACAATTACATACGAATGAAAAACTTGGGTATTAAAGATAGCTTGGTGAACACGCAAGTCAAGGTCAAACTTGTAATTTCACATTATTCATTCGAATCTTCTTAATAACCTTTGGCAGGTTGTAAACGAATCAATTAAATAGAAACATGACATGACATGTTCATTTTCATTCTTGACCAACACGTACGTTCAAATGAAAGCTTGTTTGTTTGTTTGTTATTTGTTAAGATAACAGACGAGTACAAATGGATGAGTTTAAACGAAACTACATAAACATTTAAAGATGAATGTCTCTTTCTTATGTGTATCCAATTTGTTGGTTATATACAAGAATATAACATTCATCAAACCTTAGGGAGCAAGTCACATAATTCTTAAAAAAAAACTATCAAACAAAAAATTATCCAAATTTATAAAATTATCAAAGTTATCCAAATCCAATACAACATAATATTAATATCTAGAATTTCAGTGTTTGCATAATAAAACCAATTAGGTCGATAAACATGTAATTTGTTAGCACATGACCAACTAAGATTCGTTAAAGTAGATGTAGGTTAAAACTGATATAACACTCTATAACTATGTTTTTTTTAACGGCGCACGGTTAGAATGTCGTCAATCGGGTTAGTAGTTAATATGTTAGTATCACCAAGTTAGTATTAAAATCCCCTTGATTTGAACTCAGGACCTCCAAGAGAAGCAAAGCCCCCCCCCCCCCCCCCCCCCCCCCCCCCCCGCGAATGTTTCGGTTAGAAGTGTAAAACTTCCGATTTTTCGTCCGAAAATTTTAAAATTATAAAGGATCGCCCCCGAATTATTTTGCCTAAATATTTATACAATATATAAATTGGGTCCTATGACTTTCCGCCCACTCGAAACTTTTAGTCAAGCTCCGCCACTTGCCAAGAGATCATTAATCTTTACAACTATGTATAAATCAACAAAAACCCAAATATGGCTATGAAGAGGTATGGTCCCAACTCCATGCACACATGACAGGAACCACACCACTTTTATCCTACATGGCGTCCGCATCAACGAAGTATCCAGAAGCTTCTGGAAGATATAACAAGCGACAAAGATGCTCCTCTAGACAAAAAGGACAACACGCGTCACCAATAACAGGACGCCACCCGGACCTGCAACACGATCCTATGACAGGCTGACAGCTGCTGATACAATTCCCTCACCTGGACGAATGACGGCGCGCCACGTCACCCACTACTCTGAGAGCAACAGAGGAGACCAAGAGGATATTCCCCTTTTTCGGACAGCTGGCGCCCGGTAGCAGCTGGCAAGGCCTCTCCTCCCTCCTTCACCTTTCGGCTATAAATAGGACCCTTCCTCATTCAGGTAGAACATTTTGCTCTCTTTACATTTCACCTACAACACACACTATTTCTCCTTAAAGCAGTACTTATTCTCACGCCGGAGGGTGGTCACAAGGAGAACCCCCCTATTCTCCTCCTTGTGGTGAGTCACCGGTGATCTGTTTTGCAGGATTTCAGTAATCAGCGAGTGGAGAAAGAGATTGAACCCCACACACGAGACTACCCAGCTGGTTAACCTAGGAGTTAACCAGTGTTTCATCATTGGCGTGAGGATAAGTATTGGTAGAGAGAGAAAATAGAGAGAGAAAGTAGGGACGAAGGTTCAGAAAATCGTACTTGGCCTTGTACTTGAAGGGGTATTTATAATGGTCAACTGGGATGACGTCATTCGTCCAGACGTACCCGGATGGGTGTCCGTCCTCGGAGATATGAGGAACGGACATCTTCAGGATGTCCATTTATGGTGTCGTTTGGTCCGTCCTCAAGGAACATGTCCGGCCCCGGATATGTATCTTCAAGACCCATTTTGGACAATGTCCATCTCTATAGCTTACATTTCGACATCTAAGACATGTACCTTTAATATCAAGTACTATTTAAGCATGTCGAGTGTAACAATTACTTCATTAAAATAGGCAAAGTTAAAAAAAAATAAATAAAGACAACTCTAAATTTGTCTCAGTAATCACCATTGCAAAATTCGCAGTTGTTCGTCATTTTATACATCCATCTCTAATCAATAATCCGTTCCATGATGAATAAAGTCAATGATAGCCGTAAAAGTCAAAGAAAACCCAAACAGTCAAAATCATCATTAGGGGTAGGGGCACCCATCACTCACAACATCCAATCAATTTCCGTCATGTCATCGAGCATTATTCCATCATTAATGATGGATTTTAGTGGAAATGTCCATCACTCACCACACACTCATCTCCATCATCAAAATCATGTTGATCAGTTCTGTTTTAAACATAATGGAAAACATGTAAATAATGCCTGATACAGCAGACAGGTCATCAGAGAATCCAGTCAGAGACGCAGCCATGGAGTTCAGCATAGTTGTCAGCTTGATCTGGTTCCCCTTTAGGATGTATGTTCATGATGGTAGTACCGAGTTCTTTAGGGTTGAAGGACTCGTAGTAATGGAGAGATAGGAGGAGGCGATTGTAGAGTGATGTTATGAAAGTCTAACCCTAATCCCTCTCTAATAATCTCCTTATATACACCCAAGGGGAAACCCAATTAGTTAATAAGGGTAATCTGGCCCATCGACAATTACCAACTAGTTATATTATAGGTTTAATATATTTTGATCCAAATAATATAAATGATTATAATGGCTACATAATTAAATATAATCATAATAATTATATTTAATCTTACAAATCATTCACAAAACAATAAAACAACTTGAATATACAATGCGTGATGATGACGACGCGTTATCATCACCACGCTTGATGATTAGTGGTGGCGCTGGTGTTTCATTTCGTTCCACGCGTGAAGAAAGTATGACCATGGGATGGATGAGTGCATCAATCTCTGCACAAAGAAACAAAACTAACTACTTCATTTCTTAATCAAGCTCTTTAATCAAGTTAATTAATGTGATTTCTTGCACTGCAAGTTATCCAACTTTTCTTTACTATTTTCTTTTTCTTGGTTACCTATAGGCGAAGGATTATACATAAAACTTTTTTGTATTTTTTTCTTGAAACGGCAAAAAAAAAAAAAAAAAAAACAAAACAAAACAAAAAAAACAACTGTTATCATAAACCACATTTGTCATATTGTTGGCCCAATATTCAACCCATTCATGATGTTAAAAGCACTTGTTTACAAGCACCTCTGCGGGAAAGGTATTTGTTCCTTTTTTCTGTTGTTGTTTAAGCCCAGTGGGCTTAACGCTCTTTAATCTTTTACTTATTTAAGTTAACTTAGTTCTAAATTTCTACTTATAAATATCAAAAGACAGATACAGTTACACAAATTATATTTCAATATAACTAAAGTGCTTTAGTTAAATTAACTATTTTAAAACAAATCTTTTATATTGTTTTATAATAATTCAAATTATGGTTATAGTTGAGCGTTTAACCAATTATGAAGTTTTTGATCCATTAATGTTATACTAGATGGGTGTTCGTACAATGTGGTGGAAACACAAACATTGCCAGGGGAGTGCACGGTTCGGTTCTCAGCCTGAAACAAAACCGAAGTTAACGCTATTTTATTAATTAAGTAATTAATTTTCAGTTAATCAGTTAGGTTTATTCGGTTAGAGTGGCGATTTTTGTTTCTGTTTAGTTAATTTCAGTTAATAACCAAATGCAAACCTGGGCTGAAGTTTTTGTCTAGTAATACATGAAATAGATGCATAAAAATGAAATACATTATATATGTGTGTGTATAAGCTAGAAATATTAGATAATATGAATGGTTCGATTCGGTTAAGTTAATTTTGGTTAAGCGAGGGTACAAAAAGACTGATAACCAATTTTCGGTTTATTTCAGTTCTTTTTGGTTGTTTTTGGTTCAGTTACCGCTCACTCGTAGACATTGTTAATCACGTAGCATATCAATTTTTTAAAATTTAAATAAAAAATTATAGCAATGCCATACTCAAATTAAAGAGAATAAAATTCTTGTTTTTATGGTGTAATTCTTTTATAAAAGTATTAACATATGAAGAAGTTATAGTCGTTTAAAATCGTGGGTGTTGTTGGTTTAAAAAACAACGGAGCAAAAGTGTAATTATTATTTAAATAAACAAAAATTGAGTAAAGTTGAGGGGACAAAAATGTAAGTTTTGCTTAACATATTAAGCAATTATAGTTGTATTACTTAAAATTTAAGATTTCCTCATAAAATGTATCATAACCAGATTAATCGATCAGACCGGTTTGACTGGGAACTAGTCAACCAGGTACATCACATTTTCGACTAGTAGGATGAACGTTTTTTTATCAAGTAACGTCAATTTTTTACACGTTCTTATTGAATTTTTCAAGTTATCGTGTAAATGCTAAGTAGTCGAGGATAGTTCATATTTGAATTTTTTAAAATAAAAGGTTATAAAATATAAAACCTAATAATATTTACAACCCAATATGATTTTTAAACTCGTTATTCTATTTAGTTTTGGCCCATTTAAATTTAATCCAACTAATCCTATGTAATCCAATTGAAAACTTCAAATTTTAAACCTAATTAAATAACATAATCCTTTTTGATAGTGTTGGCAAAGGTGAAATGCAAAGACCAATCGGTGATTGTATTCTCGAATGCCCATTTTAGGGGCTCGTTAATCTAGTCGCATAAGACCCTGAATGTTCAGGGACGGCCATAGACGCTAATATGTTGTTTTCCTGTTTTGTATAACTCTTAAAAACATTTTATTAGATAAGACTTGATTTACTGCCACAAAGGGTCCGTGTTTATTAGAACATGTAATATCACATTTGCTTTCATAAAACATTTAGAAATTGTATACGTTCATAAAACATGTAGAAATTGTATAAGTTCATAAAACATGTAGAAATTGTATGTGTTCATTTCTTATTTATATGAATCCTGGTAGAGTTTTTTTAACATTATTCATATGTATTTTTTTTATATCTTAAGAACTATATTTTCTTGTCGTTTTTTTAACATTATTCATATGTATATTTTTTTTTATATCTCAAGACTTATATTTTCTTGCCAAAGCGGCAAAGCCTTGTAATATATAGTTTTGGGCTTTTTTATACTTTGTGTTTTCTTTTTCTTTGGGCCTTTCCCCCTTTGTTTGGGCTCTTTTGTTTGTCTTTCCTTTTTCCTTGCAAGTAGTGGTGCAAAAAAGCCGAACCTAGACTCCAACCCGATAAAAAAATCTGGAACCGGGGTGCCCAAACCCATACCTACCCGTATGGTATGGATAGGGTATACATTTTTAGATTAATACCCCAACCTGCAACCGGACATGATCCATACCCGACCATACCCGAAAACCGGTACCGGGTCCATACCCGAAACTGGGGTTGTTCCATACCCGATATATAAATCTATGGTTTTTTATGATTTTTGAAATTTTATGTATATAAATCTAATATACATGCACTTTTATGTTATTTATCATATTTACCGTATTGACTTTGAAGTCTTTGTCCAAATAAAAATGAACTCGGAACAAAAAAGTCAGCGGTCCCATAAAAAAACCCAATCCATACCCGGAAATTGAGGTTTTTTTACCTGAAAATAGGGTATTTTGATACCCGAGAGAGTACCTGTACTCAAACCCTACCCAAAACCGGTTATATCGGGTATGGTTTTTCAGGCCAATACCCGGACTCAAACTGGTTATTGCCAATACCCAAAAAAAGCATACCCGATCATACCTATATCCGGGTCCATACCCGAACCTGGGTTTTTAAAAAAACCTGGTATTATGCACCTCTACCTACTTCCAAGGGCTTTATTAAGAATACTAGTTTATACTTAGGTACAAGTAATTTAGTATTAGTTATATTATATTTTCTTAGTTTTAGGTACAAGTAATTATTGATTTAATGTTATAAAATACAGCCTGAAGCATCCATTAAAAAATAATAATTTTTAGAGATTTTGGGTATGTTTGGCAAAAGTAGCTGGTGGCTGGAAGCTGACATCTGTAGCTGGTAGCTAGTAGCTGTAGATTTTTAGATATATTTGGTGTTTGACGGAGTAGCTATAACTTTTAAGAAATGTATAAAATGACCAAAATGAACACAATTAAAAATTTAAAAAGTTTGTTCATTAAAAAGTTCATTATCTTTAGAGGTTGAAATAGTCATTTTTTCTCTAAAAACTTGTAGCTCCTTCTAAACGCTACTAGTAGGGGTGTTCAACCAAAAGCTTCAAGCTCCTAAACTAAAAGCTTCAAGCTCCTTCAACCAAACAAAACTTTTTATTGAGTAAGAGCTTTTTGTTAAAAGCTTAAATTTAGAAACTCCTAAAAGCTCCATGCCAAAAGTAGATTTAGGACCATTTCAACAAATGCAACCCGGTTCCTTTTACGTAACTATTTTTAACTAGTTAGATAAGATACAACCTCAATCATCCATTAATAACTATATAGGTTTAGGAAAAAAAACATCAACATCTATCTTTTGTGTTTTTACATGTACACCACTAATTTTTTTATGTTTAGGTCCAACTCCACGAATCAATGATGCCTGGCTCTTGTAGAACTAATTAGCTGTTAGCTAACATCCATTGTTAACTATGTTTGTCATGCAACTTATTGGTGTGTCTATCTCTATGTAAATGTACCTTTCTTTAAATTTGACAAAAGAAACTAGCAATCAATGATTTCCAATTTCATAAAAAAAAAAAAAAAAACACTTTTGTATTGCTTTTGGTACTTTTGCTTTGATCATGTACAATGCACATTTCTAATGATCGACTTTTATATTATTTGGGTTGTTGATCAGTTCTGTTTAAAACATGAAGGAAAACAGAAATAACATACCTTTGATTGCATCAGTAGAGAATCCAGTCAGAGACGCAACCACGGAGTTCGACATAGTTGTCAGTTTGATCTGGTTCCTCCTTAGGGTGTAAAGTGATGATGGTGATGAAACCGAAAGTAGGGTTGATTTCTGTTATGGAGAGAGACGAATTTGATGTTATGGGGTTGTTTTTTATTGTGTAATTGTCTAACCCTTTAACTCTCTAATAAGCTCCTTATTTATACACCCAAGAGGAAACCCAATTAGTTAATAAGGGTAATATGGTCCATCAACAATTACCAACTAATTATTAATAGGTTATTAATATATTTTGATCTATATTATATAAATGATAATGATGGCTTCTAGATTAAATATAAATAAATAAATATTTAATCTTACATTCTCTCACTTAGCCGAATAATCATTTATCATGAGTATTAGTTTAGTTTAGTCTGATCAGAAGATAATACTCATTTTAGCCTTAAACAAGTACTATAGCAGAGAAATACAGCCGTTGAATCATTATGCGACGCAGGACCCCCATTAGTCATACTATAGCCTTAATTTAAAACCTAACAGTTATGATCAAAATAAGTAAACCCTTTAACGTTTGATTTGTATTTATAGTTGTCTATATGTCATTACACCGGCAGAACATATGTAAGAGACATACAAAATCAAACTGATGAGGAATATTAAAAGTTAATCATTCATAGTACGATATGCAGTTGTACATAGTCATCAATATACCCGTGATTATTATAAGCGCTTACATAATAGTTATGGGTGATAGACTTTTAGTTATAGGATCCTTAAGCATATCATGAATGCATTCGATACAAAGATTTAGTTTCCTCAATTCGTTCATAAACGAATAATTAATTGCGTATCGAAATTTAATGCAGCACCTCTCGAACTGTTACTGTTCAAGGAGACATGGTAGCTGACTTTATCACAACAAGTCTTCAATATATTAATTATATGTTGTTAATAAAGTCATGAGTCCACTGATAAATTTCAACAACATTTAGTGACTATATTATGTCGTTATAACTTAGGTTGTTGATATCAGTCCATTATGACTCCTCCATGAGATAGGTTTTGTCTGCTGACATAAAGATATACCCAAAATTACATTTTGTCATCTTTGATTATTACAAAGTTAGAGTAATAAACCGGTTTTAATTCTCACTTCTTCTTTAAAATATAGTCTCTCATTTCTTTTAAAGATATTGTAATACTCTATTAAATGCTTCACATTAATCTAGACATATCTAGTGTGTTGCAATGTGAGTAATATCTAAACGAGTATAGACTTAAACTTACATAAGGCTTCTAATTAATGAAGCGTAAGAAATAATGTCATTTATCCTATTATCCTCTAAAGGAGAGCAGTATTGTTTGTTACATATGTAAGGACCAATTTAATGTTAAACTTATGGAACGAAAGTAATGTCCCATTTGGTCTATCTCAACATGTTATGATATCTATTATGTAAGAGATATCTCTGAGATCTATTATATCAAAGTTTGTGTTAACAATGCTTTGACTTATGTAACATCTACTTGTCAAAAGAATATCATCTATATAGACAAGTTTATCTTAGTTGCTCCTACTCATCTTGAGGTAGGTACATTATTCCACTTGGTTGTTGATGAAAATAATTGTGTTAAGATTTCATCACATTATGATGTTTGCATTAAACCATACATGGATTTTATTGGCTTATAGACAAACTGTTCTTTAACTTTAAGTTTAGAACTTTCAGGTTGTTTTATGAACATGTAAATATGTCAGCCAGTTGTTAGGGAAAACTGTTTTAATGTTCATCTAATGTAGCTCAAAACTATTATAAGCTACTAGAACAGTGATGATCCTAAAAGAAATCTTTTGTTAGATATGTAATAAAGATTCTTTAATAATTTATCTCTTCCTGAGTACAACCTTTGACAATCAATCATGCTTCTTTGTGTCTTAACGTTTATATCAGGATTTGGTTTAGTTATGAACACTCTTAGGTTATTCAATCAAATCCCAAACGTTATGCGAACACATAAAATCAGTTTTACTAGAAAACTGTTTTATTCCATTCAGAAGATTGATTGACACTAATGGCTTAATTAGAAGAGATAGGATCAGTAAACTTTTCCAAAATCCATTTCAACTCCAAATTAGGGAGGTTATGTAATCATCAAAGTTAGTAGGTTTTTAAACCTAGACGACCTCCTGAGTTGATTATTGGGTTTGTTAGAAGTTTCAGTTTTTTATGGATTAGCTCTTGATTAGGTTGCTATCATTTTCAGGATTCTAAGTTTGTAAGAGTTGGTGCAGTATGGTGTACAAGAGGTGTAATCGGAGTTAGATTGGGAGTGAAATTTAATGACACTCTTTCCCCCGCCTCTTGTATTCCTTGCAAGTCATTATAAGGACTTTGACTGCTCCCACTGACCTTAGAAAACTTTAGGAACTCAGCATGCTTAGGGTCAATATTTAACGACCAAACAAATTCTAATAGAGAAAACATATTAATGAACATATTAATGACGTTAGTCATTGTAGTTTCTCTTGTTGAGGATTATGTTAGTTTAGATAAGAAATCTAAGTGTGCCCACAATTAAGCAACAATGAAACTTTTGTAAAAGTAGCTTTAGATTTTAAGGAGACAAGTTATGATAGAACAGTGTCAAGATGGAGCAGTGTCTTGTACAAGAGGTGTAAATTGAAGTAATATAAAGTTTTCACTCCCCACCTCTTGCAACTATTGCAAGTTATTATTAAGACACTTAATGCTCCCACTGATCTTTAATATCTCTAGAATGCTACAAGAGAAGTTTCAATGAGCTACGTGACGTAGGAACCCATCACATATATGTTAGACTTTATTTGATTTCTTTAATGTCCAGATATCATAAGAAACTTTAGGGACATATCTAATAGAAATCTTATTAAGTACATATATGAATAGATTTCTTATAAGACCGTGGGCCATATACGACAAAATTTAGATACAAGTAGACAGTCTTTAAATGATAAATGAATTATGTCTGAATATTCCATTTGGAATAAGTTCCACGAATGTCAATGAATGACTTATGATGGACCCATACTTATTCCTTGAGCCAAGTAATATTTAGGGCTATAACGTCATGATTTAAAATCACTTAAAATGAGATTAGATAAGAAATCATCCTCATTAACCATGTCATGATTTCTCATGAATTTTGGTTATAATTGATGAAATTTGTAAGTCTCATTTTCCTTTTGTCAAATTTTTCATTTGCATGATGACAAAAGTTGTGAAAGTGTAAGGTATCATCTAGTTTCATCTTAGTAATGTTTCAATCCAGATATTTAGAACAAATAAAATGAGAGTTTAAGGTAAGTGTGACTTTATGTTGACTATGCAAACCTCACAACCTTCATAACATTGCTTAGTTATGATACTATATTCTGATTAATCTTCAGAGTATATGGACGGTATCGAAAAACTTTGTTAGAAGACTGCTTATTATTGTTCTTATAGCCTTAACATTTAATTTTGTCACTAACTCTCATGTTAGTTATTTGTTGATTTCTGGTAAGGAAACGTTTAAAAACTAGAGTCAACTAATCATGTGTTAATAGGAATATTATAATTAGTAAACTTAAATATCTTTAATAAGTGACTATCTAATTAATTCATCCAACTGTTCTTTAGAATAATGGATAGTCTCGTTGCTTATGTCTAGTCTAATGACATAATGATGCAGTGAGATTTTCCCTTGAAGAACCTTAGAGGTGGAATTAACAGTTGTAATTTGTCTATGGACTTTAGAACAATCCTCTTTTAAGGTTTTAAGTGGTTGTAAGGTGAGTAACAACTTATTTTTCCAGCTTCAAACATTTATTTCTTTGTACATATGTTGCTTATCAACACACTCATTATACTTTGGTATTTTTTAGTGTTATAGTTGATTTATAAGGCATCAAATTGTACAAGTGAAAATCTTAATATGTAATGTACTGGAAAATGTACTTATTTTCATGCGTAAGCCCTTAACTTTATGGGTCATGGTATTGTACATTATTATGTATTCACATATACCACTTAACTTTATAGTTTAGAATTATAAAAGAAGGCATGCATCTTAGGAGTTCTAGTGATTATTCCATATATAAGAGATTAGCCTTAGGAAAGACTTAATCTGAAATAACTTTAGTGATAGCATTATGTTAGAGAGTTCTTGATTATCATAAGAGACATCATGTTCGATTTGTCCTAATCATCATGCTCTAATTTTCTTCTTTATAATCTTTATCAGAAGAGAGCAATAGGATTATCGTGTCTTAAGAAATAATCAAGGATTTAGTTTAAGAGCTAATTCTAATAGAAACTTTAAATAAAGCAAACATTTTAGGTTTAGAAATTAGAGTGGATGAGATATATGTAGAAGAAAATTATAGTGAGTAAAATTATGGGTACTAAGAATAAGACAGACGAAATGATCATAAAATTAATTAAGGATCATTAATATAAGGATCATTATGTGAAGAGATTGTGATATGTCTATTACTAACATCAAAAATAATAGACTTAGTAAAATTCTACTTAAACAAAGACAAATCAGCTTTGGCCAGAAGTGTAATCATTTAAGTATGTGTGCAAAGTAATCGTGACAAATCAGCTTTGGCCAGAAATGAGACAATCACTTTAGTTATGCACTTGTCAAGCATGCTAAACATAAATGAATTAAATCAGCTTTGGCCAGAATTAAGACATTTCACGTGTGTAATGCATACTCAACATAGCTTTTTATAATACTTGAACAATAAATAGATGTATTAAATCAGCTTTGGCCAGAAATGATACATCAGAAGCTCATTCAAGTTAAGCTAGTTTGGTTTTGTAAAACATTATTTGATCCTTATTAATTAATTAAGTATAAACAAAACCAAGTATTTAATAGCAAACCACCTGTTAGCGCGGATCGAACTAGCTTAAAAAATAATGAGGTTTCGAGTCTTGTGCGACCAGTAATGCCCAAGTCTTATGCGATCAATAAGGCCCAAGTCTTGTGCGATCAATGAGGCCCAAAACAAATTTGTGCGATCAGTAAGGACTTGTGCGATCAATAATGACTTGTGCGATCAGTGAGGCCCAAATAATTTGTGCGATCAGTAAGGCCCAATAACTTGTGTGATCAGTAATGCCTTGTGCGATCCACAAGTCTTGTGCGATCCACAAATCTTGTGCGATCCACAAATCTTGTGCGATTTCCCTTGTGCGATCAGATCATTTTTTTTTTGTGTGATCTGATCTTGTGCGAATGTCTTGTGCGATCAGATCATATCTGATCTGATCTTGTGCGACTGTTAAGGGACTTGTGCGATTAGTACATTTATGATTTCGAAACCCACTGTTAATAGCTGTTTCTTGTGATAATAACTAAAACTCGAAATTTAAGGGATTTTGGGATAGTATTTCCTATTTTATTTTTGATCTAAACTTATCAAATGATTTCGAAAATAATAACTGAAATCTATTAACAGTTTTCGAAATTTTAATAGATAAAATTAAGATCAAAATCATGAAAAACACCCACTAATCCAAATTATATTCCAAATCTTAGGGAATTTTTCGAGTTTTCTTAGAACATTATGATGAACCCTAAAAAATAAAAAACATAATTCTGGGTTTCGAAATCTAGATTTAATAGTTCTATTATCAGATTTCGAATATTAGTTTTACCCATTATGATTTCGAATCAATATATTAACCAACTTCTTCCGAAAACAGTGATTTCGGCAACAAGGACTCGAAAACAGCCGAGAACTTTTAAGGCTTTAAAATTTCGTTTTCCAGATTTTTGATCCCAGAATAATGGATACAAAATCAGAACTGATTTATCAACATATGCTCTGATACCACATATTGATCAGTTCTGTTTAAAACATGAAGGAAAACAGGAATAACATACCTTTGATTGCATCAGTAGAGAATCCAGTCAGAGACGCAGCCACGGAGTTCGACATAGTTGTCAGTTTGATCTGGTTCCTCCTTAGGGTGTAAAGTGATGATGGTGATGAAACCGAAAGTAGGGTTGATTTCGGTTATGGAGAGAGACGAATTTGATGTTATGGGGTTGTTTTTTATTGTGTAATTGTCTAACCTTTTAACTCTCTATTAAGCTCCTTATTTATACACCCAAGAGGAAACCCAATTAGTTAATAAGGGTAATATGGTCCATCAACAATTACCAACTAATTATTAATAGGTTATTAATATATTTTGATCTATATTATATAAATGATAATGATGGCTTCTAGATTAAATATAAATAAATAAATATTTAATCTTACATGGGTAACGACATGCCTTTAGATGGGTTGGACTCAACAACACTTAAATGAATAACTCACATATTAACCACTAGAAGTAGAACCATCATCCGAACCAAATTTGATCCTGATCAACTTTGGTCAGGAGAACAACTCACCATCACCCAACGGCAAAAAAAAATATTATGACGTGCATTACCAATACGATGATAAAAAAGTCAGATAAAGCACATGTCGTAAATGTCTCAATAAAACCTACAAATAGAAGACACATTCTTGCGAGTAAACACTTTGAACACCCCCATCAACTCTCTTTTATCTCTGATTACTCACTAAAAATATTTTGTGCATTTTTATATCGGGTCATGAGATATACACCCTGATAAGATTAATTGTAATATGTGTTTTTAGATCATGCAAGCATAAGGCACAAGACATTAATATATTCAATTCACTTTAACAACCCAATTTTTTTTTGCAACGTAGGGTATTAAGATGAGGTGAATTTGCAGTTTCAGGTTTCATGATGATCTATGCAAGTTGAATTTGATTCATATTAGGCTTTCATGATGATTCAGATTCATGCTTGGCCTTTTGTTTTTTAACCATCACAATCACATCTACCCGGGGGGGGCAATTAAGGACTGGTTTGGAATAGTCTCTGGCCGTGTCAAATGTTTTTGATAAGGTGAACAAACCGTATCGAATATGCATTTGCCATGACTTTTATCAAAGATATTAAATAGTCTCTGGTTTGGAATAGTCTCTGGCCGTGTCAAATGTTTTTGATAAGGTGAACAAACCGTATCGAATATGCATTTGCCATGACTTTTATCAAAGATATTAAATAGTGTATGATTTTGACCCAATATACGTTGTGTTAGGCACCCTCGATATTTAGGATTGAACTAAAACCATACTAAATAACTTTTTTTAAATAACATTTTTTTTGTTACATCTAATATTACCTACCTTACACTTGCAATAATTTAAACCCACATAACTATTGTAAAAATCAAACACTCTTATCTTCTCAACTTTTAAAAATGTTCAATTATTACTTCACTTTTCAAATGTTAACAACAATCATATAACTTTTTTTTTAATCATATATCAACAACTAACATGTCCTTGATATCACTTTGTTTGAAGGTGTATCTTTTTTCTTAAAACTAGAATAAAAAAATAATATACATCTATCCACAAGAAACCAAAAACAATTATTATTATTCTTCACATATGCATTCAAGCCTAGGTCGCCACTCACCACCATCAACACTCCGGCGAACTCTCTGCCGCCTAACCTTCTTCTCAGCCACAACACCACCACCTACCGCCACCGCATCACCCATCACCGTCTTGATCTTCACCGCCTTCTCCAAACTTTCCCGCCTCGGTTTTCTCTTATTTTCCGGGACAGAAGAAGCCGGGATCAAAAAATAAATACCACCTCTCTTGAGCTCAGAATTACTTGACAATATCACTATCCGCCTAACGACACCGTGTGATGTCGGTTTGCTTAATACATAGTTAGGATAATTGCTTAGAACCTCACCCGCGGTGACCGGATGTGTGATCTCTTCAACGACACCGTTTAAATGAACAATTCTAATCAAGTCTAGAGCTCCACATGGAAGTAGACAAGATAAACAACATCTTAAACTATTTCCCATTGCTATATATTGAAGTTTTTGAATGTGTTTGATGTGGTGGAGATATTGAAATGTTTGAGTAGGTGGTTTGAGGGTGTTTGTGGTGGTGTATTTATATAGATAGAGAGGTGAAGGTGCAAATGATATGGGCGTGTAGATGGAGCATTATAATATAGAGTGGAGTGAAATTATGAAAATAATTCGGCCGTAGTTTTGATTATTTCTTGGATAGTACATTTTTGCACTTGCAATCTTTGTAAAGTTGTATTTTAAATTTGACTTGTACTTTAAACATATACCTAAGACGGAGATGGGTTTTTTATTACATATGTTGTTGAGTGACTTGTAAAAATGTAATGTGATTAGGTTAATGGGTTTTTGAGTCTCAAGCAAATTGTTTTCAAATATTGGAGTTAATTATAAATGGGTAGGGGCGCTCTACTAGTGATGGAGTTTCATCACTCAAAACATCTAATCAAGTTCTGCCACGTCATCGAGCTTTATTCCATCACTAGTGATGGATTTTAGTGGAAATGCCCATCACTCACCAAACATTTACCACACAAACATCTACCACATAAAACATCATTTATCAATCAAGTTTCCACGCGTGAAGACCACCATGCGTTGCCACATTTACGCGTGGTGAATGGCAACGGCGGTGGTGTTCACGCTATTCAACGCGTTGCCAAATCTCCACCACGGGACGCCTCGTCTACCTTAATGATGGTTCATCTTGTAAAGTCATATTGTGGTTTTGGTCTTTACTTTAAGAAAATATGGGTTTGGTCCAAGAGTTTGTCGGCTTCGTAACATCTTTGGTCATTTTTAGTTGCTAGCGTTAAAATAATTATTACATAAAATAATCATTATACTCTTTTACTTGAAAAAAATAAATAAATAAATAAAACCTCCAAACATCCTTCTCAATGGCTTCTTACTCTTGTCATTTCCCCATAAGGTTACGTGTTAGTTCTATTTGGTATGAGGTAATGGAATGGACGAGTAACTAGAATAGACGAGGTAATGGAATAGACAAAGAAATGAAATGAATCATTCCATTCCATGGTCTTGTTTGGTTATCACATAGGAATGAAATGGAATGAATCATTACCTTGTAGTGTTTGGCAGGCTACGAAAAGAAGAAGGAATAAAAGCATGATGGATGGCGGTGGTCAGTAGTGCCGCCGGTGTTTGCTGGCGGAGGATTGCGGCGGCCACGGGTGGTGGTGGCGGAGGTCGGGGGTTGTGGTGGCGGTAGCGCCGGTGTTCGGTGGCGGTGGCAGAGGGTGGCAATGGCGGTGGATGGAAGTGGTCAGCAGTGGCGGGTGGCAATGACAGGGGCGACAACGTAATCTTGTAATTTTGTTTTGACTCCCCGGATCCCCAGCTTTTTGCTGGCCCATTTGTTCTATTTTATTTGTTTTAATAAAATAGCCATTGTTATAATAAAATAGCCTTCGTTCGAAAAAAAAAAAAAAAAAAACCCCTTAAACTAAAAACATATGTAGAGAGAGAACGTGCGCCGTCTTGTTACTTGTTAGTACTTGGTAGTTGTAACTTCACTACACCACTTTAGAAGGAACTTGCATATATTAATCATCATCCAATTTGGGTTGTTTAATGTATATGTACTTAATCATTTCCGTTAAAAAAAATATGTACTTAATCATTGAGTTGTAAGTAACAAGGAAACTTCAATCTGTGTATGCTTTAGACACCGACCATTCCTATGATAGCTTAATTATAAGCGTTTTCAGAACAATATAATTTTTTTTTTCTTTTTAAATGTCACATATGTTCATCGTTTTCAATTGAAATTTATACTCTGTGATATTTAATAATTAATAATAAGCAATATACAATACCTGTAACAAGTTCTGGTGGGATTTAGGAACTACAATAAAAATAACAAATATACATAATAATTATTTAAAAATATGAATATCCATCAATACTCTTTCTCTTACACTATTTTCATATTAGCTATAACATTAAAAATATGTTAAAAAATCAACTCAAA
Source organism: Helianthus tuberosus (assembly GCA_030545235.1). Lineage (NCBI taxonomy): Eukaryota > Viridiplantae > Streptophyta > Magnoliopsida > Asterales > Asteraceae > Helianthus > Helianthus tuberosus. The sequence goes on along the minus strand of CM060353.1, from coordinate 158,391,532 downwards.
CACGTTATGATCCGCTGCCCAACTCTTTATGAATCAATATGTTTTGTCATTTTGATGTTTATCATTATTTTGATATTATTGATAAATTAATACGCTTTTGAGTTAAATAAGATTTCGATAGCAAAACGCACGAGGGGTTCAATAATCTAAGTATTAAACTACACAAAAGAAACCAATTTAATAACTTTTGAGACTCTGGCTTCATTCTAGATCCAAGGTGGAAACTTCAACTAAATTAATTTAATGAATATGCTCTTAAGCATTTAATCATTAAATTCTAGAAATTCATGTGCTTATAATCATTTATTGAAAGGGTTATCTTTTTTATTATAGTTTTCTTCCAAAAAGTAATTCATAGTAGCAAATAATGGGGTTCTTGTTATTTTTAAAGTTTTATGACTCTATATTAGTTTTTACAACTGAAAATATGTGGTTTAGATTATATTTACAATTAAAATATCTCCGATTCAGATTAGTTTTTTATGGTTCTTAATTTTATTACGTTTTTATTGATCTCATTACTTGAATATGATTTGGTCAAACCCTTCCAATCATGTCTCGCAATCGTTTTAATATGGATTCATATTTCTTTAAAAAAGCCATATGATATCTTGATTTTAAAATTATATGAAAAACTTATGTATTTTATATATCTAACTATATATAAAAGGAGAAGTAGAGCTGATGTAATTTTGCATATGTGTCAACCAACTAGATATGCTATGTAGATCCACTTGGGAATAGCCCAGTGGTGTTGGTGAGTTTAGATAAAGCTTAGGATAGGAGATGTCAGGGGTTCAATCCCCATGGTGTGCAACGTTAGCCATTAAAAAAAAAAGATATGCCATGTAGGTTTTGCTGATGTCATAAATAACAATTAAATTGTTAATATATTCTATTAATTTTTTTTCTAATCATATAATATATAAAATAACATAAAATATATATTAGTGTGTTTTAGAAATATTGGGGGAAAATTTGAACTGCAAGCGGAAGTGTTTTTTGCATTAATTGTTTCTGAACACCATCATCATACTTCCTCTCAACTATTCTTCTTCTTGACATATATCACATTCATCCTAATTCTCTCAAACACATAAACGCCGTCTCTTCTTCTTCTTTAATCTCTTTTTTTCTCTTCAAATCTTCAAATTCAAACTACACGGAGATGTCAAAATCGGTTATGTTTGAAGGCGGAGGATCGTCTCTTTCTCTAAGTTTCGTCGATGATCTCAATCCGTCGAAAGATATGTGGAATCTAAAGGCTCGAATCATCAGAAAATGGATGCAAATGTTTCGGATGAATCTGATCTTGCTGGATGATCAGACCGATGAAGATGATTTTGTCATCTGAGGCTACGATGACGAGATCTGGCCTGTTGTTGCAACATATAAACCATTGTTGCCGGCTGCCGTTCACGGCTGTCCTAGGTAGTGTTGGCTGTAATCTATGTCCGGTCGATGATGATGAGATCGATCTCACCTAAGACCACGTTTTTTAGATTGTAAGGGATATTCAGTCAATGATGTTGATAAGATGCTTCTCACCTGAGACTAAACTATGGTGTTTTCCGACAATTCTAGGGTTGAAGGTGCCCCCAGAGTGTTTTGGTAGGAAGCTAGGATTCATGGCACGTTCCGGTAACTTAGATGCGTTTTCAATGAAGCAAACGTCGGCCCGAATATACGCGAGGTCTAACATTTTGCAATCATTTGTCAAATTTTATCTATTTTCTTTTGAATATCTGGATGGTATGTCTCATTCTTGATCCGATAATTGTTTTAAGGTTTGATTGGACTGTGATTGTATATATGTGTATCTGAGAACTGCAAATTGATGATAAGTATTAGTTTAGTAAACCATAATTATGGTTGTTTAATGTTTGAATTTTCAATTTGATAACATGAGGAATTATGTAGATGAATCATTTACTGTTGTAGAATACTTCCTAATTTTGCAATTTGTAGATTATTTATAATTTGGAAATTATTTATAATAAATTTTGATGCCATGAGGTAATGACAGTAATTGATAGTTGTTTTGTTAGTAATTTACTTGTATCTTTGCTAATTTGATTTGGGGTTTTTTCTTAAGTTGGGTTTCTATTTTTGTATTGATTACACCCTGAATCATTTAGGGTTGACTGTGATGGTGAATAAAAATGAATACAAAGTGCATTTTTCTTGTCCTTTCAAGATGAGGCTATGATGATTTTGTAGATCTGAGTAAAAATTGAATAAAGAAAGCATCATGGCATGGCAAGGTTGTAGGATGGCAGTTGTTCATGCAACCTCTCTTGCAGCCATGGTGTTGTCATCTTTATGCACAATCTGAGCCTGGCATTCTGACAATGTGAATGTTTTGCAAGTTCACCATGAATGCACAATCTGAGACTTGGTTGTTAAATATCAACATGTTTAAATGTGCAGAACTTATGGTACTTGAATGGAACATTGATATAGGCATTTAACAATGGTTTATATTTGGTTTCTTATCTATATTTTTTCCATCAGAACTCATTTTCGATGGTTGTGCTTGTGTCGTGTCTGAAGAGTATCCTAAATTAGATGGTTCAGTTGTTGTTCCGTTGTTGTTCCGCAACTTGCTAATCTGGAACCTGTTATGGTAATAATATGGTTTATTAAGCAAATCTTCTTTTTGACTGAGTGAGAATCCATCTCAAGAGGATGTGTCAGACTCGATACCAAGAGTTTTCATTCATTTCTAAAGTTCTACTAAGTGGGTCAAATGGTCAAGCAAGTTAGTTTTATTCAATAATTTAAATTGGTAGAACAATCATCTCCTTTTAAACGGATCAAATGGGTAACAGAGATCAATCAGCACAAAGTTCAAAATAGGTAACAATCATATCCTTTTAAAGAGAAGGTTGTTATAGTGCCATATATATTACATTATTATGTCAACTCTAGGCTGAAAGACATACATTTCTTGTGTTTAACGCAACATGATAACTTGCAAAACACGTACTGGGCATTCACAAATGATGTATAAGAATTTATACATCTTTTAAACGTCAAATACGCCCCGTTTATGCGAAAACTCTTTGTATTTTCATTGATTTTGGTACTCATTTGAGTTGTTTGTGAAAATACAGGTCCGGGCTTCGGCCCGGTGTTGAAACGGAGGCTTTTGGAGCAAAATGGAGCGAAAACGGAACATTCTAGCAAACTGCCAGATATGGCACGACCGTGCCGCCTAGGAACACGACCGTGCCAGCCCTTTCAGAATCGGCACTCTCGGCCAACACTATCATCCAGCACCTCCATCTTCAAAGATCAGCTCATGCACGACCGTGCCACCCAGGCGCACGACCGTGCCAGTTCAAAATAATTATCTGATCAGCTTGTTTCCGAGACCACTTCAGTCATTATGGAGCACTATCGGCCCGCAGGACCACGCCGTGACCCGGCACGGTCGTGCGACCTCGGGAACTTTTGAACGCGGTTTTTCCCAAAATGGTAGCAAACTTGGTCAACATACGAGAAAGTGGCTCTGACACTTGCCAAGCACGACCGTGCCAAAAGGTGGCATGGTAGTGCCAACCTCCTAGAGTTTAAATACGAGTTTCTAGCTCATTTGCAGGAGAGTTGGAGCATTTTAGTGAACTTTTCTCTCAAGAATCTGGTCTTGGAAGCTTGTTGGAGACAAGAGGGAGCCTTGAAGAGGACTTAATCACTTGAAGATATATTCAAACATCATTTTAATCTTGTCTTTAACTTGGTTAGCTTACTACATTATGAACAATTTATGTTTATTTGCACTTGATTTGGTAATCATGAGCCTTATGGGCTAAACATTTGTGTTGTCTAAACTTTGTTGAAGCTAATGAATATGTGATACCATGGAAGTAGATGTGATGTGATGGTTGTTCTTGTTAATCTTCAATGTTGACACTTAATCTTGTTCTTGGAGTTCATGTGCATGTTTAAAGTTCTTGTTCTTGAATGTTTGCTCATAAGTATTTACATGTTGTGTTGGAAAGCCCATGTAAAGATTATGATTATTGAATCTTGTTAATTTGTTAGTATGATTCATAGTATGAAACTAGGAATGGTGATTGCTAATGTGATATGAATGATGATTTGAACATGTGTGTGAATTCTTGCACCGAGATTTGGAAAGATCAAAAGTTGTTTATATGAATTCTATAGTTTGTGTTCTTGTTAGTTTGATGATTTAGGCCAAAGTTATTAGCTAGCATGACCATGCTTGTGGTTCATAACAAGAACATGATGATAGTGCCAACTACTTGAAACCAAGTTAGGGTGATTAGTGTGTTGTTCATATTAGTTTTCCCTAATTTGTAGAGTTAGGAGTTTTGACAAACAAATAACTCATGATTAAAGATTAACATCAACTTAGTAAGTGAGCTTAAAAGAATAATGTTTAGGTGATTAGAATGTTAATTCATTTTAAATTTTCCTAAGAATTAAATGACTAGGAAGCCTTGATTGGGGACTTAGTTAAAATTAGAGCTTGCATCATCACTAATCCTTCCTCTTAGTTGTCACATGTTTGTTAGTGGAAACTTAGTTTAGGCAACCCTTTCATAGATATTGTTATTTTCTAGAATTTTTAGTAGTTTATTTATTTGCAAGTTAAGTTACGAAAAATCAACCCATCAATTGAAAAGGCTTTAAAGTAGCAAGAGTTTAGTATCGAGACACCGCATCCACGGATTGATATCCGGTTCTTGCAAATTAGCTATATTACCACCCGACGGGTACACTTGCCGGGTACACTTGCCCTTTTGTGTGTGTAGTTAGTTCCTAGGTGAAAAACCATTTTTAAAACTCTATTTGTGTGAAGAAAAACTCAATTAAAAATATATTTAATTCACGCACATCAAGTTTTTGGCGCCGTTGCCGGGGATGCGGTCTTCTTGAGAACGGTTCAAGTTACTTATTTAGCCACTTGTGAAAATTGTATAAAGTTTTTGTCTACTTGTTTTATTTGCCTTTGCTTGATTATTTGGAAAAAGAAAAAAAAATGATTATTTGCTAGTTGTTTTTTGTTTTTGTATATATTGTGCATTGTGCTCCTCCTTATTCCCTATAGGTCGTGCATGTCCTCAACCCCCGCGGATGATATCGTTGAGCCATCATCGGATCCGGAGCGCGATCTTCACCGGAGACTGCGGGAGCGGTTTCGCGTGGTAGCCGAGACGATTGAGGCAGACGCGGTGGACGGCGACACATTCTACGAGGTTCTGGTAGATATGGCGGACGCAGAGGATACGAGGATCTTGAATGAAATAGGAAAGCCGTCACTCGATGGTTTACATGCGAGCATCAATGCACCAACAATTGACAATAATAACTTCGAGATCAAGGCTGGCACCATATTGATGTTGCAGAATGCGGTGCAGTTTTATGGCAAGGATCACGAGGATTCTAGTGTTCACATCGCAGGGTTTCTAGAGGTTTGTGCCACGTTTAGGATTCGTGATGCATCACCAGATGCTATCCGCCTTCGGCTATTTCCGTTTTCTTTGCGGGACAGAGCCAAGGAGTGGCTTCTTTCACTTCCAGCTGGATCTATCACTACATGGAATCAATTAGCTGAGAAGTTCCTTTAGAAATATTTCCCTCTAGAGAAAGCTGTTCGGTTGAGAACCAAGATTCTGAACTTTCGTCAGGACGAGGACGAGTCCCTTTACGAGGCATGGGAGCGTTTTAAAGAGCTTATGAGAAAGGTCCCATATCACAGGTTGCCCAAGTGGCAACAATGTCAGATATTCTACCATGGTTTGGACAGTCAGGTACAGATGATGGTTGATACATACTCGGGTGGAGATATCGGCACGAAAAATGCCACCGAGGCATTCGAGATTCTGGAAAATTTTGCCGCGAAAAATCGGATGCAACAACCACCAAGAGGTAAGAGTTCTTGGCAGGGAGTTCATCATGTGAACGACTACACAGCCATGACAGCACATATGGATGCCTTATCTTCAAAATTTGATCGAGTGATGGAAATGCACTCGAGAGGTTCTTCGAGTGGGGGAGCATATCATGTAGGCGATTTTCAGACGGGAGAGATGTCACACGAGCATGTTGATTTTATGGGAAACCAATACCGTCCTCAGAACAATCCCTACAGCAATACTTATAATCCGGGGTGGAAGAATCACCTAAATTTTAGTTGGAAGCCTGACGCTTCTAACCAGCATCCGCCCGGATTTGCTCCACGTCCCACAGCTCCAGCTCATGGAGCATATGGTCCACCTCGACCTCAGCAGGCGCCTTCCTCTAGCGAGCCTAGTGTGAATGATATGCTTAGTCAGATCTTAGCCGGTCAAAACACTTAAAAGGCCTAGAATGAGAAGCGTTTTAGAGAGTATGATGGTCGTTTCCCGAGGCATGAGAGTGAGTTGAGAAGCCAAAAGGCTTCCATGCAAACCATCGAGAACCAAGTTGGCCAGATTGCCAAGATGTTGTCTGAGAGACAACAGGGGGGCCTTCCGAGCAACACAAAGCCTAATCCAAATGCTACTGCAAAAGGCCATCACGTTGAGAAGCGGCAAGACCGCTCAGGCTATCCCTCCGGCTGTTCCAGCAAAGCCGGTTGATGACGAAATTGTCGAGGAGATTGAGACTGAGTCTTCGGGTGAGGTGCAACAGAGGCGAGTCCCAGCAAGTACCGCACGACCCAAGGAGCCAATAAGAGAGTATGTCCCTCCCATTCCATACACGGGGAGGTTGAAGAAGCAGAAAATGGAAGAACACTATGGTAAATTCCTCGAGCTTTTTAAGCAACTTCATATAAATTTACCATTTGTCGAGGCACTTGCTCAAATGCCTAAGTATGCCAAGTTTCTGAAGGATATCTTATCCAACAAAAAGAAACTTGAGGAGCTTTCGTAGGTGACCTTGAATGAGGAGTGTTCAGTGGTTCTTCAGAACAAACTACCTAAGAAGATGAATGATCCTGGGAGTTTCACTATCCCTTGTTTGATTGGTAGTTTGTCGGTCAGCAATGCATTAGCTGATCTTGGAGTTAGTATAAACCTCATGCCATATGCGGTTTTTGCTAAGCTAGACCTGGGAGAGCCCAAGCCGACTCGTATGAGCATTCAGCTAGCCGACCGTTCAGTGAAGTATCCTCGAGGCATAGTTGAGAATATGCTGGTGAAAATCGACAAGTTTGTCTTTCCTGTCGATTTCGTGATTCTAGACATGGATGAGGACAAAAATGTTCCACTTATCTTAGGTTGCCCATTCCTAACCACTGCGAGAGCCTTGATTGATGTCTGCACCGGTAGACTTACTCTTAGGGTTAATGATGAGGAGGTTACCTTTGATATCGGGAAATCCATGCAACACTCACAAAGTCAGGATGATACATTCTACTTCATTGAGACTATCGACACATATGTGAGTGATCATCTTCATGATACATTTAAGGAGGATGTTGTGGACACACATCTGCTAGGAGGGGATGACTTTAGTTCACCTAGGGTGGACCGATTAGTCGAGGAGGTGACCGTGTACGATCAGTGTTTCCTTACGGGACCATGGAGATAGGCCACGAGGATGGCCGGTTGTTTAAAGTCAACGGGCATAGGTTAAAGGCTTATGTTAGAGGGCCCGTTGACCAGAGTGGGGAGGTTGTTACCCTCCACCCCAGGAACAAATGAATTCGGGGTGGTGAGTCTAGCTGAAGACTCGTAAATAAACTTAGCATGTTTGTGTGTTTATTACTTTTGTTATTATTTTTGTGTGTGGTTGTCTCTTTCTTTTCAAGTTGCGGTTCGTTCTGGTTGCGAGGGATGTTAGAGCTTGTTGCCGGCTCTCAGGTATGTTAGTTCGGTTCTTTTTCTTGGTAGGAGATGCTTCGTGAGTGCCCCGGGTTCAAGGAGTTTTCCTATATATATTTCCATTTTCTACATCCCTAAAAAAAACCCGAAAATTAGCACTACCAACAGTAAAATCTGGCACTACCAGACCTGGAAGTGTCAGCCCTTTGCAGAGCATTAATAGAACCCCTTTAATAAAAAACCCAACCACCACCATAATCTTCTTCATAACTTCATCTTCTCACTTGAACCCACTCCAAGCACTCACGAATCCTCTGCATCTCCTAGCTTCCTCCAAGAGATTCTTGTTTTCTTTCATCCCAACAATCATTCCAGGTACGAATTCTTCCTTTTTCTTGTTAGTTTCATGTGTTATGATGTCATGTTCTTCATGTTCTTCATAGTTAGTTTCTTTAAGTTTTTAGGGCTTGGTCTAAATCACCCGATTCAAGCCCGTTTTTCGTGTTTTTTGTGTTGGTTTGAACCACAATGGACCGATCTACAAAAACCCTAAGCAAATCTGTGAAAAAATCGGGGTTTCGGGGGCGATTTGAGCGTTTTCGTGATCTGGGTTCCGTTATGCACGAGGGTGCCGTACTCAGGCACGATCGTGATCTTCAAGAATTCATTAAATATTCATATATCACCCAGAAATTCAAACGGCACGAGGATGCCAACATATGGCACGATCGTGCGTGCCCGTAATCGCTCAAATTGCTCGACGTAGTTTCCGGAGATTGGTCAGGCACGAGGGTGCCGATGGGTCGCACGACCGTGTGACACAGAAAATTGGTTCAAAATCAGAGCCTTTACGGCCTAGCACGAGGGTGCCTTGGGAAAGCACGATCATGCTCCTGGGGAACAAAAACCCAGAACTTCATAATTTTCCCAGAAAATCTTCATAAACTCACTAATTCCAGGTCTAGCACGGTAGTGCCGTCAGGTGGCACGACCGTGCCATATTGTCCAGTTCCATATTTTTATTCTGTTTGTTTTGGCTGCTGATTAATCTTGTCTCAATCTTGCAGATAGATCACCCGTACTTGCGGTTCCACAACAATGCCAGGGAAGGGTATTGCATACCTAAGGTGGAGAGGTTATGGGCTAGAAGACACTTAATTGAGCCTATGAGGAGACTACAAATGGTTGACTTGGACTTGCTCAGACAAACCGAGCGGTTTGATGATCTCATGACGCCTCCTTGGTCCCGCCTTTTTGAGATAGCAGAGCCTCAGTATGTAGAGTTGGTCATCGAGTTCTTTGCATCGTTCCGATTCACCTTTCCGTGCCCGGATGTGTATGAAAAGAATGTTGGTGTGAAATTTCGATTGGGAAGGAAATGGCATCATCAATCGATCAGCCGATTCGGTGTAGTGTTAGGGTTGTACACGGAGGATGAGATAGACTCAGAGTTGTTTCATGGTAGTTTACAGGATTGGGAGCCAGACGCAGACAAGGCAGCCTTCTGGGATCAAATCACTGTACCGGGTCGGGTATAGGACCCTCGGACAGCCAAGGCAACATGGATCCTTGACCCGCTTCATCGAGTCAATGAGCGCGCTATCTTCCACGTCATTGGAGGTCGGGGTGACAGCACGAGAAATATCACCACCCGCGACCTTTTTCACCTTTACTGCATCATCTCCGGCTCAAATTGCAACTTAGCCGTCAGCGTTGTAGAGTCGATTTTTCGGGGTGTTGGTTCGACACCCACGTCTCGCATCTGCGGGGGGGGGGGGGGGGGGGGGGGGGCTTTGCTACCAAACTCGCCAAATACTATCAGGTTTCGTTAAACAATTTGACCGAAGCTTGTAACTATGGCCTTCTCGATCTGCAACAGCTAAACTCTTTGCACCTGACTCGCAAAGTAGACGGGGTCCCGAAGCTTGTGGAAAAATTGGGAAGGATTTGGGACCCGCTACCTCTTGATGATGACGATGAGGGTGGTGATGGTGGCGATCATGACGTGCACATGCACGACATTCCAGTTCAGGGACAGGAGGGGGCCGCTGGGGGAGCGGGCCCACACATGCAAATTGGGGAAGTAGGTCACGGGTTTGATAGCCCGAACTCGGAGAATGTGTATGGTGGATTTGGTAGTGGAGGTTATGAGCATGGCGCTTACGGTCCTTACGAGCCTTCATCGATGGATCTTTGGAGGCGTATGGACGGGCTGTCATTAGACCAGGAGGAGGTGAGACGAGATGTGAGTTTGATACGCACGGAGCAACATAGGCAGGGGAACTTCTTGGAAGACATGTATGAGCAGACCCGACGCAGCATGGACTGGTTGTTTGGTTCGCAACAGCACATCGCGAACTCAATGAACAACCCATACACGCAACCGCCGCCGCGCTTTTCAAGCAGATCTAGATTTGATCGCCGGGATGACGCCGGTCCTTCGGGATCCGGTGAGAGGTTTTAGTCCCGCTCCCTATCTCGTATTTTATTATCATTTCATGTTTGAGGGGTGTGCCATTTTCCGTTGTACGTACAACCCTCCGTCGAAGGTGTTAGTTTTTATTGCTTTAGTAGTGGATTAAATTAATAAACCAAGGCAAGGGTAAAAATGGGTTGGGTAAAATTCTTGTAAATTTGATCATGTTTGCTAAATGTGCAGTGTTGGTTCAAATTCTTTTGAATAAAAAAATGAGATGTTGGATTGGTGGATGGCTTGGTTGTTCGTTGTGGATACTCCTTTTCCCTTCATCTTGCTCCGATTCTAGCCTTTATATTTCAGGGGAGTTTTCGTGTTCCTACCTTCCTTTATTTGTATTGAATTCGCATTTCCATTGCTTATTCAATTTTTATTGTACATCGAGGGCGATGTACAATTCAAGTGTGGGGAGGTGCTCTTTCGCTTGAGCTTTGTTGTAAAAAAATATAATATAATATAATAATAATAATGCAAAGCTCTCTTTTAACAATTTTTGTGGCATATTAATCAAATCAACATAAGAATTTATACATCTTTTAAACGTCAAATACGCCCCGTTTATACCAAAACTCTTTGTATTTTCATTGATTTTGGTACTCATTTGAGTTGTTTGTGAAAATACAGGTTCGGGCTTCGGCCAGGAGTCAAAACGGAGGCTTTTGGAGCAAAATGGAGCGAAAACGGAACATTCCAGCAAATTGCCAGATATGGCACGACCGTGCCGCCCAGGCGCACGACCGTGCCAGCCCTTTCAGAATCGGCACTCTCGGCCAGCACTATCATCCAGCACCTCCATCTTCAAAGACCAGCTCATGCACGACCGTGCCACCCAGGCGCACGACCGTGCCAGTTCAAAATCATTATCTGATCAGCTTGTTTCCGAGACCACTTCAGTCATTATGGAGCACTATCGGCCCGCACGACCACGCCGTGACCCGGCACGGTCGTGCGACCTCGGGAACTTTTGAGCGCGGTTTTTCCCAAAATGGTAGCAAACTTGGTCAGCATACGAGAAAGTGGCTCTGACACTTGCCAATCACGACCGTGCCAAAAGGTGGCATGGTAGTACCAAATGCCCAGAGTTTAAATACGAGTTTCTAGCTCATTTGCAGGAGAGTTGGAGCATTTTAGTGAACTTTTCTCTCAAGAATCTAGTCTTGGAAGCTTGTTGGAGCCAAGAGGGAGCCTTGAAGAGGACTTAATCACTTGAAGATCTATTCAAACATCATTTTAATATTGTCTTTAACTTGGTTAGCTTACTACGTTATGAACAATTTATGTTTATTTGCACTTGATTTGGTAGTCATGAGCCTTATGGGCTAAACATTTGTGTTGTCTAAACTTTGTTGAAGCTAATGAATATGTGATAACATGGAAGTAGGTGTGATGATTGTTCTTGTTAATCTTCAATGTTGACACTTAATCTTGTTCTTGGAGTTCATGTGCATGTTTAAAGTTCTTGTTCTTGAATGTGTGACAACTGTCAAATTTGCATGCATCCGTACAATTAATTAACTATGATTAGTGCTTAATGACTGTGCTGAATTACAATTAACTGCTTTCTGATTACTGCATCATACTTACATGTGCATCACCTATTGCATGATGCCACCTCATATTCACATGCAAACTCTATTGACATACATGATGCACAAAGCACAGTTAGCACATTTAGCGGATAACTCAGAAAAATGCTGACGATGTTCAGTACGTAGACAGACAGTGTTTTGAGACCCCATAAGGGCCAGAGACAAGGTACTACACTAGTATGGTGTGTAGGGAAGTAAGGACCATAAAACTGCGTCACTAGGTGATAGTTTAAGTGTCAGAAAGTGCCTAAAACCCACTAAAAGTGCAGAATTCTGCATATTTCAGCAAAATTCAGCTTTTTAACAAGCTAGTAATGTGCAAAAATATGGCGAAATGGTCCTGTATGCTTTCCTAAGTGTCGGGAATTAAAAGTGTCACAAAAGGGTACTTAAAAATCATTAAACGGAATAGTTTGACACTTTAACGAACCGGTATCTAACCGAACAACCGGACATTACCCGGAACACCAAAATATTGCTAGAAGCATTGTTTTATTATTTCTTGGCTAGTTATGGTCCCCGAACACCCTAACACACTATGTAATGCATCATACACATAAACACTAGACTTTACACTTAACCTCCAACTAATTAACATAATTTACCATTCAAAACTTACACATAACCCCCCCCCCCCCTTCATAGTTACGGTCACAAGGAGTGACCCCACATCCACAATCTTGCAAGATCTTCCTAAATCTCATCCTAATCTTCCTTGGATATGCATAAGATCATGTTTGTACTCCTAAAGACATTTGAACCATTGGACTAAAGGGGTTAGAGATTATATAATGGACATGAACTTATCATTCTCACACCACACAAACAACTTCATCTCTCTCCCTCTCTCTCCCTTGCTCTCAGCCGAGCATAGTACCACCATCACCACCATTTTTCATTCATCATCCATCAATTCCAAGGTCACTACATGATGCTAGAAGGTGTATAAGGAAGCTCGGTGCTTGTGGATCTTGAAGGACCTCCATCAATTGCTTTTATCCTCCACTTTTGTCATCACCATCATCTTGTGCTCTTCCCTAGCTTAGAGCTAGTAGTAAGACCTTCATAACCTTTGTTACTTCTAATTTTGATTGGTTAAAAGATGTATTATGTTGTAAATCACAAGAACACTAAAAGACATGAACATGAATCATGAACATAAAGCTTATGTATGATGAAATCTTGATGAAATAGTGTGGTTTAGTATATGTATGATACTTGTTGTTGTTTACTTGAGATTATGATGTTGATCATCATAAGGAGCTTGCTAGTTTGTGATTAAACACATGATTTAGCAAGTTAGAGGATGATTATGTGTTAACACAAGAAGACCATCCTCATATATAAGCATGAACTTGAATAAAAAGATGATTTCTTGAAAACTAATAAACAAATTAAGCTAGTAATCTTATGAATCTAAGATTTATGAATGGTTTTCCAAAAGAACCAAGTTTAAAATGTGATTCTTAGAAGATCTTGATTTTTACTTAAATATACACTATTTTTAGTGGTAAAACAAGTGTATAAACACTCATGAAACAAGAAGACCTCACCAAGAAACATTTTTGTAAAATATGTTTGCAAGTTATAAACACCTAAATTCTTTAAGAATGAGTTTTTTAAAGAAATAAAGACACTTTAAAGGATAACTAGACCTACTAAATACACCACCAAGTTACTACAAGTTTTTATGAAATATCAAGTTCATGTTATTATGTAAATTGAATAGTTCTTGCACTTGGTAAGTATAATAATGTTTAGGGATTGATTGTTGATTGTTTGGAATGATTTTTGAAAAGAAAATGATATGCTTTGATAGAATGGACACCTCCATTTTTAGGGGAAACTATGGCAAAATTTTCTAAAAATATAAACACTTAAAGAAATATTTTCTAATAAATATTTACAAGTGTATTTTGATCATAAATTTTCAATATAAACTTTGCCATAAATTTTTGTAACAAAAATACAAATATTGGAGATTGGTTTTTATAAATAAAAATGGATAAATATGTATTTAGAATATATATTTACATTAAAGACACTTGTGTGAATATTTGTATACTTGGTGAAATGGTTATATTATTTTAGGGTAAAATAATATAACTTAACAAAATACCAAGAATTTACAATCCAAAATATTACCAAGAACCACAAGGAATACATATATAAGCTACACCCATAATATTATGGAACCGAACGATAGAATGTAACTTACAAATATTCCGGAAAATACATTTATGAGTATATTTTTGGTAAATATTATTTTGGATACGAAAGGAATGAGAATATGATTATTGTTATTAGTACAAAGTATATCATATTTTCGACAAGGAGAAAATATATTGTTTTGGGAAGTTAAAAATATATTTTCTTAGAATATCTGGAAGATACATGATTTTTGAGAAAAATCTATATATTCTTGAAATACATTAATCTTAGACAAAATGAGTTATATATTTTCTAAAGTGGGACTTGGAAATATATTGTCTTGGGAAGATATTGGATATTTGTTAAGAAAATAAGTGCACACCGGAATACGACGCCAATACATGGCAAGATATACAAATACAAGAATACGGATATACATGTATGAGATTCCCCCATCATTGGGAAGGAAATACGGATATAAATACTTGAGAAGTATCATTACGAAATTATTGCTTAACAATTATTCCAAAACTTATAAATACAATTTAGAGTTAAGATATTAATATTTTAGCAAATAATTATATATTTGGAATAACATTGATGACACTTTGAAAACATAACTCAAAGACACTAATCATTACCAAGTCAAGGCACGACCCGCTCGTCTAATGGACCGTAGTACGCATGTAGGTAGTCGTGCGTTCTAGATGAAGCTTTGAGTTACATCGGATACAGGGAACGCAAAACTGTGAGTTCATGTCCCCCTTTTCTCTTAACTGTTTTCGGTTTTATAACACTCGGGGTTGAAATACATGTTACATACTGATTACAACAATTACAAATGGTATGATTAGCTAAGGAAAGTACTGCTAGATCACGTGAATGGGTAGGCCATAAGCTTAAGACCATTAATCCTTGTATAAGGACCGAGGGGCATGAGTGATAGATCTATTAGGTGTTGCGAGCTCCACCCATGGGCCTGTGAGTTGGCCGCATGTGGTGACTATGTCGTTCCGCCGGAGGGGCCGGTACGAAATACGCATACAGGTTTGAGTGCTTCCTATGCCATGTCACTTACATTAATGTATTAGCTACACATTAATTGATCTGTTTTTCCTTATTGCTTCATACCAGTTTACAAGTACATACATACATACAAAGGTTTTCAAGGATGATTCGTGCACACATACTAAACACATGAACTCGCTCAACTTTTGTTGATGTTTTCAAACTACATGTATTTCAGGGAACTAGTAAGTGGATCTGGCGGGCGTTGGAAGTTTTTATGCTGCGTTTGAAATAAAGATGTCATCCATGGTCTTTTGGTTTGGTTGGTGTGTCTTGTTCCTGGACGAGACACGTCTCCCAACCCTTGGTGCTATTTAATATCTTTCGATGAGTCCTTAGTGAACTCATAAACATTTTGGTATGATTGTAAAACTTGAATTTGAGGTCTGCGTTTTTAAACAATGTTGTTGTGTTTTAAACTTATTCGATGGATGACAAACCTATGGTTTTATCATATAGTTGTTGTCAGTGTTGTAAAAGTCGTTAGGCGGTCCCTAGTCGGCCGACTGGGGAGTTGGGAGTAATCGAAGTACTCGGAGAGTACGCGGACATGGTAAATATAAAGAAAATTAATTGTTATATATTATTTATGTGTTAAAATAAGCATAATTCATGTCAACTGAGTATAATTTAAAATGAAACATGTTTAAAGTACAAATATTCTGAATACAAGTCCGACTAGTTTGAGTACAAGGCCGAGTAGGCTGATTTTGACCGAGTTTGACCGATTAAAAGTCAACAAACCACATTGACCGCCTAGACCGACTAGGCCGAATACGTCCGACTACGTCCGACTAGGCGCCGACTAGGCCGACTAGGCACCGAGTACTCCCGAGTAATCCCGAGGCTGACTAATTGAGACCACCTAGGAGGAAGTCACCTCGGAGGGGGTCCGAGGACCGAGTACTCGCCGAGTACTCGGCCGAGTAATCCGACTTTTACAACACTGGCTGTTGTTATGATTGAATGCAATGATATTAAGAAAGTCACACCGTAAACACGCTTCCGCAAAAGTCAGGGTGTGACATCTTGGTATCAGAGCTTCGATCGTAGCGAACTAGGATTCTTTCTCGAGTCTAGACTACGGTCATTAGTGCTCTCACGAAAACGTTTTTATGAACATGTTTTCATTGCATACACAAAACGCCCAGATCCAAGAAACAAACATTTTTACAAATAAAAGACACAAAATACATTTCAAAGAATTCGTTTATAATTCAGTCTGAGAGACTGGGGAGTTAGTCTGAGAGACTAGCTGGGTGATTCAGTCTGAGAGACTGGGAATTTAATCTGAGAGATTCAGTCTGAGAGACTGGGTAGTTAGTCTGAGAGACTAGTTGGGACAGTTTGAGAAACTAGGGCGTTCAGTCTGAGAGACTGGGTGTTTCAGTTTAAGAAACTGGGGAGTTCAGTCTGAGAGACTGGGTGTTTTACTCTGGGAGACTAGGTGTTTCAGTCTGAGAGACTGGGTGTTTAGTCTGGGAGGCTAGGTAGTTTAGTCTGGGAGACTGGGTGTTTTAGTCTGAGAGACTGGGTGTTTCAGTTTGAGAGACTGGGTGTTTAGTCTGGGAGGCTAGGTAGTTTAGTCTAGGAGACAGGGTGTTTCAGTCTGAGAGACTGGGTGTTTAGTCTGGGAGACTGGTTGGTTTAGTCTGGGAGACTGGTTGGTTTAGTCTGGGAGACTAGGTGGGTTAGTCTGGGAGACTAGGAAGGATAGAAAGTTTCATGAAGAATAATGTGAATACATGATTACATGATAAATTACCTTTGCATACACTAAGTGTTAGTGATTACTATGGATATACATGTTATGACTATTATGTATCGACACACATGTCGCCTTCCTCAGAGAGCAAGTTGTTAGATGTTGACGTCCCTACGGCCACAGCCACAGATAATGAGATTGCATCTGTGCCGGAGATATTTACGTCAGACACTGAGAGTGATCCTGATATGTTGACCAAGGACGAGGACGACTCCCAAACAGTCCGCGCTACCAGATTTTGGTGATGCTTTACCCTTGCTAATGGTTTCTTTGACAAGAATCCTTCGGATTATGACCACTTCATCACTGGTCATCCCGATGGTGAGCACACCATGGCTCCGATCCTCGATGATGCGCCTCCTGTGGGCATTCCTTCCGAAGGTTGGCTACTCGATGAGTAGTTGATGATGACATTGACATGTTTATTGATGGTCCTCCTGCTGACAGAAAATTAGACGAGAACGTTGTTACTAATCTCACTTCTTGAGACCCTTGTTATCAAGCTATTCTCTGAATCTAGTATACACTCGATTTCAGACTCCTTTGAGTCTGTGACATCTACAGCCTTACAGATGGCTGGATTACAGCTTTCTACTACTGACTCAGACGACGACGCCGCTATGACTACTGCACTATCACCTACTTGAGATGCCACACCTTTACACTACCCAGAGCCTGCTCCTGAGCCAGCTCCTGTTCCTTTTGGGTCAGCTTGATGTTACACCTGCTGATCCTGCACCCTTGCTTAATCATGACCCTGTTTCTTTTAGTTTACCAGACATTGCACCCCTTATACATGACCCAGTACCTGCACCTGATGATCTCCTTATTGGTTGAGACGTTTGTTCCTGCACCTTCACCCGCTGATGTTTCTCCTGTAGAGCCCGACGTCCATCGCACCGGTTTGCCTATTGCTTTCTTTCAAGACATACCCGCACCCCATCCAGGGGAAGGTACCTTTGGCCAGCACCTGCGTGACGATCTCTTTGTATCAGCAACTTTTCCACAGATCCCTCAGGCGGTACTGTTCATTGCTTCATCGCTGGACGAGCCATTCTGATGGTTCCTATCATGCCCTATGTTAATTTTGTACCCCTATCATTCTTCGCATTATGGAGACTACACACGGAATGAGTTGCACATGCCACTTCAATTACAATTAGAGGTTTTGAGACGTAAAGTTTTGGAGCTCGAGCTGAAACCACGTCCTCCACCCTGTCAATGCCTGTATACTTTGATCCTCCACATTCGTCACTGTCTCCTTTTGCACTCTCACCTGCTGCTATTACACCTTCTTGGGTTTTGATGCTCATTTCTTTACTATCAAGCAGCAGATCAGATAATTACTCCGCCGTATATTCAAGCTCGAGGAGAAAGTCGCACATGTTAGCAGTTTTCTTTTCTTCACTCCTCCACACCAGTATAGCTGGCTTTTAGTTTTATGCGGATTGCATTACTTTTGAGTAAAGACACTACTAATGAGCCGAGATTGGGGAGACTTTTTGGAAGACTACTTTTGACCGCGTGATTATGATACACTGATAGACTTATTGGGCAAGGGTAGGGTGACCCTGTGTCCCTTCTGATATACCCTTCTGATATACTTTGTAGACAATGTGATTGTGGACGGAAAATAATGAAAGTCCAATCCTCAGATTCCCCATTAAACATGTAACAATACTTTGTGGTCAATGACTAATGAAAACTTAGTCGCCATGTCCTCACTAAGCACGTTGATGACCTGCATGTGTGCGCTATAATTGTGATGCTACGTATGTTCTCATTAAACATGTTCCTATCTACAAGTTGTGCTATAGTTATGATGTTATGTGATTGATTGATATAACGATTGCTTATATATGTATATATACACACCTCCTGGGTCTCATTCGTTAAGTAGATACTTTTGCGCTCATGTCTTTAATAAGACCTGACCTAACTGATCTTCTTCTAGGAAGATGTCGACTCAAGGAAACACCGATACCAACACCCCCCTTCTGACGACAGAGGCGGAAATACAAGAGCGTATCTTACAGGCCATCGCACAGTACGAGGCCCTTCGCTCTGAGCGCAGCGGAAGTACCTCAGGAAATAACCCGCCTAGCGACTGCACCTACAAACAGTTCTTGGGCTGCAAGCCCCTAAATTTCGACGGCACTAGGGGTGCCTTAGCCTTCGTGCGCTGGGTTGAGAGGACGGATTCTGTTTTGCGGTTGAGCAAATGTGCCCCAGAGCATCAGGTCGCGTACATTTCCGGAGTGCTCCAAGATGGGGCTCTGTCATGGTGGAACCTTCAGGTTCAGACGATGGGTGAGGCTACTGCGTATGCTTTGACATGGGATCAACTGAAAGAACTAATGCATAAGAAGTACTGTTCGAGACCAGAAATCCAGAAGTTGGAAACTGAGTTCTGGAACTTGAAGATGGAAGGTCCAAAAATAGCTGAGTACGTGGAGAAATTCCATGTTCTGTCGCGTGTTATCCCCTACATGGTAGATCCAGAGTTTAAGAAGATTGAGCGTTTCATTTGGGGATTGGCACCCCAAATCATGAGCATGGTGATGACATCAAAGCCTGCAACGATCGCTGAGGCCATTAATCTAAGTGTGGCCTTGACTGAAGAGGCAATTAGGTTGAACAAATTTTCAATCTCTGAAGAGAAGAATGAGACTCATGTTGAGTCATCTGGAGATAATAAGAGAAAATTCGGAAACTTCAAGCAGGGTACCCAGACGAATAACAACAACAAGGCCAAAAAGGGAAAAGAGTACATGGGTAAACTACCTAAATGCGACAAGTGTCGACGTCATCATACCAGGCGATGTAAAAATGGAAAGTGTGACAACTGTGGCAAAGTGGGGCACTGCAAGGAGATGTGTTGGCATGAGACGAAACGTGGAAAGAGAGGTCAAGGGTGTTATAACTGCGGTGACATGGGGCACTTTAGGAAAGATTGCCCACGGGAGATTAAACAAGATCGTGGGAAAAATGTCTAACGCCAGAGCTAGTGAAGCACGCCAGGATCCAAACATGGCCATCGGTACGTCTCATAGTAGTCAATGTTATGCATCTGTGCTATTTGACATTGTTGTCAAATTTTAGCTTCAGAATATACTTGTTTTAGTAGTAAGTAAGATAGATATCCAGTACTCGATAGAACTAGCTTAAGGGAAGCTTCGATGTGGTAATTGGAATGGATTGGTTGTCGAGCAATCGAACGGAGATTACTACCCGCACCCCGATGGCAAATGAAGAAACAATCATGATTCATGGAGGTAAGCAGACTACGCCCCTACAGCTTCCAAGTTGCTTGAAGGCACGAAAGTTGTTGCGTAATGGATGTGTTGTTTTCTGGGCTCATGTCGTAGACAAGGGAACCGAAGAACCTAAACTCGAAGATATCCCTGTGATAAGGGAATATCCTGAAGCCTTCCCTGAAGACTTGCCAGAATTATCTCCTCGACAACAAGTCGAATTTCGCATCAATTTGATTCCGGGCGCCGCGCCTGCTGTTAATGCACCTAGCGACTTACACCTTCGGAGATGCAAGGATTGATTGTGTAGCTTCAGTAGTCGACAGAGAAGGAAGATAACAGACCAAGTTTCCCACTTTGGGTAACCCCAGTTTTGCTCGTCAAGAAGAAGGACGATAGCTTTCGTACGAACATCAAACTACCAGGAACCGAACGAGCTAACAAGAGTTGGTGACACTTGCTAAGGATTAACGAATTACTTATTTAACTAACTAAGAGGATCCAACTACTATTTCACGACCGATCGATGATCGAGTGTCATTAGCTATGAATTCAGGAAGAAGGTATACCGGGGAGATTGTGGGACAATAACTTGTTTTTTTGACGTACACAAAAATGGTGTTTCCTACACGATGCACAAAACAAGTTTACACAGAATACGAAACTCTAAGAATCTAGAAAGCATGTACTTAGGGTCTTTGGGAACCCAGGTCCAAACTCGTAAAGGTTGTTACTTAGGAACCATATCTGTTAACTCAAGCAAACACCATTATCCTGACATACATGCTATTTCAGTTAACCATACGGAAAGTACTTAAATTTCTTTTGTTGAAATCTTCACTTTTGCTTCTAGCGAGTAGATGTTTGCATCTCTACTCCCCTTAATGGTAGTTGCATCGCGTTGATTTTCTTCGCTGAGAGCGAACGCACATTTGCTTCGAATATTTGGTCATTTCTCCATTTTAACAGGTACTCATTGTTTCATTACTTGGAAACTTATACGTTACGCATGCACCATTTGCTACGCATGCGGTTTCATTTCGAATAAACGCTTCATTGAAGTCCAAATATTATTTTGCTAAAGCTATCTCTTGGTTTATGATTCGAATGACCTACATTATTGTAATTGTTGGCTCTTTTGCTATCAAGTCAGCACACTTTCTTGAAACTTCTTTCATTTCAAGATACATTCATAGTTCATCTTCGTAACCATGCTGAGATTCCCTTGTTGATACATACGTTTATTGTCGGGGTACGCTAGAACCAAGTTCAATTGCTTGAACTTATCCATTTCGCATATTCAGTTTAAGACGTCATATGATGTATTGAGAGCATCATATTCAAATATTTTTGCAAAGATTCTTTCATTTTGAGTCGTAGTAGACTTGGTTGGTCTACGACTCCACTAAATCATTTGTTGATTTCGACACCTTGCGGTGATACTTTAACAAAATTGAAGCTTGCGCTAATTTGGTTACGCACCTCATACACGGATTTAATTGTCTATTTATTTGCTCTAAATCCGTTTTGTTTATCAAAATTAAAGCGGTCCCCACATAGTTGCGTCTTAAGACAATGGTATATAGGTTCATTTCATGTCACGATGTACCTCCTAACGATTCTTTCATCTTCGATCGGAAACAGTGGCTCTTTGATGTTCCGTATTCAACTGAAAACTCTATGACATTGTGTAAATCAAATCTTCAGGCTTGTTTCAGTACACTTTCATTTGATCTCAAACACGGTGAACTTGTTCAGTCACCACTATTATTGAATTATGTCATTACGACACCTTGTGGTGTCATTACGAAATTTGTAGCTTGTGCTTATCTTGGTCAACCGTTCACACAAACTACATATACTTTTGTTTGACTTGTCATTTAAACATTCCGAATGCAACTACAAACTAAGACAAAGATACACCAGATTCGCTTGTGTTCCATTCGGTGTATTTTCACAATTCAAGAATGTCAACACACCATTTTATCCATGTATTTGTTCGAAAGTTGACAGATCATTTCCATGTTACTATCACATTCGAGTTGTTGATTTTGAGTTCATATAGCAGATGCTATGGTTTATGAAAACTCGTTGGCATATTGTGACCGATTGTTGAAAATCCATTGGTCAAAACTCCTCTTTTGTGGAACCCCTGTTAACTAAGTTACACTAGACATCTCGTGTCCTTTGACATCAAATGCTAGAACACATACCTTTTAACCATTGGGTTCTTGCTGTTGAAATATATCCTTAGACACACCTGAGGTGAATAAAGATTTAATCCGATTCTGTGGTTGCCTACCTCGGTATTATTCATATACATCCACGCGTAATGTAACCCTAAGAAGTTAAGATAGTATAAATTTCGAGGATGAAATTTTCTTAACAGGGGGAGAATGTGACAACTGTCAAATTTGCATGCATCTGTACAATTAATTAACTATGATTAGTGCTTAATGACTGTGCTGAATTACAATTAACTGGTTTCTGATTACTGCATCATACTTACATGTGCATCACCTATTGCATGATGCCACCTCATATTCACATGCAAACTCTATTGACACACATGATGCACAAAGCACAGTTAGCACATTTAGCGGATAACTCAGAAAAATGCTGACGATGTTCAGTACATAGACAGACAGTGTTTTGAGACCCCTTAAGGGCCAGAGACAAGGTACTACACTAGTATGGTGTGTAGGGAAGTAAGGACCATAAAACTGCGTCACTAGGTGATAGTTTAAGTGTCAGAAAGTGCCTAAAACCCACTAAAAGTGCAGAATTCTGCATATTTCAGCAAAATTCAGCTTTTTAACAAGCTAGTAATGTGCAAAAATATGGCGAAATGGTCTTGTATGCTTTCCTAAGTGTCAGGAATTAAAAGTGTCACAAAAGGGTACTTAAAAATCATTAAACGGAATAGTTTGACACTTTAACGAACCGGTATCTAACCGAACAACCGGACATTACCCAGAACACCAAAATATTGCTAGAAGCATTGTTTTATTATTTCTTGGCTAGTTATGGTCCCTGAACACCCTAACACACTATGTAATGCATCATACACATAAACACTAGACTTTACACTTAACCTCCAACTAATTAACATAATTTACCATTCAAAACTTACACATAACCCCCCCCCCCTTCATAGTTACGGTCACAAGGAGTGACCCCACATCCACAATCTTGCAAGATCTTCCTAAATCTCATCCTAATCTTCCTTCGATATGCATAAGATCATGTTTGTACTCCTAAAGACATTTGAACCATTGGACTAAAGGGGCTAGAGATTATATAATGGACATGAACTTATCATTCTCACACCACACAAACAACTTCATCTCTCTCCCTCTTGCTCTCGGCCGAGCATAGTACCACCATCACCACCATTTTTCATTCATCATCCATCCATTCCAAGGTCACTACATGATGCTAGAAGGTGTATAAGGAAGCTCGGTGCTTGTGGATCTTGAAGGACCTCCATCAATTGTTTTTATCCTCCACTTTTGTCATCACCATCATCTTGTGTTCTTCCCTAGCTTAGAGCTAGTAGTAAGACCCTCATAACCTTTGTTACTTCTAATTTTGATTGGTTAAAAGATGTATTATGTTGTAAATCACAAGAACACTAAAAGACATGAACATGAATCATGAACATAAAGCTTATGTATGATGAAGGCTTGATGAAATAGTGTGGTTTAGTATATGTATCATACTTGTTGTTGTTTACTTGAGATTATGATGTTGATCATCATAAGGAGCTTGCTAGATTGTGATTAAACACATGATTTAGCAAGTTAGAGGATGATTATGTGTTAACACAAGAAGATCATCCTCATACATAAGCTTGAACTTGAATAAAAAGATGATTTCTTGAAAAATAATAAACAAAGTAAGCTAGTAATCTTATGAATCTAAGATTTATGAATGGTTTTCCAAAAGAACCAAGTTTAAAATGTGATTCTTAGAAGATCTTGGTTTTTACTTAAATATACACTATTTTTAGTAGTAAAACAAGTGTATAAACACTCATGAAACAAGAAGACCTCACAAAGAAACATTTTTGTAAAATATGTTTGCAAGTTGTAAACACCTAAATTCTTTAAGAATGAGATTTTTAAAGAAATAAACACACTTTAAAGGATAACTAGACCTACTAAATACACCACCAAGTTACTACAAGTTTTTATGAAATATCAAGTTCATGTTATGTTGTAAATTGAATAGTTCTTGCACTTGGTAAGTATAATATTGTTTAGGGATTGATTGTTGATTGTTTGGAATGATTTTTGAAAAGAAAATGATATGTTTTGATAGCATGGACACCTCCATTTTTAGGGGAAACTATGGCAAAATTTTCTAAAAATATAAACACTTAAAGAAATATTTTCTAATAAATATTTACAAATGTATTTTGATCATAAATTTTCAATATAAACTTTGCCATAAATTTTTGTAACAAAAATACAAATATTGGAGGTTGGTTTTTATAAATAAAAATGGATAAATATGTATTTAGAATATATATTTACATTAAAGACACTTGTGTGAATATTTGTATACTTGGTGAAATGGTTATATTATTTTAGGGTAAAATAATATAACTTAACAAAATACCAAGAATTTACAATCCAAAATATTACCAAGAACCACAAGGAATACATATATAAGTTACACACATAATATTATGGAACCGAACGATAGAATGTAACTTACAAATATTCCGGAAAATACATTTATGAGTGTATTTTTGGTAAATATTATTTTGGATACGAAAGGAATGAGAATATGATTATTGTTATTAGTACAAAGTATATCATATTTTCGACAAGGAGAAAATATATTATTTTGGGAAGTTAAAAATATATTTTCTTAGAATATTTGGAAGATACATGATTTTTGAGAAAAAATCTATATATTCTTGAAATACATTATTCTTGGACAAAATGAATTATATATTTTCTAAAGTGGGACATGGAAATATATTGTCTTGGGAAGATATTGGATATTTGTTAAGAAAATACGTGCACACCGGAATACGATGCCAATACATGGCAAGATATACAAATACAAGAATACGGATATACATGTATGAGATACCCCCATCCTTGGGAAGGAAATACGGATATAAATACTTGAGAAGTATTATTACGAAATTATTGCTTAACAATTATTCCAAAACTTATAAATACAATTTAGAGTTAAGATATTAATATTTTAGCAAATAATTATATATTTGGAATAACATTGATGACACTTTGAAAACATAACTCAAAGACACTAATCATTACCAAGTCAAGGCACGACCCGCTCGTCTAATGGACCGTAGTACGCATGTAGGTAGTCGTGCGTTCTAGAGGAAGCTTTGAGTTACATCGGATACAAGGAACGCAAAACTGTGAGTTCATGTCCCCCTTTTCTCTTAACTGTTTTCGGTTTTATAACACTCGGGGGTGAAATACATGTTACATACTAATTACAACAATTACAAATGGTATGATTAGCTAAGGAAAGTACTGCTAGATCACGTGAATGGGTAGGCCATTAGCTTAAGACCATTAATCCTTGTATAAGGACCGAGGGGCATGAGTGATAGATCTATTGGGTGTTGCTAGCCCCACCCATGGGCCTGTGAGTTGGCCGCATGTGGTGACTATGTCGTTCCGCCGGAGGGGCCGGTACGAAATACGCATACAGGTTTGAGTGCTTCCTATGCCATGTCACTTACATTAATGCATTAGCTACACATTAATTGATCTGTTTTTCCTTATTGCTTCATACCAGTTAACAAGTACATACATACATACAAAGGTTTTCAAGGATGATTCGAGCACACATACTAAACACATGAACTCGCTCAACTTTTGTTGATGTTTTTATGCTGCGTTTGAAATAAAGATGTCATCCATGGTCTTTTGGTTTGGTCGGTGTGTCTTATTCCTGGACGAGACACGTCTCCCAACCCTTGGTGTTATTTAATATCTTTCGATGAGTCCTTAGTGAACTCATAAACATTTTGGTATGATTGTAAAACTTGAATTTGAGGTCTACGTTTTTAAAAAATGTTGTTGTGTTTTAAACTTACTCGATGGATGACAAACCTATGGTTTTATCATATAGTTGTTGTTATGATTTAATGCAATGATATTAAGAAAGTCACACCATAAACACGCTTTCTCAAAAGTCAGGGTGTGACAGAATGTTTGCTCATAAGTATTTACATGTTGTGTTGGAAAGCCCATGTAAAGATTATGATTATTGAATCTTGTTAATTTGTTAGTATGATTCATAGTATGAAACTAGGAATGGTGATTGCTAATGTGATATGAAAGATGATTTGAACATGTGTGTGAATTCTTGCACCTAGATTTGGAAAGATCAAAAGTTGTTTATATGAATTCTATAGTTTGTGTTCTTGTTAGTTTGATGATTTAGGCCAAAGTTATTAGCTAGCATGACCATGCTTGTGGTTCATAACAAGAACATGGTGATAGTGCCAACTACTTGAAACCAAGTTAGGGTGATTAGTGTGTTGTTCATATTAGTTTTCCCTAATTTGTAGAGTTAGGAGTTTTGACAAACAAATAACTCATGATTAAAGATTAACATCAACTTAGCAAGTGAGCTTAAAAGAATAATTTTTAGGTGATTAGAATGTTAATTCATTTTAAGTTTTCCTAAGAATTATATGACTAGGAAGCCTTGATTGGGGACTTAGTTAAAATTAAAGCTTGCATCATCACTAATCCTTCCTCTTAGTTGTCACATGTTTGTTAGTGGAAACTTAGTTTAGGCAACCCTTTCTTAGATATTGTTATTTTCTAGAATTTTTAGTAGTTTATTTATTTGCATGTTAAGTTAGGAAAAATCAACCCATCAATTGAAAAGGCTTTAAAGTAGCAAGAGTTTAGTATCGAGACACCGTGTAACACCCCATCTAATTCTACTTGAATTTAATAGTAATTCATACCATTTTAGATAAAAGATGTCTAGTTATAACATGGATTTCATAAGTAAACTTATGAAATAGCAAAACCTTAGTCAACTAACGACTAAGTTAAAACATTCAAAAGTTGTTTAACAATTTATTTACATCCCTTAAACATAGTCTATTAAAGGTTAAAATATAGCGGAAGCTTCAAAAGTCGTGTTCGGTTCTTCAAAAGCTTGCTCGATCGCCCTCCGGATAGATTCCAACATCCCTTAATGTCAAACCACGTCAAATGTTAGTTTAGACAATGTTAAAATGGATATAAACAAGTTCCATGGGTCAAACAATCAAGAAAATAAAATTTTCAGGAACAAGGGGGCGCCGCGTGACGCCAAGGGTCTACGCGTCAC
The DNA here is from genome assembly GCA_030545235.1 of Helianthus tuberosus. Classification (NCBI taxonomy): domain Eukaryota; kingdom Viridiplantae; phylum Streptophyta; class Magnoliopsida; order Asterales; family Asteraceae; genus Helianthus; species Helianthus tuberosus. The sequence goes on along the minus strand of CM060353.1, from coordinate 158,364,101 downwards.
GCCTAGCCCTTGTTTTCACAGACTGTTGTTTTCAGCTGTTGCTGTACATACCCAGCTCAATATTTAATCGAATCCCAACTTAGAATTGTCATAACTTATGATTCGTAAGTCGGTTTTTAGTGATTCTTTTTCCTATACGTTTGTAAATTCATTACCAACGTGTCTATTACGATAGTCATACTAAAAGTTTAACTTACGGACGGAAAGACTATATGTCATTATGCATTTATTCGACCCACCCATTTCAACTTCACACAATTTACTACCATTTAGCTAGTAAACTTATGACACTTTATACCCAACATCCGGGGTTCATTATCACTCGCATTTCTTTACCAATCTCATGGCTTAATGCTCTCGTGATTGTCATCGCCTTCTTAACTCTCTAAAACACTAGAACAATAATTTACACAACTAATCGACCCGTTTGGCTCATCTTATGGAATCCTCCAATATGATGACTACCAAACGAATCCTTGTCACTCTTAGACTATTAATTCAAGTAACGATCATGGTCGCTACAATCGACACCATATTTATCCTACAATGAGACTTCGCAAAATTTACAACAATTTATTTAATGTAACGGGTCAAGTTACATACCTTTAGTGCACGCCCTTCAACCGCAAATCACCACCGGCTTGTCCACTCGACGTTCCGGTATCCTTTCCTATAGAGTTCAATTATATCACATTTAGAACTCTTTTTAATCACATTTCGCATAATAGCCAAAACATCACAATTAGGTGTTTTAACTTCAAAATTCCAGTTTCGAGCCTCCTTTGAGGCATTTCAACAAACACTTTAAAGGCAGAATTTTACATGATTATGTAGCAATTCTCTAGCTTATCATCTAGCCCGAATTTCACATCATTCAACCCATTTTACACAATTGTTAGCTTCTAAAATTCTGAAGTCACTTCACAATTGTCAAATTACACTAGAACAACACCCAATTTCCTAGTGCTTATCAAGTTCTACATAACCCACTAATCACCTACAATGGTGTTCATGGATTTTACTAAAATTCCACATGATTTCAACTTATATTTGTCTAGGGTTTGTCCCTAGGCACTATATTGTTCCTAATTCATCATAAAAGAAACATGCAACCATGAATTTCAGATTTTCCCAATTTCATGAGAATTTTGAGATGAGAGTTTTCATCAAATTTTACATACCTGATAATCCTCTTGCAATGAGGATCACTAATCTATGCTCTAATTTCGATTTCAGCTAGGATTGAGCCTTCAATTTGAGAGTTTAGTGATGTTTAGGGTTTGGAGAGTGGGGAATCGCCCCTTCTTGCTTCTGTACGACCAGACATCTCTAAAATGGGGTGTTTGGTTTTATTTTTATTAAAAATAATAATATAGTTTCAATTTTTACAACATAGGCCCCTCCACTTTAGTTCAATATATAGTTTGGTTATTTTAACCCTATTTCAAGTTATTTCTAGACTTGTAGTTAACTAGGTTATAATTTCCTAGTTGAATAATATTCTTGTTTATTTAAACTTTATAATTCTAATATAAAGTTTTATATTTCCGGGGTGTTACACACCGCATCCACGGATTGATATCCGGTTCTTGCCGATTAGCTATATTACCACCCAACGGGTACACTTGCCCTTTTGTGTGTGTAGTTAGTTCCTAGGTGAAAAACCATTTTTAAAACTAAATTTGTTTGAAGAAAAACTCAATTAAAAATATATTTAATTCACGCACATCAACACACTTTCGGGAAATTTTTAGTTTTCTTTAGTAAGTTCGCAATGCTAATGAATATCTTTGTGCAGTTTCTTATTTTCTTTTTTTGATCTTCTTATTTTTGTTTTTGTTTTTTGTAGGTACGGGCATTCAAAAATCCTTCGACAATTTCAGTCTACGCTCTATCACAGGGGCGCAAAGGAAGGGGATGACGGTTTTGAAAGGCCGTGGCGTCAGCGATTTCGCATAGCTTTTATGTACGACTCTAATAAGCGATAATTTTAGGTTAGTTTGGTGGTTTTGGGCACCTTCTTTCGTTAGGTTTTCTGTCAAATGTTTGCATTTGATTATAATTATGAGTTAAAACCTTTTCATGATCGGTTGTTTTCATGATCATAACTCTGAAAAAACCTTTTCATTAATTCAGGTTTTAAGCTATTCATCACGATTGAATTGTTATCTAAATAAGGAAACAATAGACGTTGCTGAAATCATGGCTGCTTCCATTGCCTCTCCGCTTGGTATCGATCACCACCTTCACTACAGTTAGTATATGTGCATGAAAAGGAATACATACATTTTATGAAACTGGATGCGTTTTATGGAATCAGGTATACTTTTCAATTACATAACAATCGTTAGTACTGCAACTATGTAGGACTTTTTTTTTTTCAAATTTATGAATGTTAACTCGGCAGTTCATGTTGCATCTCAGTATGGTCAGACATCTTTCTTGAATTAGATTAAAATTTGGTGCGCTCTGATTAAAATGCAGAAAATACGCTACGCAGGGCATGTGAGACATCCATAATTATGGTTTCAAATCTGTTTCCTGAGTTATTTGCAGTTGTAGCACACTAAATATTTAATTTTTGTATTGAGTTGGTATATTGGGATTAAATACTGACCTGGTGGAATTACAACAAGTACAGGTTATGCTTCAAGCTGTCTCGATCTCTTTGGAGGCGGATAGGTGGCTTTGGGAGGTATGAAAAACAGAATTGATAAATTTAGGGAAAATGTGGTTGAAAGATAATAACCCAACAGTTGAGGATCTCATTCTACAGCTTTGATAAATTCAGGGGTGTTTTCAAATAATGCTTCCTAGATGTTTGAAGACCGACAAATGTCCAAAGAAGCAGCACTGTGGACATTTGTCGTTCTTTGTCGGTCTTCAAACATCTAGGAACCATTATTTGAGAACACCCCTGCATTTATCGGAGATGTAGAATGAGATCCTCCACTATTGGGTTATCATCTTTCAAACCCATTTTCCCTAAATTGATCGATTTTGTTTTTCATGCAGGGATGTAATGCAATGATTCCTCTCAATTGAATAGACGGACACTTGCTTCCTCTCAAAGGGTTATGGAGTGGTTATAACAGCTGATCATGCTAAGGACTGTTATAACCAGTCACTGCTAGAAGAAAGGTATGTTTTTAAGATCACTTGATACTGATATATGTACGCAATTGCAAGTCTATAATACTGATTTACTCTTTTGATTATTACCAGTTCTTACTTAAAATTAGTAAATTCGGTCTTATTTTGCAAGTCTGAAAAAAAAAAACAGTAATCAAGGGTATTTTGGACATAAATGTTGCATTTTTTTTGGAACATAGGGTGTGTGTGAAAAAATGTGGATTAACTTTTGCCCGTAACATCACGTTTTACATAATATTGATGTATTTTGTGAAGGTAACTTGCCGGTTGCTTAGTGTTATTCTGGAGGGAAACACTCCCGCGGAGCTTTAGGTTGTGAGAGTTAATTTTTCTGCATACATAAAGATCCGAATCAATGGATTAATTCTGATTTTGATCATGTTTGGCAGATTCAAGCGACAGTGAAACCCTCTGTTTTGGAAGTTCTAATAGAAATCACAAAATATTCTTACCTCTATCTCATGGAAAGAGTTTTGGATGATGAAAGCCAAGTATGTATGATCTCATACTTCCATTTTCAGAATCTTTTATGATAATTGTTCTAATAATTTTTTAAAATACTTTTATTTCTCCTTTTTATCATGTTTTTGCAGGAGAAGGTTCTAACGGCTTTGGAAAATGCTGGGGTTTTTACATTCGGTTACTTGGTTAAGGACAAGGTAATAACCACACGGTGGCTTAGAATGTTTTTAGATCGAAATTCCTAATCTTGTGTCCTTAAAGATGAGATCTAAAGGCATATGTGTTTGTTTTGAAAACCCAAATGTTAAACATTTTTTTGTGTTCGTATTTTTCATTTATATGGTTTTTCATCATGAATTTAACAAAAAATAAAACTGGTTTTAATGAAAGTCTGTGCATTGGTGACATATTGTTTTTACATTATGTTGCAGTGTATAACATAAAGGAGATGCTTGGAACTTAGTCCCCGGCTTGAACCATATACCTTATGTGACGCCTGAAGAGACCACTCCTTCTCGCTACTTCGTGAGACGTTCGTATTCTGCTAAAAGCACTGCCAAAAGCAGGGTAACTCTAAAATTCGTCCAAATTTAATAGCTTGTATGCATTTTTACTACGTATTGGTTTGGAATAGTGTTGGTTTGGAATATATTGGTTTGGAACTAAATGATGTATTAGATAATATATTTTAATTACTGCGTTTTCTGTGTTAGTGAAATTATACATGTTTTGTGGGTTCGTTCTGCTTCTCTTGTGTCTAAACTTAATCAATCGAGAAGTTTAATGTATTCTTAAGTATAATGCGAATGTGAATTCATTAAATAATTTCACATCATATTTTACATATAAACGTAGGCTTACATTCAACGTTTACGATGTACCCGCGTTCATCGGACAGGTGTCCACCTAGTATATCTTATGGATTAGGATCAAATACAAAGGACAATATAAATAAAAAAAAAAAAAGGTAAGAAAGATTCTATTCTATTGATCTTAAATTTGGAGCGTTGAGATTAGTTTTACGGAAAAAAATAATAGAAGTGCATAAAAGGAAACCTACATATATTGACTTTCTCTCTCCACATGCAAAGCACATATCAATTCCCTCATTAAATTTAAAACGTCCATAGCTTTTTTCATACGACATTTGTTTTTTTGTAAAAATCACCATAATAACGAGCGTTTTTTATCTTTAATATGAGTATGATGTTACTATATAAAAATAAAATAAAAAATTTCACTTTTAATGGATTTTCTTTGTATTGTATTAAAGGTTGTGACCATTGTGTCTTTCAACTGGGTTTTGGTCCTTACATTTTTTTATCAAGGTTTCTATACATTGTGTTATTATCAAAACTTATAATAGAGTGTTAATTTGGGTTCTGTTCATTGCATTTTAATCAGAACATACAACACAATGTATGACACAATGAAGATGATTTATATTTGGGTACTCTATATATTGTGTTATAGGTTCTGGTCATTGTGTTTATTCTTCTATCCATCGTGTTTTAATTTGTTGTTTATTGTGTATTAGTTTATTGTCCATTGTGTTTTAATCTGTTGTTCATTGTGTCTTGTATTTGCTCTCACTAATTGTGTCTTTTATCTGTCATCATCAATTGTGTTTTTAGTCTCCTTTCCATTGTGTTTTTTAGTTTGATACTCATTGTGTTTTACGTTATGTCCATTGTGTCTTTTATCTGTTGTCATCGATTGTGTTTTTGGTCTACTTTCCATTGTGTTTTTAGTTTAATACTCATTGTGTTTTATGTATGTCCATTGTGTCTTTTATCTGTTGTCATCGATTGTGTTTTTTGGTCTACTTTCCATTGTGTTTTTAGTTTGATACTCATTGTGTTTTATGTTATGTTCATCGTGTAATACGTAACTCCGTTTTCTCATTGTGTTTTACGTTATGCCCATTGTGTATACGCAACTGGGTTTTCAATTTTTTTTTCCAAATATAACAATATGTTACTCATATTAAAGATAAAAAACGCTCAATTTTATGGTATAATAATTTTTAAAAACAAAAGACGTATAAAAAGTTATGGACGTTTAAAAACATGGGGGGAATAGCATGTAACTTGCATGTGCATAATCTTTTTATTCTCTTTGACAAAATTACTCTTCCCACTTGATTTCTTTTGGAACGCTTGTCACTCTAAGTGGCTTCTTACACTTTTTATTTTTATACTCATTGGTAGAATAACTATAACCCTATATCTTATAGGGGAAGGTTCATTTGAGAAGAAATTTAATGTGAGAAGAAGAAAATAAGAAATGGCATATTAGTAAAATACTATTTCATTTATAACTCATATTATTAATTTTTCTCTCTTTAATGAATTAGTCAACTAATCATTAATTATCCTACATATAATCTACAAAACCTACACATATCAAAATTTTCCTACATATACCCTACACATTATAGAATTTTATCCTACACAGTCGAAATTTATCCTACACACCTCGAAATATATCCTACACAACTCGTAATTTATCCTACACAACTACTAATTTATTCTACACTTTAAATTAAGTTGTTTTTTTAATTTGGAAAAAGTATATATTTTGAAAAGGAGTTACAAATTTAATTTAGCTAGTTATTAAAGAAGAAGAATACAAATTAATGATTTAGGTAAGTTTACCAATATACCCTTATATTAAAATTAAATGCAAATATTAAATGAAGTAAAATGAAGCATTCTTATTGGTTGAAACTTCTTTTTTTTCTTCTTACAAAAAAATTCTTCGTATTTGAACCTTCCACATATCTTATATATAACAAACTAGGTTATCACCCGCGAACTTCGCGGGTTAGAAATTTAAATGATGTAAACAACGGTTACCATTTAATTTTATAATATCTTTATATTGTATCATATTATATTTTAAATTATAAATTTGGTTAAAGTTACATACAACACTAAATAAAAAAAACAATAATAATTAAATTCAAATTAAAAAATCTTAAAATGTAAAAGTACACAATTAATCCATAAATGTATAATATTTCTTTATTTACAACCATTTGCTATTTTATTTGTTACACTGTTATCTCTATCTAATATTAGTAGTTTAACTTTATCTCTGCTTTTAACTCTTGATAACGCCACATACATCCATGCATCATCAATATTAGCAAAACAAATAACATCAATCCATGCATGATGAGCACCCAGGTATTCGCCTAAATTTATATTCTACCAAAAATGAAAAGAAGTATATTGTAACTGAAATTAAGTATTACACATGATAAGGAAAAGTGTTTAGTGTTAAATAATAGTTACAACTGCATATGCTTTTAAGTTTTATAAGACCGCACCATCATGGACTCAAAAAGAAATCAATATTTGACTTTTCTACCACTCGTCTGCAAAGTTTTGACTCCTTAAATATGAACTTATGTACACAAAATTACGTGTTAACCTCAATAACATATAATAACAATTAAGATAAGCAAACAATTAAATAACTTAATGTAAAGAAAAAAATTAACTTAAACAAACATTTGAACAAAACATTTAGATTTTGTGAACCGGTTCAAGTTAGAATGGCAAATATTTCAATATGTAGCATATTAGTAAAGACTGGGCCTTTTTATCAGTTTCGGCTTTGCCTTCCCCCTAATTGCATTGCACCCTTGAGGCTTTAGATACATGGATCTTTGCAAACTAAAACAAAACGATTCGCCTTGTATTGATTCACGGTGTCGTGGATAACTCAAACAAAAAGATTCACACTGTCTTGATTCACGGTGCCGTTGATGATTATTAGGGTTTCTAAATATTAATGATAAAAGAAAAGGAAAAATAAGACCCGTGTACCTCATGGGTTCAGGTATTTAATACCTATAAGTCACACATATATATAAATAAAAATAAATAAATAAATTGCATAATCCACCAAACATTAAAAGATTAAAAGTAACAACCAAGTTTACCTTCACATAATTTAAAATAATCATAAGTCTCTAAAGATTTCCTTGTATACAACAATAGGTTATCTACCCGTGTGTTATACGGTTTGAACAATTTAAGTTGTATAAGACATAAAAATATATAATAAATAAAGAAAAAATAAACTGCATATTACTTTTAAGAAAATAAAAGAAATGATAAAATTGAAATTTACATAAATATAAAGTAGTCTTAAGTCTATAGCGAAGCCAAGGCGTATAAAAGTGAGTAGCGGGATTTGAAAAGGGAATTGATCAGTCAACTTCACTTGAACTTGCCTGACTTCTTTCACTACCTGAAATAAAATAGAATGAGAAAAGTTGACTTTTAAACCGTTGTTTTTTGCCACTCATTTCACAATAGTTTGCATCCGAATAAGCATCGATCTATAGAACCCTATATTTCATTCACGTATTCATATTTGTAAATCGTGTATAAGCATGATGCATGCGTGTATTACTAATTAGCGAATGTGTAAAATTAGATTGCTTTATAGAACTGAAAGCTTCCTACCTTTGGACTTGTTATGAGGCCTTGTTGAAGGTTTTGTTTTTGCAGCTGGTAGGATAAGAAGCGAAACCACCAACCCTTGCCCTGCCACCAAACACACATACTTTTACAATTACTGTAAATAGCCTTCTTGAAATCTTATAAACGGATTGGAAATAACACAAAGCATGAATAATTCAGATGAGAGTCTCTAAAGCCCTCCTGATATATCCAAAATGGATTAGAAATAACACAAACTGTTGACTAATTCACCTGATCAAATTGAAACTAAAGAATATGCAAAATTAATAATGAATTGTCAACAAACAATCAAAAAATATAAAAAAATAGTAAGTGACAGCTATTCAAGTAATGAAATGCTTTACACTTCCATGTGTTCATAAAAAATCTAACCATTTTCTACGGCCAATGGACCAATTTAGTTGTATATTTGGAAGATTATTAAGTGCAAAAACGGAAAGTAAAAAATTGTGCTGATTTTGACTCATTTACTTATAAACGGGTCCGATAAGCAGGGCCGACCCTGAGAATTCGTGTACCCTGTTCGAGCTTGAAAAAACGTGCCCTTAGGCCTTAACGAAGTTGGGTATTGAGCTCACTAAAGGTCTAAACCTAATGTTAATAGGCTAATAACTAATCTAAACCGTAAAAACCGTTAGCCTTAGTTAGCTTTTCTAAGGAAATGTGACTTGGACGTAATAGAACTGGCTTGATTTTTGGTCCAGATTAATACACTCTGGTCGTTTTTTTCACGTGATACTCGATGTGACTTGGACGTTATGGCTTCAGCTCATCGGGTTTGTTTCTTTTTTTTTACCCATTACATGACCAAGCCCATTTTCCATAGATCGGTGTCTATAGACCGCCACCATCGTGGCACGGAACCCATAACCCATAACCCCACTGTACGTGTATTATATACAATATGTGTACAAAGTAGACCAAAATATACACACGGTTTGATCTCGCCCCGAATTACAACACAACGTTCGTAGCCTGCCACCAACTTATGTCCTGAACAAATGTAATCCACTTTCCGACTATTTTTGACTTGGAACCCTTCTTGTTCGCTGATCTCCTTGACTTGGAACCCTTCATCCCAATGAAAAACATCAGTCCACCCACCCAACAGGGCCAAGTTCTACAAAAATCTACAATAGTTATATAAAAATGGTGTCAACTATAGAATTAATTTGAAAATGATTTACCAGATATTTAAAAAGAAATTTAGAGATAGAGATATGTTGTTCTAAACCTATGAGAAAGACTGATTGGCATATGAGAATTTTTTAGGGTTTGATATTAGGTGATGCTCAGCAGATTACCCAAATTGAACAAATGTAAAAGAGGTTAAAATAATGCCAAAATGTTGTTAAAAATGGGATTGAACTTTTGTCAAAATGCTGTCAAGAAATACCTTAAAGTGGTTCTTAAATGCAGCTAAGAACGGGCCTTTTGACAACAATTAACTCCATTTTTAAAAGTGATCCTACATACAAAAACAAACACGCATTCTTTAATGCATTCAAAATTTCATAACCGAGACAAAGTAACGCAAAAAGTCAAGTACCCTGGGTCGAGCTAACATCAATGAAGAAAGATTAGAAGGAAATGGGTCGAGCTGACACGAACTCTAAACCTGAAGTTAAAGTAAGAGGACGATCTTAGGCAATAAATTCATGGTATAATATACAACTTCAAAGTATGATAGCCATATATTCATGCAACTAATTCTATTAGTTTTTTATACACTTGATGTGCCTAATGGGTAAATATTTTACACATACCATTGGACGTCACCAAAAGCATCTCTACTTCGATAAAGTCTTGTTTTGGGTCAGCCAAAGGAATCCTTCTGACCGCTTTGACACCATTGTAGGTAGCAGCCGTAGAAACCGTTAGGCCACAGCCCGCAAGTTTCCCGATGAACACATTTTCTCGAGGTTATATAAACTAATGATACACTTACCCATAACCTTTTTTAGCAAAACTGTTTTTATTCAGACAAAAAAACCCAAATGCAGGTCAAAATTACCACCAGTACATTGTACAACAATAATTCAAGTTACATGTAGTGAAACCAAATAAAGTGAAGAGCCATGATGGTAACCATTGCTCACTTTTCATAGTTCTTCACTTTGGCCGATTATAGTAACTATTGCTCATGTATAGATTATCGAATTTTCCGAACTGACTCGAGTTTTGAATTTTCGATGCCAATTCGATACCGACATTTTACTCTTTTGGTACCGGTTCGGTACCGGTATTTACCTTCGAATACCGGTCCAGACCAGTACCGAACCTTACCGTACCGGGTATTTTTGGTACCGATACTGGTACCCACTTTTTGGAATTTCTGGTACCAGTTGGTACCGAGCTCATCCCTAATCCCAAGTATTTAATAACAAATAAAATTCTATAACATAAGAATTTAGTCAATATACCTGAATAAACAGGGTATCATTAGAGATAACAGCAGCGGTTAAATGTGCATGCATTTTTTCAAGAGTTTTCAACACCATTGGGATTTGGTTGTCTTTGTACTCGGTAACAATCTAAACAATGAAAAAGATTAAAAAAAACATATTATAGAATCACAATGAGTTATATAAAACTATAAAAATGACATTTTAGATAGCAAGTTAAGTCACCTTAAAAGGCCCAAGTATTTCATTTGTTGTGAGAAGCCCATAATGTTCAACTTTTGGTATTAGTTCAAGTGGAACAAAAAACAGCTGTTGGTTCTATAGGACCATATATTTTAGGAATTGAATGATTTCCAACTCCTCACCACCCCGTAGTAGTTTTGATCCCGGGATTTTAAGCAAATTCTTCTTGCGTTCTTGCATTGCAAATGTTGTAACAAATGAAGAAAAACATTTGCAACAAATGAAGAAAAACATTTGAAGTTGTTAACTTTTCTATGAACATAAAATTCATTTTTATTAAAACCTAATTTGGGTTCTTATACAAACTTGATGTATATATCACCGACACTACAACAACCTTATGACTTAAGCCCTTCACCACCATTTCCTTAAATAGTTAGATTATGATATTACTTACTTTGAATTTCTTGGCTCAAAGCTAATAGCTTGCACCTTCTACAACTCCTTCAATAAAATTTCCCAATTGCTCAGTCACTTCTCATTATTTTGCATCAAGTTTCATACCAACTTCCATGAATCTTTTAAAATTCATTTAGTTGAGTGCCAATCAACTGCAATAGTTCATCAAAATTAAACAAAAATCAAACTGATGGAAACAAAAATTAACACATACATCATCAAATGAAAAAAAATATAAAAAGTTAAAATTCAAAGAATGAAGGGGTTGCATACCTGATGGAATTGTAGCATTAAGATTGACGGTTATTCATGTCAATGTATGAAAAAGAAATATTAAACACATGAACAAAAAATGAAAATAAGTGAAGTAGAAACAAAATATTGAAGTTATAAATCCACATTAGAAATACAGATGTCAAACCTGGAACTTGTTAGGTGTGATGTTGTGAATTATGGATGAAGCGATCAAGAAGAGGAAAGTGTTTTAGGGTTTTGCATCAGATTTAATTCCTCTGTTAGAAAACATCATGAAGATATTCTTTCTGTAAAACTGGAGCAGAAATACCTCATGAAGATACCAATTGTAAATACTCTTTCCTTCATGACCTCCTATGTACCCGTAAGATGCTGTTAGTATACCACCTTCAGTGTAGTCGCCGGTTATGGATAAGAAATTTAAATTCGGCGGAAGAGCTGCAAAGGTTTAATTTAACGCACTTTCAACTGCTCTATCGGATATAACGTATGCTGGTTCACCAGATTCACCATCTGTGTTCACAGGAGTGAATTTTGCAAGAATGTAGTATCCAACAGCTCCTAAAGGTACACGGAATGTGTCACACCCCCAAAATCTACCCGCGGAGTACCACCGCTTGGAGGCGTGACATGACCAGGATCAAGCCACCAATTATATTGAACATATAAGTAATCAGTAAAAGTAAACGTAATCCATCACAATACAATTGGTGCTAAATCAAAAGCATAGCAAAGGTAGCGGAAGCATAGTTATGAACATCCAACATAAGTGTTTAGTTTAAAGAGTCATAAAGTTTTCATCAAAACATCCACAATCCATGCCCACAACGACCGCGCCTCCCGTACAAGCACCAAGAGTACCTATGGTCCTGCAAGGCATGTAACAGAGAGTCAACAACTAGTTGAGCGAGTTCACAGTTAGTTATTGTTATAATGTTCGTATCGTAAATCGTATGCGCGTTTAGTAATCATGTATCGTATGTAATGGTATCGCGGCCCTCTAGGCATGTTTACGAAGTTTAGTGGGGGTTTCCCATGTGTTCTAGACTAGTTACATTTGTCTCGCGGCCCTCCAGGCATGTTTGCGAAGTTTAGTAATTGTATCGCGGCCAACCCAGGCATGTTTGCGAAGATTAGTATTTGTATCGCGGCCATTCCAGGCATGTGTGTGAAGAGTAGTGGGGGCTTCCCATGTATTACTAGTCTAGCTATATCTATAGGTGTCCTTCCCAACCCGAGGACAGTGGTGCGTATTCTAGTAGCGAAGTACGTACATGAAATCATTCAATCCCATTCCCAACCCCGGGAATCCCATGCCTTGGTAAGAGTGTGAACTCACCTTGTTTTGCTCGGTATGCTACGTATGTGCTCAAAGTAAGTCAATCACGTCCTAAAGTACGCACGTATACATAATCAGTTTGTATTTACGAAGTTAGCTCGCAAATAAAATCATAGTGGACAACGCATCAAAAATCACCAAGTAGCACATTGCACGTATACATAATCAGGCGTTGCATCTAACAGCAGTTATTTAACTCAGTTAAGCTCAACAGAATCAAATTACCAAACAATTTACCCAGTCGACGAAACACTTCTGTTTCGTCGATTACTCTTGGCGAAACACTCTGTTTCGTCGTTAACCCTTGGCGAAACACATGTGTTTCGTCGGTTCTGTATCAGCAATAAATAAACAATGTCATAAAGATCTAAATGCCCTAGTGGCCGACATCTAGCAACCACCTCCCAACCTCATTGGACCAAAATTTGCATAACCAATGTTTCTCATTGGACCTCCAATATCAAACTCATTCACTAAATAGTCAATCGGCATATGACCAATGTCAGATTCATCATCATCATCACATTAAACAAGGATCAAGTTTGAAAACAATTCACTCATCACATGCTTTCTGTCAATCCCATAAATATATACACTATGATTTTTGTTCATGAAGCATGTGCACCCCTAGGTTCCATCCACTAGGCCACCACTTGTGTTTAATGTTGACAATAATTACCATGCCACACCCATATAATGAGCCGACCAAGTTACTGACATAGATCGGTTCCCTAGAACTCATCTAATGTGCCTTTTTTTTATTTAATAACACAAACATAAATCGAGATATTACAGAATCATGAAACCGATTAACGAATACACATACTAACCGAGATGAAAAGAACGATGAATAGGCTAAGGGGGGGCTTCGAGAGTTCCAAACTGCCGTCACACAGAGGAGGGGCGCTCTAGGGTTTCTAATTTGTTAACGTGTGACGAATGAGACAGTTCCGTGTAATTTATACGCGTACAAGTGAACTGGGCCCTAATGGGCTTCGCGTAATAATGGGCCGGCGAAACAGCCTGTTTCGTCGAGTTGGGTCATGGCGAATCACTTGATTCGTCGGGTCATTTCAGCTGTTAAACAGTTCAAGTGTTTTTCTAAAATACCAAGTCTCATGTTTTAATATTAATCACATACATGCAAAATTCACAATACCATACGTTTCATGTTATAATCTAAATCACATAAACATGTAACAATCATTGTGCCTTTCATTATAACATAACGTGTATAGCTACAAGTCAAACAACAAAACAATCAAAGTCAACGTGCATTTAATGCGAAAGTGAAAGTCGGAAACTCGAGTTGTCACATTATCCCCAACTTGAAAGAAATTTCGTCCCAAATTTAGCATGCGGTTACTGAGGAAGCTAGGTAAGTTGTATCGTTTACTGGTTTTCCTGGGGTGTCACATCATCCCCCCGTTGAGTTGGAATTTCGTCCCGAAATTCTGTGGTAGCTTCAGCTTCAGTAGCAGTTGCATTGTTTTCGAACAACTGGGGATATTTGAGTTTCATTTGATCTTCACGCTCCCAGGTAAACTCTGGGCCGCGACGGGAGTTCCAACGAACTCGTACAAGAGGGATTCTCGTGTTCTTGAGGACCTTAACATCCTGGTCCGTGATTTCAACAGGTTCCTCGACGAAATGCAACCGTTCGTCGATAGTGAGCTCCTTCAAAGGAACTATGAAGGTCTCATCTGACAGACACTTCTTCAGATTCGACACGTGAAAGACGTTGTGAACTGCACTGAGTTCAGCTGGTAAGTTCAGTCTGTAGGCCACTTTGCCTATTTTCTCTATGACTTCGAAAGGTCCGACGTATCGTGGATTGAGCTTGCCTCGTTTGCCAAAACGAACAACACCCTTCCAGGGTGAAACTTTGAGTAGCGCTCGATCCCCAACCTGGAACTCGAGTAGTTTCCTGTCTTTATCGGCGTATGCTTTCTGACGGTCACGAGCTGCCGCCATGCGTTGTCGTATTTGAGCAATCTTTTCAGTAGTGTCAACTACCATCTCTGGACCTGTGATCTGACTGTCACCCACCTCTGCCCAACAAAGAGGTGATCGGCATTTACGCCCGTACAATGCCTCAAACGGAGCAGCTTTTATGCTGGTGTGGTAGCTGTTGTTGTACGAAAATTCCACAAGTGGCAGATGTTTTTCCCAGCCCTTGCCAAAGTCAATTACGCACGCCCGAAGCATGTCTTCTAGAGTTTGAATAGTGCGCTCAGATTGCCCATCTGTCTGAGGGTGATAGGCTGTGCTCATATCTAATCGAGAGCCAAAAGATTTATGCATTGCTTGCCACGGTTCTGAAGTAAAACGTGAATCACGATCAGAGATAATAGAGGTGGGCACTCCGTGCCTCGAGACAACTTCCTTAAGGTATACGTCTGCTAGAGTGGAGAACTTATCCGTTTCCTTGATAGCCAAGAAGTGAGCAGACTTTGTGAGTCGATCCACGATCACCCAAATAGTATCATTTCCGCGCTGAGATCTAGGTAGGCCAGTAACAAAATCCATGGAAATTTGTTCCCATTTCCATTGTGGTATCTCAGGTTGTTGGAGTGGGCCTGATGGTTTCTGATATTTCGCTTTGACTCTCGCACAAGTCAAACACTTGCTAACGTAAGTTGCTATGTGAGCTTTCATGCTAGGCCACCAATATGTAGTTCTGAGGTCGTGGTACATCTTATCCGAACCAGGATGTACTGAGTAGCGAGACTTATGAGCTTCATCCATTACAAGCTCGCGTAAATTACCATAGAGTGGGACCCAGATGCGTCCTGTTACATAGTAGGCGCCGTCTGCCTTTTGTTCTAACCGTTGTCTTGAGCCGCGTAGGGCTTCAGCCCTGACATTTTCTGGTTTCAATGCTTCTACCTGAGCATCTCGTATCTGAGAAGGAAGACTAGACTGAATAGTGAGTTGCAATGCTCGTACACGCCTAGGTGTAGTATCCTTTCGACTGAGGGCGTCGCCCACCACATTGGCTTTGCCCGGATGGTACTTTATGGCACACTCATAATCGTTCAGTAGTTCGACCCATCTACGTTGTCGCATGTTCAATTCTTTCTGCTTGAATATATGCTCAAGACTCCTGTGATCGGTGTAGATGGTGCACTTAGTGCCATACAGGTAATGTCGCCATATCTTGAGCGCAAAAACAACAGCTCCCAGTTCTAGATCATGTGTAGTGTAATTCCGTTCGTGAATCTTAAGTTGGCGTGAAGCATAAGCAATGACTTTATCCCGCTGCATCAACACACATCCAAGACCCTGGATAGATGCGTCACAGTAGACTACAAAATCGTCCGTGCCTTCAGGCAATGAGAGGATAGGTGCGCTACAAAGTCTATCCTTTAAGTGTTGAAACGCTGTTTCCTGTGTATTACTCCAACGGTAAGCAACACCTTTCTGTGTCAGTAATGTAAGCGGCTGTGCAATCTTTGAGAAGTCTTTGATGAACCGTCTGTAATAACCTGCCAAACCCAAGAATTGGCGGATTTCGGTTGGTGTGCGAGGTGCAGGCCAGTTCTTGATCGAATCTACCTTGGATGGATCGACATGAATCCCATCCTCGTTTACCACGTGGCCTAAGAAGTGGACTTCACGAAGCCAGAAGTCGCATTTTGAAAACTTAGCGTACAGCTGTTCCGTTCGAAGGAGTTCCAGAATAAGTCGTAAATGCTGCTCATGTTCCTCCCGATTCTTCGAATAA
Organism: Helianthus tuberosus; assembly: GCA_030545235.1. Taxonomy (NCBI): domain Eukaryota; kingdom Viridiplantae; phylum Streptophyta; class Magnoliopsida; order Asterales; family Asteraceae; genus Helianthus; species Helianthus tuberosus. Next base: position 158,347,619 of record CM060353.1, on the reverse strand, counting down.
ATCAGGATGTCGTCGATGAAAACAATAACAAACTTGTCAAGATAAGGTTTGCACACCCTGTTCATAAGATCCATGAAAACCACAGGCGCGTTCGTTAGCCCGAATGGCATGACTAGAAACTCGTAGTGGCCGTAGCGTGTTCTGAATGCTGTTTTGGAGACGTCCTCATCCCGGACTCTCAATTGATGATAGCCTGACCTCAGGTCAATCTTCGAGTAATAACTCGACCCTTGCAACTGGTCGAATAAGTCGTCGATGCGTGGAAGAGGATAGCGATTCTTCACAGTCACCTTGTTTAGTTCGCGGTAGTCTATACACATGCGGAAAGTGCCGTCTTTCTTCTTCACAAATAATACTGGAGCTCCCCAGGGCGAAGAGCTAGGACGTATGAAACCCTTTTCCAAGAGTTCTTGCAATTGCTTAGACAGTTCTTCCAGTTCATTTGGAGCTAAGCGATAAGGTGCTCGAGCTATGGGTGCTGCTCCTGGAGCTAGCTCGATCTGAAATTCGACCTGACGATGAGGCGGTAGCCCAGGTAACTCTTCAGGAAACACTTGAGGAAAGTCGCGTACTACAAGAATATCCTCAATCTTTTTCTCTTTCTGCGATGTATCAGTAACGAGTGCTAATATAGCTACGTGGCCCTTTCGCAAACACTTCTGAGCCTTCAAGAAGGAGATGATGCCACTCACGACACCACTCTTGTCGCCTTGAACTTCGAGAGGTTCTTTGTCAGTACGGGGAATGCGAATGATCTTCTCTTTGCATAGGATCTCTGCTTGTTGTTGGGATAACCAATCCATACCAATGACGATATCAAAACTACTCAGAGTTATAGGAATGAGATCGATAGAGAAAGTCTGACCAGCGAGGATAAGATTACAACCCTGAACTATGTGTGTGGCCTCTAAACTCTTTCCGTTAGCTAACTCTACGACATGTTTGGTGTTCAAAAGTGTTGGTGCACGTTTAAGCATTTGACTAACTTTCAGAGACATATAACTGGTATCCGCACCCGAATCAAATAATACAGTAACATAAAAGTCGTCGAGAAGAAACTTACCCATAACCACGTTAGGATCGTTCCTTGCATCACCCTGACCAATCACAAATGCACGACCCCTAGCACCATTGTCGTTGTTGTTTCCCCCGTTGTTGTTCCCATTGCCCGGATTATTGTTGTTGTTATTCTGATTCTGGTTTAACTGGGGGAAGTTCCGCTTGAAGTGACCTTCAGCCCCACACTGAAAGCATGCCTTATTTCCATGTTGTTGTTGCTGTGGCTGGTTTCGTGGAGCTGGTGGCTGTTGTTGCTGGTTCTGATTCGCAGGCCTTGAGCTCCTGCAATCTTTAGCTTCATGACCTACCCTTAGACATCTCTGACAGCGGCCTTTACGACACTGACCACTGTGGTGTCTGTTGCACCTGTTACACAGTGGGTGAATTCCCCGATATCCACTCTGTCCCTGACCACCAGAAAATTGCTGACTCGGACTCTGATAATCACTAGTCTTGCGCTGCTGCTGTGCTTGAGACTGTACGGTAGCTGAACCCCTGCTGGAATCTCCTTCCCATTTCCGCTTGTTGTCACTGGGAGTAGCGGGAGTAGCTGGAGTGGTAGCGGTAGTGGTAGCGCTGATACGTTTAGGCAGCCTGTTCTGTTCCACTGCCTGATCGGTGAGGCGATAAGCTAACTTGACGATCTGTTGAATGGTGCCAAGATTCGCTGAGGTTACATGACTTTGAATCTCCGGCACCAGACCATTGAGATACAGTTCGATACGCTTAATGGGAGGGTCTACCATAGTAGGACACAGAATAGCCAACTCATTCGATCTTCTGGTGTACGCTTCAATTTCTGACCCCGTCATTTTCAAGTGGTAAAACTCTACCTCCAGCTTATGAATGTCATCACGGCTACAGTATTCCTCTTTGATCAACTCCTTGAAATCATTCCAGGGTGTGGCGTTAGCAACAGCCAACCCTAACATCTGAATTTGCGCATTCCACCAAGTCAGCGCAATGCCTTCTAGAGTACCAGTGGCGTACTTCACCCTGCGAGCCTCAGGGCATTCACACATTTCAAATACTGACTTAAGCTTTTCAAACCAATGGAGGAGTCCAACCGCTCCTTCCGTGCCACTAAAAGTAGTAGGACGACAGTCCATGAAAGTTTTGAAGGTGCAAACAGGTGGCTGAGCGTGCTGACCTGTTGTGTATAAGAATCCAGGACACGATTAAACCCAAGAGTTGGTTTAGGAGTGTAGGATCTAAAGATCCTAGTGTGAGTTTACAACTGCAGGGTATACCTCCTGCTTGTGCGGCTGCAAGTGCCGCAGCAACTCGCTCGTTAATGAGAGCCGTCAATTGGGCTTGCGTCATGTTGATACGTCCAGACATGATCTTCATAGCAAAGATAACATAAGTGAGAGAGGTTCGCGAATAGTGCGATGACAGAAGAAAGTAAGCACACAAGTGTTCTCATGCAGTAGTGTTACATTAATCTAAGCATACCCTGAGCAAAGTTCTATGCAATTCTAGCAAGTAGGCAATAAAACATGTACAATTTTACCTAAAATGTTGAGTCTTGCACGTGGAACGAGGCGTCGTTGTGGATCGTTGAGCACTGTTCTGGTTATAGTCTGGTTTTAATAAAAACGTTTTCCCCTTATTAAAACCGAGTTCTCTATAACCAATGGCTCTGATACCAATCTGTCACACCCCCAAAATCTACCCGCGGAGTACCACCGCTTGGAGGCGTGACATGACCAGGATCAAGCCACCAATCATATTGAACATATAAGTAATCAGTAAAAGTAAACGTAATCCATCACAATACAATTGGTGCTAAATCAAAAGCATAGCAAAGGTAGCGGAAGCATAGTTATGAACATCCAACATAAGTGTTTAGTTTAAAGAGTCATAAAGTTTTCATCAAAACATCCACAATCCGTGCCCACAACGACCGCGCCTCCCGTGCAAGGACCAAGAGTACCTATGGTCCTGCAAGGCATGTAACAGAGAGTCAACAACTAGTTGAGCGAGTTCACAGTTAGTTATTGTTATAATGTTCGTATCGTAAATCGTATGCGCGTTTAGTAATCATGTATCGTATGTAATGGTATCGCGGCCCTCTAGGCATGTTTACGAAGTTTAGTGGGGGTTTCCCATGTGTTCTAGACTAGTTACATTTGTATCGCGGCCCTCCAGGCATGTTTGCGAAGTTTAGTAATTGTATCGCGGCCAACCCAGGCATGTTTGCGAAGATTAGTATTTGTATCGCGGCCATTCCAGGCATGTGTGCGAAGAGTTGTGGGGGCTTCCCATGTATTACTAGTCTAGCTATATCTATAGGTGTCCTTCCCAACCCAAGGACAGTGGTGCGTATTCTAGTAGCGAAGTACGTACATGAAATCATTCAATCCCATTCCCAACCCCGGGAATCCCATGCCTTGGTAAGAGTGTGAACTCACCTTGTTTTGCTCGGTATGCTAAGTATGTGCTCAAAGTAAGTCAATCACGTCCTAAAGTACGCACGTATACATAATCAGTTTGTATTTACGAAGTTAGCTCGCAAATAAAATCATAGTGGATAACGCATCAAAAATCACCAAGTAGCACATTGCACGTATACATAATCAGGCGTTGCATCTAACAGCAGTTATTTAACTCAGTTAAGCTCAACAGAATCAAATTACCAAACAATTTACCCAGTCGACGAAACACTTCTGTTTCGTCGATTACTCTTGGCGAAACACTCTGTTTCGTCGTTAACCCTTGGCGAAACACATGTGTTTCGTCGGTTCCGTATTAGCAATAAATAAACAATGTCATAAAGATCTAAATGCCCTAGTGGCCGACATCTAGCAACCACCTCCCAACCTCATTGGACCAAAATTTGCATAACCAATGTTTCTCATTGGACCTCCAATATCAAACTCATTCACTAAATAGTCAATCGGCATATGACCAATGTCAGATTCATCATCATCATCACATTAAACAAGGATCAAGTTTGAAAACAATTCACTCATCACATGCTTTCTGTCAATCCCATAAATATATACACTATGATTTTTGTTCATGAAGCATGTGCACCCCTAGGTTCCATCCACTAGGCCACCACTTGTGTTTAATGTTGACAATAATTACCATGCCACACCCATATAATGAGCCGACCAAGTTACTGACATAGATCGGTTCCCTAGAACTCATCTAATGTGCCTTTTTTTTATTTAATAACACAAACATAAATCGAGATATTACAGAATCATGAAACCGATTAACGAATACACATACTAACCGAGATGAAAAGAACGATGAATAGGCTAAGGGGAGGCTTCGAGAGTTCCAAACTGCCGTCACACAGAGGAAGGGCGCTCTAGGGTTTCTAATTTGTTAACGTGTGACGAATGAGACAGTTCCGTGTAATTTATACGCGTACAAGTGAACTGGGCCCTAATGGGCTTCGCGTAATAATGGGCCGGCGAAACAGCCTGTTTCGTCGAGTTGGGTCATGGCGAATCACTTGATTCGTCGGGTCATTTCAGCTGTTAAACAGTTCAAGTGTTTTTCTAAAATACCAAGTCTCATGTTTTAATATTAATCACATACATGCAAAATTCACAATACCATACGTTTCATGTTATAATCTAGATCACATAAACATGTAACAATCATAGTGCCTTTCATTATAACATAACGTGTATAGCTACAAGTCAAACAACAAAACAATCAAAGTCAACGTGCATTTAATGCGAAAGTGAAAGTCGGAAACTCGAGTTGTCACAGAATGCTTGACGTGAAACATAAATATTTTTTTAATAAGAATAGCGTGCTAAGAAAATGTATCAAGGCTAATCATTTAAAATTAAACAACCAACCTTGGCCAATTTGGAAGTGCATAGTGCGTCAAGACCATTTTCACCATCAAGAATGGAGGAAAATGTTTTGAACCATTGAACTCTGCTGGATCCTTCTATAGCTCTAGTTACATTCGTGGTTACTGTAATCTTACTTCCCTCTTTTAAATCACCGATCATCGTCAAATTTGTTACTTTTGGTGGCGCTGAAATTTAAATAATAAAAACATGGATGAATTGAATTATTCTTGCGTGAACTCACCATTTTTCACATAGTCTGTACCAGAGTGCCATGTTTATTCCAACCAAACGACAAAGAAAGGCCATCTAACTAATGATAGTAATTAAGAAAAAGCTTATTATCTCATATCAGTATGCTCGGCTATGGTTTTAAAACCAAATCCATAGTTTTTTTTGGGACAAACAGTTCCTAAAATGACCAAACCATAAAGTACCAGATGCTTTACCTTGTCAATTGATTTTAAGTTTTAGTAAATGCTGATGGAGGTCAAGAATTCTTCACATATTCGTTTTGTAAAACTGGAGCATTTCTTCTTGCTACATCACCACTTGAAACCAAAGTATACCTTCATGTAATTAAACCTTACGAATAAGTGCTTTCAATAACCTACAAAAGTAAAGAAAATTGTGAGTATTAGAAGAAACAAAACATTTCATGATAACGATATGTATCCACAATTCACCTCGCAAGAATTTACCCCCAAACGCCTACTGAATCTACAATAAATCTAAAAAATAATGTTTATTAAAATTCATCTAGTTTCTAATCCGAAGCAACAAAATTGATCCCTTAACAACCCACTCACAATTCAAAATATATACTAAAATGGAGCCATGTTGACCCAAACCCGTTTTGACCCATACCAAACCCATTCAAACTGCCACTTGTAGCAAGTAACAACCATCACACGCTTGTGCAAGCACTGTAATATGTGGCATGGCTCCCACCGATTAAAGAAAAAGCTTGACATCTATTTAACTTTATCACATAATTCCTCAGCAAAAGTTGAAGTCGAATAATTTGTAATTACACCTGGTGTAACACCCCGAAAACAGGTTTAGTAATCAAACCTCGTTAATAGTGATGAACGGGTAAAATACCGTTAGTGGTAAAATTTAACCCAGTAAATATTAGGACTTAAATAAATAAACCTAATATTAATTAAAAAGGAAAATAAATACTTTGAGAAAACAAAGTATATAAAGCCCAAATTAACGGGACATAAAACAGAACGGGTTATAACTTCCCGAACCCGTTAAAGTAACTAGGAATAATTAACCTAGTTAGTAGCATGTGATTAAGTGACTAATGGTGAGTTATAGCTTCATTTGATCAAAATAAAACATGAGGGACTAATATTGCCAAGTGGGAAACTTGTTTTATTAAAACAAAAGTTAAACACCAAAACACACACTTTAAGTGTGTGTGCTGGTCGAGATATCCACAGGAGCCAAGAACTCTTGAGCTCAAAAACCCTAACAAGCACAAAATCAAGAAATTGGAAGGGCAAATCAAACCCAAATCGAAATTCAAGCACAAATTAGTGATCACCTCAGTGAAGGGATCACAAGGTATGTCAAAATTCACAATTTGGTTTCATCTCAAATTCTTGATAAACTTGTCAAATCAAAATCTGAACTTGATTGATTGATGTTTGAATGAAATTATGATAAATTCAGGGTTAGGAATGAACCCTAATCAATAATTTGATGCATTGATGTTCATGCATGTGAAATTGAGAATCACCCATTTAGGTGTTAAGTGGGTTTTGTAGGATGATGAAAAACATTGGAATCTTGATCATGCAACGAGTGTTATTAATCCTTATGAAATGAATCTAGGTGTTGTTATGCATGCTAGATGTAACAAACGTGAAAATGACCTTTAATCTTGGCTAAATAGTTAGTCATGAACTTGATTGTTAATAGTATAAAATTTATCTCCACTAGGTGTTTGTTAAAATGCCTAAATGAGAGATTGAACTTAATTATGCATATCATGTGATCGAAGGTAGTTAACTTTTGAAAATTTAAACTAACCAATGATGAAGTCGAATAGTAGTTTCGACATAGGATTCATAAGATGGAATAATGGTATGTGAAAATGATTAATGTAACCGTCTTATGAATTATGATGTTAGTTTGACGCTTGACAAGCAAGGTGGAAGCTTGGGAAGGAAGTGGGTCAAACGGGTCAAGAATGACGGAAAAGCGTATTCGGATGCGAGGTAAGTATAGCTTACACAAGTCTTAAATTGTGGAATATTCTTTTATCGTATAAATTACGAATGAGATAACTAAACAATTGAAATATGATGTTCCGTCGTGTAGTCGTACAGAACAAGAGAATCAAAGATGAAAGAAACCATAATAATGGTTAAAAAGAAGTAAATCGATAATTCGGTCATATTATGACGAAAGGAAAAATGAACTTTTAATGGTTACCTTTTTTGGTAAGCCAAAACAAATAATAAGGGCAAAACGGTAATTTAGTCACACGTTGACAATAACCGTTAGTTTTAAAAAGACGCTTTTCCGCGTAAGAAATAAAGAGTCGAAAGTGGTAATAAATGGTTTATAAGTAAAATGACCGTACGGTGTTAAACAGAGCGAGTCATGTAGATGAGATGATAATAAATATCATCTCGCAAAGATAAACTGTCAATTCGGCCAAACGGGTCAAAAGGTGTAGACATCACCTTTTGACAATATCGACTAATGATTTTTGTCGAGTTATATGCTTACAGGAATAGATATCCAATGGATACTCGCATCGCTCTTAACTTGCGATTATAAAGCAAGGTATTAAAACCGGGTTAATAAGTTGATCCGAGCCAGGTATGTATAATAGATCAACTCATCATTTAGAACTTGAAGTTCTATGAGAGTTATACAAAGTAAAAAGGACATTCGGTTACCTTAAAAGGTAAACCGAAGGATTTAAATTATGGACAGAGTGTTTTGAAAACAAGATTTGGTTAAAAATGATATTTTGGGCGTGCATGCCTTAAGCAAGCCCTTCGTCGTAAAAGAAGGGTTAAAAATGACCAAAACGCCCTTGCAAGCAAAATTAAGCAAACTACCCTTAGAAGTCGCTTGAAAAAGAGTTTTTATAATCAAGTCAATACTTAGAATAAGTATAAAAGCGAAAGATGTAAATCCTTGGTCAAAAGACTTTATATGAGTCTTTGCCGTAAAATGATAATCCGAGGGGTAAAACTAGGATTATATAGATCGCCACATTAAACCCATCACAAATATAGTTGTGGTGGAAGATCATTGATAAATAATGTGGAAATAAGATGCTAGAAATAAATGAGTGTGAATTATACGTAAAAGTGCTTAAATGCCCTTAACGGGTCAATTAAACATCTAAGTAAAAACGGGTTTAAGAATGTATATAAACCCGTGATTTGAATCTAATACGATAAGCAACATGGAAATGATGAGAAATTAGAATCAAACAACATGTTTGTTTGTTAAAATCACGAACGGGTCAAATTTTGTTAATCCGGATGTTGGATTTTAACTCCATATGATGGAGGATCAAATTACAATCACATAGGAAGAAACGGTAGGTCAAACGGACAAGCGGATTAAAAGTTATGAAGGTTTTCGTTTTAGAAAACGGCAAACTTGGAAAATCCTGCAGAGGCCACCGTAAGTTACGGTAGCTACCGTAACTTACGGTAGCCTTAAAGTCTTTACGCCACATACCCACTGATTTACGGTGGGAAAATCAACATTCAGGGGCTACCGTAAATTACGGTAGCCACCGTAATTTACGGTAGACCCTGTAACAAAATGTATTTTAATCAGTTTCGCTTCCCGGAATCATTTAGACACGTTTTAAACCCCGTATGACTAAAGCATTTCATGTTTATGAAATGTAGGTACATTTTGGAAGACGGAAGACGATCAAGCTCAACGAAGAACCGAACACGATAAAGATACATGCTTCCGCACATAGCCACGTCGTAAACTTTTAAACGATGAATCCGATCACGTTATGTTGAATAACTTATGATTTGTAAAAGTTTTAATAAACCCGTATTTATATAGTATGTGTAGTCTTAACTACACATCTAATTGTTGGTATTTACATGTAAAACCGTTAAATAGTAACTAGGGTCTTACAAGTTGGTATCAGAGCCTTGGTTTAAGAGATTCAAGTATGGTGGGGAAAACCATGCTTGGACTTAAACCTTCTGCTCTTGACAAAGATTGGTGTTCGGTTCGAGGCTTGATCGCAAATCCGGTAAGTGTGTGTATGTTAATGATTTAGCGTATTAAAATGTTGTAACCAACACATAAGGTTATCGTGTAATACACATTACCCCAATTAAATGATAGATATAGCTACCAAAATTATGTGCGTTGATACATATAGTAGAAAAGCCTTGTATTATGATGCGGGCATTTAGTAAAGTTGACATTACTAACTTTTGTGAATGTCTTAATTGAAGGACACTTACATTTAAAGATGACAAGGGTTAAACAAATTACGGATATGATAGAAGAACGGTCCGAAGTATGACAAGAGGAGCATGCTCACCAAGGACTAAATCGCGTAACAACCGCGAACAAGGTTAATGGCAAGAAACGCCCGTCGGGGCAAGCATTACCAGGTGCGTGCTTTTAAATATAATCGCACAAATAACAATATGCAACAAACATGTAGAGAATGATTGTTACATATGTAAATTAGAAACCTGGGAAACCTAAATAGAATACCTATCCAAAATACTATTTCCAAGAAAACTAAATAGAGGTGTTACTTACATAGGGCGTGATGTGAAAACTATAAAAAGGTCATGTGTGTCATGTGTTAATCGCTTACTCTGGCCAAGTAAGTAGTGGAATATGATACCATGAACTTCTTATGACGGACACATCTACGTCCGATGTGGTAAGGACGTGATGAATGGGACGAATCGAAAAGGTACCCAAAACGGATCAAATAAGTAAAATATTTGATAATAAACGTAAACGCAAGCCTGAAGACGGAAGCGTATTACGTTAGTACAACGAGCCCAAGGGAAGGGACAATAATCAAGTAAATGAAAATACAAACCGACCACTAAGAATGCTAAGGCATAGAGGATAAAGTTGACTATCAAAAGTGGTGAAACTCACACGAACAAGTTAAACGGGTTAGATAAAACGTAACATTGGAAAGGATAATGAGCCCGGTAATGGGACGAGATTGAATACAAATATGGGCGCAAACCGAATAAAGGAAAGCATGAGATGTTAATGAACCCATGTAATGGGTCGGAATTAAATGTGAAATGATTGCAGACACGAATCACAGTCGGAGTGAACGAAATTTTGATGCGAAAACAAATGATTTTCGAACATAAAAAGGACGATCTACGGGATCATTGTAACCTTCGGGTTATAAACAGTGTAAAGGTCTACGGGACTAAACTGACCCACGGGTCCTGAATAAAAAAAGGAAAAGGATCATAAAGGCAACGCCCTGAAGAGGTGAAAGCCTAAAGAAATAGCCTACGAGGCTAAGCGAAAGAATCTACGGGTTACTTAGACAAGCAAGGGAACCAGTAGAGAATCCCCGCATAAAACTAAGACTGTAAAAGAATAAATTATGGACTGTCAATATCCTGGTACGGATAATTGACAAAAGATAAAGAGAAGATCCTAAACTAAAACTTCGGTTTTAGAAAGAAATAACGTTTTTACAAATATAAATTCTGATAGAAATTCAAATAGTAAACATGAAAGATACAAGTCTTAACACTGATAGGCTCAAGACGATATATTCGAAAAGTGATATTTTCAAAGATGAAAGGTTAATATAAATTAAACATGATTTGACACTACCACGGTCAAGAAATGCAATGTGAAGTAGAATCACGTTATAACCAAGCGAGCGGTAAAAAGTAACTGGACTAATAAGTCTAGTTAGTGAGACCGGTTAAGGTCATTTAAATAAATTTGAAAACAAAAGAAATTGTTGTTAAAGTGAAGGATTTCACTAAAGACCTTTAAACGGGTCAAAGTAACGGATTCATAAATAATTCGATAGTATATGAAAGCGATGGATATCGCTAAGTTAACTAAACTAGTGGAAATAACGAGATTACGTTATTTCAAGTTGCACTATGTTGTATGAGATACGTAGACGATTAGTAATCAAAAAGATATTACCATACTTTTCTGGTAATACTAACAATTGGTTAAAGTATAAGTAATGTTTTAAAGATTCTCGGAACAAATGCATTGAGTTAAACTCAATGAATTATGTAAGAAAAGGTTTCGAGGACGAAACCTCTTTAAGGGGGTAGACTTGTAACACCCCGAAAACGGGTTTAGTAATCAAACCTCGTTAATAGTGATGAACGGGTAAAATACCGTTAGTGGTAAAATTTAACCCGGTAAATATTAGGACTGAAATAAATAAACCTAATATTAATTAAAAAGGAAAATAAATACTTTGAGAAAACAAAGTATATAAAGCCCAAATTAAGGGGACATAAAACATAACGGGTTATAACTTCCCGAACCCGTTAAAGTAACTAGGAATAATTAACCTAGTTAGTAGCATGTGATTAAGTGACTAATGGTGAGTTATAGCTTCATTTGATCAAAATAAAACATGAGGGACTAATATTGCCAAGTGGGAAACTTGTTTTATTAAAACAAAAGTTAAACACCAAAACACACACTTTAAGTGTGTGTGCTGGTCGAGATATCCACAGGAGCCAAGAACTCTTGAGCTCAAAAACCCTAACAAGCACAAAATCAAGAAATTGGAAGGGCAAATCAAACCCAAATCGAAATTCAAGCACAAATTAGTGATCACCTCAGTGAAGGGATCACAAGGTATGTCAAAATTCACAATTTGGTTTCATCTCAAATTCTTGATAAACTTGTCAAATCGAAATCTGAACTTGATTGATTGATGTTTGAATGAAATTATGATAAATTCAGGGTTAGGAATGAACCCTAATCAATAATTTGATGCATTGATGTTCATGCATGTGAAATTGAGAATCACCCATTTAGGTGTTAAGTGGGTTTTGTAGGATGATGAAAAAACATTGGAATCTTGATCATGCAACGAGTGTTATTAATCCTTATGAAATGAATCTAGGTGTTGTTATGCATGCTAGATGTAACAAACTTGAAAATGACCTTTAATCTTGGCTAAATAGTTAGTCATGAACTTGATTGTTAATAGTATAAAATTTATGCCCACTAGGTGTTTGTTAAAATGCCTAAATGAGTGATTGAACTGAATTATGCATATCATGTGATCGAAGGTAGTTAACTTTTGAAAAGTTAAACTAACCAATGATGAAGTCGAATAGTAGTTTCGACATAGGATTCGTAAGATGGAATAGTGGTATGTGAAAATGATTAATGTAACCGTCTTATGAATTATGATGTTAGTTTGACGCTTGACAAGCAAGGTGGAAGCTTGGGAAGGAAGCGGGTCAAACGGGTCAAGAATGACGGAAAAGCGTATTCGGATGCGAGGTAAGTATAGCTTACACAAGTCTTAAATTGTGGAATATTCTCTTATCGTATAAATTACGAATGAGATAACTAAACAATTGAAATATGATGTTCCGTCGTGTAGTCGTACGGAACAAGATAATCAAAGATGAAAGAAACCATAATAATGGTTAAAAAGAAGTAAATCGATAATTCGGTCATATTATGACGAAAGGAAAAATGAACTTTTAATGGTTACCTTTTTTGGTAAGCCAAAACAAATAATAGGGGCAAAACGGTAATTTAGTCACACGTTGACAATAACCGTTAGTTTTAAAAAGACGTTTTTATGCGTAAGACATAAAGAGTCGAAAGTGGTAATAAACGGTTTATAAGTAAAATGACCGTACGGTGTTAAACGGAGCGAGTCATGTAGATAAGATGATAATAAATATCATCTCGCAAAGATAAACGGTCAATTCGGCCAAACGGGTCAAAAGGTGTAGACATCACCTTTTGACAATATCGACTAATGATTTTTGTCGAGTTATATGCTTACAGGAATAGATATCCAATGGATACTCGCATCGCTCTTAACTTGCGATTATAAAGCAAGGTATTAAAACCGGGTTAATAAGTTGATCCGAGCCAGGTATGTATAATAGATCAACTCATCATTTAGAACTTGAAGTTCTATGAGAGTTAGACAAAGTAAAAAGGACATTCGGTTACCTTAAAAGGTAAACCGAAGGATTTAAATTATGGACAGAGTGTTTTGAAAACAAGATTTGGTTAAAAATGAGAGTTTGGGCGTGCATGCCTTAAGCAAGCCCTTCGTCGTAAAAGAAGGGTTAAAATGACCAAAACGCCCTTGCAAGCAAAATTAAGCAAACTACCCTTAGAAGTCGCTTGAAAATGAGTTTTTATAATCAAGTCAATACTTAGAATAAGTATAAAAGCTAAAGATGTAAATCCTTGGGCAAAAGACTTTATATGAGTCTTTGCCGTAAAATGATAATCCGATGGGTAAAACTCGGATTATATAGATCGTCACATTAAACCCGTTACAAATATAGTTGTGGTGAAAGATCATTGATAAATAATGTGGAAATAAGATGCTAGAAATAAATGAGTGTGAATTATGCGTAAAAGTGCTTAAATGCCCTTAACGGGTCAATTAAACATCTAAGTAAAAACGGGTTTAAGAATGTATATAAACCCGTGATTTGAATCTAATATGATAAGAAACATGGAAATGGTGAGAAATTAGAATCAAACAACATGTTTGTTTGTTAAAATCACGAACGGGTCAAAATTTGGTAAAAAGGGTAATAAGCCGAAGACTTAAAAGTCTTAAATTTTGCTAATCCGGATGTTGGATTTTAACTCCATATGATGGAGGATCAAATTACAATCACATAGGAAGAAACGGTAGGTCAAACGGACAAGCGGATTAAAAGTTATGAAGGTTTTCGTTTTAGAAAACGGCAAACTTGGAAAATCCTGCAGAGGCCACCGTAAGTTACGGTAGCTACCGTAACTTACGGTAGCCTTAAAGTCTTTATGCCACATACCCACTGATTTACGGTGGGAAAATCAACATTCAGGGGCTACCCTACGGTAGCCACCGTAATTTACGGTAGACCATGTAACAAAATGTATTTTAATCAGTTTCGTTTCCCGGACTCATTTAGACACGTTTTAAACCCTGTATGACTAAAGCATTTCATGTTTATGAAATGTAGGTACATTTTGGAAGCCGGAAGACGATCAAGCTCAACGAAGAACCGAACACGATAAAGATACATGCTTCCGCACATAGCCACGTCGTAAACTTTTAAACGACGAATCCGATCACGTTATGTTGAATAACTTATGATTTGTAAAAGTTTTAATAAACCCGTATTTATATAGTATGTGTAGTCTTAACTACACATCTAATTGTTGGTATTTACATGTAAAACCGTTAAATAGTAACTAGGGTCTTACACCTGGTACCTTTTCAACTTTCCATAGGTCAAGTAAGCAAAGCTCAATATCTTGGACCCAAACCATAATGCAATTATGGTGTAGGTTTCTTGAGCCTACACCACCTTAAGGCAAACTGAAACATAAAAAATGACAACTTTTTTTTAACTCTTAAGGTTTTGTTATACGTTTATTGTATCATACTATATTAATTTGTTAAAAAATGCAATACTAAAGCAAAACATCAATTACACAATCAAAAGCATATAAACAATTCAAATTCCCTAAACAAAGTTGTATATCTATTACACAAATCCTATCTAACCTCTTATAGACATTTCATCGAACACCTGGTATGCCACACATCGAAAATTACTGCAAAACTGATCAAAGACATACCATATTCGTTTCAATTGATCATATGGAAAAAATGACAACCATTACACAGAAAGTATGGACTTCACAAGAGATCTAAAATCACTCACACACTCATACATGATCATAGTACTTTGCTTGCATCCGAGTAAACCTAAAAACGTCACAGAACCCTACCACCACTCGTTCTTAGATCATCATAATTCTTAGACAATATGAACCATAGCCACCACTAAGAACCTTTTTAGTCATCACGAAAGGCTGAAACAAAGAGAAATAAATGAAGATTTTCTTTAGATTCCATATGGTCTTTGAGATTTGAAATCGTGATTGCGATTGAGAAATTAGTTAAAACCCTAAATTGGTTCTTTGAAACATTAATGTTGTTCACATACCTGCTCATTGTAGATAGAAAGATGAAAAAATTACCCTAAATGATGTAGAAACGGAGATGATCAGAAGAATGAAGAAGGCGATGATAGATCCAAGTTCGAATACGATGTAGAGTGAAGCCAGATGAGAGAAACTGAAAGTATGAATTAGGGTTACGAATTATGAATGAAAAAGATGCTTTTATATGGATCCAAGAATCGGGTAATGGATGACCCGAAATAATTCGGATCCCGCGTGGATGTTTGGTTTTTGGTTTGTGTTTTGTGAAAGTTGGTTTGTTTATAGAGAAATTACATCAATTCCCTCCCAAAATCAAACTCCACTAAACAAATGGATGCCACATCAGCAAAATGGCTTCACCATTCAAGGACACATAGCCCAAATCATCTTATTTATTAATATATATAGATTTAACCTATCTTAGAGCATTCTCATCCAATCCATCAAAACTTGTGAGGGTGAGTTTTAATATTGTAGAGGGTAAAAAAAGTGGTTGTGAGTGGAGGAAAGAGAAAATGTTACTGTTCATCTGTATATTTTGGGGGACACTGTTCACACAGTATAATTTTTTTAATATATATTGAAAGTGGTTGTGAGTGAAGGAAAGAGAAAAATGTGATGATAATATTATTTAATTGAAAAGGAGAGAGAAAAATTATTTGTTTTTAGTGGAAATATATTGATATATGAGTTGTTTTTTAGTGGAATGTATGTATAATTTGATGGATTAGATGAGAATGTTGTTACTCCTTTGCTATCAAATTCTCCATAAATTTACTAGTGTATAAAGCATAAGTTCACAAAGATGCAAGCGACAAACACATATTTATTTAATACACTACAATTATCAAATTTGCCTTGTTAGGATAACGGTTTTGTACACAGCATCAAGCATTTAGTGCAATCACCTATCAACAATGTTTTAAATACCAGTATGAACCGTCCGGTTATACCAGTTAAGCCGGATATCGAACACGGGCCCGGTAGGATAAAGGCCGGTAAAACCCGAATACGGTATGGCTTATGTACTGACGGTAAATCCGGTTCTACCGGTTCAAATCGTTGAATCGGTTTGCATTATTTTAAAATTTGATTTTTTTTAATTTTTATAAAATATGATATTACCTTCCATACTTCAGGTAATTAACCTAGTGTCTTATATTCCAATATTCCATCACTGTTGAAACTGTTACTATACTCACCTCAGTCCAATATAATATTGATTATAAGTAATAAAAATGCTCGTAAAATGCTTAATATTTTACAAGATTATAGTTGTTTTTTTATAAAACCATAACCAGTTACATTAATCCTAATTGAGATTGGATTTTTTAGATGAATTTATATTTTATGGAATTATAGGGTTAACTAGTAACTCGGTTGAACTGCTCGGTTCAACTGGTTGAACCATTTCAGACTCAACCCGGTAAGATTTAAAACCGGTTTTTAAAGCATTGCCTACCAGCACCAAAAATCTTAAGTGACGAGAAAAGGGGCTGCAAACGAACTGAACAAATACGAACAAGGTTGTGTTTGAGTGCGTTCGTTGAGGAAATTGTCACAACCCCCGACCACACCATAGACGGGAGCCGTGAACAGCCAAGTGGTACAGGTGGTTATACAGTGTGTTTTATCAGTTTCTGATTTTATTAACTTTTTTTTTTTTCACAGTGTGGTTTATTAATTTTTAGTTTCATTAACTTTTTCTTCACAACTACTTACAGTGTGTTTTAACACTGTGTTTTTCTTCACATTGTGTTTTATCAATTTCTAGTTCCATTAACTTTTTATTCATGGTTTCTTCACAATGTGTTTTATAAGTATATCGTATATCAGTTTTTGTTTTATCACAACTATAAAACACACTACTTGATAAAGAAAAAAACAAAATTGAACCCCGATTTTCGTCCCTAAATTAAAAACAAAAACAAAATCAAACTCTAATTTAGTATATTTAGCTTTTAAACATAATATAAAAAATTATGTTCATCTTCATCAATGATTTCAGGGGGTTTTGTTTCTTTTCTAAAACATGCTCAATTACCAAATTGCCCTCCATCAGTCAAATCAATTATTACTTAAAATATAGATATTACAAAAAAGTCACTCAATAAATCTTGACCATTAAAATCACTTATCCAGTGGACCAAAACACTTCATACACTTTGTAGGAAAAACACATTTTGTAAAGGAACCTCATATGTAAGAAAATTTATGTTTCAACTAGGTGTTTCTAGTGCATGGTGTTTTTTGTTCTATTTATACAATGATATTTATTTGAATTAGGTATGGTGCTTTATTTTGTAGGTAACAAAGGGTTTATCATGTGATGGTTTTATTTATAGCATGTACATGGTGTTTTATTTTGTTGTTAGCAAATGGTACATAGTGTTTTATTTTGAAGGTAACAAATGGTACATAGTATTTTAATATGAAGGTATATGGTGTTTTATTTTGCATGCATTTATATAATATAAATTTGTAACATTTGTAGGCATATAGTTTTGTACATTTAGCTTAGTTGGTGTCTCATACTTTAGTTAGTTGTACCCTTAGTTTAGAAGGTTGTAACTTTTTGTTTATTATTATATAATAAAAATTGATGTATTACCTCTTTGGTTTTTTTTTTTGGTTTTTATATTGTAGTAATTTTTTTTTTCTCTTATTGTTTTTTAGTTAAAATGGTTTATATGGTCTTCAAGTTTTGTGTTTTTTTTCGTTATGTTAAAACTTTTTCGGTATAAATTCGAGTTTATCTATATTTTATGCCAACTCGCAGTATAACTTTGTATTTATATTTGTCTACGTTTTATGTCACATGACAGTATAAATTCATGTTTTTGTTTTACAATTTATACCCTACGTTTTACGTCACGTGTCAGTATAGATTAATGTTTTTGTTTTACAATTTTTTGACGTCGTTTGCTTACTACTTAGCATAGTTTTACGACTTACGTGCCTGCAACGCGGGTGTTAAACACTAGTTTATCTAATTTACTTTTATAATATTTACCTTAATTAATAAGAATTGTCACATGTCACATTTCTATAGTTTCTTACACTTTTTAGAACTTTTAAACTTTGTGGTCAACGTGTGTTATTAATCTTAATAGCAATTAATCTGCCTGAAATACAAAACGAATTGCAGTTATTTTCTAGCTTCATGTTGTTGATTTGTGTATGTTTAACCATTAAGTGTTGAACCAGTAAGATGTCTGAACCATTAAGAGCATGTATAATGTTTAACCGTTCAGAGGCAAATGTCTGACCAATTCAAATTAGAGGTCTTAACCATTTAGACTCTGTATAAATCTTAACCATTCAAAGGCAAATGTCTGAACCATTCAGACATCTGCTCGTAAAACAAATAATCTGAACCATTAAGTGCTGAACTATTAAAAGTCTCATTAAGAGGTAAACAAACAACCCTTAGTTGTGGAACTCTCTTCCCGTTCAGAACCAAAGTATAATAACATGGTGGTTTATGAAATCAATTCTTGTTATATTATACAAATTGAAATTGTAGTGTTGTGTTATATTATAATCAATCTAGATTTTAATTATTTGAGCGGTCAAGTTCAATGTACGTGTTGGTTTATAATTTAATGGATCGATAAGATAATATGCAATTAAGATTACTTGCTTGATTTGGGAATATCTGCCTCACATGGTCCATCTTACTTGTTTTGTCTTTTTGTGTTTTTCATTTTCTAAACTGAATTTAAATTAGAATTCGTCGTTTCAAATTACCATTTTAAAACCCTATTATAAAAAATCAAATAGCAAGTTTATTTTGGCTAGGGAGGATAGAAAGTAATAGGATTATGACATGTGGCAAATTTTAAAATAAAGAGAAAGGGTATTTTAGTCAATCTCATCCTTTCTTCTTCCTTCTTCTCCCCAGTTACTTCAAAACCTACCATTTTCAAAACCCACAATCTCCAACCTTTTCTTCATTTACTATCTCAATAATCACTACATTATAGTGCGATTTTCGTCACCCATCAATTATTCAAACACCCGATCAACGTGTTCTTCAGCTTTTTTTGAAGAAACCCCAGTTTAATTTCATTCAAAATCTCGTTTTTTCCCGTGATTTTGAATATAATCACTCGATCCGTTCGATTCAATCGCTGATAAGTGTTTCTATCATTCAAATAGCGTCAATCAATGAAGAAATCGGCTTCGATACATGTAAGAAATTTTTTAATTTCATTTTCACGATCTGGGTTTTTGATTTAGTCATTGCGTTTTACGATCTTGGCGGGGGTCCTGGGGCGGCAGCCCCTGGTAGCAGGGTCCCAGGGGCGACGGCCCCTGGCGGGGTCCAAGGGGCAGAGCCCCTGGCTGGGGTTGAGCTGGAAAACTTAATTTTCGATTAAATTGCTTTAATAAAAATGCATGAGAAAAATTAATTTTCTATAAATTTGTCTCTGGAAAACTGCATTCATAGACAGTTTTATGCCATTGCGTTTTAGAACTGCATTCCTGGTTCAGACAATTCACAGACAACTATTGTCCTGGTTCAATGCGTTTTAGAGAGAACACTTACTTTGGTGTTTTTATGCCATTGCGTTTTAAAACTAATACATTTTTATGCGTTTTCTGGTCATTGCATTTTAGAAAAACACATTTTTGAAGTGTTTTTAGTCATTGTGTTTTAGGTAAAACACATTTTTAGGTGTTTTCAGTCCATTGCATTTTACAGAGAACACTTTCTTTTGTATTTTTAGGCCATTGCGTTTTAGAAATGAGACATTTTTAAGTGTTTTCTGGCCATTGCGTTTTATAAATAAGACATTTCTTTGTGTTTTTTGTGCATTGCGTTTTAGGTAAAACACATTTTTATGTGTTTTCAGTCCATTGCGTTTTAGAAAACAGACATTTTAAGTGCTTTCTGGCCATTGCGTTTTAGAAATAAGACATGTGTTTGTGTTTTTGGTGCATTGCGTTTTAGGTAAAACACATTTTTATGTGTTTTCAGTCCATTGCGTTTTACAAACTACAATTTCTTTTGAGTTTTTAGGCTATTGCGTTTTAGAAATAACACATTTCTTTGTGTTTTCTGGCCATTGCGTTTTACAAATAAGACATTTCTTTGTGTTTTTTGTGTATTCCGTTTTAGAAAAATGTCATTTTTTAGGGTTTTTTTTTCATTGCGTTTTACGCAACTGGGTTTTCAAAAAAAATTCAAAAATATAGCAATAGCATACTCGTTTTAAAGATAAAAAAACGCTTGTTTTTTTGGTGCAATTTTTATAACAAAATAATGTCGTATAAAAGAGTTATTAACGTTTAAAAAATGGGGGGAATTGGAGGAGAGAGAAACTATTGCCTTGGATTAACTAGAATGTCCTAAACAAACTCACGCGCCTCTTTTTTTCCCTTCAATTTCCATCATTTAATCTTAGCCCTTGATTAACTAAATGGATGGTCAAGATCACTTCCTAGCCTTCTTAGCCAAATAAACTTCTTATTGTATCTCCACTTAAAAGCAACTAATTTTGAAAATAAAGCTCATAGATAGATACTTATTAAGTTACGTAGGCTACAAATAAGAGTCTTTTCATCATTTGTAATTTTTTTTAAAGGTGTGGATTATTCGCGAATGTCAGAAGTTCTAGCATACGTTGTCTTAATCGGGTCCGTGCTAGAGAGCCCTCTCGCACAATAGATCCCCAATTTAAGATCGTGGGGTATGGTGGGGCTTGGGTTGGGGCATTAGTTGACACGTGGATGTTGAATATTAACAAACCCAAAGCCAAGTTTTAAGGGGTATGGTGGGGCTTGGGTTGGGCGTGGCTGGGCTAGCGTGGCCAAGCCACATCAACATTTTTTTTAATATATATATATATATTGGCTAGGAGTTGGCTAGAAAGTCCAAATTTCTTAAAAAGTGTAAAAAGTCACAAAACACCATAATGTCAACCATAAAACACACAAAAAACCCACAAATAACATAATGAAGATTACTAAAACATCATGTATGTGGGTTTTGTGTTGTGTTTTAGGTGTTAAGGCTCTGATTATAGAATGACAAATATTATTGTGTTTTATGTTGTTTAGCATTTTGTGTTTTATATTCATAGTTCTACGATGGTGTGTTTGAAGTTTTTATAGGCTATTAGGGTTTGAATATGGTGTTTTAGTAATCTTCATTCTATTATTTGTGAGTTTTAGGTGTGTTTTATGGCTGAAATTATTGTGTTTTATGACTTTTTACACTTTCTAGGAAACTTGGACTTTCTACCCGAACCCTACCCTATATATATTTATATTTATAACTACATAAATAATAAACATACATATTTTTTTAAACTACATAAACATACATAATAATTATCAAAATAAAAAACAATCATTCTTCGTCGTCTTCGTCGGTTTCGACCTCAGGAAATCGTTGAAACATGATCCACCAAATCAGATCGAAGGTTGTGATGTGTATCCTTTGACTTGATCAAAAATTCATTTGCCGCTTTATCTTGGTCTGTTATGTTACCTGGTTGGGGGTCATCGCCATCATAGTAGGTAACGACCGCTCTACCTTCATTCTCCAAAATCATGTTGTGAAGAATGATACATGTGTACATCACGTTTCCAATCTGATCCTTGTCCCATAGTAGACAAGGCATTGCCAACTTGTACTTCGCCTAGGACCTCAAAAGAATGATAAATATGGTAAGGTATTTATAAAGGAAAAAAAAAATTAATAGCCCCCAACGACTATGCCAACGGCTAGCCCAACAGCTAGTTTGGTTTGGCCATTCACAGCCCGCCATGTCAGCTTGCTAGACCCACCCCACGCCCGGCTTGAAACCCAAGCCCCAAGGGCCACGCCCCAACCCAAGCCCACCCGGGATGGTGGCTTGGGCCTTTTCCCCCAACCCACGCCCCAACCCAAGCCCCAAGCCCCATACCCCATAGTCTAAACACCTCAATGAGAAACCCCTATCACCCAGACTCGAATTTGAGACCTGGAAGGAAAACTCATCCACACCCACCATAAGTGGAACTTAAATACACGTGGTCACCACTAAAGCACTAGTAATGGTTCATTTGTAATTAGTGAGGGATTATCAACTATATACTTAAAAATGTTATTATTTTAAATCCATATCCCTCACAAAAGGATGTTTTAAAGCATGGCCGGCCCTGAGGGTGGGCGGGGAGACCACCGGTCAGGGCCCGATATTTCAAAGGGGCACGTTATTCTAAAAAAATCTTATATGTATATGTAAAAATATAAATTAATAGGGTATACCAATACAAACACCAACGTAGGCCTAGTTACAAAACTATTTTTATGGTTTATATTAGTTATTAGCCCATTGGAATTAGGTTTAGACCTTTAGTGAGCCCAATACTCAATTTTGTTAAGGTCTAAGGGCACGTTTTTTCGAGTTCAAACAGGGTACATAAATTCCCAGGGCTGGCCCTGGTTTAAAGTTATAAAAAAAAATCATATTGTCTGATAAGATACGTACATGAGAAAATTGTTTTACATTTTCTTTAGATTTTGTTTTATCTATCGGTGATGAAAACCTTGTTTCTCATTTTACAGGTTTTGTTTTATTTTATTTGTCGGTGATTCGTCAGTGATTTGTTGGTGAGCACAACCATGACTTTCTGTTAGTGATATATTTGTAAGTTGTGTTTTCTAATAGCGATATCATTCTTTTCTTATTAAGTTTTAAGGGCCGTTTGGCAACATCTGAACGGTTAAGTGCTGAATCGGTAAGAGGTCTAAACCATTAAGTGCTGAACCAGTAAGAGGTCTGAACCATCAAGAGCTTGTATAATGCTTAACCGTTCAGAGGCAAATGTCTAACCAATTCAGATTAGAGATCTTAACCATTCAGACTCTGTATAATGCTTAACCATTCAGAGGCAAATGTCTGAACCATTCAGACATCTGCTCGTGAAACAAACAGTCTGAACCATTAAGTGTTGAACCAGTAAGAGGTCTGAACCATTAAGAACCTCATTAAGAGGTAAACAAACAACCCCTTAGTCTGTTTTGATCTATTCGGCCATCGCCAAGTAGGTATATGCGTTATAGATGATCATCATATGGCAATAGGCAATGACCAACTCGTTGTGTCGTCCTTTGTTGCCAAATAAATCACAAACAATACATATACATGCATCATACATCACAAACAAATACATACGTCAAACACATACATATGGAAGGATTTTGAATTTAGACTTTTGTTAGGGATTAGTGTGAATAATATTTACCTTTCAAAAAAATAAATTAGAGCTTAGTGTACACGTGTGTCATACACATACGTGGATAAATTTTCGTTTCTCGCAATTTAAATAAAAAATTTATTGTAGTTGCAAATATGGAAAATAATATGTATACATATTTTTATAGCGGAGCACGATTCCTAGAAAGATTTTAAGATGATTCATGGAATCTCTAATAATTAAAAGGCTACTTAGAAACTCTATGCATTCCATGAAATTATATTTTATTTCATCGGAAGAATCAATTGAAGTAATAATACATGGTATGATGCCCATCCTTTTTTGGAAGATAATCCACTACTTAGGCGCTACGTTATTGTTCTTTTGAGAATGGTCTATCACACAAAAACAATAGAAATGAGAGGATGATCCTACCCCACTAGTTTAGTTTAGTTTTTTTTTTTTAAATCATCCACTTTTTTAACATTTAACAAATAAAATAGGAAAATAATTTCATTAATATTAAAAAAATTTACATAAACTTAAAAAAAACATACTTAAAAAAAATCCTACTAGTCTTCATCCGGCATGTGGTCATCAGGTTCGTTTTGTGCGTTGTTCCAAATGTACTCCACCAAGTCCGCTTGTAGGTTATGATGTGTGTACTCGTTACGTAGAGAGGACATGTTTAAATCTTGTTGTTCCAAACTAACTGGAACATAATTCCCGTTAGACGCGTTTTCGTCGTACTCACGTATCGCTCTACCTTTGTCTTCAATGATCATGTTATGAAGGATGATACAAGCGTACATAATGTTTCGTAACCTCTTTGGTGTAGCAGAACGTGCTGGATGTACAATGATATGCCATTTTTATAGAACCCCAAAATATCGTTCAATATCTTTTCTCGCACCCTCTTGATACTTCGCAAATTTCTTTCTTTTATCGTCTGTCGGGTGCGGAATAGTTTTAACGATTGTCGCGTACGTTGGGTATATTCCATCTGCAAGGTAGTAACCCCGCCTGTATTCCACCCCCGAAACCGTAAAACTTGTGTCTGGACCTGTTCCCGCCACTACATCGTTAAATATCTGTGACTGGTATATGATGTTAAGGTCATTAAGCGAACCAGGTAGGCCAAAAAAAGCATGTCAGATCCAGAGATCTTGTGTGTCACACCCTGACTTTTGTGGAAGCGTATACGTGTGACTTGATCAGTTTTCATTGCATTCGATTATAATAAACAACTATATGAGTAAAATGATGTTCATCCATTCATAAGTTTAAAATATTACAAACATAAGTTGTTTAAGTTTTCCAACCAACAAAGTTTTAAGTTAAGTTACAAACCATCAAAAGACATTAAGTTCCATAAAGGACCTTTTCAACAAAAGACTAGATCACGAGGCTTTGCACCGTATATCTTATCAAAGATGAAATATACGATTCAAACCCTCCAAAAGTGGATGACATCTAAACTTGAAATTCACGTCTTGAAAACAACCCCAGTGCCAAAGATCCATCTAGTTTCCTGAAATACATGTAAGTTGAAAACAGTCAACAAAAGTTGAGCGAGTTCATGCGTTTTTTTGTGTGAGCTCCAAATAAACTTGTAAACATTTGAGAGATTCTTTTGATAACAGGTATGTAAAGCGTCTATGAACAGATTGTTGGTGCGTACGTCTGTCGACTTCGTCTTGTATCGAGTCTAGTATTAGAATTGTTAGATCACAGGCTGTTTTTGATCATATCAGCGCTTCCTTTGAATTTCTGAATCAATGCTTCCCAAATTGATTTAGCTGTATTATCATGTTGGAGCAAAACAAATATATCTTCTTTAATCGCTTGTTGAAGAATACTGATCGTCATTTTCTCACTTGTAAATTTCAATTTGTCACCCTCTGAATAGTCAACAATAGCTTTTTCAATTCCACGTTCATTCTTAGGTTTCTCATAATCTTTTACCAATGAACACCATGCATCAAATTTGTAAGCTTAAACCCAGTTCTCGAATCGATTTTTCCATCCTTGAAAATCTTCAATGTACATTAGCTTTGGTGGTTTCTGACAAGTTCATGTTTCATTCTCATTATACACTGTTTCGGCAGCAGTAACAGGTGCAATCGGTGTCGCAAATGCATTATAGAATTCCTCGTCCATGTTTCGGAATTTTTTTACAAAAACTCAGATTTCAAACGGAATACCACACTCAAGCGGAATCAAGTCCTGATGTAACACCCCAAAACCCGAATGTTTATATTCGTTAAAATGTTATGATATGGTACATCAAGAAATAGATAACTAGGCTATTTAACCTACTTAAATGTATGGTTAAAATGATTAAAAGGTGGAATGTAGTAAAATGTTTAGCAAAGCGAACAAGGGAACAAACTTGAGGGACCAAAGATGAACAAGGGGGAAAGTTATGTTTTAATTAACAAACACACCCACACAAACACACACACATTTCGTGTGTTCTAGATCGATCAGGGGAACTCCCCATGAACCAAACCCTAGTTCTAACATGATCATCAAAATTGAGGAGTCAAATGAAGCTCAAATTCTTAACCAAGCATAGATTAATGATCACCGTCACAAGGGGATCGCAAGGTATGTCTTAAAAGTTAGTTTGGTGATTATGCATGAAGCGGGTTATGATGTAAATCACGAATTTGTATGAAATTGAGTATGAGTATGTGTTAGAATCATCATTTGGAACATGGATTATGCATGAATTAGGTTAATTAGATGTTTAATGGTGAAACCCATTAGTTATGGTGAGAATGATGAGTTGAATCATCATCCATGTCTAATTCTTGTTGAATGTTGATGTATTTTGATTTGTATGATGGATTCTTGTTAGAGGAATTTAAAGAAATGTGATAGTAGTATGTTTGATGTTTATGCATGTATGATTCTTGTTGATTAGAAGGAAGAAATTGATGAATTATGTATAAGATTAGAAGGATATGCATGAACTAGTTGTACACTATGCTTAGGAGGTAGTACACGCATCAAAAGCATGAAGAAATTATGAAGAACTTAAGATTAGATCACTTGTAAGTGATTAGAAGAATAGTTATGAAGTGGGTTTTGATGATATGATGAAAATGATAATATGTTCATATTATTGATGCGTGATTTTAAATACCACATGTTGATTAGTAGAAGGATTTGATGAACTGTGTATGAATTTAGAAGATTGTGCATGAATTAGTTGTACGTTATGCTTAAAAGGTGGTACGCACACCAATCGTATGATAAAATGTATATAGTGTCGTCCGTATAGTCTATCATGATGATACGAGTATAAAATGATAAGTCGAAAGTTAAATAAAATGAATTGTTGACTTTCTGGAAGTCAACTACGAACAAGAAGCATAATTTAACTTCTTGTTGTGAAGGTAGGATATTAGGAAGTCGTACGTTACATGTTACATCAATACCCGTTATATGTAATGACATGATGAACTACATGAGGGCAAACGGATATGGATATGACTATATGGGTAATGCTTGTTAGAAACGACTAATGATATGATCGTCAACATGTACAAATGAATATGCTAATAAGAATGTGATTTCGATGACATCGAAGTATAGGAATCATGTCGAGATGGAATCAAGCACGGAAGGATAATGGGTCAAGAAGTGGCGAGGAAACGAATATGAACACGGATGCATGAGGTAAGTGATTCCGTAATCACTTCTTAGTTTTTTATGTAAAGTTATATGCAACTTAATTAAATATGATAATTGAGGTCAAATAGGAATGAATTGTATGATGTCGATGAAGTATTAAACGGATCTTAGTTTAGATCCGAGCAAGGTAAGTGTGATTAAGAATTGTAACTAGGTAGTAGGATTGGTTACCTATGTAAGGAATTATTTTGTTGTTAAGGATAGAGCGAAGTTGGCCAAAATGCCCTTGATGGGTATTTTGGGCAAACGATCTTAACAAGTAGTTTAGGAACAAGTTATTTGATGAGTATAATGTTTTGAGCAAGTATGGAAGTGAAGAGTATGGTCTTGGTATGTCATAAACCAATTAATGCGCAAATACCCATAATGGGTCAAATAATTAGAATGTGATAATAAGTCAATAAGGCGTAAGATAAGAATTTCATTAATCCGGATGTAGGATTTTAAGTTCATATGATAGAATGTGAATTTACAAGCATGTAGGAAGAAACGGGAGGTCAAACGGGTAAACGGTTCAAAAGTTACGCGCGTTTTCGTGCGTACGAACGCGAAATGGATCTGCAGAAAAGTGCCTTTTTTTAGAGGTAGTCGCCGACGGGTCCCCACCCCGTCGCCGACGGGTTCTGGTTTGGCCATTTTCTTCCGACGGGTTAATACACTGGTTACGGGTTAAAAGGCACGACGGGCTTATTTACAACCCGTCGCCGACGGGTCCCAACCCCGTCGCCGACGGGTCCCAACCCCGTCGCCGACGGGCCCTTGTTTGTGAATTTTTATTTTTCGCATCTTGTGTTTCCGGTTGACCCGTAACGCGTCCTGGTGCTTCGGTTTTCGACCCGATGGCATGTAAAGCTCCCGAAAGGCTCCTTAACTTTGTCAAACCTGCAATGTATATTTTGGATTAAAAGCAGGCTATCCGAAATTAAAACTTACGTATAATCATCAAGTTATACACGTAACATATGTATGTAGGAATGTATTTAGGTAAACTACGTAAGTATATGCACGTGTGAGTGAAGGTATGCTCGTGCGTAGTTATGATTCATTCTATGAATGCATGTAAGTATGTAGTTATGTATGTATAAACGTATATATGTAGGTATCGTGTATGTATGTACGCCAGTAGTTATGTATGAGCATGAGCATTATGTATTTGAGGGTGAAGATATATACGTGTGTAGGTATGAATGTTTATACATGTGGGTACAAGTTATGTATGTATGTATGTATGCGAGCAAATAGACATAATAAGGTGTGTATGTACGTAGATGCGTATTTAGGCGTATGCAAATATAAGTATTGTATATGAATATATGTAGATGCGTAGAAATGTACGTGCGTGAGTAGATATGTATTTGGTATATAAAGGCATGTATGAGTGTATGCATGTATGTAAAGTTGTAGGAAAGATATGTACGTATGTAGATATGTATGTATGTATGTATGCATGTATGTATGTGTGTAAGTACGTACGTATGAATGATTTAAACCAGATGAGGGATAACGTTATTAATGGTGTACCTTGAGAATGATAAGTAATGCAGGTACATTATTGGAGCCTCAACAGGAAAGGGATACGCAGATGAAATGCTTAAAGCTTGAAATTTGACGAAGTGTGAAGTGTACGCGAATGAATCTTGTTTATATAATGTGTGCTAATGTTATGAATTTATGTGGTGAATGCAGGTTGTACGGATAATGGGCGATTATCATAAGGATTAGAGATCGAAGACCGAGTCACAAGATAGATTGTACGGGAATAGTTGATTATGTACTTTTAGAAAACAGGACTTATGCTTTATCTTGTAAAAACTACTTATTAAAACGAACTTTTAAGTAAGTCAAGACGTTTGTAATGAAAGAAATTTTATGGCACGAATTTCCGCTGCGACTTTTGTCATGTACAATTTAGGGTCTAACACCTGAAGCGAAAACAGACTTGAAGCGAAATTAACCCTCAAGAGAAACCACAATAGAAGCGGAAACACCTTTGAAGCGAAATCACACCATGAAGCGAAATCAACTATTTCGCTTGAAACAACTCAAGCGAAATATCAACTTGAAGCGGAATCAGGTGTTTCGAGCGGAATAAGATGAATTTTCAAGCGGAATCAACCTGCTAATCTCGCTTGAAATGCTGCTGACGTCATCTTTTGCGATCGTGTTTCAAGCGGAATTAAGTATTTTTACCAGTTTTAGAATGAATTATGGTCCAATTCTTTCAAGGATTACTTAAAACACAGTTTCGCACTTAATATGTGAAATTCAGAATTTTTTGACCGTGAAAACTAGTTCAATTTCAAAAAGAAGGTGTAGAAGTTAGAAAATAAGGCTGTTTTGGCAAGAACTCTTCAACCTGAGCTCTGATACCACTTGTAGGATCGAGTTGTGACCCAAACGAGTCAATCAGAAGGGTTCTTGTCTGTTTCAGAGGCGAAAACTAAGAAACATACTTCAAAAACAGCTTGTTTCACTCTTTAACGTCTTGTTTATTGATTATGAAAGCAATACAGATCAAACGACGCGTCGGCAGCACTTCGGTACCGGAATGATGGAAGTTACAAATGATTTCGCTCGGAAGGTATTTATAGATGTCCTGATTTCGCTTGAAAGTGAACATATGTCACTTTCAAGCGAAATCAACTGTATCGGAATGATGGAAGTTACAAATGATTTCGCTCGGAAGGTATTTATAGATGTCCTGATTTCGCTTGAAAGTGAACATATGTCAGTTTGAGCGAAATCAACAAAGTTGATTTCGCTTGAAAGTGACATATGTTCACTTTCAAGCGAAATCAGGACATCTATAAATACCTTCCGAGCGAAATCATTTGTAACTTCCATCATTCCGGTACCGAAGTGCTGCCGACGCGTCGTTTGATCTGTATTGCTTTCATAATCAATAAACAAGACGTTAAAGAGTGAAACAAGCTGTTTTTGAAGTCTGTTTCTTAGTTTCCGCCTCTGAAACAGACAAGAATCCTTCTGATTGGCTCGTTTGGGTCACAACTTGATCCTACACAGATCATTAATGTTTTGAAAGGACATTAATATGTGTGGTGGCATAGGAAGCACTTAAACCTAACTAATTTCATCCGGTCCATCCAGTTGGAACAACAAAAGCACTACATGCGGCCACACAAGGACCCATGAGTGGGGCTCGCTACACCCTATAGATCTACCACTTCTGTCCCTCGGTCTTAAACAAGATTAATGGCACTTAGGAGAGATACTACCCATCCACATGATCTAACAGTTCATCCCCTAGCTAAACCATACCATCGAAACATGTATTTCACCCCCGAGAGTTATAAATCCGAAAACAGTTAAGAGAAAAGGGGGACATGAACTCACAAGTTTGCGTCCGTACTCGTGTACACTCAAAGTCGATATCCGCGGTGTGTGTCGCTACCTACAAACGTACTATGTTTTATTAGACTCCTTGGTCGTGTAACAACTCTTAGTCTTAATTATTTATTAGGACTTGTTTTGGAATTTTGGATACTTTGAGTTACACTTTCGGTGTATAATGTATATATAATTTTTTTAATTATATATAATTCCAAATGTAATATATTAGTTAAAATAATTATATTTTAACTTATATTATTTTCATGCAATTATTCGGGGGTTTTGTTAAAAATAATATATTTTTAACTCGTTGTCTCGTATGGTTCTCATATACACATGTTTGTAGATTCTATAACTAACATACCGTTTATTGAGTATTATACTTTTGTATGTATTCCCAAGTATAGGCATACTTGTATTAGGAGTATATTTATTATTTCCCTTTGTATTCTCATATTTATGTATAATACTCGTATATGGGTATTTTACCAAGTGTTGGTAGTGTATGTTGGTATGTATTTGTACGTATAGGAATACGTATTTTCTTGTATTTATTAAGTATTTCATACTTAATATATTTTTAATTTTACGGAATATTGTTTTTGCACAATTAAAAATCAATATTCTTGTATTCTTAAAATATATGCATTTTTAGGATAAGTTTATAGAAAAAAATTCATATTTTGACTTGGTAAAATATATATATTCACATGTATCTTAAAAATAATTTATTTTTAAAATCAAAGTTAGAAAAATATATATATTTTTAGTTTCCACCAAAAATATATTTTTAAGTTGTTTATGAAAATATATATATTTTCTTACACTCAAAAATTAATATATTTTCAAATCTTGACAAAATATGATTTATTTTTATATTACTTGTAAAAATACATACTTCCCAAAGTGATTCGACTATCCACAACGTCCTCGAGTGTACGCTTTGGCCTAATAGACTGTGCTCTCGCCAAAATACGGCGATCTGCACACATCCTTTCGGCTACTACGTGAATCGAGTCATTGGAATCCATCGAGACTTTGGTGAGAGTTTTGTAAAAAAAATCCGTGTAGAGAGTGGAACTAATCACTAAGATGCGGGTTTCACCCCTAACGTAACAATCCTGTTCCTGAAAGTGTGGCAAACCACAAGATAGAGATGGAGAATTTCGTCGAGATATGGATGTCACTCCTGACTCAACGAAGATTCTCGTGCTGAGAGTAAAAATACACGTAGAGTGAGTGACTTTATCGAGAGTTCTTGGTTTTCACACCTAATCTCGACCAAATCACTCGATTGTGTTATGCGAGTGTTTTCGAAAACGTGCGTATTGTGTCAGCCTTAGGAAAGGCAAATATACACTTTCAGCTTTAGGAAAAGTTGTATTTGCGCGAAGCTGTAGTATGCGGTGTTCGCACAAAGATGTAGTTTTCGCGAGTTCGAGCGAGAGTATCAAGAGTGAGCTCGTGCAGAACCCCTACGTTTCAGCTTTAGGCAAATATACGTTTTCAGCTTTAGGAAAAGTTGTCATTTTTATTTTTGAAAATTAACCTTCATAACTTGCAATTTTTATACCAAAAATTATGGCAATTCTTATACTTAAAACCATGACTCAAGTTTACTTGTAAACACTTGTTAAAACATATTTTTCTAAGTGTTTAAATTCTACAAAAATTTTGCCATGGTTTCCTTTGAAAAATGGAGGTTTCCATGCTTTAAGCATATCGTTTTCTTTTCAAATATCATCAACAATCATCCATAACAACTTACAACTTACCATATGCATAAAAATACATTTCTTCATGAAGTTATGAACTTGAACTTTTATAAAATCTTGTAGTCTTTTAACATGGTGATTAACATGACCCATTAACTCTAAAAACATGATTTTTACTTCATAAGAACCATTCGTGTGAAAATCCCATCTTTACAACTTATAACTCATTTTTGCAAAAATTCATCTTCTTGAACTTTTCATGCTCTAAACACTTCAAGTGTTCCATTTTTACATATGAAGTAAGTTTACTTTCCTTCAAAAACTCAAAACCATGTTCATCATAAGTAAACTTTGTTTCTTGAAAACTTTAGTGTTTGTAATCTTTCATTTTTAAGATCTACACCTTGTAAGAATCATAATCTACCCAAAATCATACTCATTCCTCAAGTTCATTCTTCACATAATGTAAGCTCTACATGGATCTTTCAAGATCCAACATCATACTTGCTAGATCATGTTTTAAATCATCACCTAGCAAGCACATATGTGGTGTTTAACACCATACACACAAGAAATCAACAAACAAGTTCATCACATATCATAAACAACTTATATTCTTATGATTTTTAGTTTTGTTCATGTGTTTATCTTCTTGGTTTAGTGTGATCTTTAGATTTTTAGTTGTACATAACCTTTAATCACTAAAACAAGATGTAAAAATGTGATCAAGAAGCACTTACTACTAGCTCAAGGCTAGGGTAGAACAAGATGATGAAAATGGAGAAAAAAAGGTGGATAAAAGCTCCAAAGTGAGGTCCTTCAAGATCCAATGCTTGCCACCTTCTTTGATTGCCTTGATACACCTTAGGATGTGCTTGTTTTAACTTGAAATTGATTGAAAGTGAGGAGTGGGAGTGGGCTTGGTTTCGGCCGAGAATAGGAAGAAGGGGAGGTGAGAGTGTTTGATTTTTTTGTGAATGTTATAATGATGAGAATGATGATCTTAAAGATGAAGATAAGGTTTATTACACAAAGGATTAATCTTTTCCTCCTAAACATTACCCAAAGATCATCAAGGAAAGCATCTTTGACTAACAAAGATATTAGTCAACAATTAGGGGGGGGGGGGTTCCCATAGGGGACGGTCAAGATGGGGGGGGGGTAAGGATTTGTTAAAAATTGTTAAGTGTAATATGTATGTTATAAGTGTTATAAGTTAGAAGGTTTATGTGTTTAAGGGTTCTTGATATAAATCATAGTGTTTTAGGCACTAACTAGTTTTGTTATCATAAAAATATGGCTAACTAGTTCACATGATGCTTCTAGTTGTGGTCGGGTGTTCGTTTGGTTATCGGATCGCTTAAAAAGTTAAAATTAGTGTCTTGTATGGCGTTATATGTAATTATGTCGTGTTATTGTTTTCGACACTTTTTAAGCTATTCTGAACATTCTGGCGTTATTTCTGATTATTACATAACCTGACAAATGCTGATTTTTGCTGAATTATATTGTTTATAGCTAGTTTCGGGCAGTTTCTAGTGTTCACTTGTCACTCGGAAAGCAGTATTATAAACCCTTACTTTCCTACATAGAGTTCTAGTATAACTTTGGTTCTGGGACTCAATCTGTGTCCTAAACATGTTGTCTGTCTGAGTACTGAATTCCTGTTAGTACTACTAGTTTATCTGATGAGTGTGCTAGTTTCGTTTTGTGCACTGTTTGAATTGTTTCGAGTCGAAGTCAATAATAATAGTCATCATGCATCATGAAGATTTTTGTGAGTTCTTTAAACGTAATCCATGGATTCATGCACATCATATGTTTCAAAATACACAACCATTGTCACACCCCAACCGATGGCGGAATCATCAGGGCATGGCACTGAGCGAAACAGATTGTTCACGAGAATCCATAACAACTATTAATGTCATTATATTTAACGTTTCATGCCCCATACCATCAAACATATAAAGCAAAACAGTCATTACAAATATCAGTCTCATAAACAAATAAACTGTTCCGACAACTCAGATTTATTTAATGACGTTTCTAGACTTCCTACTCGTTTCAGCAAGCATAGCATCCTATCAACCTGTCACATACGTTAAAATAAAGTCAATACATAAAATGTAAATGTGAGTACACAAGTTTGCATAGCATGTAGTATAGCGAAAAACGTTTACGCATAACCAACATGTAACAAGTAGAGATGTGAATCAAGTAAGCTATCGACAATGACGCATGCAACCGACATGACTGCGAGTTGTAGAATGCGCAACACATTTTCACCACTGTGAACATGTGAAGTAAGGCCCTTAACAACCCCTGGACAAACAGGTGTTGAGTCCAAACTATAGAACTATCATTGCTAAGGTGTTAGGCAAACAATCACTGTGTAAACATAACATACAAGCATTCATCGAATCACGTATAGCACACGAGAGCGGTTAGCATTTATAAAAGAGTTTGAGTATTGTGTGCGTTGTGTGTTGATATAGAACGTATGTAACACCCAAAAGTGCGTTTAAGCGAAAAAGGGTTCGAGTATACTCACTGTATGTGTTTAATCAAATAAACACAGCCTTGAATTGGATTGAAGGGAGCGCGTTGGAGTTAACCTGAGCATAGAACAGTAGCGTAAGCGTTGAACAGTGTGTAAACAGCGTGTCGAATGGCGAGTCGAACGGATGGCCATTCGAATGAGATGTGGGTGTTTGCAAATCGTTTTGAAAACTTTTTGAAGTTTTTGTTGTAGCATTTAAACAATGTAAAGTATGGATACCAAGTCATCCGATCGGATGGTCATCCGGACGGATGACCATTCGATCGGAGGGCTGTTCGATCGAGAAACTAGTGGTTTGAAGTTTGGTCAAATCATTTGAACATGGAATAATTTAAGGGACAGGTCACCTGGTCGAATGGTCATTCGATCGGATGGCCACTCGAGTGGCGATCTGTTTGTTTGAAAATTTTGTAAAATTTTCTAAGTCAAAAAGTTTGAAGTTTAACGGAGACGACGTGATGACGTGTCAAACAACGGAAACACACCAACTCCAGCTCATTCGATCGGATGGGAATCACCCCATTCGATCAGATTCACTATCCTTGACGAAGTTTCATGTCTGACCCGTTAATTGGTCATCTCTCCGGTGGAAATCCGTTTTCAAGCCGGCTCTCCACTAGAAATGAGTAAAGAGTCTGAATGAGTACAGGGTCCATCGGTTTTGAGTAGAAAAGTTGAATAAAGTTGAAGAAAAATTTGAAAACAATTGAAAATGTTGAGATCTTGTGGAGATTTGTGTTGAATAGTGTGGAAATCCTTTAGATCTGGACAAATCTTGATGAGATGACGTCACACAACAGTTTTCTTACGCAACCGAGTGAGAACCACCTTCAAGGAATCCAAATCAGAAGATTTCAAGATGAAAACCAGTGATTTTGAAGGAGAAGATGATGGGGAAGTGTGTAGTGATGATGATTGTACAAGGTTTGAGGAGAAATACTTACGAAATGGCCTTGAATTGAGAGAAAAAGCGTCTGAGAGCGTCTTGAGTGTGTGTGGGTCGAATGGAGCTGTCACATCAGTGAACAGTAGTGTACGACATGATTTATAGGCGTGAGAGAAGGGTTAAGGCGGTGGGGAAGTGCGAGGTGTCGGATGGCCTGCCGGTCGAATTACCATCCGATCGGATGGCCATCCGAGTGGATGATCATCCGGACGGTAGTCCATTCGATCGGTTGTTTATCCGGACAGCCTAGTTGTGTGAGCTAGTTTTCCAACTTTCGTTTCGTGCATTAAGCGTTGCGTTGCGTTTAATCGAGTCGCGTGTGAGCGTTGCGTCGAGATAACCATGTAACATTAAACAAGTAACCACACAAATAACACACATAAGATGCGTAAAAGTAAAATCTGCGCTTTGAGTTTGTGTTTCGATAGCGTTTAGTATAAACAAGCGATAAAATGCGTTAGATAGTATGCGTTGTAAATAGCGTTAAATGCGATAACTGCGTTTTGTATAAACGTTGTGAACGCGTTGTAGAATATAGTTTAAGATTGTTAACCCGTAGTGATAATCGGAATCTCGAGAGTGCAATTCAATTAAGCAAGAAATGACAGATACAAGTAATGACCCGAAAAGTCGGGTTGTCACAACCATAACATAAAATATTGTTCACATTGTACGAAAATTACATGAAAAATGCCAGTTGTCACATTGTGACGCAACAACCTCTAGAATTATAGTGGGATGACCATGATATCCCCGAGTATACTGACATTGCCAAGTAGTAGGGCAGTTCTGCCACGGTCAGTGCATGCAATCAATGCTCCCGAGCATTCCTGGAAAACCATGTCTTTGTTCGTGCGCTTGATATAATTTTTGAACGCCATTTGTGTTTGGTTTCTGCAAGTATCTCTTGCTATATAATTTGACGACCCATTCGCAAAACCTGTGCAAACATTCACGTGCGGTTCTTTTGGACATCCTTAAATACTCGTCCAACGCATCCGGTACGTACCCATATGCCAGTTGACGAATGGCCGACGTACATTTTTGTAAAGTAGTGAATCCCCTTTGCCCCCTAGCATCGTATCGCAGTGTGAAAAAGGATCAGACTGGGCCAAGTCGTCTGCGATACGAAAGAAAAGTCGACGACTCATTCGGAATCGACGTCGAAACATCTCGTCCGTGTACACAGGTTCGTCGGCAAGATAATCGGCCACTAGTTTATCGTGGGCTCTCCTAGTTTGCCGTTGGGACGACGCTTAAGAGTTTTCATCCTCTTTCATGAACATTTGAGCCACGTACATAATGACGGTTTCGAAAAATGCTTCATTCTCACCTAAAGATGACGAATACCACGTTGACGAAGAAGATGAGGAGATGATTAATTTTTTTTATAAAAAAGTATGAAAGTTGAGAGAGAGATGGGGTTGTAGTGGATAAAAAATGGGATAAAATGGTTGAATTTATATAAAAATTTGAAGGATTTGGAGTGGGGTTTGAATTATAGCCATTTTTTATAAATAAAGGCAATTATTTTTTTTAATTTCTAACGGTCAATTCTTGTGGAAAAGGGGGCATTTTTTGTCTCCTTGTGGATCGTCCCCAACGTCTCAAAAGAGACGGAGAAGACGCTGACCCGGGGGGGGGGGGGGGTGTGAAACGGCGCCGGACCAAAACGGTGGGGGAGGAGGGGGGCGATCCCCATACCGTGTAGTCTTATGAAATGATAATAATAACCCAAAATCATGATCATATGATGAGACTCGGGTCTCAAATTGAGGAGCTTGGTATATCACTAGAAATTGTAAACTACAATGGGCGGGTGAGTTACAGTGTTTTTCCTGGAATTGGTGGTGGACTCGGGTTACTCTCGGAGTACTCCGTTTGTTCCAGTGGTTGCCCCGAGAGTGCTCGAGATTAATTCTGTTGGCTGTTCAAAAAAAAAAAAAAAACAATGTACTTTTATTTTTATACTTTTATCCCTCAACTTTCAGCATTAACACTTACAACCTGTTAACTTTCTAAAGACTTTGTAATCGAATTTTACGTTTTATTTTTATGTACATGTGGGTATAAATTTAAGTTGATTTACGTTCGACGTAATTTTTTCACGGAAATGAGTCGGGTCAAATATAATATGCTTATTATTATGTACGTTTTCGGTTGGTCTATGTTTTCACGTAAATTTTTTTTCGGAAATAAATCGGGTCAAATATAATACCTTTCCGTGCTTATTTTTATGTACATTTTCATTTGGCATATATTTTAACGTAAATTTTTTTCGAAACGCCACGACAACGCGCGACACAGTTTACTAGTTATATAATACGTTTCGCAAGTTATTAATAATCAGTAGTTGATCTTGATCGTGTGGCTCAAAGTCCAAAAGTCTTAGGGCCACTCTGTTTCCAGCTGGGCATGTATTTGCAAATCTTTTTTCAGAGAATTTAATAGTTAAAAAAATATTAGAAAAAATCAGAAGCTGGTGAACTAAGAATCTGAAGCTAGAGATGTTATAAAGAGTCACGAGTTGCTATTAATTTATCATATTGCTTCATGTTTCCGGACATCAAGCTTTTGCAATTTAATGCATTGGATATCTTCTCCTAATCAATAGATACTTACACAATACTTAACATATAGGTAACCCAATAAAAATATTTACTTTTTTTTCAAATCGATAATCGCCTTACATTTCACTAAAAAACTTGACAAGTTACATCAAAACACAAGGTAGTCGGGCAACAAGCTGCGTCGCCACGCCTCTCTGAATTGCAAACCCTAACCTTCCCCTTTCTGAATTTACAAAATAAGTAAATGTTAATAATTCGTATAGGTTATTGTTAAGTGTGATGTTATTTGACTCAAAATCACCGTCTCAGTAAATTTTTTTTTTGAACGGCCAACCAACAACTTTATTAAAAAGCTAGCAAGGAGCTAGCAAGAAAAGTCCGATAAATACAAGCCGAAACAAAACAAAAACACAACAAGAAATCCGAATACAACCCACCCAGACGTTACCCCATTTTCCGTGTGTCAAACAAACACCAAGCGGCCCAAGACATGTCCGTCATCTTCCCATGATTAGTTATCCACAAGTAGCTCATCACTTTAATCTTGTCCACATCCGAACCAGAACCTGTTTTTGATTAAAGATGAAATCATTAATAGTGAAAAGCTAATGAAGCATATCACATATATTCCGCAAGATCAAAAAGCTAATGGGTCATGTGGCATTGTATGCCAAAGTTCTGTGAGATCAAAAAGCTAATGTCTTTTTAAGTAGTGTAACACTGTAATACCTCTATATATTGAGGCCATAATTTTCAATGACCTTGTTTAACCTTCTTAACTATTTTAGTTACAATATATACACATACTCAAACTTTATAACTGAAGATCCAAAAACCAGACCTCCGGATAGTCTAGTGGATTGAATCCTGTAACAACAGGGAAAATACCTGCAAAACAAAGAACCTTTAGGCTCGTCACAGAGGTGGGAGGCCACTCTGCGACCATCATCTGGCGTGAGGATAAGTGTTTATTGTAGAGAGAG
Organism: Helianthus tuberosus; assembly: GCA_030545235.1. NCBI lineage: Eukaryota > Viridiplantae > Streptophyta > Magnoliopsida > Asterales > Asteraceae > Helianthus > Helianthus tuberosus. The sequence continues at coordinate 158,308,516 of CM060353.1, read as the reverse complement.
AAAGTAAGGACGTAGGTACAAAATAACGTACTTTGATTCTACTTGGAGCTGGGTATCTACACTCTTAGATTTAGATGACGTCACCCGACCCATTCAGTTCAGTCGATGTGCGGCCATCTCTGTGGCCGGAGTGTCTTGTGGTTTATGGGCCAGGTCCTATTTTTTAAGATTCGGTGACTGGACCTTACATCTGGTATCAATTTCCACAATGAAATTCTCTCAGAAATTTTATAACAAAGACAACCTTAAACAATTACAATTTACTAAGGGTCGAACCACTAGTACTCATGGTGTTGCAGTTTAGTAATGAGCATCATCCGCTCCCACTCAAAATGATTTTGTTTGGGAGCGTATGTAGCCACTTTAATGTCATTGAAGAAGAAGAACATAAGCGCCCATAGACTGATAGACGTCTCATGTTTATGGTTGCTAACTCAATGATTCCGAATAAGTATGCATGTTTGTTATGGGACATTCTTGGTCAAATTTGCTTGATATAGTTACAACTTACAATACATCCACCATGTTCGTTAACGTTGTAATGAAGTCTGAATACTTAACCGCCTAGGTATTCAGATGTAGACACATTCTGAGTAAAAAGGCAAAGTGACAGGAACAAATATTACTTTTTTCAATGGATCATAATCTGCCATACCCTTGTGAAAGCGGTTCTAGCCAACACTTCTCAAATTTTTCAACACTAATAAAATTTCCAGATTGTGGGTTTCCTGTGTTGCCTACCTACGTCACGGAATTGTCCCGATCGATCAAAGTTGCTTTCGTCTTGTGTCGTCTCGATGGCATAATGTTTCAATTTGAGCAAATCTTTGTATTTGATTGACTAGAGCATATTTGATTTTATGACCAACAAGTGTTTTACCGTTAAATTATATATATCAAACCTATATGTGTATAAATAGGGACCTACCAATTATTTCTCAAGGGGAAGGTTCAAATGAAAACCATTTTTATTGTGAAAACTCGAAAACTAACTAAAAAAAGTTTAAAAAACACACAATTTTTTTTTACAATTTTTTATTAAAAATCGCTATTTTTTATATATATAAAAAAAACTTAAAAAAAACTTGTAGTACACATACCCATGTGTAGTATTACACATGTGCACTACAAAAAATTTTTATTTTTTTTTTGAAATTTTTTTATATATAAAAAATAGTGAAAATTGATATGAAAAAAAAAATTTGGTATGTTTTTTTGGCTTTTTTAATTAGTTTTCGAGTTTTCGCGATAACTAATGGTTTTCATTTGAACCTTCCCCTATTTCTCAATATATGTAATTATATAAAAAAAATCGAATGATATGTAATTATATAAGTATTGTGTATTTAACAAAATTCCCAATGCTAAAAACTAAAGTAAAAATTTTTAATCATTACCAAAATAAAAATTAGGTCATTAAATTTTGTGGGCTAGCAAGGAGTGGGCTGGAACACTGCTGCTGGGCAGAGACGCTGTTGGGCTGCACAAAAATGTTACAAGTCTAATTAATAGGCCACTTTGGATGTGGCAATTAGGCAACTGGTTAACATTAGACTGTGTTATGGCTCACTTGAGCACCCCAAGCGAGCGAAGTCCATTGGTCCACCTGACGCTGACTGGATGTTGACTGTACACTTGATAAAGTGGCTCGCTCAAGGTGAGCAACCTGTTTTGGTCCAGGTGAGCAGCTCAAGCGAGCGAGTTTTTTTTTTAATTAAAAACAACATTATATTAATTTAAAAAAATAAATTAAAAATAACATTTTATAAATATAAAAGAACATTAAACTTTAAAAAAAACATTACACATTAAAAAAACATGTTTTTTGCCTCGTCTTCTAGTTTTTTTGTGATACGCTTTTGCTCGTTTTCTAGTAGGGCTTGTCGGTCCAGTTTTAGGCGACTGATGTCCTTAGTTATGAAGTCTAAGTGCCGCAACCGTTGTTTTTCCTTTTTCACCTCCTTCGATTCCTCCATAGCAATAGTTATCCTCCGAATCTCATAACAAAATTCGGCATCAGATTCATTAGTTGTTTTTCGTTTTCCCCGGTCCCTTCCAGCCGGTCATTGTGGTGGTGCCTCTCCTGCGTCATCTCTGGCGAGAGCGGTGGCATTTGGCTCATGTTGTGTTCGAATTGCTCATCGTACGGGTTGTCGAGTGAGACCCGATAACTTTCTACGTTAAAAATGGGTTTTTCAAAAAAGGATGAGAAATTTATAAAAGATGTAGAGAATAGACCGAGAGAAAGATGGAATGGTATAAAATTTGGTAGAATAGTAGGGTATTTTTAGGTAAAATTAAAAAAAAAATTAAAACATTAAAAACCAACGGTAACTTTCCCCCCTCCAAAGACCCAATGTTCAATTTCTTCACGTGAGCAGGCTCGCTCCGATCGCGACGCGAGCTCGCCGGTGGTCATTATGGTGTTGCGCGACCAAACTTTGTCTCCGCGGCTCGCGGGTGGGTTGCTCGCGCCACCATAACACCTAGTCTTAGAGAATTTATTGTGTGCATTCAAGGCTATGTGTTTTACAATTCTAAGAATGCTATTCTGTGTGGTTAGCAATAACACTGATGAGGGGGTACTTATGTTAGTTACACAACATAATGATGCTTTTATTTCCGACTGATCAAACACGTTATTTATGTTATTTCCGATAGCTAGTAATAGATTACACGTGTTCTTTTTCCCTCTAGGCCAAAGGAGTTGGTTTTTTTTTTTCTTTTACGGGTTAAATGGGTATGTATTTCGCCAAACGGGTCAAGCATCGTTTTAGGGTGTGCGTGGTTTCGAGAATCTGAGCCATAATTCAATCTTGTCTAACAGCTTTATATAGATTTGTTCGTTTTTTTTTCTTTTTTACCTAAATGGTTAACTGGCTTTCTTGAAATTTACATAAACTCTACATTACTCTACTCTAGACATAGATGTTTGTCCATTACTCCATTGCCGACTTTAACTTTGAACTTTGAAGTTTGAGTTGTTCAATTTGCCAAACATAACACAACTTGATCCTCTCAGGCTATGCATCAGTTCAATCACACATATTTTGACATTGTTGAGTGAATGCTTCAGGCTCATCTAACCAGTTGTTTAGATTCTAAAAAAGCCCACGAGTGTAATAACTAATACTGAACTTCGTGTGTATACAATTTACTCAAGAACCAACCAAGCCATAAATGGATCAACACCAACTATATACAAATGATCACAACTTACTAAACACAGAACCCATAATCTAACACCAAAACATGGTACAAAATTAAATACATCAATATGTTACAACACAGCCCAACACTTGGTTGATCGATCACATTCACTTTCGGCCATTCCCCGCCACTGCGGTTGCCTGAAACAAACCGTCAATTCGAGCCTCAACGTCTTCTATGGTGAACTTCACATGTTTATCTGCATACTTCCCAATATCTTGAAGATTATGAAACCTCCCAAGAAAGTTTCTGTAAGCCGGAAGCAAAGTTCCAGCTACCGAAATCTTCAATTCTTCTCGCAATTGTTCATCAAATATAACCCATGTGGATTGATTTCTGCAAATCTCGATAAACTGCGAGTTGAAGAGCTTGAGCTTATCTTTTAAAGCTTTCGAAGCAAGATTTGACGACGAGCTACTGTTATTATTGTCGAGCTTCAACGTGTTGAGAATCTTATGCCATGAACTTCTCTGGTAATTTACATGATGCTGTCTTACTCTTGATGTTTGTTTTCGGATCCAGTCGTCTCCTAGAAGAGAACCTAATTCGTCGTCTTTAACCTTCTTTACGATGTATCTACCATTGTTCATCATGAACACAGACGATAACGCAGGGTCTCTATAAGCCTTGGATTTTGATTCTAAATTGTTTTCTAAAACATCCATAATCCACGCGATTTGAACAGATAATGAACTCGAAGTTGACGATTGTTCAACATAATCGTCAAACACTTGTTTCAAAGTCGGTCGAGAACAAGCAGCCCGAAGGTAATTCATGACATAACGAGTAATCGGATGAAGACCGCCTCCAGGGACAGCGGCTTTAACCGGATCACGCTGGATTAAGTTTTCTAACTCAACAAAAATGCCTCTAATCGATTCACCTAATCTCTTCCAAACACCAACCGCTTCATTTTTCAAAAACAAACAGTAATGACCGGAAAACAACACCTCAAACTCCGGCAACAACGCCTTCACCGCTTCATACACATCGAGTATCTTAAACAACCTCTCCGGCACTCTACTCCCCATCGCAATCCCATTAGCAAAATTCAAAAGCTCCATAACCGAAACCCTACATGTATCCATAAACGACAGATCGGCGGCAGCCGCAGCAGCCGAGGTGGAGTAACCAAACACTCGATCACATAACCGTTGTTCGCTAGGGTAGATCACTCTAACCGCCATATTAACCGCTTTAATCCACTTCTCAATCTCAATATCGTTATCATCATCTACCAACGGTTTATTAACATTTTGTAACCCTAGAAACCCTAACCTCGATAGACTTTCTTCTATAAAATCTCTCCGGCAGTTACTGTACGCTAACGAACACTCCTTACCGTAACCTGCCGTCACCATCCGTTGCGAGATCTGGTGCAGATCGTTAATCGTACTTGACGGAAGTGAGTCGATCGTGACGTTGTAATCCGTTACCGGATGCGCTACCGGAACGTTAAACTCATCAGATCTGTCATCAAATCCGTCATTGAATCTGTTATCTTCATCGGAATCTGAATCTACACAACCGCCGCTGTCTCCTCCGGCGACATCATCGGAAAAATCAAATTCAACGCCGCCGCGTTGAATCAACCGCTTAAACTCCTCTTCAAGCCGGAACATACACTGTTGAAGCAAATCCTCAGCTCGATCGAGAACAATAACCGCCGAATCATCAGCCGTTACAGAACCTTCACGAATCACTGCAATCAAGTCATCAACAACAGCGAGAAACAACGAGGCGTCGCCGGAGTTTGACCAGATGGGTTCGTCAACGGTTAAGTAACGAGAAACTCTACGGTCTATGGTTTTTAGCGTCTGGTCAAGTGTTTCGGTGACGGAAAGAGTTCCGGTGAGTTTTTCTCTGAATCTGTTATCGAAATTGGAGAAGATTTGAAGTATGTCGTCGGTGAGGGCGTTATCGGTGTGACCTAGGGTTTTGGCGATGTGACGGGCGACGGCGATGAGCTTTTCTTCAGGGTTTTCAGACATGATTGTGGTTTGGAGATATTTAGGGCATGAAATGCGGAAGGTGTGTGTGTGTGTGATGATATGGTTAAATTGAGATTTGTTTTTGTAGATGTGGAGATTAAGGGAAAACGCGGTTTATGAACAGTGAAGGATTTGGTGTGGGGGCTGGTGATGATGAGGCGGCGGTGTAGGGAAGGAAGGAAGGAGGGAGGAAGGAGACCAAATAGACCTGAAAAGTGAAAACCAAATAAAATCTGGTTGTTTACTTTTTTTTTTTTTTTACTCTGTGCAACTCGAACTCGAATACATATGATTTTATAACTTTGACCAAAAGCTTTTTATATTTTGTAATTTTAACCCATATTTTTTTCACTTTTTTTTTAAATGTATATTTTATTCACACAACACAGCCACAAACAGGCTGCACCGAAACAACAGAAGGAGAAATTACATTAAAGAAAAATTGCACCACCTATCCACGTTTCAGAATCTCTTATTATTACGAGCCTTCCATAAACACCAACATGCCACAATGATAATACCTTTCAGCGCTTCACTCTCCTTTATACCCAACCCCAAATGGTTATGAACTTCCACTAGATCCTTTATAGAGAATAGGATTAAAGGGCAGACTTTACTCCATGTACTTATGTAGTTCCAAATTGCAGCAGCAACATAACAGGAACAAAATAAATGCTCAGCTGATTCATCCCCAGAATTACACAAAACACACCCCATTTCTCCAATCATAAGTCCCGGGATCGCATTGCTCGAATACCTTTTGTTAATAATACCATGGAAGAACGCCGTATTATCATCGCCATCCATCGCCCATCTAGATCTCGATCTTTGCTTCGCGTCCTTATACTTATGTTCTTCTAACTCTAGGATACCCTTTTTGCACTCTAACCATATCCACGACTCTTCTTCCGATAAATCTCTCTCTTCGATAAGCAACTCTAATTCTTCCATTTCAGATCTAAGTTTTTCCCCTTCCTCCCCTTCTTTGGATCTCATAGTATCCCTCCATTTCTTCACATTTTCTCTAAGACTTAAATTTTTTCATCAACTTAACATCCGGAGGACCTTCAAAGCTAAACTCATGAAGAGTCTTCTCCACAACCAACCCAAAATCTGGCCTATCAAGCCAAGAACTAAAGAAACGAAATGATTTAGAACCAAAATTCACGTCCTTTAGCAATAATAACGGGTTGTGGTCCGATAAGTGCCTAGGGAGAGCCCGGAAACACGCTCTAGGCCACTTATCCATAAAGGATTTACACACCAAAATCCTATCAATTTTGCTTAATTTTTTCCCCTTTTCGCTTTCGACAAGAAAGGTAAACTTACTTCCTTTCATGTTTTATTCGTGCAAGTCAGCCTCGTATATGAACGGGTTAAAATCCCTAGCACACCTTGGTTTTAAATGAAGAATTTTTTCTTTCTTCCGGCTTACGAACGACGTTGAAGTCTCCAACCATAATCCAGAGACCCGGTTTGTTGTTTCTAAGTTGCAAGATTTTCGACCAAAGAGCCCTCTTCTCCGTATCCAATTGAGGCGCATAAACATTCAGAATGTTAACAACCGAATCACAGTCTTTTAAAAACCCAGTAACTAACAAAAAATTCTTATCTTTGACACACTCTTCCATCTTAAAAACCGTAGGATCCCAAATTGAAATAACTCCCCCTGACCTACCAGATGGTTCCACAAACTCACTGGCCCTAATCGTCCTCCCCCAATAATTCCTTAACATACTATCAGAGACAACAACACTTTGAACCTCCTGCATAGCAATAAAAGAAACCCCTTCCGCAATTTTTATCTCCCTAATCCACTTATCCTTCCCCACTACGCCTATTCCTCTAATATTGACAGACAATATATTCATTGATAAACACCATTGTTACCTTCTGCCAAGATTGTTTCTTTGATGTAACCAGTGATATTCTGAAGGTTCGTACCAACCACTTTCCCAAAATCAACTGTGTCTGTAACCTCCTTATCAAGTCTTGCCATAGGGGTTTCTGGAATTTCCTCCAAATCGTGTACTCCTGTATCGCCATCATCCTTCTCAGAAAAGGACTTAGATGCTGGAAAAGTTTCTTCATACTCTGGACTTTTATTTAGTGAGCTGTTAAACCGCATTTTGTAGCGTGTTAACTCGCAAACTCTAGAACGAATCATAAAATGACAAATTTGTAAAAGATGTAAAGTACATAGGAACAATATGTAAAAGATGAAAATTATAGGGTCTATAGTTAAAAGTGTAAAGATGAAAATATGAAGGTTATGTCAAAGATGAAAACTACTAGGTTAAAAGTGTAAAAGATAAAAAGTAAAAGGGTTGAATATAAAAGAAAAAGGAATAGTATTTTTGTTACCAAAGAATTTTTTGAAAATTAATATAATAAGGTAAATATCTATATGCAGTGTAAAGATTAAATATAAATGTGTTTTAACATGGATTTTAATATATGTGAAGAAAGATTTTTTTTTTTAATTCTTATCTACTCAAACATATTATTTAGGTGTAAAATTAAAAAAAAAATCTGTCTATTTACTCTAGTTATGTAAATCACGAAATATTTTCTTTTTTAGATTATTAGACTAAAATACGTGCTTAACAAAATGAGAAAAAATATTAAAAAATGAAATAAATCCCCTAACTTCATTTCTTATGTTAAGACCTATTTGTGCCGAACCTTACTCTAACTCCATATTCACTAGAGATTACTCTAACTCCATATTCACTAGAGATATTCTCATAGAGTATGCGAGTGAAAGATCAGAAATTATCCTATATGTTAAAAAACAAAGCTAATGAATAGTAGTTGTCACATCATAATGAATAGTAAACTTTCCTTATTGGTTGTCTTTGTTGACTTCTTTCCCCTATTCCCTTTTTAAGTGTATATATATATCCATTTTCTTCAAAGTTAGTTAAATTATTCATCATGGTGAAGTGGTTTTGTGGTTCTATGTGTTTTAAAGAGACTCAAGTTCAAATCATGGGGTCTTTTTTTTTTCCATTTTATGCTTACATAACTTCACGTCATCTTCCTTTTTCTCCTCTTTCACACGTTTTTCTGATTGTATTTATACAATTCTTATTCCTTATTTGTTGGGTTAGTGGATCCTTAGACATCGCAATAGTCGCCATCGCCAGGAGTTACTAACTCGCTTGCTACCAACGGCTCTGTTGTATGAAAACTCCACTTGTCAATTTAAAAATAAGACACTAAATAGCACAGCTTTAATAACAACCAAGTATTTAGTCGCAATAAATAGTTTTACAATGACTTAGTTTTGTCGCGCCGCAACGCGGCGCGCAGCACTAAAACCTAGTTATGTGAATAAGATAAGTTGTTTAAGATGAGAATACTTGTAAAATGTTGTGTGAAAAAGATAAAGTGAAGGGAAATAATATTACGGACGTAAACGAGTCAAGTTTTTTATAAGATATTTAAGAATTATATGGTACTTAAGACTGGTTCATTAGAAGTTTGAAACAAGTCTTAAGTCTAAATCAAAGCATAAACCAAAAATGTCTAGGCTAGTAAAGTTTTCTATTTTGTGTTAATGTTGACTAAACTTATTTATACTAACTTTGTAAATTGTAATTATCAAGTTTTGATAATTTGTTGTGTGTGTGTTATTGCTGGTAATCCATTGATCGCATCAACAAATCTTGTTGGGTGTTACGTTCGTCTAGGAATAAACTTTATCTTTTACTTAAACAAGTGGTTTCATCTATTTTAAATTTGTATAAGTGAAGAAGACTTTGACTTTGTAAACTATAGGATAATATTATTATGTTTCGAGTTTTCATACGTTTTAATAAGTTAGTGAAATAAGTGTATTTTATTCTTATAGGTAAAGGATCAAATAAAAATAAAATAAACGTACGAACTGTACGAATTGAAAGAAAAGTCAAAAAGTGGCGGTGGCAATATGGTAATTATCAGCAACTTCAAAAGTACTGTACTGGGGAAAAGCAAAAAGTGGCGGTGGCAATCTGGTAATTATCAAAAACTTCAAAATTACTCTAGTAGGGTAATTTTGAGCATCTGTAGGGTAATTTTGAGCATCAATAGGGTAATTATCAAATTACTCTAGTAGAGTAATTTTGACTTCTGTATGGTAATTTTGGGAAATGTCTTGTAGAGTAATTTTGTTAGCATTTAGTTATGGGGTTTAGCTTTATGGTTTAGTTTTTAGCTTTTAGTTTGGGTTGGGGGGGGGGGGGGGGGTTAGGTTTTTTTTTTTTTTTTGGGGGGGGGGGGGGGGTGGGGTTAGTGTAATTTTGATAATTACCCTACAATTTTGATAATTACCCTACACGACCAAAATTACTCTACTTGAACTTTTACAATGGTTTAGGTTTTTTTTTTTTTTTTTTTGGGGGGGGGGGGGGGGGGGGGGAGGGGTTTAGGTTTTTGGGGGGTGGGGGGGGGGGGGGGTTAGTGTAATTTTGATAATTACCCTACACGACCAAAATTACTCTACTTGAACTTTTACAAAATTACCCTACAGAAGTTCAAAATTACTCTACTAGAGTAATTTTGAAGTTGCTGATAATTACCAAAATGCCACCACCACTTTTTTTTACTTTCTTTCACTTCGTACGTTTCGTACGATAATTTTATTTTCACAGGAACTTAACTCTATTCTTATAATATAGTAAACTTAATACCTCAACATTTTAACTAAGTAATTACTTACACAAAAAGTAACTTGTTGATTTTCAAATGATAACGAACCTTTACTTATGAATCACACTCTACAATCTCCCCGCCTTTTACCGACAACCTCACTCGATGGTCTAACTTTGAAATGTCGAGCAAATGTAGTTAGTTGGTTTCTTTTGGCGCGTTGTATGTAATTTTTGCGTGGACTAACACACAGTTAGTCTGAATGTTATTAGTAATCTTTTTTTGTTGGTCATTCTAAAAAAAACAAATGAACTCCCAGTATTTTCGACATGCGAACCCATTGTCACCACCATTTGTAAAATTTGAGTAAATTCTTTATCAGTTACGTCGTTTCAAGCAACACCCTCGTCGTGGATAATCAAATGCGGAATTCATAATTTCAAGCATGTTGCATCCATCTCTTGATTCAAACCCATCGGTTGATTGATTTCATTTTTAAGATTCAACAAGTGGCCAAATAATGATAATGTGTTGTGGAGACATTTATGTATAATATGTCTTTAGTTTGTAGTTGTCACTTGCTTCGATACATCATTTCAACAAACACCGGGAGTTTCTTAAACAAACAAACATTCATTTGTTTTAGATGAATTCTCAGAAGGCCCCCTTTAGTCCAATGGCACCTCGCCGTTTCAAGCTTTGATCAACTATCGTGAGCTTTCACGGGTTGCTGACACCGACAACACCCAATCCAATTTAGGCGGGTTCTCTGTTGATGATGTGGCTAATAGACTTGATTGTAATAGAAGAAGGTGTAGATCGATATAAGAATGATATTTTTAACAAAATAATAATAAATTAACTTTTCCTTAATTGATTAATTATAATATCTTGACAAGTTGTTTACGTTATATGATAAGTTACAAAACTTGTTGTGTTTAAACTTGGTAAGTTTGAGAGTTTATTAAATTAAATGTTATTGTATTTTGGTTGATTTATCCTATTTTATATTTCTAATCAAATGAAATAATGTAATGAAACCAAAAAAAAAAACATTTAAGTAATCAAATGAAATAATGTAATGAAACAAATTTTTTTTTGCAGATCGGCTTTTATTTCTTTATTGCTATCTTCATAAAGTTAAAGTTACGAAGGTGCCTTTAAGAAACAAGGTGCCCAAAGCAGTCAAATTTGAAAATCCAATCAATAGAAAACACAGGCAACTTTATTAAAACAACAAATAAATTTAATATCAAATAATAACAATTTAAACAAACTTCGATTTTTACTTTATTTTATATACTTGCGAAGTTATTTTTTTTATCTCATGTAGTAGCATCAATGATTTCTTTAAGATACTAATATTTAAAAAAAAAAAGCGAAAATTTATTACTTTTTATTTCTGAAATGGCTACATACTTAGTTACATCAAAACAAAAGGTAATATATTAGTTTATTACTATATTTTTTTATTCGACAAAATGCACTTTACATCAATATCGCAGGTAGGGCTGGCAAATCGTGTCTTAGCAGGTTTAACAGGTATCTGATAACGCGAACAACAAAAATTTTAAACATGAATACGACTTGTTTAACTACTTTATATCCAATGTCTATAAGACAGATGTATATTATATGCACATAAAAGGAGAAATAATGGATCCTAACTTTCAAATTTTGATTATTTTTAAAAACGTAAAAAATCACATGGTGTACTTTTCTGTTATCATGTCTTAGCAGGTTACCTACAGGTTACCTATTGCCAGCCCTAATCGCAGGTAAGCGAGCAACAAGCTGCGCCGCTACCCCTTTCTGGATAGCAAACCCTAGCCTATTAAAAACAAACCCCTGCCCCCCTGTTGATGAGCCACTGCTGTGGACAACCTGTTGGACCCTAGTCAGCAAACGGATAGCTTCTGGAGCCAGGGATCCAAAGGTGTCGAAGGCGAAGGGGACAAATGCATGTTGGTTATTAGCACATGTTTTAGCGTGTTTGTCCACCTTTTTAGATTCTGCTTTCTTTACCGCTTGTCCTGCTACAAACCCATTTTCCCTTAATCCAGCTAAGGGAGAGACTCCTGTGAGATCTACACAAGCATGTTTCCCTCCCGCCCACCCAAAGACGAGCAGGTCCGCTGGTCTCAATGTAGATCTCCCTTCCATGGGGTCTGTAAGGAAATTCACAGGGGCCTCCTTCTTGGCAGAAATCCCCGCTCTCCTCAAGATGTCCCCCAAAACATCCCTCACCCAGTCATGCCGGTATTTGAAACCAGGGAGCTCCTTGCAATGAACAGCATGCTCCCCGTATTTATCCATGCATGCTTTACGGCAGATTGGGCAGGTTTCGTCTTCTGGATACATAGGGATCATCAGCCGGTATTTGAGGATAGCCCTGTACTCAACAGCCGACATGCATTGCCCCAGCCCCTCGATCGGAATAACAGTCAAAAAGTCTTGCGCATGGGGGCCTTTCAAGCACTCAATCACCGCCTTCTGGCGGGGAGATAGATCAAGTGTTTCTCCCAGATTCTGAGCGATTTTCTCAAATAGAGCATTCGCCAAAGTTTTTTGTGGCTTTGGGGGGGCAGTGTCCATATTAGAGAAACCGCCAATGTCAAAGTCTGGAAGAGAGACACTTAAATACTCGAGGGCCTGTTGGTAGTCTACGTCAAGCTTATCAACCCCACTGTTCCGAAGGATGTGGTCTTGCAATACACATGACTGAGCTCTAGACGCCACAAAAGCATAAACTCCAACATCCCGAGCTAAGAGGAGGCCCAAACCACCCAGGCGCATCGGCAAAGATGCCAAACGCCACTGAAGTTCACCAAAGTAGGGCCCCCCACAAACAACAATGTCTTCAATAGCCTTTCGGAGACCATCGTCAAAACAGGATACCGCATTTGCCATAAAGTGAGGTTGGCAGGTCCGCAGCCCAAACAGTAACTTAGCTACCCCCATGCATGACCTTAAAAGAAGAAGCTCGCACTGGGGGTCCTGTAAGCAGGGCAAGAGTTTCATAAGGTCAACCGCTGTCGATGCCCGCCGCCCTGCTAATTCCCCAATAAAAGCAGAGTCTCGGCTAACCGCCCCCCCAAGGAGCTTAACCCCCCTCACAGGTCTACCTATCCCTCTCGGGAAAAGGCCGTCCTGCACCTTGAGACCGTCACAAGATGGCCAGTACACTTCCGTTTTCTTAATATTGAGATGGAGCCCTATGGATGGTGTAACACCCCGTGTTTTCACGAGTGAAAGTCAAAGTCAAGGTCAAAGTCAACGACCGATTTCACGCGACTTGACTCGTAGAAATGTTTTTATTTTATTTATATTATGTGGAGTAAATGTCGTTCATTACAATAATCGAATCATGCTAACCGTATTTCAATCGACCTACGACTGTGAATGATAGGAAGTAACAATGCGATAAAGTTAATAAAACTATGCTAATCAAATCGACATCGAACCGTAACTCGAACTATGTATTCTACTTGTCATCTCTACGTGTGTGTGTGCCTTACGTGTTACCTGTGCATGTTTATTTTATGTTATGTTGTGATAATCAAGCGAACTCGATCGAACTCGAAGTCTAAATCGAATGTAAACGAACCCGAACCCGAATTCCGAGTCGAACCATATAAGAAGTAGTTGGGACTAAAAGTAATTTGACTAGGAAACCCTATCGAATCGCTCGAAAATCGAAACCGAAGCAACATCGCACCGAACACACCAAAGCAGGCGGCATCCGCACGGATGGCCAATCCGCACGGATGGCCAATCCGCACGGATGGCCAATCCGCACGGATGGCCAATCCGCACGGATGGCCAATCCGCACAGATTGCCTATCCGGGTACGTGCCATGCGCACGGTTCACCCTTTCCCTTTTTGGCATCCTATAAATACACGGGTCACTCTCCAACTTTTCCACTTTTGGCAAGTGACGTCCGAACCGCACGCATTCTTCACCTTTTCTCAGATTTCTCTCAATCCAGGTAAGATCTTGCACTAATTCTTGTACATCTTTGATCACTACACCATTCTACACCTTTCCATCTTTCAAATCTCCATTTTTAACCATGAAATCATCCGGATTCGAGGTATTCTCGGGTGACGTCATCATGAAGTTCTTATGAACTTCAAGCTTGACCTCATTCCACCAAGAATAGCTCAGATCTAAACGATTTCTACAAGATTTCACAATAACTTCACCTAGATCTAAACTTTTCTAAGGATAAAAGAGTTGAAAGAAATAAACTTAAGTTCTCTCCTTCTTTTACCCTTAAAATCGGTACGAATCAGATCGGTTCTAGTGTTCTACTCGTTAATAGTGATTCACTAGTTCTAGATCTGGAATCCTACCCACAGACAACTGATTTCGGGGATAACCGGAATGACCGTTCTGAGTCGCCGACAGGCCGAGTTAGGGTGGTTCCTGACCGGTCTAGTCACGCGGGTGAGAATACAATTCCAAGTGGTTGCCACGTAATCGGAACGTCTCGATAAACGACAACAGAAACCAAGAGTAGACGAACGGAACAATCAGACCAGAGGCTGTCCGCGCGTACAGGCCATACGGACGGGTTGTCACCCGGACGAGCTACCCTTGGGACCCACTCTCCAAACAAGGTTTGAGTATCGACGAATGAGCAATCCGGACGGACGACCTCTGAATGGATTACTCTTCGGATCATGAGATACTAAGGCCTTAAAATAAAAAAAAAATTCAAACAATGTTCATCCGCACGGCCAAGTCGTACGCACGGACAGACTATCCGGACGGATGGTCCCTGCCCGCGCGCACAGACTGTCCGCACGGATCACCACTGTCCGCACGGACTACCGTACGCACGGACTGTCGTCCGCGCGACCGGCTTGAAAGGTAGAAACACTTATGTGTTTTCTAAATGCTACAACGAAAACTCCAAAGCACAAGCCATCATACACAAACACATCTCACACTTAGAAAGAAACAATCCACTTGAACGTTTATCCACAAACAACTTGTCCGTACGGATAAGTCATCCGCACGCACAACTAATCCGCACGGGTTACCACCCGCACGGACAGTCGCACGCACGGATAGCTTATCCGGATGGATCACCATCCGCACGCATCACCATCCGCACAGATAGGTCATGCGCACGGATGACTCCCTCTCACGGATAGCTGATCCGCACGATCAGCCATCCTAACCACTCTCACTTTGTACTGTTTTACGCGCCACTTATCGTTACGTTATCGAATCTATTCAGGCTAACCGTACTCGCTGTAAAGCGTTCCCTTCAATCCACAATCGCTGTGAGTATACTCGAACCCTTTTTGCTTTAGCACTTTTGGGTGTTACATACGTTACGACTATTCGAACTACAACTATCACACTACTCAAGCTATTTTAACGCAAACCATTAATGCATGTTATACGTGGCTTATGAATGCTTGTTTGTTATGTTTACACATGGAATGATGTCTACCTGCCTTAGCAACGATAGTACTATAGTTTGGACTCAGCACCCGTTCACACGGGGGTTGTTAAGGATCTTTTACTTGCATGGATTACGGTGGTAATCATGTATTGCGAGCTGCCTCGGGCAGTCAACCCGCAGTCATTGGTATCGATGGGTCTATGTCGATAACTAACGTGCTTCATTTCACTATGTGTACGTGCTGGTTATGCGTAAACGAATTCGAACTCTATAAGCTATTATCAAACTTGTATGCTCACCTTTACATTTTATGTATTGACTTTATTTTAACGTATGTGACAGGTGCTTAGGATGCATATGTGGTAGGGAATGGAAGCTAGAATAAAGCTTTAGAGCCCAACAAATAGTTGTCTGTAGATAACTTATTAGGGGTCTCTAGAAGCAGATAAACAATTGCTACTTATTTAAATCTGAGTTGTCGGAACAGAATATTTGTTTTGATGTTGTTTGTAATAACTTGTTTGACTATTTATGTTACGGTATGGGACGTAATGCTTAATTAAATGGTAATGATAGTTGTTATGGAAACTTCTGGACAATCTGTTTCGCTCAGTGCCACGCCCCGATGATTCCGTCATCGGTTGGGGTGTGACAGATTGGTATCAGAGCCATAACTATAGGGAATTAGGCAAGACTCGACCTAGTCCGGGTCGAAGTCTTAGAGACCTAGTCTATAGTTAAGAACCAACAGACCAACTCACGCGTATGCGTAAACTCGCCACTATCACTCACTCTTTTCTATCACTGCACTCGAATTTTCAAGTTGTGAACAGGTAATAAGGCCGAGAATAGGTGTGAAAACCGCAAACTCTCGACTAAAGTTGCCTAATCAGCTTGCGTTTTAGCCACGAACGAGGAGAATCATACCAAATCAGGAGTGAAATCCATATTTTGATGAATAATCTCCTCAATTTTATCAAAAACGAGGACGGAAGTTGCAGGATAGGGGTGAAACCCTAACCTTGACGACTCGTCCCGCTTTTATACAAAAACTCCCACAAAAGTTCGATGGACTCCAACGATCTAAAGACACAATATAACCAATGGGAATTGCGCCGACGCCCAAGAATCGAGGCAAAGGCATAGTCCTGGAGGTAATTATGCAGGATCCTTGCAAATAGTCGATCCGCTTTGGTTAGTCGAAGTCTATTAGCCGCAGACAATCTACCTTTGATTTATCGATCTTTATGAAAATTTTATGCATTTTCTGTTATTTGTTAACGTTCTGAGGTACTATTGGTTTCGACCCAACACTATTGCTTCTGCTAAAACACAAAACCCACACAACACGTCGCTAACGAATCGACAATAAAGTCAGTCAGAATGCCTTGTATACTCGCATATGCTTTTAGTGATTAAGTTATATGTGTTTCTTGCTGTTATGCTTACGTGTTTAGGAATATTGTGATTATGTGCTCTATGTGTTTATGTGATTTTGTGCAATTCTGTGATTTTGTGCAATTCTGTGATTTTGTGACTATATGCGTTTACATGGTACGTGTTACTGAGCTTTAGTAGTAGTAGACGTGTGAGGTGAGATTCGAATACATGTGTTGAGTTCCATGGCGATGTCTATTGCAGACAATGTCGTCTGGATCCCGTCATCCACTCTCTCGTCAGGAAAAGAAGGACAGACGCCTTGCTTCCATCGTCTCGAAAGCCGTAGCAAAGGCGGTGAGCGATGCCTATGAAAATGCCAGCAAATCATCCGAGGAATCGAGGACTGAAGGTCCTAGAGCTATCGCAAGACCTTTCAGTTTCAAGCAATTCAAGTCATGTGGGCCGAAAGAATTCACAGGCGAAGGAGGTCCTACTGCTCTATTCCACTGGTTTGACTCTATCGAGGTTACTCTGCGACAAAGTGGTTGCCCTGATGACCTTCGAACTCTGAACGCTACCGGCGTCTTTCAGTCTCGTGCTTTGGACTGGTGGACGGCCGAGAGGAACAAGAGAGGGAATGATGCAGCTTACGGTTTGTCATGGGACGAGCTCAAGGAGGTCATGCTAGAGGAATTCTGCCCTCCTCACGAGCGTCAAAAGCTTGAAGATGAATTTTGGCACATACATCAGAAGGATGGAGACAATGCTGGCCTCACTGCTCGCTTCAAACAGCTCAGCATTATCTGTCCTTACCAGGTCAAGACCCCTGAGATAACCATCAAGAAGTACATCCGAGCTTTGCCCGACTGCGTTGCTGATTTCGTGCAAGCGGCTAAGACTGCCACGATCGAGGAAACCTATCTACTGGCCGCTGAAATCAATGACAAAAGGGTTAAGGCTGGGGTGTGGGATAAGACCTCCAAGCATCTGCATCAAGCTACCGCTACTGCACCAACTGCTGAAGCCACCTCGTCAAGCAACAAGAGAAAGAACAGCTCCACCAACAAGAACTATGCGATTACTGCTGCACCGATCCAAGCTGTACCTGCCCAACAGCGTCAAGTAGCGGCGCCCGTGGCCAATGCACCGCCTGCAAAGCGTGCATATACTGGACCACACCCGCTCTGCCCTACTTGCACCTATCATCACCCGACAGCTATTCAATGTCGCTTCTGTGCTCATTGCAACGTCTACGGCCACTTTACTGCCAACTGCCGTATTCGTCAAGCTCCTGCCAATCAAGCTTTACTCGCTTCCCCACAGGGTCAACAAGCTCCTTCGGCACCCGCAGTCAAAGCCAGAGCATGCTTCACGTGTGGCGAGCCGAATCATTTCGCCAACATGTGCCCGAACAGGGTGGTGAAACAAGAACCGCAGCAGCAGCAACCACAGCAACAACAACAGCAGCAACAACAGGCCGCACGCGCCAGAACTTTCAATCTCAATGTGCGTCAAGCTCAGGCCGACAACAACGTGGTCAATGGTACGTTCCTTGTGAATGGTATTTATGCTTCATGTTTGTTTGATACTGGAGCCGATAATTGCTTTGTGTCACTCGAATTTGAGAAACTCCTTAGTCGTAAACGTTCCCGACTCTCCTCTGCATTCGATGTTGAAGTCGCTACCGGAAGAACCGTCGCTGTAAACTCTGTTATTCGTGATTGCACTCTCGAGCTCAACAATCACATCTTCTCAATCGATCTCATTCCGATGCAATTCGGAAGTTTCGACGTCATAGTAGGCATGGACTTTCTTCGCGAAAACCATGCCGAAGTTGTGTGCTTCGACAAAATGATTCGTTTTTCGCTCGCAAACGGTGATTCGTTGTGTGTTTACGGTGATACTACTTCGAAGGGTCTCAAGCTTATGTCATGCCTACAAGCTAGCAAGTATCTCCGCAAGGAATACATGGCTTTCTTGGCTAACGTTGTAGCAGCAGAGAAGGAAAAGAAAGAGAAGAAGGAAGTGAAAGACGTTCCAGTGGTTCGAGAATTTCCTCAAGTTTTTCCAGAGGATCTTCCCGGACTACCTCCGAAGCGCGATATTGATTTTCGCATTGATCTCATTCCTGGAGCTAACCCTATTGCCAGAGCTCTTTATCGACTCGTGCCGTCCGAAATGCGCGAACTCTCAACCCAACTCCAGGAATTGCTTGAAAAAGGCTTTATTCGCCCGAGCACCTCTCCTTGGGGCGCACCAGTCCTTTTCGTCAAAAAGAAGGACGGGTCGTTCCGGATGTGCATCGACTACCGGGAATTGAATAAGTTGACTATCAAGAACCGCTATCCTCTGCCTCGAATCGACGATTTGTTTGATCAGCTACAAGGCGCTACGTGTTTCTCGAAGATCGATCTACGTTCAGGATATCATCAGCTGCGTATACAAGAGGAAGATATACCCAAAACCGCGTTTCGCACTCGATACGGCCATTACGAATTCGTTGTCATGCCTTTTGGCCTAACCAATGCACCAGCAGTTTTCATGGATCTGATGAATCGAGTGTGTAAACCATATCTCGACCGTTTCGTCATCGTGTTCATCGACGATGTCTTGATCTTTTCCAAAACAAGAGCCGAACACGCGCAACATCTACGTTTGGTTCTCGAGTTACTCCAGGGGAACCAACTCTACGCCAAATTCTCCAAGTGCGAGTTTTGGTTGGGGGAGGTTCAGTTTCTGGGTCACATCGTAAATAGTCAGGGTATTCATGTCGATCCTGCGAAGATTGAAGCTGTTAAGAGCTGGGCTACGCCTAAGAACCCGACTGAAGTCCGCTCCTTCCTCGGGCTAGCGGGATATTATCGACGATTCATCGAAGGATTCTCGAAGATTGCTGTACCACTTACCTCTCTCACTCATAAGGATCAGCCTTTTGTCTGGGGAACCAAACAAGAGTCTGCCTTTCGAACCCTCAAACACATGCTTTGCAATGCTCCTGTTCTCACACTACCCGACGGAAACGACAATTTCATTGTCTACTGTGATGCTTCTAACCTTGGTCTCGGTTGTGTCTTAATGCAACGAGACAAGGTCATAGCTTACGCATCTCGTCAGCTCAAAATCCACGAGAAGAACTATACAACCCATGATCTCGAGCTAGGCGCAGTTGTTTTTGCATTAAAGATTTGGCGACACTACCTGTATGGTACAAGGTGTACGATCTTCACTGATCACAAGAGCCTACAACACATCTTTAATCAGAAGGAACTAAATATGCGTCAACGCCGATGGGTAGAACTTCTCAACGATTACGACTGTGAGATTCGTTATCACCCAGGCAAAGCGAATGTTGTTGCCGACGCACTTAGCAGACGGAGCTATCTGCTTAGCACTCGTAATGTTCAAGCCCAGCACAACCTCGAAGCTCTCATTCGTGACGCCCAGCACGCATGTTTCAACGAACGCACCTTGAAGAAAGAGAGAATCTACCACGATGGAGCCCAGCTTGTGAGCAAATCAAATGGGATATTCCACTTCTTAGACCGAATTTGGATTCCCAAGCGAACCAACCTGCGACAGATTATCATGGATGAAGCCCACAAATCCCGATACTCTATTCATCCCGGTGCTGACAAAATGTACCACGATCTTCGTTACAGGTACTGGTGGCCGGGTATGAAACGGGATATCGCACTCTACGTCGGAAAATGCCTAACCTGTGCTAGAATCAAGGCTGAACATCAAAGACCCTCTGACTTGCTCGAACAACCTCCAATCCCCATGTGGAAGTGGGAGAGCATAACTATGGATTTCGTAACCAAGCTTCCAACCACGTCATCATGTCACGACAGCATTTGGGTTGTTATTGACCGCTTGACCAAATCAGCTCACTTTCTGCCAATATGAGAAGACTACAAGGTAGAACGATTAGCCCGAATCTACACCGACGAGATCATTTGTCGACATGGGACGCCTCGTGACATCATCTCTGATCGTGATGCTCGGTTTACTTCATGATTGTGGGAAACGTTTCAAACGGCACTCGGTACAACGCTTAATCTAAGTACTGCGTTCCACCCACGAACCGACGGTCAGACTGAAAGAACGATTCGTACGCTTGAAGACATGCTCCGTTCGTGTGTTCTAGACTTCGGTGGTAATTGGGATAGACACCTTCCGTTAGTCGAATTCTCGTATAACAACAGCTACCAGGCTAGCATCCAGATGGCACCTTTCGAGGCTTTGTACGGAAGAAGATGTCGATCGCCTATTGTGTGGCACGAGATCGGTCACTCGCAACTAACCGGTCCGGAGCTGCTACAAGAAACGACAGACAAAATTTTCCAAATTCGAGACAACCTAGCGAAAGCTCGGGATCGACAGAAAGTTTACGCCGATAAAAAGCGCAAACCCCGTGAATATGGCGTTGGTGACTACGTACTCCTAAAGGTATCACCTTGGAAGGGTGTAGTCCGATTCGGCAAGAAGGGGAAACTCGCGCCTCGATATGTTGGACCTTTTAAGATTCTGGAAAGGATCGGAAAAGTCGCCTACAGACTCGAATTACCGGAGGAACTTAGCAATGTCCATCCGACTTTCCACGTGTCAAACCTCCGAAAGTGCATCGCCGACCACGACTTACATGTTCCTCTGGATGATCTGCAAGTGAACGAAACATTACACTTCGTGGAAAAGCCAGTCGAAATCATGGATCGCCAGACCAAAGAACTCAGGCGCTCACGCATTCCCATTGTGAAAGTCCGATGGGAAGGTAAACGAGGCGCAGAGTTTACTTGGGAACTCGAAAGCGACATGAAGGCAAAGTACCCACAGTTGTTTAATTAAGAAATTTTGTAGGGTTATAGATCAAGTGTTTTCGCACAACATATCCAAGTCTTAACAATTTTTACCCGTAAAATCTTGTTTAATTTGTCGATTATCTGTTGAAAACGTGAAAAGATGTAAAAGATGAAGAAATTGCTCAAATCTGAGTGTGTTTGATCCTCGCAACCGATCACCTGCTCAGATACCACTTGTAGGACCGATTTTGACTCCGTTACGATTATGTTTAGTCAAGCACGTTCACGAATTCCGCACGATTCAGAGTCAACAATAGTCAATACGTATATGTTATCCGCACGGATATGTCATGCGTGCGGTGAACATCAACAGCAACGTTCAACATCTTTTTAACAAAAATTAAGATTTCTCCCAAACGGCTTCGAAGTTAAGATTTGAAACTTTATAGGCTTTTAGATCAGACAATTTCGCATATCATACCCAAAAATCAGCGATTTTAACCGTAAAAAAAAAAAAAAAAAAAAAAAAAAAACCCGATTAATCTGACGATCTTCAGTGATCTGAACGAAGGACTCTCACATGTGATCCACGGTTAGTTACGGCTTTCAGCTTAATTTCGGGACGAAATTTCCTAAACAAGGGGAGGCTGTAACACCCCGTGTTTTCACGAGTGAAAGTCAAAGTCAAGGTCAAAGTCAACGACCAATTTCGCGCGACTTGACTCGTAGAAATGTTTTTATTTTATTTATATTATGTGGAGTAAATGTCGTTCATTACAATAATCGAATCATGCTAACCGTATTTCAATCGACCTACGACTGTGAATGATAGGAAGTAACAATGCGATAAAGTTAATCAAACTATGCTAATCAAATCGACATCGAACCGTAACTCGAACTATGTATTCTACTTGTCATCTCTACGTGTGTGTGTGCCTTACGTGTTACCTGTGCATGTTTATTTTATGTTATGTTGTGATAATCAAGCGAACTCGATCGAACTCGAAGTCTAAATCGAATGTAAACGAACCCGAACCCGAATTCCGAGTCGAACCATATAAGAAGTAGTTGGGACTAAAAGTAATTTGACTAGGAAACCCTATCGAATCGCTCGAAAATCGAAACCGAAGCAACATCGCACCGAACACACCAAAGCAGGCGGCATCCGCACGGATGGCCAATCCGCACGGATGGCCAATCCGCACGGATTGCCAATCCGCACGGATTGCCTATCCGGGTACGTGCCATGCGCACGGTTCACCCTTTCCCTTTTTGGCATCCTATAAATACACGGGTCACTCTCCAACTTTTCAACTTTTGGCAAGTGACGTCCGAACCGCACGCATTCTTCACCTTTTCTCAGATTTCTCTCAATCCAGGTAAGATCTTGCACTAATTCTTGTACATCTTTGATCACTACACCATTCTACACCTTTCCATCTTTCAAATCTCCATTTTTAACCATGAAATCATCCGGATTCGAGGTATTCTCGGGTGACGTCATCATGAAGTTCTTATGAACTTCAAGCTTGACCTCATTCCACCAAGAATAGCTCAGATCTAAACGATTTCTACAAGATTTCACAATAACTTCACCTAGATCTAAACTTTTCTAAGGATAAAAGAGTTGAAAGAAATAAACTTAAGTTCTCTCCGCACGCACAACTAGGAAGAAACAATCCACTTGAACGTTTATCCACAAACAACTTGTCCGTACGGATAAGTCATCCGCACGCACAACTAATCCGCACGGGTTACCACCCGCACGGACAGTCGCACGCACGGATAGCTTATCCGGATGGATCACCATCCGCACGCATCACCATCCGCACGGATAGGTCATGCGCACGGATGACTCCCTCTAACGGATAGCTGATCCGCACGATCAGCCATCCTAACCACTCTCACTTTGTACTGTTTTACGCGCCACTTATCGTTACGTTATCGAATCTATTCAGGCTAACCGTACTCGCTGTAAAGCGCTCCCTTCAATCCACAATCGCTGTGAGTATACTCGAACCCTTTTTGCTTTAGCACTTTTGGGTGTTACATACGTTACGACTATTCAAACTACAACTATCACACCACTCAAGCTATTTTAACGCAAACCATTAATGCATGTTATACGTGGCTTATGAATGCTTGTTTGTTATGTTTACACACGGAATGTTGTCTACCTGCCTTAGCAACGATAGTACTATAGTTTGGACTCAGCACCCGTTCACACGGGGGTTGTTAAGGATCTTTTACTTGCATGGATTACGGTGGTAATCATGTATTGCGAACTGCCTCGGGCAGTCAACCCGCAGTCATTGGTATCGATGGGTCTATGTCGATAACTAACGTGCTTCATTTCACTATGTGTACGTGCTGGTTATGCGTAAACGAATTCGAACTCTATAAGCTATTATCAAACTTGTATGCTCACCTTTACATTTTATGTATTGACTTTATTTTAACGTATGTGACAGGTGCTTAGGATGCATATGTGGTAGGGAATGGAAGCTAGAATAAAGCTTTAGAGCCCAACAAATAGTTGTCTGTAGATAACTTATTAGGGGTCTCTAGAAGCAGATAAACAATTGCTACTTATTTAAATCTGAGTTGTCGGAACAAAATATTTGTTTTGATGTTGTCTGTAATAACTTGTTTGACTATTTATGTTACGGTATGGGACGTAATGCTTAATTAAATGGTAATGATAGTTGTTATGGAAACTTCTGGACAATCTGTTTCGCTCAGTGCCACGCCCCGATGATTCCGCCATCGGTTGGGGTGTGACAGATGGTCCCTCCGTGTTGATGATGTCCAAGGCTTTAGCAACTTCCATTGCATTACCTATGATCGTACCGTCATCCAAATACCAAGCATGAAAGGGGAGGTTACAGTGCTCCTGTACACGGAGAATAAGAGGATGTAAGGCTAGGGCAAAGAGGAGGGGCCCCAAGGGATCTCCCTGTTGCACTCCAGTGGTGGCCCCGATACACTCGCTGCCAACATACAACCGAGCGGGTTGGGCGTACAGGAACTGGACCCACCGATAGATAGATGGGCAACATTGGTGGACCTGCTGGAGGAACGCTGAACGGTCAACCATGTTGAAAGCATTGGTGAAGTCTACCGTAAGTAAGGCCATGGACCCATCTTCATGAAAGGAGTTAAGGAACCTGTTCGCACTATGAAGCACCGCCTCCGCCCCATTTGGTGTACCAACCCCAAATTGAAAATCCCCCAAATACTGGGCCATGTCCTTCCCAACCTTCTTCATAGCCACCTTAGAGACCAACCTACGCCAGATGCCACCCACTTCGATAGGCCTAATACTATTATCAGGTTTCAATAAGGGGGTGAGGGGGGCTGAGGCCACAAACTCTGCCAACTCTTTAGGGCAAAGCCCTTCAAGCCATAGGTTGACGACTCCAGTAATAGCTGTGAGCAGACCCGAGGAACTTACCGACCCCACGCAACCAATAGCGTCCAACAAGTGTTGGGCCCGCATCCCATCTCTGCCACAAGATGTCCCTCTAGGGAAGGATTGGATACATTTAAGCACGCAATCCTCTGCTGTAATAATAGTGGGTTGGACAATGGGGTTGGACAATCCTCTGCTGTAATAATAGTGGGTTGGACAATGGGGTTGGAAGGCAGTGATGGGGGTGGCATCACCGGGTGTTTATCAATAAGAGCTTTAATGGTTGATTCTCCAAAGGGGGCAACCCTACTAGAACATAAAACTTTGACCGCCGCCGTAAAATGCCCATCCCTGACCTTCCGCAGGCATTGCTTGATATTGGGATCCTTTTTATTGTCTTCGCCCTTTCCGGAAACCCTCCTAGGCACCTCAGAGTCCCCCTCACAGCTCAAGAGAGAAGAGACCAGATCTGGAAAACCAGACCCATCTTTCCACAATGCAAGCGCCTGCAAGATGCTACTGCACTGCAGGGATTTTCTATTTCCTGATCTCCGCTCTTGCCTGGAAGAAGGCCTGACAACCCTCAGTGTACAACCCGGTAACAAAAGCAACTGAACCCAATTCTCAACCGAGCTTGGAGACGCCACCACTTTACGTAAGGCACTTATTAAAACCTGAGCGAACGCCATTCGACAACTTGGGGGGATGCATTTGACGGTTTGAAAACGGAGTGAAAAAACACGCTCGAGAAGGGCAACATCGGTTACCACCCCTTCCGGGGAGAGTGTTTGAGGGTCGGCAACCACTTGGCATGGCTTCCTAATCCCAACAATGAAATCGTCCACGTCTCCCGAGATTTGAGTAAAAGACACCATCTCATCACCGTGTTTGCACCCCCTACTATAATCTAAAACATATGAACTCAAAATTTTCATTACTATATTCTAAAACATATGAACTCGGAATTTTCAAAATAATTTGTTAACCATGTGAAAAATGAAAAGGAAAATCACACCATAAATAATCTTTGAATTTACTTTAAGATTTGGAGTTACAAGTTAAGATAGTCGTAACACTTGTTGTGTAGTGTGTGAACTATTCGATGTCACATGTTTAAGCGGTTGCTTTGGTAACAATTAACTCATTCAACATAAAAAAAACATAGATAGAAGATTTGAGAGATATGTAAGTAAAGGGGTTTCTAAAAACTCATCTCACATAAGTAATAAAGAATTTCAAAAAGTTTATTAGTAACTATTGTTTTCCACTTGACTAAAATAAAAATATAAAGTGAAAGTATTACGAGGAAACAACTTTAAAGTTATCGAAACGTGACACATAAAGTTAGTGTAACAACCAACATTTGAATAAGGTTTTGTAACATATAGTACTTCCTTAGTTCCTTTGTCTCGGAACAAATGCTTATATTTCCATTGGTCTCTGAGTTTTAGTTACTTTTAACACTTTAGTATAAAACTTAAATCTTTTAACACTTTAGTCTAAAAAAATCTGAACATTTTGCCCTTCATTAAAATGGAGGAAAAAGGGAAAAAAAATTAAATATTAACTGAAAAATATGACAAGATTTTGATTTTGGATGAAAATGACAACAAAATTGAAACCACAGGGACTCAGATTCAAAAGGTTCGAGTTTTATACTAAATTGACAAAAGTAACCAAACCTCAGGGACCATTTTGGCAGTTTACTCTTTTATAAATAAAACAATCAATTCTAAAGTTTATATTTCCATTATAAAACTATCAATTCTAAAAGTATTTATAACATGTCATATTATACACTTGATCACTAAAGTACATGTTTCTAAAAATGTATACACTTTATGATCAACGGGACTTTTATAAATAAAAATATCTATAGTTAGTGTACACTACAACATGTATTCTTTTTTTTTTTAACGGCAACCACGCTTTATGTATAAATATAAAGAGGCAGCAAGAGGCTGAGATAACAAAACAGAAAAAGAAAAAAACGAGGACAAAAGCAAAATTACAACATATCTAAAATATCAAAATCCTTCCACTTCTCCCAAACAGGCCTCTTGGAATTTGCCCGATTACATATCCAAAGGAAAGCGTCCTCTTTGATCAACTCCACGGTTTTGTTGATTGGAATGAAATTCCCCTTGAAAATCTTCTCGTTCCTAGCGCTCCAAATCCTCCAAACGGTTGCCATAACAATCGTGTACACCACCCTCTTCCAAACCTTCCCTCCCGGGCAAGAAGAAATGTCAGAAATAAGATCTTTAAGGTTACGGATATCCACAGGAAAACGGATTCGGACCCAAGATAATATATTCCACCATATACATCTAGTCCAAAGGCAACTAACGAAAATATGATCGGGGTCTTCATCATTTATCCCACATCTAGGACAAAAACTTTCCGGAAGTTGAACTCCCCTATGAATGAGACCCACCTTGGACGCGATTTTACCGATAATTGCCCTCCACATCAGGAAGTTTACTTTTGGAGGCGCCCAATAATTCCAATAAAAGATGAATCTATCATTCGTTGTCACTTCGTCAACCAGGTCAAGGTCCGACCGGACCTGCTTCACCGAAAAAAGGCCATCAGAAGCGGTCCTCCATTTCCAAACAGCCCCATCTTTAATTAAATTCTCTTTTATGTTGATGTCGGAATTCGCCAAAGCTGACTCCACTGAGCTTACGTCCTTCCACACTCCTGGTATTGATTTTTTAACAGGGATAAGCCGGGAAGAATCGTTAGCATCATTACCCTTATGAATCGCTTCCACCACTTTCGCCCAAAGTTGTTTGGGATTAGAATTGAACCTCCACCACCATTTAAAAAAGCATCGCCTGATTAAATCCATGAATCCCCCCGACACCCATGCCACCCAATTTTTTAGACTTTATAAGAAGCTCCCACCGAATCCATCTAAGCTTGCTCCCCGTGATCGATTTTCCCCAAATAAATTTGGTGATCGATTTTCCCCCTGATTAAATCCATGAATCCCCCCGACAACATGTATTAGTTTATAGTATTTACTACTTATTTTACATCCTTATTTGCATTAAATGTTTTGAAAATTGAATCAGTAATCAAATATGCCGCTCTACATTTCACTCCATTGGTAATATTGATGGAACCGGTCTTAAAAAGTAGATTCTATCATAACTATATATTAATATAAAAATTAGCATTTCAGATAAATATTCGATTATATAATAAGCGTAAGAGTAAATTGCACAAAACGTTCTTTATCTTTTATTAATCTTGCATATTCTGGCATTTATGTTTAAAACTTACTAAAAACAACCTTTAAGTTAATTTTTTTGTATGTTCAATCCTTTACAACTAACCAAATTAATTATCTCATTTTAATTCCCTCACATGCCTAACATGTGAGGGTATATTTGTCATTTTAATCCATCTTCTTATAAAACCCAAAATACCCACCATTTTAATTCATCTTCAACACCTTTAATTTAAACCCTACCCCAAGATTCTTCTTCACCTTCAGTTTATATCATAATATCAAGGGATAGAATGTGAGTTCTGACATTTGCACATTTTCAATCCTTGTTCGATTTCAAACTCTCAAAAGCTTTTCTGGAAGTTATACGTAAATTGTTACGCAAACGTAATCAGTTTAACGCAACGTACACTCCGGTAAATGACATAAGCTAAACATACCCTAAATACCCTTTACATAACTTAGAAATAAGTTTTGAGGGGTTCTGTATGGCAAAAAAAACATGCTTATTCGAGCTCAGAGACTATTTGCGACAAACTGCGAAAGTCTGCCGATTCTCATATTTTTTAATACGAACCATGTACATACATCCAAAAACTTTTGTAATTATTACATCTTGTATTTTATTGATAAGAATGCAAAAATATCAATCGTTGCGCAATTTTAGTCATTTTTGTGTTCGTTATAGCGTTTTCCGTAATTTAGCGAAAAACGTAACCGTACAACCGAACGAACCGACATCCATGACATTTCCGGGCAAAATCCAAGTTACATATGCCTTAACACCTTTATAGAGCCTAAAAATTGGGTTAAAAGGTGTTAAAAGTGACAAAACGCGACGAAACAAGTCCAGGGGCCAAATCTGCCAATTGCCGAAACTTTTTCCCCTGCCCTCGTCGTACGGACCGTAAGAGGGCACCCCATACGGTCCATTTTAGGGTGCCCAGAAATGAATTTTATGGCAGGCAACTGTTTTAACAGCCTTGGAGCCCAAGATCCGTGTTCTCCAAGCTCTAGCCTGATCTTGACACGTTTAGGGACATGTGGAGTGATCATAAACTAATCCATGACACTTGTAATGATCACATTAGGGGTGTAAACGAGTCGGGCCGAGCCCGAGCTCGCCTAGGCTCGGGCTCGGCTCGTCATGTTTTTTTGAAGCTCGAGCTACTTTAAGAACAACCTTAGACGAGTTAAAAACTCGGCTCGAGCTCGCTTCAGTATCACTTAAACGAGCTAAAGCTCGGCTCGCCAATGTTATCATCATTATTATTATAATATTATATATAAAATAAATAAATTTTTGTTTGAGCTCGTTTAGGCTCGCGAGCCTAAACGAGCTTTGTATTTCAGGCTTGAGCTCGGGCTCGGGCTCGTTAAAGCTCAGCTCGTTCGAGCTTTTAACCGAGCTGATAACAAGTAGCTCTCGAGCCTCTGGGCTTGTTTACACCTCTAATCATATTCATCATTTACAAGTATAAATAGGTGCAAGATTTCATTTTCAACTTGCACCAAAACTTCAAATCCTTCTATCTTTCTCATTTGGAGGTTCCTGACCATAAGGAGCTTCCTAATCAGTTCTCTTATCTTCTAAGGACCACTAGTAAGTGCTCTTTTCAGTTCTATTTCATTTATTAGTTATTTTTGAGCTAAAAGTCAAACAGTTTGACTTTCTGTTTAACTTTCGGTTCTGACCTTAATTGGTCAAGTCAAAGTTCAATTGCACTTTGCAACGTGATCATAATCACGAAGGTTATAGTCCTTTGCAATTGCACCTTCTGATTACGACGTTTGTTAGTCGAAGTGACGAGTCAAAGTTTCAGTCAAAGATGCATATAATGTGCATTTTACGATGAAACCATTTTTGGGTATCAAAACACCAAGTTTTGATACCAAATCAGTTTTATAACATTAGTTAGACATGTATAACTTGTCACTTTTAGTTTGTGCTTATTTAGGGTCGTAAGTCGAGCGGTTTTGACCACCGCTTTGACTTTCGAACCCGTTTGGTCGATCTTAGGATCCGACCAAACACATATTTGTGACCATAGTTGTATAGGGAATAACCTACTGAGGTTATACCTTATGGTCACGTCGTTTGGTTAGTGTTATGATAAGTCGCTCTTATGTTCTTTAAAAATGACCAATATGCCCTTTGGGCATGATGTGCGTAAGTGTGTATAGTTTTTAATGTATATTTTTAAGCCCTTTTACACTTTTTAGCCAAGTTTTAAATTTATAAAACACGATATTTACTAACACTAAACACATATATGGGCAAGTGCACCCATCGTGAGCGTAGTATAGTGTTGGTAAGATACTGAGGTCGTCCAAGGACACAAGAGCTTTTAATACTGGTTTATCCTCAACGTCTAATCAAATCAAAAGTTTAGAAAAAGGTTTTAAACTAGAAAAATAAAAACTAACTAAAATGCTGAAAAATAAAATAAAATAAAAACAGATAGACAAGATGAATCACTTGGATCCGACTCGTGTATAGTGTAACCTTTGATTATTTCCGCACTTTTGCACTTTTTAAAAGATTATCTTAGTTATTGTAGTAGGCCCCTCTTTTGAAGGTGACGTTACCCTCAACCCAGTAGTTTGAGTCAGCAAGGATACAATCCTAAAGGGTCGGATTATTGAAAGATAATTAATTAAGTTATTAATGCATAATATGGTAGGCCCCTCTTTTGAAGGTGACGTTACCCTCGGCTAAGTAGTCTGAGTCAGCAGGGATACAGTCCTAAGTAGCCGGGTTAAAGTATTAATAGTAGCTTACATATGAGGGGATCAAAGAGTTTGGACCCCCGCCATCCAACACCGGTGGGTATTGAAGGAGGTCCTACTAAATTTGACCCAGGTCCTTGCAGGATCTATACACTGAACAAGGCAAGACTCTTACCAAACCGTTCTCTTAACCCCCGACCAGGTAGCCAACATATCTCCATATAGACCATGGAGATATGAATGGTGAAAATCTTTTATTTTATATAGACAGTAAAATAATGCCAAGACACCACGGACAGACGATAAGGAAGAATCACCTTCAACATAAGAAACTAGTTATTAAAGTCATTAATACATAACCAAATAAAAAGTGCGAAAAGATTAAAAATAAAAAGTATTACACTAGACACTTGTCTTCACCAAGTGATGTAAGAGACTTAGGCAAACATGGCCTTTGATTGTCAAGAACTCTTACGATCAATCTTGGATCCCGAGACTACTCACACACTCTATGATGGATGATGGATGATTGTGGTGGATGATGGTGTTGTGATGGTGGTGGTGGTGGGTGAAGTGTGAGAGGGGTGGTTTGCCAAGGGATGGTTTGCAAATGAGCCAAGCACCCCTATTTATAGCCTGAACAGACGCTCGGGCACGACCCCGTGTCCATTGGGCACGACCCCGTGTCCATCCTCCTTCTCTTTCTTCATTAATTGCAGTTTGTCTGCATTAGTTGACCACGCCCCCGTGTCCACTGGGCACGACCCCGTGTGCAGAAGCGTATCTGTACTATCAAGATTTCCCCAGATTCTGCGAATCTTAGAGTTGACCACGGCCCCGTGTCCGGTGAGCACACCCTCGTGGTGGGTGATAGAAGCTTCTACAGCTTTGTCTTTTCTGCAGACACTTGGGCACGCCCCCGTGCTCACTGAGCACGGGGCGTGTTCAGCCTTCTGTTCTCTTGATTTTGCTTGGGAAGATGCTGTCTGGGGGTCGGGCATGCCACGTTTGTTCCTTTTCTTGTATTTATGTTAAATTTAGCTGCCTTTTTTGCTTCTTTTGTTCATTTGAGCTCATTTAATCTTGAAAATTCAAAAGGTAGACAAAAACATACTTTTTCCAACATTAGTACTAAAAAGGGTTAGTTTTATGCCACATTTGATGTAATTTATATGTTGCATTTTGCACACATCAGGGCATAAATTCATTTTAAGCATATGTAATCAAACTTTTGACATACAAACTGATGTTACAACATTTTCAAACATGTTTTAGCATTTAAGACTTATCATAGGACATGTTTGACCATCCGATCACACATTTACGTAAATGACACGTTAAAGTAGCATAAACTACCTTAACGAGTCATAACGGGTCAAAAGCACTTAGGATCCTTTCCAAATCATAATGTTGAGTTTATTAAATTATATCACATAAGTTCCAATACTCATTTGGTTTATAGGACTTCATTCTATCCGATCCGCCGATTAAAGTCCCGACGCACTAACATAGTTATCCAATATTAGGATCCACTTGAATCCTTGATCCTTCGAGGTTTGTTTAATCTTTTGAACATGACTTATACGCAATCCCAAGTGAGTACATAGTCCCCTCTTTTACATTTTCAAATTTTTTTGGGGTGATTCATATGTGCCTATCACTACTTTCTTGATTTCATGACATTACATACATGGTTTATTTATCTAGTACATATAGTAAATGATTTCAAATGCATTTTGCTTCGTATGTTGACCTAGCATACCTAGTACACGGTTTTCAAAGACGTTTTACTTCGTATGTTAACCTAGCATACCTAGTACACGGTTTTCTTCAAAGACATTTTGCTTCGTATGTTCACCTAGCATACCTAGTACATGTTTTCAAAACATTTTCACAACATGCTTACATTGTTCTAGACATTTTGGTGCGTTGAATATACAATGATACATTCATTAACATTAATCCCGTCGACCGGTAGTATGTTATGGTACCATAGGCTTGACAACCCCATTATCGCTTCCTAGTTTTGTTTGGAAGTATCCATTGGGGAATGACAGAATCCGATGAACATTTGATAAACCTTTGTCCTTACAAGGGTTTATCCGATAGTCGACAAGGCTTGAATGTATCCGCCAAAAATCCATGTATATGTTTACACAATAAAAGCAATGGTTTATAAAACAAAACCTTTGATTAAACGATACTCTTGTTCATTCAAAAACATTGTTTTATACAAAGATATTTTGGTTATACAAGACATCCTATGGTTTAAGCAAAGACCTTTTTGTTTACCATACAAGACATTGGTTTATACATGACAATTTGGTTTACACAAGGCATTGTTCTACACATGACGTTTTGTTTACGCATGAGATTGTTTTATACATGACACATTTTATACACGATATAACATATTTTGGTTATTAAGTTAACCTTGCATTACTTCTTTTAAATCATTTGATTTTCATATGATTTCATAAAAGAAAACATTTTTACTATGATCCATGGCTACTTTTGAAAAAGTTAAACATTTCTTTAACAAATCAAAGCCATGAATCTTCATCACAAAACCTATGTTACTCACATGCATTTTTATGCTTATGTTTGACTATGAGCATGCTTAAGATAGGGAGGACTTGGGCCTTAGTGACTTAAAGACCTGCATGACAATTGTTGTATAATATTTGCATTCCACAAGACAATGTAAACAATTAAATCAATAAAACAAAACTTTATGTACCATGTGTTATGAAACAATTTGTAACGTGACTCCCCAATGTTTCCGCCGCTTGTTGTTGTATATTATACGATTGGGGTGTTACATGAGTCACCTTCCATATCTGCATAAAAACCATAAAAGCTAGTAAGCAACACACGTACATACTTATGTGTTATAAAGACAAAGTGTGTAATGTGTAATAAAGACAGTGTAATGTCTGCATAAAAGAGTAAAGATAGAGAGAGAGTCTGAAATCAGCCAAATAGAGAGAGAAAGGGCATGGTAGAGAGAGTAAAAACAGAATCGACGATTGGCTGAGCTCCGACGCGTTACGCCACATGTTACATTACACATTCTCTCATCTTTCTTTGTTGACAGACCAAATCAGCCACCATCGCAAATGTCTATTCTCTGCATCTACCTCTTCTATATCAAGAATGAATACTAAGCCGCTACTCCTTTTTTGTTCTGTGATGAGAACTAGAGAAATAGGCCGATAATGTTGTCGTTACCGATGAAGACGTGCTCCAGACCCATTTGTTACTGTGTTTTTTGGTTTCTTCGCCTCCCGTCTCTCTATCTTCTGTCGAATATCGAATGTCGAATGCATGGTTCACTTAAGGGTATGGTCCCTGTTATCTTAAATCCATGATCACCACTACGGGACCCTAGATCCTTTCATTCGCGATTGTCACTTTAAACCTAAGAACATGACTCTCTTTTGTGTTAATTAGGGTTATGAATCACTTACTGTGCAGGCCAAGGTGTTCTAGTGTGGAAAGGGGCCATGAGTCAAATTAGGGTTTCGTAGGTTTTAGAATTGGGCAATCGGACGGTTACTTCAACTACCATTATTAATTAGGGTTTAGGTCCTTACATAGATGTTATAAAACTACAATAATGAAAGGGTGTTGTTGAAGTAGGAACTTAAGATGGAAGGTTTTTTGGGGTTTTATATGAAGATGAATTAAAATGGTGGGTTCTTTTTGGGTTTTATAAGAAGATGGATTAAAATGACAAATATAACCTCACAGGTTAGGCATGTGAGAGAATTTAACTTGGTTAGTCGTAAAGGGTGGAACCCGCAACAAAAATAAACGTAAAGGTTGTTTTCAGCAAGTTTTAAACATAAAGGCTGGAACTTGCAAGTTTAATAAAAGATAAAGGACGTTTTGTGCAATTTACTTTAAGCATAAAATTAGGGGTGTTCAAAAAAATCCGGATCCGAAACCGAAATATCCGAAAATCCATATCCGAAATATTGGCTATCCGAAACCGGATAATCCGAATTTTCGGATTTGGATGTGAATTTCAAAAATTTCGGATAATCCGATTATTCGATATCCGAAAACAAATATATATTTTTTAAATATATATAGTATATGACCACTATATGTAGGTTGAAATATAATAAACAAATAGTAAATAATCGGTTTTGGACGTGGATTTATGAATGTTTTTTTTTTCTTTTCAATGTTAGAAATTTGGAAAATCGAATATAAGTTTAGGTTTAATCTATGGATGGTACGATCTTTTTGATTTTTTATAGATTCGGATATCTGTTTGGATATCCAATTCGTATCCGAAATTTTGGATATCCGAAAATCAGATATCCGAAATTTCGGATACGAATTCAGATATTAATATTCATTATCTGAAATTTTCGAATATTCGGTTTTCGGATATCCGAAAACCGAATAATCCGATCTTGAACACCCATACGTAAAATAATAAAAGAAATAAAGTTTCATTTTCTCTTGTGATTATATCAGTAAAATAATAATTAAAGAAATAAAATTTCATTTTCTCTTGATTGGTAACAACGCCGAGAAAGAATGCTTGAACTATCCATGAGCCTTCTGATTTTTCAGACTTCAATGCTTGAACTTTTGTAGTTTCTATCATTTCTTTTTCACCCGAAATACTTTCGGTTCCCACCCTAGCTAGCACGCACTTAGTTCCCACACAATCTTATTTTTTAACTTCTTGATGGGCTCTATATCAATATATAAATGTTTTGCTGTTAAAAAACCATTCTCGAAGAAGCAAAAAGTCCACAACATAAGTACCAGATTCATCTTTTCAAGTCTATATGGTCTTTTGTCTAAGAGTGGGGACATAAGGTTCACATGGTTTTTTACAAACTCATGCGGTTCAAAATGAGACGGGTTATTGTAGTTGACCGAACCGACAATCTCACCAATTCTCACAATTAGTCAAGGTTGAAAATGACTATTGATTTTAGATTTCAAAATGTTAGAACTAATTACCGTTGATTAACCTTTTGTATCTGTTGTGGTTCCAACCGGTAATATAGAAGCTAGTATAGAATGTTAACCATCTT
This sequence comes from Helianthus tuberosus, assembly GCA_030545235.1. Taxonomy (NCBI): domain Eukaryota; kingdom Viridiplantae; phylum Streptophyta; class Magnoliopsida; order Asterales; family Asteraceae; genus Helianthus; species Helianthus tuberosus. The sequence continues at coordinate 158,272,637 of CM060353.1, read as the reverse complement.
TTTTTTGAATGGTCAAAAAAATTAAAAAAAGGAAATCATGCTGAAACAAGTAACTTTTTTTTTTTGAAGGAAGGCGATTTTCATAAAAGGAGCTCAAGCAAGAAGCTCAAGAATTATAGTTGATGTATGTAAAATGCAACATATAAATTACATCAAATAAGGCATAAAACTAATCATTTTTTAGTACTAATGTTGGAAAAAGTGTGCTTTTGTCTTCCTTTTGTATTTTCAGGATTAAATGAGCTCAAATGAACAAAAGAAGCAAAAATGCAGCTAAATCTAACAATATTACAAGAAAAGGAATAAACGTGACATGCCCGACCCCTCGACAGCATCTTCCCAAGCAAAAACAAGAAAACAGAAGGCTGAACACGCCCCGTGCTCAATGAGCACGGGGGCCTGCCCAAGTGTCTGCAGAAAAGACAAAGTTGTAGAAGCTTCTATCACCCAACACGGGGGCGTGTCCAACGGACACGGGGCCGTGGTCAACGCTAAGATTCGCAGAATCTAAGCAAATCTTGATAGTGCAGATACGCTTCTGCACACGGGGTAGTGCCCAGCGGACACGGGGGCGTGGTCAACTAATACAGACAAACTGCATTTAATGAATAAAGAGAAGATGGGTGGACACGGGGCCGTGCCCAATGGACACGGGGTCGTGTCCGGGCTTCTGTGCAGGCTATAAATAGGGGTGCTTGGCTCACTTGCAAATCATCCCTTGGCAAACCACCTCTCTCACACTTCACCCACCCACCACCACCATCACAACCCACATCCACCACCATCATTCATCATCCATCATAGAGTGTGTGTAGTAGTCTCGGGATCCAAGATTGATAGTAAGAGTTCTTGACAATCAAAGGCCATGTTTGCCTAAGTCTCTTACATCACTTGGTGAAGACAAGCATTTAGTGTAATACTTTTTATTTTTAACCTTTTCGCACTTTTTATTTGGTTATGTATTAATGACTTTAATAACTAGTTTCTTATGTTGAAGGTGAATCTTGCTTATCATTTGTCCGTGGTGTCTTGGCGTTATTTTACTGTCTATGTAAAATAAAAGATTTACACCATTCATATCTCCACGGTCTATATGGAGATATGTTGGCTACCTGGTCGGGGGTTAAGGGAATGGTTTGGTAAGAGTCTTGCCTTGTTCAGTGTATAGATCCTGCAAGGACCTGGGTCAAGCTTAGTGGGACCTCCTTCAATACCCACTGGTATTGGATGGCGGGGGTTCGAATTTCTTGACCCCATCATATGTAAACTACTATTAAAACATTAACCCGGCTACTTAGGATTGTATCATTGCTGACTCAAACTACTTAGCCGAGGGTAACGTCACCTTCAAAAGAGGGGCCTACCACATTACGCATTAATAACTTAATTAATTATCTTTCAATAATCCAACCCTTTAGGATTGTATCCTTGCTGACTCAAACTACTGGGTTGAGGGTAACGTCACCTTTAAAAGAGGGGCCTACTACTATAACTAAGATACTCTCTTAAAAAGTGCAAAAGTGCGGAAATAATCAAAGGTTACACTAAAGGCTAGTCAGATCCAAGTGATTCATCTTTTCTATCTATTTTTATTTTTATTTTCAGCATTTTTAGTTTTTATTTTCATGTTTAAATCTTTTTCTATATTTTTGATTTGATTAGATGTTGAGAATAAACCGGTACTAAAAGCTCTTGTGTCATTGGACGACCTCGGTATCTTACCAACGCTATACTACGCTCACTATGGGTGAACTTGCCCATATGTGTGTTTAGTGTTAGTAAAATATCGTGTTTTATAAATTTAAAACTTGACTAAAGTGTAAAAGGGGCTAAAAATATACATAAAAAACCTATAACACACGACACGCATCAAGTTTTTGGCGCCGTTGCCGGGGACACAAGAATTTTAAGAAAGTTAGGAATCAACGGCCTAATCGCTTTTTCTTATTTTTCTGTTTTTTAGGATTTTTCTAAACTTTCAGTTTCTGTAGAGCTCAGCACGGGCCGTGCCTGGTCGGACACGGGCCGTGTCCAGCATTGTTACTGGAAGTTTTTATTTTCCGAGTTACAGAGAGTTGAGCACGGGGCCGTGTCGGTGTAACACGGGGCAGTGTCGAGCTCCCCAGTAACAGGGATCCGGAAAACAATCACTGTAACTCCGACCACGGGCCGTGTTCATCTGAGCACGGGGCCGTGGTGAAACTTCTGACCAACGTTCTTTTTTGTTTTTATTGCAGGACTTGGAACCAAGGTGCCACATCTGAACTTTCCACGCAGTGTATGAGCTCCAGTTCTAGTAGAGACATAAAAGAACCTCTAGACGAACCCGAACGCTTTCTAAGAAAAAGACTCAAAGCTAAAAACCAAGAGAAAGTTTCGGGGGATCCACTTCCAATGGCGGACCAACGTAGCCTCATGTATTACCTACGTCCCATCGTAGGACCGAATGTCGCGACCAACAACTTCGAACTTCGGCCGCATTTGATACAAATGCTCTAAAACTCCGCAACCTTCCATGGGCTTGCGGACGAAGATCCCCATTTACATATTACTAACTTCCTGGAAATATGTGATACTTTTCGGATCAATGGAGCATCAAATGACGCCATCCGCCTTCGAATGTTTCCATTCTCACTAAAAGACCGAGCTAAGGCTTGGCTTAATACCCTCCCAGTTGCTCGGTAAACACCTGGGATGAACTAGCCCAAAACTTTTTATATAAGTATTTCCCTCCTGCTAAAACGACTAAATTAATGACTGAAATTAACACATATTCACAAGAGGATGGGGAATCCTTATATGAAACTTGGGAAAGGTTCAAGGAGCTACTAAGAAAGTGTCCTCATCATGGTCTTGCGGTGTGGTAACAAGTATCCACTTTCTACAATGGGTTGTTGCCACACACAAGACAAACACTTGACTCTAGCTCCGGGGGACTCTTAGGTAATCGTCGCCCAAATGAAATTTACAATCAAATTGAGGAAATTGCTCAAATCAATTTTCAGTGGCACACTCCCCGAGGCACAAAATCTATTGCCCCGGGCGCCCATAAGATTGACGAAAGCACCTCTTTACAAGCCCAAATCGAGGCCCTCTCTTCAAAAATCAAAAAGTTAGAAATGGCAAAAACGGCCTCGGTTATGGCCTGTGAAGGGTGTGGTGGACCACATGAAAATTGGAGTTGTATGAAAGAAATGGATAATCAAACAGAAACGGTAAACTACATTGATAATAGACCTAGGCCGTCGGGTCCTCCAACGGGTAACTACAACCAAGGATGGTGTAACCATCCTAACTTTGGTTGGAGAGAACATGGCAATAGTAGTAACCAACAAAATCTAAACCAACGAACAAACTTTCAACAACCAAGAAATGAGTCACAAAATTTCTCTCAACAACAACAAGGGGGACGAGAGAGGCTTAAAGATACCGTATCTCGACTCATCTCCGACACCGAAAAGAAAAAATTGGATCGATTTCAACAACTGGAATCGAACTTTAGAAATCAACAAGCTATTATTCAAAACATTGAAAAACAAATAAATCAACTAGCTCAAAATTTCTCCGAGAGACCACAAGGCGTGTTACCAAGCAATACCGAAACCAACCCAAAGGCGCAAGAACATCTCATCACATTGAGAAACCGTACCGTGGGCCCCGAGGAGGCTCCATTACCTCCAACTGAAAAGAGCCGATCTAGCCAAACCACATCCCCACCGACACCCCAACAAGAGACAACTCCTCCACCACATCAAGAGCCCACCATGAATCCTCCGGTACCGTACTCCGGTCGGTTAATTCGCCAAAAGACCGACGAGCAATTCACAAAGTTCGTAAATTTACTAAAACAATTGCATGTTAATATTCCATTTGTTGAGGTCCTAACCCAAATGCCTAAATATACAAAATTTATGAGGGACTTCCTCACTCACAAAAGGAAAACTGAATCGTTGCAATTAGTTAATTTAAGCGAAGAATGCTCCGCCTTACTACTCAACAAACTCCCACAAAAGAAGATCGATCCCGGGAGCTTCACCATCCCTTGTTCGATTGGGGAATCTCCCATTCGCAATGCACTAGCCGACCTCGGGGCTAGCATCAACCTCATGCCCGCATCAATGTTCGACCGACTCGGCCTAGGAAAAACGAGCCCTACAAAAATGAGCATACAACTCGCCGATAGGTCCATCAAACATCCACAAGGTGTCGCTGAAAATCTATTAGTTAAAGTCGACGAATTTGTCTTCCCAGCCGACTTTGTCATACTAGATATGGAGGAAGATACCGAAGTACCACTCATCTTAGGGAGGCCATTCCTAGCTACGGCCCACGCAGTGGTAGACATGAATAGTGGAATACTAACATTGTGGGTTGGGTAAAAGGAAATGAAGTTAAGAGTTGGTAAGAGAGTAGAAGACGATGACCCGGTCAATTACATGAAAGTCATAGACTCAAGTTTGGATGATGCTCTACGACGGTGCAACATGGGATACAAAACATCCCACTTGGGTAGCATATGACTGGCTTAGGGTCTAGCCAAGGACCCTTATAAACGTGGCGCACCACAGAGGCATTCCGCGGAACTATCCTTAGTTTAGTTTAGATTAATTTTTCTGTTTTCTAGTTTAGTTTTAATTTTCAGGAATAAAACACACTCGGGATGGTGAAGGATGCTAAGGGAAACTTGAACCAACACCCTATGCACAAAAACAGAGCCTCCCAACAAACTTTTCTTCATTACAGCAAGTTCAGCACGGGCCGTGCCCAGCAAACACGGCCCCGTGCTGAACAATCTGCAGAAAAACATCCAGTTCAGGTAACTGGACACGGGGCGTGTTCGCTGAACACACCCCCGTGCCCAGGCTTCTGTTACTTTTTGGTAATTTCTGTTACTGGCAATCTGAACACGGGGCCGTGCCCGAACACCACGGCCCCGTGTCCAGCTGCCCAGTAACATAAAAAAAATTAACACACCTTTTACACATTCAATCAACCTAAAAACTTATTTTTTCACGGCCCCGTGTCCAGCTGCCCAGTAACATAAAAAAATTTTTAACACACCTTTTACACATTCAATCAACCTAAAAACTTATTTTGAGGACACTGCGTAATTTAAGTGTGGGGGGAATGCTAAAACCTTGAATTTTGCAAGTCCTAATTACAAGCCTTAAACAAAACTCTATTGGAACCGCTAAACACCCCAATTTTTTTCAAAAACTTTTCATTTTTTTACTTGTCTTGGTTTAATTTGGGAATTACAAGTTCTTAAAAGGTTATATTTTTACAAATTTACAACCGATAGCGTCGTGATAAAATGAACCAACATAAGAAAATTATGAAACGGCATGACAAATCTAGTTAAAATTTGATTATATATACTTGATCACATAAAAACCCATTCCCACAAAAAGTGAGTTTTGAGCCTTTATTGAGCATACAAATACACATCTTTAAACTAAATGCTCATTTTTCGTTTCTTGTGTGAATAGCCGCTTGGTTTCTTACGACTCTAGAACTTGCCATGACAATACATTCCCGTTCCTTACCAACTTAAACCCAAGTAAGTAAATGATGGAGGCATTAGGACTAACCCTTTTTCTTTCAACACCATTATTTTTCTTTTTTTACCACCTATCCAAAATCCCCCTAGTTAACCCCTTTGAGCCTAAACCTTTTCATTTCTAAACCCACAAAACAAACACACTTTACCCACCAAAACCCTTTTTTATTTAAACCCTTTATTTTAGTAAAATGCTCGGTTTTTCATGTGACATTAAAAAAAACAATGATGAAGTCAATAAATAAACAAACAAGTTCATCAAAAAGAACATTGTTTGAAAAAAAAAATGCTTCATTAGAATAAAAGGTCACAAAAATAAGTCTTACGAAAACCGACATTTTTTAAGTTTTTCGCCCTTTTCTACTAACCACTAACCCAATCACCTACCTTTAGCCCAAGCCTAACCCTTCCCCCAAAGTCCTCTTGATATTTACAAAGGTGTATAGTTAAAAAGGAGGAGGATTGATTGTTTGGCAAGCTTATGGTATAAGTAAGTTCCATGCCGCTCTCGAGTGTTTCACAAAAATACATCTTCGGCCGAGTGTTGAGTGATCTCCCGTGAGGTATGTGAACTTGTAAATAAATGGAATTTTAAAGAGGCATGTTATGCCCAAATAAGTAATTTATCTTATGTAATGTTCTAAATAAATCATAACGAATAGGATTGTAAATAGCATAAAAATAAAACCTAATAAAAATCTTGTATTCCCGACACTCAAGACAAGCCCAAAACCTTCTCTTCTACCCATTCCATTTGGGAGTGTAAGCCACATTATAAAGAGTTTTGCTTAAGGACAAGCAAAGATTCAAGTGTGGGGGTATTTGATGTGTGTAAAATGCAACATATAAATTACATCAAATAAGGTGTAAAACTAACCGTTTTTTAGTACTAATGTTGGAAAAAGTGTGCTTTTGTCTTCCTTTTTTATTTTCAGGATTAAATGAGCTCAAATGAACAAAAGAAGCAAAAATGCAGCTAAATCTAACAATATTACAAGAAAAGGAATAAACGTGACATGCCCGACCCCTCGACAACATCTTCCCAAGCAAAAACAAGAAAACAGAAGGCTGAACACGCCCCGTGCTCAATGAGCACGGGGGCGTGCCCAAGTGTCTGCAGAAAAGACAAAGTTGTAGAAGCTTCTATCACCCAACACGGGGGCGTGTCCAGCGGACACGGGGCCGTGGTCAACGCTAAGATTCGCAGAATCTAAGCAAATCTTGATAGTACAGATACGCTTCTGCACACGGGGTCGTGCCCAGCGGACACGGGTGCGTGGTCAACTAATACATACAAACTGCATTTAATGAATATATAGAAGATGGGTGGACACGGGGCCGTGCCCAACGGACACGGGGCCGTGCCCAACGGACACGGGGCCGTGTCCGGGCTTCTGTGTAGGCTATAAATAGGGGTGCTTGGCTCACTTGCAAATCATCCCTTGGCAAACCACCTCTCTCACACTTCACCCACCCACCACCACCATCACAACCCACATCCACCAACATCATCCATCATAGAGTGTGTGTAGTAGTCTCGGGATCCAAGATTGATAGTAAGAGTTCTTGACAATCAAAGGCCATGTTTGCCTAAGTCTCTTACATCACTTGGTGAAGACAAGCATTTAGTTTAATACTTTTTATTTTTAATCTTTTCGCACTTTTTATTTGGTTATGTATTAATGACTTTAATAACTAGTTTCTTATGTTGAAGGTGAATCTTCCTTATCATTTGTCCGTGGTGTCTTGGCGTTATTTTACTGTCTATGTAAAATAAAAGATTTACACCATTCATATCTCCACGGTCTATATGGAGATATGTTGGCTACCTGGTCGGGGGTTAAGGGAATGGTTTGGTAAGAGTCTTGCCTTGTTCAGTGTATAGATCCTGCAAGGACCTAGGTCAAGCTTAGTAGGACCTCCTTCAATACCCACTGGTATTGGATGGCGGGGGTTCGAATTTCTTGCCCCCTCATATGTAAACTACTATTAAAACATTAACCCGACTACTTAGGATTGTATCATTGCTGACTCAAACTACTTAGCCGAGGGTAACGTCCCCTTCAAAAGAGGGGCCTACCACATTACGCATTAATAACTTAATTAATTATCTTTCAATAATCCAACCCTTTAGGATTGTATCCTTGCTGACTCAAACTACTGGGTTGAGGGTAACGTCACCTTCAAAAGAGGGGCCTACTACTATAACTAAGATAATCTCTTAAAAAGTGCAAAAGTGCGGAAATAATCAAAGGTTACACTAAAGGCGAGTCGGATCCAAGTGATTCATCTTGTCTATCTGTTTTTATTTTTATTTTTATTTTCAGCATTTTTAGTTTTTATTTTCATGTTAAATCTTTTTCTAAATTTTTGATTTGATTAGACGTTGAGGATAAACCGGTACTAAAAGCTCTTGTGTCCTTGGACGACCTCGGTATCTTATCAATGCTATACTATGCTCACGATCGGTGCACTTGCCCATATGTGTGTTTAGTGTTAGTAAAATATCGTGTTTTATAAATTTAAAACTTGACTAAAGTGTAAAATGGACTAAAAATATACATAAAAAACCTATAACACATGACACGCATCAACTGTACATAAAGGAAAATGAAATGAAAACAAACAAAACTTAAGAACAAAATAGACACGTTACAACGGGAAGTCCGTAAACTTGAAACCTCTCCATTTCTCCCAGCTCAAGTCCGGGAGTCCAGCCCGAGATTTTACCCAGAGATACGAGAGCGCCTTGATGTCGCCAATCAGGTTTGCTGTTTTAGGAGATCTTTGTTTGAACAACACGCCATAAAAAACGGTTCACCTTTTTTGGAATCCAATGTAGCCAATTGAGGACCTTTGTTTCCGGGATGCAGTTTATATGATCCAGTTCAGATCTTAATGACCGTACCGTTAAGTCTTCATGAGAAGTACCAATTTTCCATACCCAACGATCAGGAACTGGGCCAAGCTCGACAGTACGCAACAAGGCGGTATAGGTAGCCCATTCCGTGTGGTGTTCTGGACGGGATAATGGATTCGAGCTGCTCCAAAGCCATACCACTTCACCTTGTGTGATACTATATCGCTGTTGGACTGTGCATCTTTTCTCGGACTCCAAGGTATACAAGTTTGGGAAAGTGTCTCGTAAAGGCCTGTTGGCCAGCCAAGTATCTAACCAGTAGAGGGTTTTGTCTCCAACCTCCATTTTTGGTATCAGCCTTTCACTGATATGCACAACAGGATTCTGTGAGACCCTGCCCTTATTTACAATTGATTTCCAGACTCCACCAATTGTCCTTTTTAACAGAATACTTGACTTACATCTTGACCCGCTGTGAATAGCTGTAATTAGGGCTGTAAACGAACCGAACGTTCAGCGAACAGTTCGTGAACCGTTCGACGGAAAGTTCGTTTATGTTCGTTTGGTTAGCTTAACGAACGAACACGAACAAAAAAATCGTTCGCTTAGCTTAGCTTAGCTTAGCTTAGCGAACGAACACGAACACAAGTCTAGTTCATTCGACTGCATTCGTGAACTTTCGGAAATATATTCAGTTACGTTCGTTGGTTTTTTTGCTTATATTAAAAAATTATAAATAATAAACCTTTTATCTAAACATATTGAAAACTTGAAACCCTATTTTTTCTAAGTTAGCTAAAATTTGGACATTCTAAGACATTTTTGGGGATAATTATGTCTAAGTAAACTTGATTCATCATTTGGTGGTGTAGTAGACTTCTTGTGCTTTGGTCTATCATTTGATGGTTGTATTTAACTACTTATATCCAATGTTTAAGGATAATAATGTTTTTTTTTATTTTTTTATTTCCAAGTTAAATGTTCGTTTACGTTTGTTTTTATTTGCTTACTTTCGTTTGTGTTCGAGACCAGTGTTCACGCAGTGTTCGTGAACAACTGAATTTCCTTAACGAACGAACATGAACATAAACTTATGTTCGATATGCGTTCATGAACAGTTCGCGAACATGTTAATTTCCTTAACGAACGAACACGAACATGGCCTTGTTCGTGTTCGTTTGGTTCGTTTACAACTTTAGTCGTAATCACCCTTTCCCAGAGCATCGATTGCTCGTTTTTATATCTAGCGCTCCATTTGACCATAAGGGCTTTATTTGTGGATGCTAGGCTGCCTACACCTAGTCCACCCTCCTCTTTTGGGGCGACCACTTTGTACCATGGTGCCCAACATATTTTATTTTTTTCCAAGCATCCACCCAAAGGAATTTCTGACGTTTGCGTTCCAGTTGTTTAATGATTTGTGTTGGTGCGTTGAAGAGTGAGAAGTAGTACGTAGGGAGATTTCATAGGACCGCTTCGATGAGAGTTACCCTCCCGCCAAAGGAAAGAGTCTGTGCCTTCCATAAAGAGAGTTTACTTTCAAATCTTTCGACCATCGGTTTCCAATTTCTCACAAGCCCCATATTAGCGCCCATCGGTAAACCAAGGTATGTAAATGGTAGTGAACCCGTGGTACAATGCAGGATTGATGCCATATCTGCGATCTCGGTATGTGAAACTTCAATCCCGAAGAGTTGACTTTTGTTAAAATTGACTTTGAGGCTGGAGGACAAGTGGAAGCATTCGAGAATTCTCGCAAGATTTTTGAAGTTTGATACGGACCATTCGCCCATGGATAAGACATCGCATATAAGAGGTGTGAGATTGTTGGCCCGTCATTTGGCGTTTGTATCCCTTTGAATATACCGTTCGTTATGGCACAAGTTGAGGCCATGTGTAATGCTTCCATGGCAAGTATGAATAAAAGTGGAGAAAGAGGGTCACATTGCCTAACTCTTATTTGCACGTTGAATTCAAGTGTGGGTGACCCATTCACCAATATGGAGGTTCTAGATGAAGAGAGGATACCCATGACCCATTTCCTCCATAGTGCGAGGAAACCCATTTGAGTAAGTACGGAGTCTAAAAGCTCCCTATTTAGGGAGTCAAAAGCCTTCTCAATGTCAACCTTGAAGAGAAGCATTTTCTTCTTGCATTTTCCCCATGATACCAATTCATTTATAATAAGTGGCCCTTCCAAAATACTCCTACCTTCAATATATGTCGTTTGCGTGTCACTGACCAAGTGCCCGATAACCCTTTTCAACCAGTTTGCTAGGATTTTGGAGATCAGTGTCAATATGCACCCAATTAGACTAATGGGCCTAAACTCCTTGATGTGTTTTGGGCTAGCGGATTTTGGCACAAGGGTTATGAAGCTTGAATTACACCCCCTGTAAAGTTTTCCATGCACATAGAAATAGTCAAGAAGAAAAATGAAGTCTGTCTCGAGAGTTTCCCAGAATTGTTTTAAAAAGCCGAAGGTGAGACCGTCAGGTCCTGGTGCTTGGTCGCTACCACATTCCCATATGGCTTCTTTTGTCACACCCCAACCGATGGCGGAAACATCGGGGCGCGGCACTAGGCGAACCAGATTGCTCAAGAGAATCCAAAACAACTATCAAGTGACAATATTTAAAAGGTTCATTGTCCCATACCAATAAACAAATATTTCAAAAACAGTCATTACAGAGTTCACATCTCTCAAACAAATCAAGTCCGACAACCTAGATTTTTGTTGCGGGTTTCTAGACTTCCTAACTTGATTTCAACATAGCATAACATCCAATCAACCTGCCACATACGTTAAAATAAAAGTCAATACATAATGTAAAGGTGAGTACACAATTTTGCATAGTAATAGTATGAAAAAGCATTTACGCATAACCAGCATGTAACACGTAACGGGTGAAGCATGTAACTATAAAAAATGATACAACCTAACCACGAGACTGCGTTGTAGAGTATTCGTGACACATGTTCACCGGAGCGAACACGTGAAGTAAAGTAATGTGATCCCTAGCAACCCCTGTCACATAGGTGCTGAGTCCAAACTATAGTACTATCGTTGCTAAAGGAGGTCTAGTGTAACATTGTATAAGCATAGTAACAAGCATTCAACAAATCAGGTATAACATGCAGGAGCGGTTAGCGTTTATAAAGTATTGTGTTGTGTGTTATGTTTGGATATAGAACGTATGTAACACCCAAAAGTGCGTTAAACGAAAATGGGTTCGAGTATACTCACAGTGTGTGTTTAGCTAGTAAACACAAGCTGGATTGGATTGAAGGGAGCGTGTTGAGGTAGCCTGTGTACGAAAATAGAAGCATAAGTCCTTGAGCAGAGGGTTGAATGGTTTAAGTGTTCACCAGACTTATCCGAGCGGATGGCCATTCGAACAGATGGCCATTCGAATAAGGTGTGATTGTTTGCGAAATCGGTGACATTTAGAGTTTAGTTAAAAGCGTTTAAACAATGTGAATTATAAGATTCAGGTCACCCGGTCGGATGGTCATCCGGACGGATGGCCATTCGAGCGGATGGCCTGTGGTTGAAATTTTGTAAAATTTTCCCAAGTAAAAGTTTCGAGTTAACGGGGACGGTGTGATGATGTGTCAAACAATGGAAAAGTACCAAGTCCAGTTCATTCGACCGGATGGTCTCAGCCCATTCGGACAGATGCGCTGTAACAACCCAACTTTCCGAAGCAAAGTCAAAGTAAAAGTCAGGTTGTTATTCAGATCTGTCTTTTCTTGCTTAATTATTGCCTTGTACTCTCGAAATTTGATAATCGATACTTTGGTTAACACTATTTTAGACTACGATTTATTATTATGTGAAGTAACAATACGATAAACGCAAAAATCACAACGAAACGTTATTTTACTTAACACTATCACATCGCTATCGCATATCAACTCGAACCGCAACCTTTGGTATTGTTCTGTGTGTATGTTATTATGTGCTTTACTTGTGTGTGCCTTGTATATGTTTTGGGATGTTATTCGCAAACGCAATCGCAACTCTATCGCATCGCAAACCCGAAACGCACACTTATTTTTAGGCTTTTATGTGTTATGTTATTTGGGTAATTATTGTTAAATATTATCGCATCGCTAACTCGCAACTCGCTTAAAAGCAATGCAACGCTCAACGCATGAAACGAAAGTCGGAAAACTAAGTCGCACGCGCCGTCGTATTGAATGACCAATCGATCGAATGATCATCCGACCGGATGACCATCCGATCAGATGGCCATCCGATCGACTGGCCATCCGACCCACGTAACCCTACACCGCCTTTCTCCCTTCACCTATAAATACCCCCTGTCACATCAACTGTTCATTGATGTGACAGCTCTATCCGACCAGTTCACTCTCAGGCTCTTTTCTCTCGATTTCACGCGATTCTCGTAAGTTTCCACTCTAAATCTTGTACTTTCTTCATTAGTACACACTTTCTCATCATCTTCTCCAACAAATCTTACATTTTCACCATGAAATCACCTGATTTGAGCTGTTTTAGGGTGACGTCACCTCGAGCTCTTATGAACACTGAAGTGTGACCTCATCTCACCAAGAACGATTCGGATCTAAAGGATTTCTACATACTTTTACACTGATTTTGACTAAATCTAAATGTTTAACAACCGATTCAAACTTTTCTTCAACATCTTTCACATTTTACTCCAAAGCGTTAGACTCTGGACTCGTTCAGGCTCTCTACTCATTCTCTAGTGGAGAACCGGTCTGAGAATGGATTTCTACCGAAGAAGATGACCGATTCACGGGTTGAACATGAAACTCCATCTTGAACAGTTGAGTCGGATCGACTGGGGTGATTCCCATCCGATCGACTGAGCTGAACTTGGTGCGGTTTCCGTTGTTTGACTCGTCGTCATGCCGTCTCCGTTAAACCGCAAAACTTTTTAACTTAACTGATTTTACAAAGTTTTCAAACAAAAAGGTTGCTCGCTCGAACAGCCATCCGATCGGATGACCATCCGATCGAATGACTATTCGACCCGGTGACTTGACTCACCAGTACAACACTTAAACAATTTTTCCAAAACTTCAAAGAATATCAGCTTTTCAATCGAATAACCATCCGATCGAATGCCCATCCGTCCGGATGACCATCCGATCGAATGACTTGAACTATACTACAACGAAAACTTAAAAAGTTCAAACATTTTACAAACCCATTCCTCCAATCGAATGACCAGCCGACCGAATGGTCATCCGTCCGAATGGTCATCCGATCGACTCACCATCCGATCCAACGCACTGTTACACACTATTCAACGCTTATGCTATCATTCTGTGATCAGGCTAGTCTCTCACGCGCTCCCTTCAATCCAAGATTGTGTTTATTTACTAAACACGAACTGTGAGTATACTCGAACCCTATTTCGCTTAACGCACTTTTGGGTGTTACATATGGTACTTATATCAAACCACATCAACACACAACGCAAACACTTTTATACGCTAACCGCTCTCACATGTTATACGTGTTTTCGATGAATGCTTGTATGTATGTTTACACAGTGATTGTTGTCTAACACCTTAGCAACGATTGTACTATAGTTTGGACTCAGCACCTGTCGTGGACAGGGGTTGTTAAGGGTTTTACTTCACATAGTCACAGTGGTGATAATGTGTTGCGCATTCTACACTCGTAGTCATGTCGGTTGCATATTTCATTGCCGATATCTTACTTGCTTCACATTTCTACGTGTTACATGCTGGTTATGCGTAAACGTTTTCACTATACTATATGCTATTAAACTTGTGTACTCACCTTTACACTATGTGTATTGACCTATTTTAACGTATGTGACAGGTGTTTAGGATGCTATGCTTTGCTTGGTGAATCAAGTAGGTGGTCTAGAAACGTCACATGAAATCTGAGTTGTCGGAACAATTTATTTGTCTTTGAGAAACAATGTCTGTAATAACTGTTTATGTTTTATATGTTTATGGTATGGGACATGAACGTTAAATATATTGTCGCTAATAGTTGTTATGGATTCTCTTGGACAACCTGTTTCGCTCAGTGCCGCGCCCCGATGTTTCCGCCATCCGTTGGGGTGTGACATGCGCTGTTCTTGATGAAGATTCATGCTTGACCCGTTAATCGGTTCATCTCTCCGGTGGAAATCCATTTTCAAGCCGGCTCTCGACTAAGGAACGATTCGAGAGTCTTACTGAGTCTAGATTCCATGTATATTGTGTAAAAACTGAAGAAAAGTTTCAAAAAAGTTGTGAAACTGTTGAAATATTTCATGACTTCGTTGGAAAGAGTGAAAATCCTTTAGATCTGGAACCAATCTTGATTAAATGGTGTTCCACATCAGTTTCCTAAGAGAACCGAGCGGAATACACCTTCAAGGGGTCCAAATCAGTCGATTTCGAGGAAAAAGTTAGTGTTTGTGTGTGATTTTGATGGAGAAGATGAAATAGAAGTGATTAGAGATGAGGATTAGAGAAGATTTGAGGGAAAAAGCTTACAAATTGGCCTTGAATCGAGACAGAGTCTTGGGGAGCGCCTGTGTAAGTGGCAGTGTTCGGGTGGATGGCCATCCGGACGGATGGTCATCCGAGCGGATGTCCATTCGGATGGCCGAGTTTACGCGAGTTAGTTTTCCAACTTTGGTTCGTTTGTTAAGCGTTGCGTTGCGTTTAATCGAGTTACGAGTGAGCGTTTGAACGTGTAAGCGTTGCATTGATAACCACATAATATTTAAACAAATAATCACACAAATAACACACATAACATAAGTAAATCCGCTTTTCGAGTCTGCGTTGCGATAGCGTTTAGTCTAAATAAGCGATGCAAAATGCGATAAAATGCATTTAAATAGTAAGCGTTATAAAATAGCGTTTAAATGCGATAACTGTGATTGAATAAACGTCGTAGTATGCGTTTAAAAATATAGTTTAACCCTAAGGGTTGTTACATCTTTGATATCTTCTTTAGAAAACCTTTTCACCAATAGCGAGGCTTGAGATGGAAAGAGTGTTTTAAAACTGCTATTAGTGAAACTGGGCCTGTCAAAAGACTCTTCGGTGAAGAGGTTTTTGAAGTAATCTTTTATGTACGCCTTGAGTTCGTCGGGGTGTGAAACCTAGACCCCATAAAAAGGAGACCATTTATTCTATTGTATTTCTGATGGCCTTTGACAATCTCATGGAAGAAAGATGAATTTTTATCACCATCTTCAACCCATTTCACCTTCGCCCATGGTTTGAGGTCCTCTAGGTTGTGTCCTTCAATTTCGCCAATGCGTTTGGTCCACATGTCCCTATTTTGAATCTCCTCCTCTGTTAAGGAGTTGTTTTCAGCTTTCAGATCCAGAGCTTCCACATTTTCTAAAATGTCCGATAGTACTTCCTGGTTCCTGTTTTTTATCTTCATGGACCATGGTTTGATGGCCATTTTGATGGCTTTCAAACGTGCGGCAAACAACTTGTCCGGAGGGTTAAATGGCACCATATCCATGTAGATGCCTTTGACAATTTTCTCTAGACCCTTCTCTTTCAGCCATGAGTTGAAGAACCAAAAGGGATGGGCACCCAATTTAACCTCTGAGCAAGTTAATAGTAGTGGACGATGGTCAGAACGATACCTGGGTAAACCCGTGAGAGACGCTATGGGCCATCTGGATAGGAAAGAATGACAGACAAATATTCTGTCGATTTGCTGAACTGCTTACCGTCGTTGGATCTGTGAGTAAATGTGTACCCCAACATCGCATATTCTGAAAGAGATGAGGAGCAAATGAATCTATTGAAGTCATCAGCCGCGTGTTGAATAAACTTGGAATTTTTTCATTCCCGGGGCTCGCGGACAAAATTAAAATCGCCCAGGAAGATCCAGTAACCGGTGGAGGATCGCATGAGGTCCTTGAGAGTCAGCCACATGTTTTGTTTAAGTGCTTGGTCCTGAGGAGCATATACATTGATGATGTTTAGATCACGTGCACCACCTCTGAGTTCACCCATAGTTGCCAAAATGAACCGATTGGATATGGATGCTTTAAGAACAAAAACAGTCGGATCCCAGATGTTTAGAAGACCCCCTGATCTAACAGTTTAATAGTAGTGGACGGTGGTCTGAACGATACCTGGGTAAACCCGTGAGAGACGCTATGGGCCATCTGGACAGGAAAGAATGACAGACAAGTATTCTGTCGATTTGCTGAACCGTTTACCGTCGTCGGATCTGTGAGTAAATGTGCACCCCAACATCGCATATTCTGAAAGAGACGAGGAGCAAATGAATCTATTGAAGTCATCAGCCGCGTGTTGAATAAACTTGGAGTTTTTTCGTTCCCAGGGCTCGCGGACAAAGTTAAAATCGCCCAGGAAGATCCAGCAACCGGTGGAGGATCGCATGTGGTCGTTGAGATTCAGCCACAGGTTTTGTTTGAGTGCTTGGTCCTGAGGAGCATATACATTGACGATGTTTAGATCACGTGCACCACCTCTGAGTTCACCCTAGTTGCCAGAAAGAACCGATTGGATATGGATGCTTTAAGAACAAAAACAGCCGGATCCCAGATGTTTAGAAGATCCCCTGATCTAACAGTAGCGTCAACTGGATCAGATTTAAAAGGGGAGTTTCCCCAAAAAGAGTTGACATTTAATTTAGTAGAATCCATGAACTGTGTTTCCTGTATAGCAATAAAACTGATGTTTTTCTTTTTTAGTTCCTTGATGTGCTCCGATTTCAAGGAATCTCCCCCCCCCCTATATTTACAGTTAAATAATTCATTGAGGAACGAGCGTCGACTGCTCACCGGTATCTTGGTTCTTTAGTGTACTAGCGATTTTCGACATGTTGAAACCAAGGCATTCTCCAACTTCTATGATTAGCTCCGCCTCCGTAACCTCGTCGTTTTTATCCAACAGTTGTACAAAATTATCCGACATTGAGTTGTTCTCGGCCGCCGAAGAGTGACCAGGTTTATTTTTATGCTTCGTCCAATCGGTGGTTCTGGGAACCAGTTACTGGCACGTAATAGTATCATGATATTTAGTTTCCGACATTTTAATATTACGTCTTTCACTTCAAATAAGATGTACAAATAGTAATGACAAATTACTAGTTTTTGCTTAATAACTTGCTCACGCATGACAAATTACAAATAGTAATGCAACTTTATTTTTTATTCTTTAAATAGATATTCGAGCTTAAAATGGTAACCAAAAGTATTCAATTTGAAATTCTCTCTTACAAAAATCATTTATTCACATATTAGCATTTACGAGGTTTTATCGTCTAAATAGTCAATTTTAAATGATACGACTAAACATAATTGACATAACAAGTACTTTACAATTTACAATTGTGAATAATAAGAATATGAAATAGAAATATATAAAAGGTGACTGACGACGGGGGTAGCCCAAGATCAAATATAAATGACTTAATTACGAAAATGCTCGTAAGGCAAAATGGTTCAAAGGTTAAAAACCTGGGGAAATGAAACAAAGTAACATGGAACAGTAAGTAGTCATGTCTCTGGATTACTTCACAAACTCGCCAGCCGCAAAAGCAATGCAGGTCCACAGAGCACACTCTATTATCCAGGGGTCAAAAGGCTTCAACCCCCGAAAGGGTAAGCCCCTCACTGCAAGCAAGGTCACTAGTCAAATGCATTCCTCTTTGGGAGGTGTCTTCTCCTATATATTTGACACTTCATTTACTGAGTGAGGACATTCCTGGCCAGTCCTGATTCTCGAGATCTCTGGTCATTCGCTTCAAGTACTTGCTTCATGCGAGTTACTTCCTTTCACATCCAACACACACATTTTGTTTGCTCCTTCATCCGAATCTGAATACACTTCAGAAGAGGATCTTCAGCAAACAATAAAAATAAACTAGTGAACCTCCTTCCACGTCTTGCAAACGTGGGGGGACCCCACGACCTGCGTTAGGCAAAGTTAAACCCTTCAACCATTTTGCCTACCCAGCCCATCTACCATCCTTGGTCTATTATTTGTTGCATCAACAAGTTGGCGCCCACCGTGGGGCTACGCCGCTATATCTCCTCAAAAAGACCTAGTAGTGTAGCTCTTTTCTCTTGAAACTACCATGTCCGAAAGTGGATCCCCGGGTGAAGTAAATCATGTTCCAAACACCTCAACCCCGGGTAGTAGCCAAGCTCATGTGGCTATACCAACCTCTTTCTCAACTCCTGGGAGCACTCCCGAGTTTCTCACCTTCAACACTCCAACTCCATCCCGATCAGGAGTTCCTTCCCCCAATGTTGGCATCTCTGACACCCCAGCATGTGTCGAACTTACTCCTGAAGGGGTTGCCAACAATTTCCTTGAGTTGAGATCTCTCCTCAACCAATATGTGAGCAAGGAAAGGGACAAGGGAGTGAGGATTCGTCTAGACTATGACGAGCCAGAGCCAACGTTATCTCCCGGACCTCCCGTCCCTCCTTTTGCATCTAGGGACGAGGCTGGACCCAGCAATCCTCCAAACCCTAATCCATATCTGTCCACAAGGCCGAATCCTACAGCATATCCTCTCTTCTCTTCTCAACCAATTACAAGTGGTGCTCCTTTGGGGCATGAGCTGACTCTTTACCAGCTCCTACAGTCCCCGATAACGAGTCTTAAACCCACAGCAACAACTTCGTGGGAACAAGCTTTGTCCGTGCTCCCCTTGGCACGAAGTGCTGTTATGAGCACCCCTTTGGGAGTTAGTTGTCCAGTAGCACCTGGAAGCCTCCAAGGCTTCAACCTCATGCCCCAGATGATGACCCAGATGATGGCCAGCTTCCTGTGGCAGCACTTTATTAATCAGGTGCTGGCCACTCAGGGAAACAGCAACAATGGCAACAACGCGGGTGCAGGGGCTGAAGAAGATTTGGCCAAGCCTTACAAGCCAAAAAACCTTTCATGCTTTTCACAGCAAATAACTGATTATGACTTTCAAACAAAGATCAAGATGCCTCTGTGACAACCCGCACCAAACCAGGTATCCGTACGACTTAACTAATGATTAATTACTGCTTAATTACTGTGCTTGTTTGAACTAGCTGATGAACTGCTACTTGATATCTGATACATGTACTTACTTGCATCATACTTTACTTATCGTCACTACAATATTTACATGCTGAACCCTAGTGACAACCATGATGCACAAAAAGCACAGTAGTACTATAACGGATAACCTATTGAACATGCTGATAAAGCCAGCATCAGGCAAACACTGCCTCTAAGGCCTGTAAGAGCCTGAAATATTTTGCTACACTAATGGTGAGTGTAGGGATACAAGGGTTGTGGAACTGCGTCTCTAGGAATAAGTTACAATGACTGGATGTGCCTAAAACGTACTCTAAGTACAAAACTCAGCACTTTACTCAATAATTCAGCTTTTAGCTAACTAATAAAGTGCCAAAACATGAGAAAAATATTATTAGACACTTTCCAAAGTGTCAGGAATAAGCTGTGTCACTAAAAAGAGTAATAACGACACTTTAAAGCTTTGTTAACACTTTAACGGATTACTATCCAACCAAACAACCGGACTATACCCGGAACATGAAAATATTGCTATTTTCACTATTTATCTTTTTCTGAGCCAGTTAGGGTCCCTGAATACCCTAACACCCGTCATAACATACTATACACAAGTAACCAAGTTAATTACTTAACTTAACCAAACTATTACCTAATTGATTAGTTGAAATCGAACCAAGGGACCCCCCCCCCAACCGAATCGGTCACCAAGTGACCCCACTCTTGTACCATGATGATTTGCTTAATCTTCCATGTCCAAAATCTAGAGGACACAAGATCCATTGGATAATGCACTTGAAAATTATCTATAAGTTTAACACTAAACACATGAGAACTTTCATAACACACCACCACCTCACACACTTCTCTCTCCCCTCTCTACCACTCTCGGCCGAACCCCCCCTACAAGCATCCATCCATTTTCGAGTTCCATCTTGCAAGTTCTAATCACATACAAGTGCCGAGGGACGTATACAAGGAGTCTTGGAGCAAGCGGAACGCGAAGGACCTCTTTCTTTAGCTTTTATCCACGCCATTTTCGTCAAGATCCTTCCCTAGCCTTGAGCTAGAGGTATAATGTTTAAATCTCTATCTTGAGCTAATCTAAAGTGGTTAAAAGGATTTGTATCGGTTAAATCTCGTTAAAATGCAAAATGATGCACAAAAGTCTACTAAAAACACTTAAAATGGTGGTTAATAGCACATATGTTGTGTAAATGATGTAGTATTTGAAATGTGTGATTATTTAGACCCGATCTATGTTGTGGTAGCTCGGATCATCGTTTAACCCGGTATAGTCATGTTCTTGAATCATGACACAAAGCTATTTTAGAAGTAACAAGGGTTAAAAGGTGAAACTCTACCACACATGAAACATGAACTTGTGTAAAAATGTTTTACTTGTGTAAAAGTGTTTTAACTTGTACAATAGTGTTTAAAACTAGCGGATCTACGCATCTGCAAGTGGTATTTTCAAAGAACCACGTATCAAAGAAATCATGTATTTTAAAGAGATGGATCTTACAATAACAAGCATGATTTTTATAAACCACAAGTGTGTAAACACTTGTGAAATGAAAAGATCCGACAAATAACCGTTTTTGTAAAAGATGACGAGAAGTTGTAAAGACGGATTTCTCTAAAAACGAGGTTTTTACGAGATCAAAGTTACTTTATATAAAGATCCACAAAATATAATGGGATTTACACTATAGTTTCGGAAAAACTACAAGTTCATGCGATTATGCGATTTACATACTTGTCGATTAGTTGTTGTGATGAAAGTTGTTCTGATCAATAAAGAAAATTGTTGAGTTGATTTGTTAAAGAAAATGATACGCTTGAAAGCGTGGCCACCTCCAGTTACAGAGGAAACTCTGGCGAAATTTTTCTAAAAACCTAACACTTAGAACTATTTACACTACAAGTGTTAGAATCATTTTTGACATGTTTTCGAAACATAAATTTCGCCATGACTTTATTTACTAAATATTCGGAGGTGGGATTTTCACAAAATTTAACGTGATAAATATATATATTTTTCACACACTGTTTATGATTATTTTGTGAAATACATAAATATTATTTTTAGAGTAAAAATAATATTTACGAACGTTAACGAATCCAAAATAATACGAACGCTTTCACCATAAATATATAAGTTACACCGGTAAGTATATTACCACGCAATTGTTAAAACGTAACTTACGCACTTACAGAAATATTTATGAACGCGTATTTTAACAACGTATTATTGGAGAAAAATTATGTGAAATGAAAATATAATATTTTTGAGAAAAATACTTATATTTTGGAATTGGAAAGGTATATATATTAAGTGAGACTTAATGATATAATTTGAACGCACATGTATTGAATCCCCCATCCTTGGGAAGGAGATTAACTACCAAGTATATACAGAACGTAAACACGAAATAGTTGTCTAACTATTTCCCAAAGATTTAACTATAAAGCTAAGGCACGACCGTCCGTCTAATAGAATT
The DNA here is from genome assembly GCA_030545235.1 of Helianthus tuberosus. Lineage (NCBI taxonomy): Eukaryota > Viridiplantae > Streptophyta > Magnoliopsida > Asterales > Asteraceae > Helianthus > Helianthus tuberosus. The sequence goes on along the minus strand of CM060353.1, from coordinate 158,250,667 downwards.
AGCACTTGTAGGTCGTCGCGCAGCTTTCTGATTTGGAGTACTTGGTAGAGACGCACCGACTGTGAGTTCATGTCCCCCTTTTCTCTAACTGTTTTCAGTTTTCTTAACTGCGGGGGTGAAATACATGTTACTTTGTTTACAAGTACTTTATACACGGTATGGTTAGCGTAAGGAGGTTTACTACTTAGATCATGTGAATGGGTAGGCAGAAACACCGAGGGACGTAAGCGGTAGATCTATCTGGGTGTAGCGAGCCCAACTCTAGGCCCAACAGAACGGACCTCTAAGAGGACCAACAGAACGGACCTTGAGTGACTTTGTACCCGACGCAAAAATCTGCTAGGTTGAGTCTTCCTACTTGCATTTCACACATGCTAATGGCCTTGCAAACCATTGGTGATCTCTTTTCCTTACACTGCTACATACCAGGGAACTTTTATACTTACAAGTGTTTTACATACTCACTTACACATGAACTCGCTCAACATTATTGTTGATTTTTCAACTTACATGTATTTCAGGAAATTAACTGGATCTGGCACGGTATGTTATGTTTTCCCGCTGCATAAGGGTTCCAAGGTCATCCCAGTTTAGGAAATGTGACTCTTTCCTGGACAAGTCACAAATCTTAGACTGCGTTTACTTCATGTTACTGTTTATGTTGTTCAAGACAATATTTTATGTTACGGTGTTGTAAGTCTTTAAGGCAATGGTATGTTACTCTGGTTTTAAAACTTAAATCAACGGATGATCTTGCATGATTTTATTTCATATAGCTTTGTTATGGTTAAGCTATGGTATTAAGAAGTCACACCAAAATTAACCACGCTTCCGCAAAGCCAGGGTGTGACAGCCTCCTCACATCAAAACGTATGATGGGACTAAAGACCCTGAGGACCATCTTCAGATCTTTACTGGTGCCGCAAGAATCGAGAAATGGTCAAACGCTGAATGTTGTTTAATGTTCATGCAAACCCTTGTAGGGTCAGCGAGAATCTGGTTCAATGACTTACCTGCTCGAAGCGTTCGAAGCTTCGATAACCTCAGCAAAGGGTTCTTAGCCAATTTATCCCAACAAAGGCGGTATGTTAAGGATGCTACAGTAATCTTTCAGATAAAACAACATGATGATGAAAGTCTTCGAGAGTTTATCGAACGATACAAGAAAGAAGGCCTGACATTTGTAGGGGCAAACGTGAAAATGAGGGTAGCTGGTTTTATGAATGCTATCACCTCAAAATATCTCACGAGAGATTTCAACAAATCCCTGCCTAAGACCTTGGAAGAAGCTCTCGAAAGAGCAGAAACACACATCCAGGGAGAGGAGGCAGTAGACATTAAAGAGCAAAGGAAAAGAGGATCTGGTTGGTGAAGCAACAGCCCAGCCAGAAAAAGAGGGAACTTTAACTCCTATGACAGACGTCAAAAGGGTTCAGACCATCGAAGGCCTGAAGGTCGGAACCCTTCCACCAGAGAGAAAGGCATAAGTTTCACACCCCTCACAAAGACTCCTCAAGAAATCCTTGCAACAGAAGAGGTCAAGCAGAACTTTCGGCCTCCTAGGCCTCTCCCCAAGAGCAGAAAGAATGAAAACTCCACACAATATTGTGAATTTCATGAAGAAAAGGGACACCATACCAATGATTGCTTCCAACTTAAAAAGAGGATCGAAGAAGTCGTCAAGTCCGGGGAACTTGCTCACTTGGTAAAGGGAGTAAGGGACAAAATGGTTGAAGGAAAAAGCAAGGAAGTCAATATGGAGGATTTCGATGGAAGGGTTCCACACAAAAGACAGCGGTTGGAAGCTTGGGAGCTTCAGTGTGTTTGCTTTCCCCCAACAGAAAAAGACCCTCTTTCAAGCCCTCTTGTGGTTGAGGCTATTATGGGAACGATACAAACAAGCAAAGCTTACATAGACACTCGTGCTGCCACTGAAATCATGTTTGAGAAGTTCTTCAACCGACTGAGCAACGAAGAGCGTTCAAGGCTTTAACCCTCCGGAACCTCCATAAAAGGTATTACTGATATACCCCTCAAGCCTTTAGGGCAACTGACACTCAATGTTCGTTTCAGCGAAGGTCAGAAGGAAAGAATCCAACCACTCACCTTTGTGGTTATCAACATACCTTCAAACTATGATGTGATCATTGGAAGGCCAGGGCATTGTGCATTCTACATGGCCGTGTCTGTTGGCCATGGCACAGTCAAATTTCCCACTGAGAGGGGGATAGCAACCCTTCAACCCTCTCAAGAGGCCTACCTGGTTGAGGGTGAAAGTTCCAGAAGTGAAGAGGACAAGCAAAGGCTGATCATAAATCCTAAGTACCCTAAACAGAGAATAAGGATCAATCCAAGCCTTTCACAAGAAACCCTCTTGTATCTTGAAAAGTTGCTAACGCATTACAGCGATGTCTTCGCTTGGTGTCCAGAGGATATGACGGGGATCCCTCGGAACATTGCTTAACATGAGTTAAGAATACCACCAGATGTCAAGCCTGTGGTCCAAAAGAAAAGAAGTTTAGCATTTGAGAGAAGCCGGGTTGCTTGCCAAGAAGTCGAAAAGCTTGTGTCGGCCGGCATTCTCCGAGAAGTCAAGTACCAATCATGGGTTGCAAACCCGGTTATGGTCAAGAAACCAGAAAACTCTTGGAGGATGTGCATAGATTTTAAGGATCTTAACAAGGCTTGTCCTAAGGATTGCTACCCACTACTGGAAATCGATCTCAAAGTGTACTCACTCACCGGTTACCCTTTCAAGTGTTTTCTTGATGCTTACAAAGGGTATCATCAAATACTCATGAAAGAAGAAGATGAAGAAAAGACAGCGTTCCACACTGATAAATGAATCTTTTGTTACCAAAAGATGCCTTTTGGCCTCAAAAACGCTGGAGCAACCTACCAACGTCTAGTGGACAAAGCCTTTGCAAGCCAAATTGGTAAAAACATGGAGGCATATGTCGATGACTTGGTGATCAAAAGCAAGACGGAGTATCAAATGCTCGATGACATTCAAGAAACTTTCCAGAACCTCAGAAAGGTTAACATGAAGCTCAACCCTGAAAAATGTTCATTTGGGTTTGAGGAAGGAAAGTTCTTGGGTCATATTGTTGGAAAACAAAGCATCAAGGCTAACCCAAACAAGGTGAAATCCGTTCTTGAAACCAAACCACCAAAAACCAAGAAGGAGATTGAAAGCTTAAATGGGAAGCTTGCAGCCTTGAAGCGTTTTACCTCAAAGTTAGTAGAAAGCTCACTCCCCTTTTTCAAAACGCTCAAGGGTTGCACCGATAAGAAAGACTTCAAATGGACTGAAGAGGCTGAAGAAGCCTTTAACCAAATGAAGCAACACCTCATTTCCCTACCTGACATGGCAGCCCCGAAAACAGGAGAATTGATCTCAGTATACCTCTTAGTTACTGAAGAAGCAATAAGCGCGGTCCTCATCATTGACCGAGATAAAACCCAGGTACCCGTTTATTTCTTCAGCAAAACTCTAAAATTGGCTAAAACCAAATATCCTCCTCTGGAAAAAATGGCCCTAGCCCTAGTTCAAACAGCTAGAAGGCTTCGAAGGTATTTCCAAGCACACCCTATATAAGTGGTCACCGACCAACCTATTAGAAGTGTGCTTGAAAAACCAGAAAACTCGGGACGATTAGCCAAATGGGCCATAGAACTAGGTGAGCATAACATCACCTACGTCCCAAGAAAAGCCATCAAAGCCCAAGTCTTGGCCGATTTCATTGTAGAAATTCCAAAGCAAACAGTCAATGAAGTGAACACTGCAACCACTGAACCCTCTGACCTTGAAGCCTGGAAGCTTTTCACCGACGGGGCTTCAAGCGTTGAAGGGTCAGGGGCTGGACTCATTTTGATCAACCCAGAAGGGTTGGAATTCACGTATGCTCTCCATTTTGATTTTCAGACCACCAATAACGATGCTGAATACGAGGCACTGATCGCCGGTTTAAGGCTGGCCAAAGAGATGAAGGTCCAGAAGCTTGAAGTGTTCACAGATTCATTGCTGGTATCAAGCCAGGTGAATGAAAGCTACATTGCAAAGGAACCCAACATGAAAAGGTAAAAAGAAAAATCCAAAGAATTGATGAATACCTTCCAAACATGTAGTATCAAGCAAATTCCCAGGCCCCAAAACAAGAAGGCAGACGCCTTGAGTAAGCTTGCATCTCTCACTTTTGCCCACCTTACCAAGAAGGTGCTAGTAGAAGTATTGAAGGCTTCATCAATCGATGAGTTGGAAGTACAAGACGTAGTCACCGAGGAAGATCCAAATTGGATGACTCCAATCAAGAAATTCCTTAAAAACGATGAATTGCCAAGTGATCAAATGGAAGATGAAAGGGTTAAAATCAAGGCAAGACAGTACGTACTACAAGGAGAAACCCTTTACAAAAAGGGTTACCTTGCCCCCTTGCTAAGATGTGTTGGTCCTGAGCAAAGTCAGTATTTGATCAAAGAGATTCACGAAGGCATATGCGGAGCTCATTTTGGAGCTAGGTCGGTGGTTGTAAAACTCATGAACCTTGGGTATTTCTGGCCCTCAATGCATCGTGATACCGCTGAGCAATTGAGGAAATGTGATGCTTGCCAGATTCATTCACCGATCCCAAAAAGTCCCAAGCATGACCTTGTCTCAATAACCTCGGCATGGCCATTCCACAAATGGGGAATGAACATTGTTGGTCCATTTCCCCCAAGCAAAAGAGGAGTAAAATTCTTGCTGGTGGCAATAGATTATTTCACCAAGTGGCCCGAGGTTAAACCACTTGCAAAGATCACGGGCAAACAGGTCATCGACTTTGTTTGGGAGAACATTATTTGCCGTTACGGATTGCCGGGAGTACTTGTCACTGATAACGGGAAGCAATTTGCTGAAAAGCCTTTCAGCATTTGGTGTAAAGAATACATGATCAATCAGGTCTTCAGCTCAGTGGCTTACTCGCAATCAAACGGTCAGGTTGAAAGGACAAATCGAAGCATAGTGGAAGGTATCAAAACAAGATTGGGAAGGTACGAAAGCAACTGGCTCGATGAATTGCCTAGTGTTCTATGGGCCATAAGAACAACCGAAAAGACAAGCCATAAGAAAACACCATATAGCTTGGTATTTGGATCCGAGGTTGTGATCCCAGCCGAAGTGGGAGTTGTAACACAATGAATTGTCAACATGGATCCCGAAACAAACCAAAAAGAGACCATGTTGAATTTATAACTCCTAGAAGAAGCACGAGACCAAGCTGCAATTCAAGAAGCCAAGTACAAGCAACGAATGGAAGCCTACTACAACAAGAAAGTCAAGAACGAACGTTTCAAGCCAGGAGACCTGGTCCTTAGAAACAATGAAGCTAGCAAAAAAGAAAATCAAGGAAAGCTTGGCCCAAAATGGGAAGGCCCATACACCATCCTTGAAGCACATAAGGGTGGATCTTACAAGCTAGCAGATTCAGAAGGCAATAGGCTTCCAAGGCATTGGAATGGAAAGACCTTGAAAAAGTTCCATGTCTAAACATGAAAAATTGGTTTGTATTTCACAAGTTGTACTCCGAGAATGACATTACGAAAACCTTTTGTAAGAACAAGTATCTATCGAATGAATGAATGAAGTTGTTTTATCAAACTTGTCTTTCTATCCTAAGATCAGGTTGAGAACCTAGCAAAAAACTCCATGGCAGGGGCCATGTATGGGGATGAGCTCCCAGGCCACATCGCTCAATAGGTTCAAGGGTTGAATGAACCTATATAAGGGGTGAGTTCCTAAATCAATACAACTCCATGAGACTTATTAATTAAAAACAAAATTGTCTCATAGACGGGTTTGAACAGCCTACACCAAATGTTCCTTAAGCCTCAGAAAAACAATCAACAAACAGGCTTACGAAATCAAATAAAAACAAGAAAACAAATAGGATAGGTGCTATGTCTTTTTGTTAAAAAAATACCAAGGCTAAGTGACTGCAGGACTGAACCCTTTAAGGTATAACAAACATAAAGGCAACACAAACTCGACAAAGACAAAGTTACGAGAAGACAAAATGATGCAACTTAAACGAAAAATTACAAACCAAGTCAAGCCAAAATACTAAGAAGCCTTCAAGGCTTCAAGCCTCCGAAGTGACAACTTAAAACCTCAATGGATTCAACATACCTACGATGGCCAAAAAGCTTAAAGGGTTGAAGCCAACCAAGTTGCCCTAACGAAATAGGCACAAGTATAAAAACATAACACAAAGAAAATGGTTAAACATAATATCATATCAAAGAAAGCCCTGAAAGATTTTCAAGCATAAGTTAAAACAAGTCCTAGTGACTTGCAAGTTAAGATATTGTCCAAACGGCCACGCAGGCCTAAAACACAACCAACAAGAACCTTAAGGGTTCCTGGAAACCTAATATTGTTTAAAGTTAACATCACAAACCACAAATTGTTTTAAAAGTGCTAAGAAAGCTACGTATTTCATGCATTAGTAGAAGGCTTGGAGGCCCCAGAACTGTTACCTTTGGCCTTCTTAGTCTTCTTAACCTTCTTAGCCTTTGGGCCCTGATCATCAACAGCTGAACCCTCCAAGCTGGCATCCTTAGGTGCATCAGGTTCTCCAGGAAAGGTATCTTCACTGTCTCCCGAGTAGGAACGTTTCCTTGAAAGGGAACTAAGTATTTCAACACATACCTTTTCATTCAAACCATCCGGCTTCAGTTCCTGCAAGACGGAGAGGGGCTTACCATAATAAGAAGCAACCTGACTCACATACGGGTACGACAACCTCTCCATTTGCTCAACGGAAATCTTGAAGATGTCGGAAGCCTCGGGACGGTACAAGGGAGATTTTTCCGAAGGATGGCCAGACTCGTGAAGCTTATAACCCGCAATAAGACCTTGATGTTTTCCCAGATTGAGCAGTTTTTAGTGTAAACCTCTCCAAGAGCGGAGTTAAACTCTTTAGAATGAAGCAAATAGGTAACAACCTGGTGAAAACCCTGCTCAATAAGCCACTGGTTATCCCCAATGGCCTGGGCAACCAAAGTCTTCAAACCATCTTTCTCCTCATCAAAAGCCTTCTGTTGTACAGCCAAGGCCTCTCTATCAGATTTCAGCTTCAGACGCTCAGCTTTAAAACTCTTCTTGTGATCACCCATCTCAATCTCGTGCCTCTTTGTTAACTCTCCTACTTTCTTGGTCCAAGCCAGCTCTTTCTCAGAAAAGCTATCAATCTCCTTCTTCATTGCAGCAATCGAAGCTTTCATTTTTTCCTTCTTCTTGGAAGCCTCCTCATATTCCTGCATCCCTTTAGCAAAACGAGTGACACCTTCAGCCAAAAAGGCAGAAAGGTTGCAGGAACTGAGTATCATCCTAGAAATAAGATGATCATCCTCCATCTCAGATATGGCACTTCGAACACCGGGAGGAGCAAAATGAGCCAAGGCCTCAGCAAAAACAGCCGGGTCTTTAAAATTATCACCAACCTTAACCCCCCAGTTAGGCACATTAATGTCCTGACCCTCTGAACCTTCGAAGCTCTCAACGCTTTTGGCTGACGAACCTTGAATAACAGGAGTGGTACCTTTCTTAATCAATTTCTTCTTCTTGCTTGAAACAATCAACTCCTTCTCCTTACCCTTGCCAACATCCATAGCTTGATCCGCTGATGCCTCAATGTCATCACTAACGTCGATAGGCTCCGAACCAGAAGGCTGATCAGCAACTTTCAGATGGCGTTGGGAACGACGAGTGGAACCCTTGGAAGCAGTAGCCTTGGTAAAGCCTTTAACATTCAGAACATTCACGTAACCAGAACCCTCAAACCTGTAATCAGAACCCCTAACAACCGCATTCTCGCCAGGAGTAGCAGCAACATCATCAAAGGCAACGTTAGAGGTATCATCGCTTTTGATAAAATCAAGAGCAGACATAACTGCAACACAAATATAAAAACACATAAGCAAACAAAAAAAACAGGAACAAAAGAGCAAGAGAAGAACAAATGCATACCCTTCCCATCTCTAATAAGCACCGGATCCCGGTTGGCCTTTTTCCCACAATTTACTCAAACCCAACAACACCAACAAATGCTCAGGGAAGGGACGAAGCCTCGAAGGGCACTCCCTAAGAGTTTCTAAAAAACGAGTGTTTAGGTCAGAAGCAGAAGGCTCCGGCTCGTTCAGAACGGCATCCGGGTGTCTCCAAACAAGTTTGAAAGGAACAATCTCCTCCGACACCCAGAAAAACCGATCCTTCCAGACCCCAAGTGTAGAAACCATGGATGAAATTAAACAAGTATCAACTTGAGTGGTCTCAAAGGTGAACCAATCACCATTCTTAGCAAGCCGGAAGAAGCGATGGAAAGACAACAGAGATGGGTCATACCCGGAGGCCCGACATAAAATTTCAAAATGTAAAACCCTAGCCATGCCAAGGGGGTGAATCTGACCAAAAGACACTCGGTAATATTCCAAAATATTCAAAACAAAGTTTGAAAACGAGTAACGAAGATTGGTAGATTTATCACAGGCCGGTGCAACCGGTCTATACTTCGTCCCTATACCCCATTCCATACAAAACAAATCGACTTCCTCTTGAGTCAGTCGAGAAAATGATTTTGCCATATCATTACGAGCACCCATGATATGAACAATTAACAAGAAAATAAACAAAGCGGAACTGACCTGATATGAAAAAGGGGGAAAACTTGAGAGAAAAAGGAGCAAGTAATGATCTTCTAAATAAAAAATATGTAAATAAATGAGATAAAGGATAATTATCAACAGGCAGAATTAATAACCGCCGCCTGACAAACTGCCACAAGTCTTGTCAACCGTCTTGTCAAATTTCGAAATTCAAAAACCCCAACCGTTTCCAACCTTCAAACCTTTGAACCTTCGAAGCCTTTGGGCAGAAAAATACACGTATAAAAGTCAGACGTCTTTGAGCTCATTTCCCAAAAACCTCTGACTTGGGGGGCTGACGACGGGGGTAGCCCAAGATCAAATATAAATGACTTAATTACGAAAATGCTCATAAGGCAAAATGGTTCAAAGGTTAAAAACCTGGGGAAATGAAACAAAGTAACATGGAACAGTAAGTAGTCATGTCTCTGGATTACTTCACCAACTCGCCAGCCGCAAAAGCAATGCAGGTCCACAGAGCACACTCTATTATCCATGGGTCAAAAGGCTTCAACCCCCGAAAGGGTAAGCCCCTCACTGCAAGCAAGGTCACTAGTCAAATGCATTCCTCTTTGGGAGGTGTCTTCTCCTATATATTTGACACTTCATTTACTGAGTGAGGACATTCCTGGCCAGTCCTGATTCTCGAGATCTCTGGTCATTCGCTTCAAGTACTTGCTTCATGCGAGTTACTTCCTTTCACATCCAACACACACATTTTGTTTGCTCCTTCATCCGAATCTGAATACACTTCAGAAGAGGATCTTCAGCAAACAATAAAAATAAACTAGTGAACCTCCTTCCACGTCTTGCAAACGTGGGGGGACCCCACGACCTGCGTTAGGCAAAGTTAAACCCTTCAACCATTTTGCCTAACCAGCCCAGCTACCATTATTGGTCTATTATTTGTTGCATCAACAGTGACATATAGAAACTAACATATTACATGTGCTAGGGATTATCTCGTAAATAATTATATAGGAAATTGTTCGGAAACTAACATACTAACATATTGGACAGTTGAGACTTGAGTGTAAATTTATTGATTTTAAAGGCTTAAAGCACTATATAGGAAATTGTTGGGAAAGTGGCTTATTGGAAAGTAACCAACCAAGCCAATGTTTTTTGTTTTCTATTAAAAATTTTAATGTTTTTTTAATAGATTTTCAAAGTACTTATTCACATATTATAAGTTTTAGATTAAAGGTCAATATCAATAAACCTAATTGGTTATGTATTAAAATCACGGGACGAATAAAATGTTGATCGGGTCACAACAACTTTTAATTGTTTTAGCATGAATATTTTAATATGACATCATATAACTCACAATCTATTAAGGTTTACAAGTTTTACTTTCTACGAGATAATACGATATGAATTATTCATGTATTTTCAGAAAATGAATAAACTCGTAAGAAAAATCATACAAAGAACAAACTCACAAGGAGATAAAACATGGCATTTTATGAATTATTTGTGATTTAAACCTTCGAGGTGTCTAATACTTATCAGTCGATACCTTTAGATATGTAATATCTACTATTGATGGGAGAAGATCTAGACGATTTAAACCTTCGAGGTGTCTAATACTTACATGTCGATGCCTTTAGATATGCAATATCCACTATTGATGGGAGAAGATCTAGACTACGCGATGACAAGACTCACGAGATGGTGAGAGGGCCTAGTTCACTAGAAAAAAAATGAGAGGCTTGCAGGACTAACTGACTTTGCGATATTATGGGTTATATGGTGTTAGAATGATAGATTGGTTTAAGAGGGTGAAAATGTGAAATATTTCGGAAGCAAAAATTAATTTTATACCAATAACTATTTTTAATGTCAGTGTTGCAACTTTTAAAATTGTAAAAGACTAAAATAATTTTGTAATGATATATTTCAAATAAATTGTAAATGACAAAAATAATTTGATAATGATATGTTTCACATAAATAATTACCCAACATAGATGTAAAAGCCATAGCAACTAAAAGCCATCCGAATTTGTATGTACTTTTGTTCTCTCTGAATTTGTATGTACTTTTGTTCTCAAACTAACTATTTATGTTTCTTAGTTGATTAAAATTTAGAATACGTAATTCAATCTACATAACTAGAATACTGGAGTATTAACTCGGGCTTACATTAAGGCCCGAACCTTCTTGGGCAGCCCAGTTACAAATACCCTTTAAAACATACCTGCTGTCTGCTGATAGTAGAATGAAAAAAACAAAGTATCGGTGCCAATGTTATCAGATCCGAGACGTTCCCAAAAAGCTGGGTTGTTGACAGTTGGAGCCTGTACTTGAGGATAGCTTTGAGGGGTCACCGCAATTTCAACCCATTTACTTAAAGAATGGATCAAATATATTTTTTTGAACGGCAACTTTCATTAAAAAGAAAAGCTACTAGCAAGCCGCTAGAGCCGCAAAACAGCAACAAACGAAACAACTACAAGGCAAAATTACACCACTCCTTCCAATCTATGTCTTTGTATGGGGATCGATTCTTAATCCGTAGAAACCCGAATGCCCTTATTATGTTTTCCTTGATCTTGTTAACGTTTGTGGTCTTGTTACGAAAGATGATCTCGTTTCTAGCTTGCCAAATGCACCACGCCGCCGTGATAACAACCGCCTACATACATTTCTTCTTGTTTTTGTTCACCTTAACGGATTGAACAGCTTGATCCGGTTAAAAGTTGTCCAATGTTTACCTTTTAGTGATTCAACCTTCTACTGTTCTACATACTTCTATACAGATTCAAATTATTATCATTGTAATGTAATGGTATCCTTTCTATAATTGTATTTTATGCCCTACACTAATAATAAAAGTTAAAAAGTGACAAAAAGAAGTGTGTAGACAATGCAACCAGATCGAGCACATTTCAACCCGTACTAAAAATTAGGGTTGAGGAAAAGCCGAATCATAATCGAAATTAACCATCGTCCATCACCGATAAAACCGAACAGTTATGGTTGAGTGAATCTAATTAACCGACCATCCAGTTATGGTTACGGTTAAAGTGTCTTCCTTAACCAACTTTAACCGAAATGAACCTTGTGTATGTTTGTGATATCCCAGCTTTTATAATGTAATTCGTTTCTATTTGAAGTGATTGCTAATTTGGATAAAAAGTATAAAGTTTGTTTTTATTGTTGTCTAGTTTGCTCGTAAAAACTTCTATACAATAATTGTAGGAACCGTTCGCGTAATTAAATAAAATAAAACAAATTTTATTAAATGATTACAATACAACGAAATAAAGAAAGCAGAATTACAGTACAAATACAACTGAAAAATAACCAAAGTACAAGAAATGTAGAAGAAGAAATTGGCTGAGTCACGTGTTCAACACGCTTCCCTTAAAACAAATTCCGAGTCTCCCAAGAGTACTCGTTTTGTTTCCCAGGGTACAACAGCTGGAGCAGTAGTACTGCCAGAGTTCGCCTACAACCCGAAGGTTACCTTGAAACTTGCAGGAAGAAGAAGATTAGAAGAGTGTAGGAAATTGTATGCATAAACCTACTGTTGCTGGTGTGTATCTGCTGTGGGTAGGGAGCTGTATTTATACAGCTCCTAGGTTGAAACAGTCAAAAAACGAATTAAAGAGAGGTTTAAATTGCATTAAACGTCTTCAATGCAATTTAATACGTCATTTAATTCTCAGTCAAAGCTTGTTCTTCTTCTCCACTTGCCACCACCACCACCTCAAAACTCTGGCAAACCACCATAAAATCTCTTTATCAGCAGGGGCGGACCCACCCCCATGCCAAGGTGGGCGGGCGCACCCCCGATAAAAAAAATTAATGTTAATTTCCGTAGAAAATCCCGTCCGCACCCCTTGGAATTTTACGTCCGCACCCCTTGGACTTTTTCATTCGCACCCCTTGGAATTTTTCATCTGCACACCTTAGGTAAAAAATATTATGGATTTATATTATAATTTTTTTTAGTAAAGTCTGATTAAAAAAAAAAAACCTACCTACATTGAACTTATACACTTATACTACCCAAACCAAACCCATTATATAAACTTATACATTAGCCCACTAACATTCCTAGCCCATTAACCAACATACTTAAACTAAAACAATTAAACTTAAGCCCCAAACCCCTTCAATTTCCCTCTCGCTTGTGCGTTCTGCCTCCTGCCAGCGAGAATCGTCATCAGCGAACACAAGTCAGTCAGCAACAACACTGCACTCTGCAGCAGCGATCACGACCGGATTCTGATTGGAAACAGACTGGAATCCGCACCAAACCAACCGGAGAGTATCCAAAGGGTAAGTTTTTATGTTTTTTGATGATTTTACTTGATATTATGGTAGAATAGGGGTAATAAAATACTAAATAGGTTTGAAAAATCGTGTGTTTTGACGTTGTTTAGATGATTTTTATGATGATTATGTTATTTAGATGATTTTTAGGGGTGATTACAATTCTAGGGCTTGATTGCTTGAATAGTTGAAAGTTAAAATTAAAACATTATGTTATAGGAAACCACGAGTAGGGACGTTATGGTGCGATTTCTCAAGAGGAAAGTGGATACATCTTCCGAATTAGTTGATGTGGCTACTCTTCCTTCGGATCCGTATGACCGCAAGCCGATAGAATCATATTACGTGAATCGACAAGAAGAGATTAGAAGGGCATATCTACTAAGAGGACCATATCAACCAAGAGGTATCGAATTCCAACAAACAACGTTTCAAGGTGACGAGTTAAGAAAATTTAAGGAAGAATGGTATGACAAACATGAGTATAAGGGATGGTTAGAGTATAGCTCAAAATCGGATTACGTGTTTTGCTTATGTTGCTATTTGTTTAGGAGCCAATTAGGATATCGTAGAGACACATTTATGTGCGGCGGGTATAACAATTGGAAAAAGGTACATGTGTCACTTAAAAAACATGTTGGTTTAGTTAATAGCCTCCACAACAAATGTTTCCAAAAGGTTGTTGAATGGCGGATTAGCGTTTTGTGGTCATGATGAATCAAAAGATTCATTAAATAAAGGGAATTTCTTAGAGCTTTTAGAACTCATGGGTGAAATGAATGAAGAGCTTGCTAACGTTATCTTAGAGAATGCACCCGCGAATAACCAAATGACAAGTCCTAAAATTCAAGCGGACATCAAACATTGTTATGCTCAAGAGGTAATTAAACAAATTTTAAAAGAACTTGGTGATGGTGTTTTTTCTTTATTAGTAGATGAATCATGTGATGTATCAAAAAAAAAAGAACAAATGGCGGTTGTTATTTGTCTTGTAAGGTTAATGGTTTCAACAAATATTCACGTAACTTATACATTGGTATATCGGTATTGAAGCTTGTTCTCGTATTACCCGTTGCAACCACAATCGTTGAAAGATGTTTTTCGGCAATGAAGAATGTGAAGACCGACTTGCGTAGTCGGATTGGGGATGAGAATTTAAGTGATAGTTGTGTATGTTATACAGATAAAGACTTGCTTAAGAAAGTAGCTTTAGATGATGTTTTGGATATATTTCAAAAAATGAAAACCCGTAGGGTGACGTTTTAATGATATTTGTAACAAGGTTTGACGTGTTTGACAAATATATAAATTTAGTGTGATGTTCTTTTGTCTTACATGACCCGACCCAACACAACCGATTTTTTTACTTATGTACCTAGAGGCCTAAAATTTTTAAAAATGTTCCGCACCCCCATGAAAAAATTCATGGGTCCGCCACTGTTTATCAGTTAAGTCTCTCTCTCTCTCTTTAGCACCTTCCACCACCACCCTTTCAACTATAACACAACCTGAGTAACATCTCTTTGTTAGTAAACTGGATTCATAAAAACAAGCAAAGTCTATGTGTCCCAACTAAATTAGGGAATCTCAAGATGATTCTTCATTTTAATACCTTAAACACATAAAAAGTAGCAAAATCCCTTCAACCTTAACTTGTTGCTTGTAAAATCAATGAGCAAAGAGGCATAACTCATGAAATTAACCAAAACCAAAGTCCCATAGACTTACTTGGGTTAGCCGGAAGACTGTTGTTGGCCGACCAGTTGGCATCTCCAGCAGCGGCTTGGTATTTAGGCTTTTACATGGTTATCGCCGCCAGTTGGCCGACCTAAAAAGCCTAAATACCAAGCCGCTGCTGGAGATGTCGTTGTTTCAGTTTATGATCAACACCAGGCGCAACCTTCAATCGCCAAGAAACATTGTCTCCACTGTCATTATGCCAGAACTAAATTAAAAGAAGTTTCCAAACACATCAGAAAGACCATCGGAGACCACAACCGCCACCGATCTACCATATTACTCACTATCGCTGCCGTCGCAATGAAGCTTGGACCATCGTTGGCCGCCGGGTTACTGTCGGAGTTCGCCGAAATAGATTGAATATGGAGTGGTCGTGGTTTGATTAAAACGAAAGAGGGAAAGAGAGAAGAGCAGAGGGGCCGGGCTGTTATATTTAATGTTTTTTTAGTTTTAATTTTTTGTATTAAATGAGCAAAATTACAAAAGTACCCTCATGTGCCTATCACATGCCAATACTTAACTAAAAATTTTAATCAGGTTAGGGTCAAGGACGTAGGGTGTAATGAGTTTTACAAATAAAGAATTGTGACTGTAATTACTGAAGTTAAAGGTCATCCATTGTAATCAGATACAAACATAAAGGACGAAAAGTGTAATTTACCCAAATGGTTATTATTTCTTGGAATTGATTTAGAGATGACCTTTGAGTGATCCTGTAACAACTCTCATCAAAAGTCCTATTTATTATATTATTTTATCCAATAGGAAACCCTAATTGAGACCCCCAAGTAATTCTGCATAAACCCTAAAATTTTCAGAACAATCGGAATCAGGATCAGGGCCCCTAAAACTCAGGGGGGGTATTTCCCCGTTAGTATTATCTACACAGATTGACATGTAAATCGAATTTTAACGAAACACCAACTCACCTGAGCTACTGAGACACGAGGCTACCCTATGGTAGGGGGCGTCTCTCGCGCCACGCGACGGTCCCTCGCGCCACGCGAGGGAGCCGTTTTTCAGGTATAAATAGAGGGGGTTGGCAATTTCAATTCTGTGTTGGTTCGACGTAGAAATTCATTACGTACACTGAGTTATTGTCCAATTACTACAAAAAACACACATAACACGAAACGCTACCGCAATACAGGGTAATAACTCGATCGCTGATACGATTCAATGTCCGATCGATTAAAACTATCCGATGAATGTTTAAGTGCTGCTCAAATTGGGTTTATACTTTGTCATTCGTCGTGAATTCGATGGATGTTTAAGTATTGCACTTTGTCATTGGTCGCGAGGTTTTAATCTCGTGAGTTATCGTAAATGCTGTATTAGTTACTAACCTAGTTTGTGTGCAAGTTATTAATTTAGGTTACAAGGCTAAACCATAGGCTTAAACTCTGCCCGTATTAAACTTACAATGTGAGTCATTCTCTTTTTACCAAATTACTTTTCAAAACTATATTTATTTCAAAGTTATAATTACAGGGATTAAGTCTTTGTAATCTCCAATTTACAGCCGGTATGTGGGGTTTTGTATACATTACTTGATAACTGTCACCATTGGACAACGAGTTAGCCAATGGGTGATATGACCATAGTCACAGACACCATTGGACAATGAGGTTACCAATGGATGGTCGATTGATAAATACCGTGGGTAGATGGTTGATATGTATAATCATTGTAATCGCTCTTAATACTGTAAATTATAACAACTCGTCGTTTTTAGTAAAAAGAATGATTCACCAGTATTTCCCTGCTGACAAAACCTTTTTCAAACATGTTTCAGGTGATATGTTGTGATCCAGGAAAAGTGCCGTGAAGCACTACAAGCTTAAGGGAAGTGGCTCAAAATAAATAAAGAAATATGTTTTGTAAAAATAAAGATTTCCCAGTAAAATCACCTTATTGTAAATTACCAGGGTTTTATCCCAAATTATGAAATAATATAATCAGGCAATTTCAGTTTAAAAAGATCCTGCTAAAATCTTCCGCTGTCACTCAATTAAATAAATACCACGGGATTTTCTGTCCCGCGGCTCCTAGACCGGGTCAAACTGGGCCGGGGGACGTGACAGATCCCTGCATACAATAATACCAATGAATAATCCAAACATATAAATTGCAAAAGTAGCATACTTGGTAATTCCTAATTTTTGTTTGTGATATTATCTATTTGATTTAAAACATCATTATCAAGATTCTATGTAAAGGTTATTTATGAATCAAACATATGTGACTGCTTGAACTTAAATGGTTGTCCTTCATAGAAGTTGATCAAGATGTCCTCCCCACGCGAGACTATACGAAATGGTCTTGTAGGGTTAAACGCACAACTTAGAACTCTCCCAGAATGCACCTCAAATTCTCCAACCACGAAAATGAGTATACTCCATCTGGTACAAATAACATCAAGTCAAACTTCCACATTATATAGTGCTAGACGTGAATAATAGAGTAAAATGGTCAAATTGTTATGGTTATCGCTGATGCATCTACTAAAGATCATGGAACATATATGATGTGAAATCTAATTCATGGATCGAACTCTAGCTACAATATTAAAAAATTTCAAAGCTGACTCTAACTTTCAAGATTCAGAAATAAACAGGACATATACTCTATAGGTTCATAGCATTTGCGGCATGGACTAGATCCTTTCCCAATTTCAAGTTAACTAGATGTTTACAAATTTTTATACCTAGTACGTTATAATACACTCTCTAGGTCAACAAAATTTGTAAAATTTATAAAACAATATAAAAAACACAATTGACGCATTGTTCGACCGCATAGTTCAAAATAATATCTTATGCATACATATGAAATAAAGCTTGAGATAATCTTCAAATGAGATCTTGCAAACAGACTCCTTATCTATTTTGAGCTCGTTATCTATCTTTTGGCTCAAACTCAATCTCGAAAAAACCTTAACATGAAAGAGTAAGCTTGAGCTCGAAGACCTTAGTGAAGTCTTGATTTTATTGTGGTATTGACGATGATGATGGCTTCTTCATTTGCAATGGTTAGCTATATCTCTGCTGATCACCATCAAGAGCCTTCCTAATTTGCATTATACATGGTACGGTCCGACTTTGATGCTCGTACTATTAACCACCAATGGGGTAACCATATACACGTCCTTACGACTCACCAATGTCGGGACACAATTGATGTGTGCGGTGTGTTATAGTTTTTTATGTATATTTTAAGCCCTTTTTACACTTTAGTCAAGTTTTAAATTTATAAAACATGATATTTTACTAACACTAAACACACATATGGGCAAGTGCACCCATCGTGAGCGTAGTATAGCGTTGGTAAGATACCGAGGTCATCCAAGGACACAAGAGCTTTTAGTACCGGTTTATCCTCAACGTCTAATCAAATCAAAATTTTAGAAAAGGTTTTAAACATGAAAATGAAAACTAAAATTGCTGAAAATAAAAATAAAATAAAAACAGATAGACAAGATGAATCACTTGGATCCGACTCGCCTTTAGTGTAACCTTTGATGATTTCCGCACTTTTGCACTTTTTAAGAGATTATCTTAGTTATAGTAGTAGGCCCCTCTTTTGAAGGTGACGTTACCCTCAACCCAGTAGTTTGAGTCAGCAAGGATACAATCCAAAAGGGTCAGAATATTGAAAGACAATTAATTAAGTTATTAATGCGTAATGTGGTAGGCCCCTCTTTTGAAGTTGACGTTACCCTCGGCTAAGTGGTTTGAGTCAGCAGGGATACAATCCCAAGTAGTCGGGTTAATGTATTAATAGTAGTTTACATATGAGGGGAACAAGCCATTCGCACCCCCCTGCCATCCAATACCAGTGGGTATTGAAGGAGGTCCTAGTAAGCTTGACCCAGGTCCTTGCAGGATCTATACAATGAACAAGGCAAGAACTTACCAAACCATTCCCTTAACCCCCGACCAGGTAGCCAACATATCTCTATATAGACCGTAGAGATATGAATGGTGTAAATCTTTTATTTTATATAGACAGTAAAATAACGCCAAGACACCGCGGACAAATGATAAGAAAGTTTCACCTTCAACATAAGAAACTAGTTATTAAAGTCATTAATACAAAACCAAATAAAAAGTGCGAAAAGATTACAAATCAAAAGTTTTACACTAAATGCTTGTCTTCACCAAGTGATCTAAGAGACTAAGGCAAACATGGCATTTGATTGTCAAGAACTCTTACTATCAATCTTGGATCCCAAGACTACTACACACACTCTGTGATGGATGATGGATGATGGTGGTGGATGTGGGTGTTGTGATGGTGGTGGAGTGTGAGTGAAGTGGGAGAGAGGTGGTTTGCCAACGGATGCCTTTGAAATGAACCAAGCACCTCTATTAATAGCCTGCACAGAAGCCCGGACACGGCCCCGTGTCCATTGGGCACGGGCCCGTGTCCATCCACTTTCTCTTTCTTCATTAATTGCAATTTGTCTGCATTAGCTCCACACGCCCCCGTGTCCGCTGGGCACGGCCCCGTGTGCAGAAACGTATCTGTACTATCAAGATTTGTTTGGATTCTGCGAATCTTAGTGTTGACCACGGCCGTGTTGAGCTGGGTATGCCCCGTGTCGGGAATAGAAGCTTCTAAAGCTTTGTCCTTTCTGCAGACAACTGGCCACGCCCCCGTGTCCGTTGGGCACGGGGCGTGTTCAGCCTTCTGTTTGCTTGTTTTTGCTTGGGAAGATGCTGTCGAGGGGTTGGGCATGCCACGTTTGTTCCTTTTCTTGTATTTATGTTAGATTTTGCTGCATATTTGTTCCTTTTGTTCATTTACGCTCATTTAATCCTCAAAATACAAAAGGAAGACAAAAGCACACTTTTTCCAACATTAGTACTAAAAAAGGGTTAGTTTTATGCCTCATTTGATGTAGTTTATATATTGCATTTTACACACATCAACAATCCAATCCATGACAATGTGATTAGTTTATAATGTCTCCTCTATCTGTATGCTCGAAGAGCAATTCACCAACTTGTTAAAAGGCTCTTTAGGATTACCTAATGTGTTTTGATTTGGTGGATGGTTGTGTGGAACTAACTGTCACACCCCAACCTGCAGCGAAATAGTACGGGGCATGATGATTGCCCAAAGCTTATGGCACTATTAAAATTTCATAAATAAACATTTCATGATTAAATGTCACACTTTTCATATAAGTTTCAAATATTCAAAAAAATACATCAAACTTGTTTTTTATTACTAAGGCAAAGTTCCTATGTGATCCTGATCCAGTCCAGTCTTCAATCCTCTACACCGGTATCAAGTGTAAAATAGTATTTTTGGGTCAGCTACAAGAGCTGGCGAGTAAACCTTGGTTTAGTAAAATAACTATACCATTTTAAAATTTAGAAATAAAAGTAATATGTTTTACCTTTTTAATTCCGAATAATAATTTAAATATTAAGCATGCAATCAATCATGTGGAAGCAATGCACAAGTAATATGATCATAGAAAGGTAGCTGAATAATGTATAAGACAAAGACAGACACCAAAACCTAAACCAAAACCAACACCTTGCGTCCCACACCCAAAAAGGGTGTGACTGTGGCGATAACAACATCCCATAGTTAGGAGGAAAGGTCAGCCCAAGACTAATGGGGCGATACCGACATCTCCAGGTTATGAGGAAAGGTTAGCCGTGGATCCACTGAATGAATGACTTTTGACTATTGACTATGATGACTAACACAACAACATCAACAAACAACCTCAACAAGCAATCAACAACAACAAGTAATGCATACACGACACACAAGACTTTGCATGCTCGATTTTAGATAAAACAATTGATAGAGACACATTGATACACCCCAAAAAGTTAATGACAAAAAGGGGAGATAGTTTACTCACGGTTTGCGAAGAGTTAATCCACGAGAATTACCGCACGAGTACACGAGGTATAACAATTGACTAAATCACCCTAGAATAAATATAACAAGATCCTAAATAATGAAAAACTTGAACGAAAGGACAATATATAATTTTTTAGAAAAATACCCTAAATCGGTATTTGTATTTTCTAAGTAAATAGATTTGTAAAGTATAGTAATAATAAGAGTTCATACATAATATTTATCCATTAATTATCAAAATCATTAAAAATTCATAGGAACCAGTTTACAAGATAAAAAATTCATAGGAAACAGTTTACAAGATTAAAAATCCTGATTTTATGATACATGTATTTTTATACAAAATAAATAGATTTATAAAAGGCTTTAATTAATACATAAATTTTATACACCATTTAGTTGCCCATAATTACAAATAGTTATACAAAAAATATTATAAAAATTTCTAGAACATATACATATATATTCTGAAATATCAGCAAAAATATTTAAACTAATTTAATCAACTTAATTTGTAAATTTAAATTATTTAAACATAATTTAAATCTTGCAATATTCATAATGAATCCAAATAAATCCTAAAAATTCCCAAAAAATTAGCATAGCATTATAATATGATGTATAACAGTAGCATAAAATCAATTTCATCGAAAACATAACCTAAGATCAAAAGCCCCAAATTTTAGAAACGAAGAACCCTAATTTCTACAAATTTCGATTCGTATAGATAACGCCACCTATCACATAAATTGATAGAGGGGTTTTGTAGAGCTAGAAAAATTAAGCAAGTTGGGCTTTGGAATCACCTGAAAAGGTTGAGAATTGAAGGAGATATCGTCTGCACAAGTTACAAGCCCTAGAATGTTCTTCGATTAATTTAGCGATGTAGAGGTGATGAAATGGAGAAATTTCAGTAGGGTTTACTTGGTTTGATCAGAGGATTAAAGTGTGAAGAGATGAGGGTCTAATGTTTCGCGAAAATGAAAAACCCAAAAGTTGCTCTTGAAGCTTTAATGGTGAATTCAATTTGAGATTAAACACTCTGTTCCCGAGACTCATTTAACAGGGGGGAGGGGAGGGAAAAGAGATGAAAATATTAAAAACCATGTTCCCGAGTTTCATTTAACAGGGGGATGGGAGGGAAAAGGGAAAAAAATATGACCAAATATGACCATATATTCATCCTCCCAAATTGGAGAGATTATGAGAGAAAATTTTCCTTCCCCTCCCCTCACCTCCCCCTGTTAAATGACTCGGGAACATAGTGAAAATGCTTAGTTAGGAGGGTTAATGTGGCAATTAAATGTAGACGTCGGTTATCTCCATCAAAACGTGTCGTTTGGAATGATTTTGGATGCCAACCGTTACCTATGCTAAGAGATCAATTCGGATTTTGAATGGACCACCTCCTGATCGCGTATCAGGGTTTGAGGAAAGAGATGGAAACCAGTTCAATCTCAGTTTAAATATCAAACAACATCTTTTCATAACACAAATCCATTTGTAGCCCAGTGGTTAAGCGCGTATATGTTGTCTGAGGGGTTCTGGGTTCGAATCCCATCCCCTACGCGTTTTTTTTAATTAGCTATCAAACAAGTTCAGTAATAACACTCTGGTCCCTCAAATTGATACAATCTGCTAACTCCATTAACTTATTACACTAACCTAGTTAGTGTAGATATTATATAACACTAGAAATGAAACTTAACCTAGTTAACTAAGTTCTTAAACAAATAACTAACCAAGGTAACTGAGTTTGCTAACCTAGTTAGTTAAGTCCTTATAAAGATAACTAACTGAGTTAACTGGGTTTACTAACCTAGTTAGTTGATTTGTTTTACTTTTATAGTTTGCATAAATTACAAAAACAACCCGTTAACTTGTAACTTTATTTAACTAACCAATCTAACTTCGTTAAGGATTCCCTTGTATATATCTAACCAAACTAACTAAGTTTCTTTATAAAGTTAACGTTTTTCATTCGGTTTTAATCCAACGCGATATGTGACGATTAATTAAAAAATATATTAAAATCCTTATTTTTATTTTATTGATAAGGGTCCGGTTTTACAATCCGGGTCGGATTTCGGAGACCCGAATTTTGATGGATGTTACACTAACACCCATCACATATCTCGTGGTCAGGGGCGCAGCTTAGAAGGCTTCCGAGGGAGCGCCCGACCCCTCAAACTTTTCGATGCGTAGTGTTATGAATAGTACTTTCGTATAGAAAATTTTTAGGTATATACGTTTCCACCCCCTCGGTTTCGGAAAAATTGGGGGGGGGGGGGCGAAGCTTCGCCAATGCTCGTGGTACATTTGTATTTTCTATGACATGCGACCTTGAGTTGAATTTCTGTATGTTTCATTTGCGTTGTTGTACGAATCTTTAATACTTGTTAGTATTCATGCTATTAGATACTTTTTTTACTTCTTTTACAGACTATACCTTATTATCTTTGTTATTATTCTGTTTTATGCATTGATCGAGTATTTTGACTTAACAACATTTTCTTTCTCTAGGACAAGTATTTTAGGATATCATACAATAAAGAGAAGTTGAAAGTAAGAGTCATTCTTAAAGAAATGTGATTATGCAAAGCAAAAATATTATAAAGAATTAGACTCTTATAACTAGACTAGCTTATGACCCGTGTATTACATGGGTTTGTTTTAGACCATGAAATCAATATTTCCATCAAATCAATCATAAGTACATAATGCTTTAAGTTTTATTCATTAATTGATACAAATACAAAATGCCATATGCTAAACATTTTCAATTTGCTCACAACATTACAACGCTAATCATTAATCGATGAAAATACAAAATAATTACAGAGCATTTGCTCAAAAGTTATTAATATGCTCACTCCGTTAAAATGTTATCTATTTATAATACTATATAAAGCATTTCAGATGTCTTGAATTGTAATTTTCCCAACTATTTTTAAGACGCCATATCAAAATCATGTCTAATTTCCCCAATTTTCATCCTCTGCTCCCATATTTGCCCCCATTCAATGAGGTTTCAATGATTCTTCAGTGTTTCCTTCCATTTCATGGAGCAATTCAGTGATTCTCTATTAAATGCGATCATCAATTTATGCAATCCAATCGTTTTTTCTTCAATGGCCCGTCCGTTTTTAGCAATCCCCTGTATTAAGAAGTCATCATTGAGATCAGGCACAAATCAATGATTCAAATCACGCTCGCAGATCGGAAAATCAAGCCAATACGGAATTAAAGGCAACATCCAGGTATGTTGTTGTTTGCTTTCCTTTGTACAAGTTTAAGGTAAGGTATGGGTTTAAATATTGAGGCTTCATATTTCTAGATTACGTCTTAGAAAAAAATGTCGCATGTCGTAACGAAAGAACCCTAGAGAAAATATGTTAATCAAACGTTGATCTGTCCTGTAATTTCGATTGTTCATAATCTGTTTTAATGAATTTGTTTATTGTTTTTACAACTACAAATTGCATATAGCTTGAGAGTAACAATTTGTTTATGAATTAGAACTGAAAAGAATGGAGGAATGCTTGGCTGATCACATCATTATAGCCCATGGGTTAGGTGGAAGAGTAATATCTAGAAATCATTTATAATATCTCTTTCAGTGAATCAGTGCCAATATATTTCTAAAGTGTATATGCTTGTGCAATGATTGCGTCAGTAGTTTGATTGTAAACATTTATCTAGCAATAGCTAGGTTTTGGGAGTTTAATTTGCAGATAATACAGTGTTTTGTTAGTGGAAGTTGAGCGAGTCAATGGGGTAATTATATGATGAGTCTTGTCGATAGTAACTAAAAGACAGTTTGGAAGGAAGTCTGTATGTGGTGATAGTATTTACCATATTAGACAGTTTGGACGGAGGTCTTGGTTGTTGTGATACGAGGTTGGTTCATTATGTGTTTTGATCACAACCTCAAAAAAACTGAGGGAGAGAAACATTCAGGTGAGAGCATGAATGCCATATTTGGAATCTTGGTTTTCTAGGAAAAATGATAAAATTTTACACCTCATTTCACTTGGTCCATTTTTTTACTATCTTAGGAGGATTTTCCACACGATGCTCACCATACGGAGATATCTAACTATGTAAGTAATTATACATTAAAACATGGAGATGTTAGCCTTGTAATTGTTGGAGGGAGATTGGAAATGCAGCCACATGTATGTCTTTTCCTATGCTTATACATAAGTTCCTCTCCACTTTTATAAACTGGTCAACCAATGTTATAAACTGATCCTTTTAATAAACAAACAAACTTCCCGCCGAACGTTGGGTTTGTTTGCAGCCCTACTTTTAATAGTTATATGTTGGTGTTAATCTTGAATCATTGTTCATTGCTACCACCACACTGAAGTTTTTTGGGGCCATTATTTGTATTTTCAATCTAGGTCATAGGTTTTCGCTTAAAACGTTGATATCCACGTTTCAATTCACCATCACAACTTAACTTTGCCATATGACTATTCGTATAAACTGTTGTTATCTTTTTGTAGGATAAATGGAGGAATATGAGTGTGAGTCCAAACAGCCAAGGTCCAAGGGAAAAATCAAGAACACCGAAACCGAAAAGTAACACAGATTCTCCTGCTACTCCATCGCCTATGTCACAGGCTCCTGGCCCATCAGCTCTGGCTGTAATTGATCCAGTATCTACAGATGTGCATATGGATGATGCTTCCAAATGCTTACTAGATGGCAAGACCGCTTCAAGGTATTTACATGCTTTCTGCTGCTTTCCAATCCTACATTGCATTTACATTTGCATTATAATTATCTGATTGTAATATGTGTGTTTCAAATATTTGGAAGGTATTTGATGCATGTGTAGCGTTATATAATTTTATGTATATTTTAAGCCCTTTTAACACTTTAGTCAAGTTTTAAATTTATAAAACACGATATTCTACTAACACTAAACACACATATGGGAAAGTGCACCCATCGTGAGCGTAGTATAGCGTTGGTAAGATACCGAGGTCGTCCAAGGACACAAGAGCTTTTAGTACCGGTTAATCCTCAACGTCTAATCAAATCAAAAGTTTAGAAAAAGGTTTTAACATGAAACTTAAAACTAAAAATGCTGAAAATAAAAATAAAATAAAAACAGATAGACAAGATGAATCACTTGGATCCGACTCGCCTTTAATGTAACCTTTGATGTTTTCCGCACTTTTGCACTTTTTAAAAGATTATCTTAGTTATAATAGTAGGCCCCTCTTTTGAAGGTGACGTTACCCTCAACCCAGTAGTTTGAGTCAGCAAGGATACAATCCTAAAGGGTTGGAATATTGAAAGATAATTAATTAAGTTATTAATGCGTAATGTGGTAGGCCCCTCTTTTGAAGGTGACGTTACCCTCGGCTAAGTGGTTTGAGTCAGCAGGGATACAATCCCAAGTAGCCGGGTTAATGTATTAATAGTAGTTTACATATGAGGGGATCAAGCCATTCGTACCCCCGCCATCCAATACCAGTGGGTATTGAAGGAGGTCCTAGTAAGCTTGACCCAGGTCCTTGCAGGATCTATACACTGAACAAGGCAAGAACCTTACCAAACCAAACCATTCCCTTAACCCCCGACCAGGTAGCCAACATATCTCTATATAGACCGTAGAGATATGAATGGTGTAAATCTTTTATTTTATATAGACAGTAAAATAACGCCAAGACACCACGGACAAATGATAAGGAAGTTTCACCTTCAACATAAGAAACTAGTTATTAAAGTCATTAATACAAAACCAAATAAAAAGTGCGAAAAGATTAAAAAACAAAAGTATTACACTAAATGCTTGTCTTCACTAAGTGATGTAAGAGACTTAGGCAAACATGGCCTTTGATTGTCAAGAACTCTTACTATCAATATTGGATCCCGAGACTACAACACACACTCTATGATGGATGATGGTGGTGGATGTGGGTGTTGTGATGGTGGTGGAGTGTGGGTGAAGTGGGAGAGAGGTGGTTTACCAAGAGATGTCTTTGAAGTGAACCAAGCACCCCTATTTATAGCCTGCACAGAAGCCCGGACACGGCCCCGTGTCCGGTGGGCACGGCCCCGTGTCCATCAACTTTCTCTTTCTTCATTCATTAATTGCAGTTTGTCTGTATTAGCTCTACACGCCCCCGTGTTCGCTGGGCACGACCCCGTGTGCATAAGCGTATATGTACTATCAAGATTTTCTTGGATTCTGCGAATCTTAGCGTTGACCATGGCCGTGTTGAGCTGGGCACTCCCCCATGTTGGGAAATAGAAGCTTCTATAACTTTGTCTTTTCTGCAGACACCTAAGCACGCCCCTGTGTCCGCTGGGCACGGGGCGTGTTCAGCCTTCTGATCTCTTGTTTTTGCTTGGGAAGATGTTGTCGAGGGGTCGGGCATGCCACGTTTATTCCTTTTCTTGTAATTATGTTAGATTTTGCTGCATATTTGCTTCTTTTGTTCGTTTACGCTCATTTTATCCCGAAAATACAAAAGGAAGACAAAAGCACACTTTTTCCAACATTAGTACTAAAAAGGGTTAGTTTTATGCCTCATTTGATGTAATTTATATGTTGCATTTTACACACATCAGTATTTAACTTTTTTGTTTCGTTATTCAGCTATAATGCTATGATATATGAAGCACTGTCAACCCTAAAGGATCCAAATGGATCTGATATCAGTGCTATGGTTAGCTTCATTGAGGTACCTAATCACTAATCTGTCCAAATTATGGTTTTTTGAACATTATGTTGATACTTGATGTTAATATTGGCTAAGAATATGTGTAACAGGTTGTATTTCTGAATTGTGATATGTAGAAAAGACATGAAGTGCCCCCAAATTTTAGGAGACAGTTAAGTGCAAGGTTAAGAAGGCTTGTTTCTCAAGAGAAGCTTGAAAAGGTGAATTTGTTTTATGTTTGTGTCAAAGTTTATAAAAGTGTTTCATTTTTTATGGGGATTGGGGATAAGTTTTATTGTTTGACATGAAAGTGGATTTTTTTAGTTCTTAAATATGAATTGTAAGTGGTGTTTTTGATCCATCTTGCCAAAGTATTTGATATATTATTTGTTAAAATTAGTTTTTCACAAGGAACAGTTTATGCGAGTGATTAGGTCCAGAACGGCTATCGACTTCGAAGGGAGGCAGTGAATGGAACCAAGGGCCCGATTCCAAAGCCTAAAGAGATTCGACCCATACTATCTCGTGCTTCATCGGAGTTCGCAACCGGCGACACTGTGTTTTCGAGTGCGATGATGCTGACCACCAGAACAACGGTGCTTCATCAGAGTTCGCAATTGGCGACACTGTGCTTTGCTTCTGGATGAGCATGGTACCGGACAGGTACCAATCTGGAAAAATGGGAAAATATGTACGGGTACCGGTACCCGGTACCTGATGCTTATCTCTACACAATTTTTTTTCAAAAAGTTGGATTATCATAGTAATAGTATGGTTTTTAGATCCATAGTGATCACATTAATCATTTATATTGTTTTTTAGAAAAAAAATAAGTGTTGTTGGTCGATCCAACTTGATGCAGCACGTTTTGGCCCTTTACCCTACCATCTTGTCACCTATAGTTAGAATATTATAGGCCATTAAGGAGAATTTTGGATACCCATAAAACCAAGTTGTATGAGTTTGGTGATCCGGTTCGTCTTATTGTTGCTCTACCGCAAATGAGCTGTAAAAGAACAACTCCAAAACTATAAACATCACTTTTCTCACATCTCAATCAGATGTTGGGTTGTATAATATCTACATAGATGTCACATTTACTTATACACTTGATTGCAGACATAAGCGTCCTAAATTCAGCTACAAGCTTCTTCACGTATCAATAATTTACTTATGTGTGATTGAAAAATTTGATATTCTTAGTGGCTTTTGTGGACAAACTTTTAAGCATTTTCCCCGAAGCTATATGATCTTTTGTTTTGGGAAGCGCAAAGTGCTTTTATATATATACACACACAACATATATAGGATTTTTGAAGTTTTTAGCTTTGAATTATGTTCTCGGCAATATTGTCGACACCGCTGCAACACGCGGGTTCCCCACTAGTTATCTATAACATATGTGAAACAGAGTCACCTCATAACTTGAAAAAAATATAATAACGATCTTTAAGTTGGTTTACTTTAAATTAGCAAAATATACATGCGGTGTCTATGATATTATTAATAGTGGGTAACAATATTTTTTTTACAATTAATTTAATTGTTAGATATACATTTTGTTTAAAAAATCATATTTTTTTACAAATTTGTATTCCTTTTTTTAACTGAATTGTTATTATTAGTAAGTTAAATATTTGCATTGGACTTGTAAAAAAATCATATCTTATACAAATTTGAATAGTTTTTTTTTTTTTTTTTTTTTTTTTGCCAGCAAAATGAGAATATTATGATTACCAACTTACCATCTTAGCCAGAAGCTAAGACATCCAAACATACAAAAGCAAAGAACAAAACATAATGGCGAAAAGGTTTTTATGGGAAACTCCGCCACGACCGGAATTAAAGGCAAGGGGAATGTGGTTCTGAAGATGACTTCTGGAAAGGAACTCACTTTGTCAAACGTGTTGTATGTTCCAGAAATTCGTAAGAACCTTGTGTCAGGGTGGCAATTGAACAAGTTTGGGTTCAAAACGGTGATTGAGTCGGATAAGGTCGTGTTGACCAGAAATGGTATGTATGTTGGTAAGGGCTATGCCCTAAATGGAATGTTTAAACTCAATGTAACGGTTGTGAATGCAATGAAAGAAACCGCTACTAGTTCTACTTACTTGATTGAGTCTTCTAATCTTTGGCATGGTAGACTAGGTCATGTCAATTATAATTCCATTCATCGTTTAATTAAACTTGACTACATACCAACATTCGATATCGACTCAATTAATAAATGTGAAACTTGCGTAGAAGCAAAACAAACGAAATCGTCATTCAAAAAGGTTGAACGAATCACCGAACCCCTCGAGATGATCCACACTGATGTGTGTGATCTAAAAGCAATTCCTACTCGTGGTGGGAACAAGTACTTCATCACGTTCATTGATGATAGTACAAGGTATTGCTATGTGTACTTACTTAAGAGTAAGGATGAGGCTATTGACAAGTTTATCTTGTTCAAAGCCGAAGTTGAGAATCAACTAAATCGGAAAATCAAAATCGTAAGGAGCGACCGAGGAGGTGAATATGTTTCACCTTTTATTGACGTATGTGCAAAAAGTGGAATCATCCACGAACTCACAGCTCCTTACTCTCCTCAATCAAATGGCATAACGGAATGGAAAAATCGCACCTTGAAAGAAATGGCGAATGCCATGATGATAAGTTCTGGTGTAAACCAAAACATGTGGGGGGAAGCAATCTTATCGACAAATTATGTGTTGAACATGATACCCAATAAGAAAAAGGATGCAACGCCTTACGAATTATGGACGGGAAAGAAACAACCATATAAATCCTTGAAAGTGTGGGGGTGTCTAGCTAAGGTGGTGGTCACACCACCTAAGCGCCTACTAATAGGACCTAAAACAGTGGATTGTGTATTTATAGGATACACCCGTCCTTATGGTCCTTATCGTTTTCTTGTGCATGATTCTAAGAACCCTGGAATATGCAAAGGCACCATAATAGAATCTAAGGATGCATCATGGTTTGAACATATGTTCCCATGCTTAGATAAAAGTGGACCGATTTCTTCTAGACCGGTTGAGGAAATTGTTCCCGAGGGTGAAGTTGAAAACGATGAACCTCGACAACAATCTAAGACTGAGGAAGTTGAAATCAGGAAAAGTAAACGACAAAGGACTGAAAAATCCTTTGGCCCTGAGTTTCTTACATATATGGTAGAAGATGAACCTCAAACGTACCAACAGGCGGTGCATTCCTCAGAAGGACCTCAGTGGAAGGAGGCAATCAAAAGTGAGATAGACTCTATCTTACAAAACCATACTTGGGAACTAGTGGATCTTCCTCAAGGATGTAAACCACTAGGATATCGATGGATCTTCAAGAAGAAGATGAAACCAGATGGAACCATCGATAAGTACAAAGCAAGGTTCGTGATCAAAGGATATAAACAACGAGAAGGTTTAGATTACTTTGATACATATTCACCAGTTACGCGAATAACATCCATCAGGTTGGTGCTTGCCATTGCCGCCATTAGAAATTTGGAAGTTCACCAAATGGATGTGAAAACAGCTTTCTTGAATGGAATTCTAGAGGAAGAAATCTACATGGAGCAACCCGAAGGCTTCACAGCTATTGGGTAAGAAAAGAAAGTGTGTAAACTTGTAAAATCCTTGTACGGATTGAAAAAAGCTCCAAAACAATGGCACTAAAAGTTTGATCATGTCATGCTTGATGCTAGGTTCAAAATCAATGAATGTGACAAGTGTGTGTATGTGAAGGACACATCTGATGGATATGTCATTTTGTGTCTATATGTAGATGATATGCTCATTGCTGGAAATGATGACAAAGTCATAAAATCTACAAAGAACATGCTAAAAGCAAGGTTTGACATGCAAGACATGGGTCTTGCGGATGTGATTTTGGGGGTCAAAATCGTGCGAACCCAAAGTGGACTTGTTTTAAGTCAATCCCATTATGTGGACAAAATTCTTGAGAAGTTCAATGCAAATGACTCTAATGAAGCTAGAACTCCACTTGACACGAGTCAACATCTAGCCAAGAATAGAGGTGAACCTGTAAACCAGTTGGAATACTCAAGAATTATTGGTAGCTTGATGTATCTTATGAGCTGTACTAGACCAGGCTTAGCATATGCTGTGAGGAAGCTAAGCAGGTAAACGAGCAACCCAAGTTAAATGCATTGGAACTGTATCACTCGGTTGCTTCGCTACATAAGATACACCCAGGAATACGGGTTGCATTATAACAGATATCCAGCAGTTATAGAAGGACACTGCGATGCAAATTGGATATCTGACACGAATGATTCCAGAGCAACAAGCGGGTATGTATTCACACTTGGAGGTGCTGCTATATCATGGAAATCGTCAAAACAAACAGTTATCGCTAGATCCACGATGGAATCAGAGTTCATCGCTTTAGATAAAGCAGGTGAAGAGGCAGAATGGATACCTCAATTTGTTGAGGATATACCTAGATGGCCTAAGCCGGCATCGGCCATTTGTATACATTGTGATAGTCAATCGATACTTGGCAGAGCTCGTAGCACAATGTATAAAGGTAGGAACAGACATATCAGACGTAGACATAATACGATACGACAACTAATCTTTACAGGAATTATCAATGTTGACTACGTGAGGTCAAAGGATAATATTGTGGATCCGCTAACAAAAGGCCTAAGTAGAGAGTTAGTACAAAAGTCGTCCATGGGAATGGGGCTGAAGCCCTTGAAAATATAAGTTCATATGATGGAAACCTAACTCAGTAGACTATAGATCCCAAGAGCTGAGTTCAATAGGAAAACCTAATTGTATGAATTAATAAGGTCACTGTGGGGGATAACCCTACGTATATATATAAGGGAGTTTATTGCAAAGCTTAGTAAACTTCCTATTCCATTCCTAAAAGTGACAAGTGTGAGGCTAAGCCTATGGCTTTTAATGATTCGACTAAAATAGTGAATCACCTATGTGAGAGAGAAGTGGGGTCGCTTCGGAGGGTATTGTTGGGGCACAATACCTAATGGCTCTCGCAGAACTAGGCATCATGTTCATGACCATAACGAACATAACTATGAGGACTTGACTTTGTCAGGGAGAGGCTTGTGTGAAGTGCATTGTCGTCTACACAAACGGTAGACAAGTTCAAAGACATCGAGTTCTACTCATAGCTAGTGGGCTAAGTGCATTTCATGAGCGAAGATTCAAAGGGTAACACCTACCTATCGTATGCAAAACTCAACTGCTGAAATCTAATTGGAATAATGTTGTTTCTGAGATTGACCTCCATTCATGTGGGGGATTGTTGGAAGTTTTGGGTGTGAATGAAAGTCTCAATTGGTAATTCACTTTGTCCCACATTGGTGTGGGAACAAAAGGAAAGGTTACTTATAAGGAAAAACTTTGACCAAGCCTTTGAAGCTTTATGATATGTTTTACCACAAGTCCTACCCGTGCGCGCAGGGGGGTGCAAAAAATGGGTTTCAGAACTGGAATTTGGTTGAACTCGTGCGTGCCCGCACGTCCTGTGGACACGAATGCAGCTCCGGAAAACCCGGGCTCGCTTGAGGCAATTTTTGCACTCGAGACTCATAACTGATTCATTTTTTATGAGTTTAAAACTGAAATGATTACAATATTGATAATCATTATTTTCTTTCAGTTTTAAACCGCTATCATTATGACTGTTATTATGATCATTATTTGTCAGTTTTAAATGATGCACTAATGACCATTATTTGGTTTTAATTCTCTGCAATGATGGCCAGAATTCAGTTATGTTTCGGTGACTATAAAACCAGATCAAGTTGATCAGTTTAAATACACCAACAAACAACTTCTTCTCTTCTCTCTCAATCTCTGCAACGATATTCTCCAGTTTCTTTTCAGGCAAGTGCTCAAGTCTGGCAGTGCGCTGTTGCTGCTTCGAACTGGCGTACCCTGGGAACAGACGACGAATCTGTTTAAGGGAATTGTGTCAAACACAAGCCCATTTCACTGTTATCGTTAACTGTTTCTTAATTTATGTTTCAGATTATTTTGCAGTTCTTATCAGTAGCAGTTTTTCTAACATTTATCATTTCGACTTGTCCATAGGCAGTAGAAAACTGTCCTTTCAACTTGCCTCCTGTGGCCCACCTGTAGCTTTACTATTGCAAATAATCAAAATGCATTTTTAACAACATATTATTCACATAAATTCAGTCACCTGACGCTTCATCCACAAACTGTCCATTGATAAGGAGTTTGATGAGTTCAACCTTGACAGGTGGAGTTATCGATTCCTCTAAAGCAGCAGCAGCTATTAGGGGTGTGCGTTTTGCAGTTCCGACCCACGAGAACCTTGGACCAGAACCTTTTTTAATATATGGGTCGGTCCCCGGTTCTAGATTTATATGAAATATCGACCCAACCTAGTGGTTCTAATATAAGAATCATAAAGAACCATAAAGAACCATTTGTATTTTAGTTAGAATGTATATAAAAATTACAATTTATAGAAATGGTCTAATAGATATGTATTGTTAACGCAAAAAATAACACAATGATCTTCTTTCGTCTCTCCGCTATTCTTTTTTACGTGTTATTGTAATCGATTTCACGTTACATTAATACATTTAAAAATATCATTTTAAAGAAAAACATGTATTTTTCATGAAATATTTTCCAACTAGATGCATATGTATGGATGCAATATATTACAATGTATATTTATTATATCTAAATTTAAAGTATATATTTATGTATTTTGCTCTAATGTATTTATATGTATGTATTTGTGATAAAAATAAAAGCAAACACACCACATATTATGGTACAGTCTTTTTACATAGCTTTGCATTACTAGATAATGTGTGATTAGGTATGGTCTCATGTATATATACATGTATCTTTGTTTTGTGATGTATACATAATGGATTCGCATAATGTTTTGAGTGACGAGAATGGCAAAACCGTTACTAAAACACAAGCCGGGAAATGAAAAGTTGCTTAAAAATGAAGCTCATGGGCTATTGTTGGAATCATCAGGATGAATTCTTTGACGAACATGTTAAAAGAATGGGAGGATATAACCCCTCAAAGGCCTATTACATATAAAAGGTTCTTG
The DNA here is from genome assembly GCA_030545235.1 of Helianthus tuberosus. NCBI lineage: Eukaryota > Viridiplantae > Streptophyta > Magnoliopsida > Asterales > Asteraceae > Helianthus > Helianthus tuberosus. The sequence continues at coordinate 158,216,289 of CM060353.1, read as the reverse complement.
CGCATCAGACCCTTTACCCGACCCATTAGAACCTCTAGGACCCAGAACCATATAGCCTTCTAAGGTTCGGTTCGTGGTTCTCAATTTCATCAATAAAAGGGTATGCGGTTCTAGTGGGTCTGGATCGTTTCGGGTCAGTTCTGACCCTTTGCACAGCCCAAGCAGCTGTACTAAACCTACTACTACCAGTGTATGCTAAGGATTAGATTACATAACCATAATTTAGGTATAGATGACAATCGTTACACCTATTATTAGAAACACAAAATTTACTATCTAAATCACATGCTTGTTCTAAGCTTTTTCATCATTAGAAAAGGTTAATTCCTTTGTTTGGGTAAAAAAAAAGCATGGACAATTCGAACGTTTAATATGTTGAAGAAAACAGTATAACATCATCAAAATGAAGTGTTCACCAGTCTATTACTCTGCATGAAAGAAAAAGACAGTTATACCATTAAAAAATTACTAATATGTATGTCTTGAATACTCATTGATACTATATTGCAAAAACAAGCATCCAGTTAACTTCTTGATACAAAATTATGCTACTCTGTAGATTGATGGGATATAAAACAACAATCATTTAAGTCATGAGAGTGAAAGTATACATGTGTTACAGTTCACAACCATAAGATGAATTTAATAACACTCGTATTTTGTAACAGTTTCAACGAACTTTGAGATTCTACAGATTATGGGAAGTTATATAAGTTAAAGATCAATTGCTCAAAGCAATTAGGGTTATACGTACTTACAGATCCTAATATCATCCCTGAATATAATCATTTCTTCAAGAACCCCCAAAATGTTCGACTTGTGCTTAAAATGATAGCAGTCAAAGATTTCCCCCAAAATTGAAGATTTCCCCAATACATAAAGTCAAGTATATTTTGATCCAATCTGATCATTTATTGCAATAAGACTCTTTGATTAGCAAAACTGTGATTATTCACATATTAAAACACATAAACAACTTCAAGTGAGCATAACTTGCAATCTTAAATGCCACCATACCTGCCGTCACAGATGAAGCCAATGCAATAGCGCCATTTTGTTTGTTCGTTTACTTAAAGCTCCATTTCGACTTCTTTTCTACTTCATTCACTGTAACTTTTTGATTCCCATATAAGAAGCCCAAAAACAGTAAGCCAAATTCCACTTTCTAAATGAACACCTTGCCATCCACCTTCATCTTCACCCACATAATACTATAGGACAAGTTGCTCTACCCCACACTGTTCTCCATCTTCACCATAAAACCTTCTATTGTCCCGGTTTTACAATTCAGTGGCCTACCTTGAACATGAACCTAATAAATAGCTCCAAATAAGAGGCTTGTAAGTGAAAAATAAAGAGCAAGCAATAAAATCTTAAATCTCCTAGGCGGCTCTACTTCGTGTATACAAACTAAAACTGATATAGAGTTCCAATCGGGTCCAAACATAATCAAAACTGAAAAATACAGATAAATGGAGCCGATTACCTGACCAATCAGAAATTGTTCAGTTCCATTTTGCATTCGATTAGGAGCTGTTTCGGTCCAAAACCAGACTATGGAAGAAAGACCTATTTTGTTACATGTAAATTTATTAAAATAATTTGAATAAATATATTGATTCAAAATTAGGGTTGTGAATGATACGACTAAAAGAAAATAGTTTAAATCACACCTCATAAGCAGAACGGAATAACCAACTTTAAGTCTTTTTTTCTTAAGTAGGTGCCATTTTGGTTGCCCTATGTGAAGCACTGTTAGCAACAATAGAGCCTCAACACTTTCACAGTAAAACTACATCAACACGCTACACAGGCACAAATTAACAACGCCTCAATTAACATAAAATAATGAAAACATTACAGTCAAGTAGGATTTCGATTCATCTATTCTTTCAATTTGTGATTGCGATAATGATGGAGATGAGTATGAGGACGAATGATGGTGGATTTGAGGACAGTGAAAGTTTAGAGAGCGATTAAAATCAAAACGACATATGAAATCAAAGTAAAAAACTATACAAATTATGTATTCAGAAAACATACCACGATCAAGATGATATAGATTGTAGATGAAATAGAAAGATGAAATCGCCATAGTGAAAATCGACAATGTAGAAGACGGCCAAAGATCTAGGGTTGTTGGTTGTAAGAAGATTAAATCAAAAGGGATTGAAGTGTAGATTGGAACAATACTGGTTAAAGAATGAGATAGAAACCCTAGTACTTAGAAACGATGATGGAGAATGATCATTGATAATAAAGAGGCTTGGTTGTGATTTTAGGGTTTCTCAAGAAAAGAGAAGGGCATGCAAAAAGAATCAGGGTTTGATTGGGGGGAATATTTGGCCCAATGAATATGTTGTAGGGATCTTAATTAGTTTATTGTTAAAAAAGTTAAATTAAGTTAATTTTTTTTCTTTTCTTTATTGTTTAAAAATTAGAAAAGAGATGACATCATAGATTAAAAAATGGAAATCATCATTTTGAAATTCATGTCTTAAATTGGGTGAATTTGACTTTATAACATCAGCCTTAATCCACATTTATTAGAAAAAAAGATTTGCAAATTTGACTTTATGTCATCAGCCTTAATCCATATTGAAGAAACATTAGTTTTGCGAGGATGCTTACACTAGGATTTCAACATATTTGAGCTCTCTGAATGCCTTGAGTTCCTAGAAACTTGTTGGATCTACAAAATAAACACCGTCGTTAGCCTCGTCACAAAAAAAGATTTCGGGGTGTGAATAAATATCGTAATGGAAAATAATGGAGAGAGTGAATTCGAGCGTTATGAGAATCATGAGTATAAGAGGGGAGGGGGTGGTCACTAGTGATAGAATTCTATCACTCCCAATATCCAATCAACTCATGGCATGTCATCACCCACTATTCTATCACTAGTGATAGAAATGTAGTGGGGGTGGTCACTAGTGATAAAGGAAAGCTATTTAAAAATAGCTTACAAAAGATGAGGGACCTGAATTGCACTTTTCATCAAACTTTGTATTAATTCAATTGCTAAAGGACAAAAGAATCTGAATGACACTTTTTCATCAAACAATCCTTCACGCGTTATAGTTTCAACTCGTTATTTTTTTAACGAGTGATAGAAGGAGTGGCGGCGGTGTGCGTTATTTTTCCACGCGTAGTGGGAGGTCCATCACAGACCGCCCCGCCTCCCCTAAGCATCCTACATTCAGCAATTAATTTAATAACTCTGAGGACAATCATTTTTATTTTTCTACCTTTTTCCAACTTTACTTAAACTAAAAACTACCATGAAAATTTATATATTCCTAGAAAATAACCATAACCGCGTACATGAGAAAACACGTCAAATCCTGATCTTCCATTCCATCATCAACGGTTATAATCCACCGAACTCAAAAAGGTGTTACAGATGACGTAAATATCAATTCCAAGAGCTACCGTATATATACCCCTTCTCATTGGTCCAGTCCTTTCAAAGTCAAAAAACTTCACACAAAATATTCCGTTCTGACCAAACTACCCCTCATTCATCCCACTATTTCCACCAATGTCCTCCCAAAACCTCCCAATCTCAGATCCTCCGTCGTCCACTGGCGGCAACGCCTGGTCCTCCGCCATTTCTGCCACCCCTGCCTTACGCGCCTTCATCTCTCGCCTCACCGAATCCACTAGACGCGCATTCACGCGCCGCCGCCCGTGGTACGAGCTAGTAGATCGAACCGCCTTTTCCAAACCGGAATCTCTCACCGACGCCACTTCTCGCATCCGGAAAAACTACAACTACTTTCGCGTCAACTACATAACCTTACTCTCCGCCGTGCTCGCTTTCTCTCTCCTCTCTCATCCGTTCTCTCTCCTCACAATCGTCTCTCTCATCTCCGCATGGCTGTTTCTCTACGTCTTCCGTGCTCCGGATCAGCCGGTGGTTATCGGCGGCCGTACGTTTTCAGATCGTGAGATTTTAGGTATATTGATCATCCTCACGGTGTTTGTTGTGTTTCTCACTAGTGTCGGTTCACTCCTCATGTCGGCGACGTTGATCGGACTCGGTATTATTTGTGTTCACGGCGCGTTTCGAGATCCGGAAGATCTGTTCCTTGACGATCAGGAGATTTCCGGCACCGGACTGTTTTCTTCGTTCGGCGGAGCTGCTACCACCGCCGCTGTTGCCGATGTGATGGCGCGTGTTTGAACAGATAAGTTTGAGTACTCAGATGCAACTGTTTATTTGATTATTATTTCGTCAATTTTATAGATATTTTGTTGATTTTTGTCTTGTATGTTTTAGATTTGCGTAAGATCTGACGGTTTTTGGATGTATTTTGGCTACGTAATGTAGATTGTTGGATCTATACAAGTATTCATGAGTAATTCTTTTTATTTTACTGTTATTGAATCAAATTCGTCAATGAAGTTTGGTAAATTTACATATGCAGTTTCATATAGTTTTCAGATTCAACTGTTTCATCGATTATTTCATCTATTTTATAGATTATCTATCGATATTCGTCTTGTTTGCTTTAGATTTGTATAGATTGTTGGATCGGTACAAGTATTCATGAGTAATTTACATATGCAGTTTCATCTACTTTTGTTCGTCTTTCCGAAGAACTTGAGCAAATTGCTTAAACTAGATTTCAGTTCTGCAAATGGAATAATGTGATTGTATGATTGTGTTACGATAGCCTTAGATCTGTAATGGATGAATGATTAGTTAGACCAGCAATATAGGTGTGTGCATGACATGAATTATTGTGATGTTGATAATTCTTGAGGGTGTGATTGATTCGTTACAATGGTGTCCACTTGTGGTGTTGGTTAAACTAGTTAAGTCTTGCTTGTTTTGCATCCGCCTGAAACGATATTGATGATGGCCTTGATTATTGGTGAAATTTCTTAGAAAACTATTTGTCTTTTGCGTGCCACGGCGTGGTGTTTAGTGCTTAAGGCTCCAAAGATTGCTAACTTGCCTATGCCCGATGTTTAGCGCCTGAAGATTGCTGATATGTAACTATGTGTTACACTCGGCCTAATAGGATATTATAGGAGGCTAGGCAGCCCGCGTTACACGCGGTTTCAAAAATGAAAATAAATTTATTTGTTGAATTTTAAGATCGTGCAAAAAACAAATACATTGAAAGAAAGAAATATCAAATCATTCAAATTTCAGTAAAAATTTCCTTGTAGACCATATTGGTTGTTTAATTTGTAGATTTCCATTTTTATCTATTATAAGTAACTTGACACCGGCTCTGCTTTTGACTCTTGACAAAGTGACATATAGTTGACGATGTAAGAAAACGTGATATTTGAGATACAATCCAACCCTTCATAGAGAATGTCCCTGACTTTTTTTATCGTCATTGCGAAACAAACAAATATTGAAAATTGGCGCCGTTGAAACTTGATGAATTCTTTTATCAGATGGCGACAAACTAATTCGTGGAATGTATTTTTTTATCCCTACGTTTTCTTCGGATATAATCTCAGCTTCTATTATACGCCTGTCAGCTTATGCATACCATTTTAAAACGTCCGTAAAAAAACATAACCATGGACCGACCAAAAAACTATCACCAACACACCTATCAACATATATTGTTCATTATAATGACCCCTAAAAACAACCAAGTATTCTAAATATTTCTAGCATATACTATTCTAACAAAAAAAAAAAACTTTGTTCACAACAACCTATCCACATACTTAGCAACCTTCAAGCATTCAGTTGAACCACAACATACCTTTAGCTTTCACGAACCTAAGCTCAAACACTTCACCTACAGCCATGTGTTTATCTCTAACAAATGCTTTCATTACTTGAACTTTATACCTCGAATAGCCTTGAGAAAACTCCTCACCAATTTCAACATCCCAAACTCCACCAACAGTGTGCAATAATCTTCGAACTCACCTTCTTATCCAAGCCGTTCTCTTGAGCCCACCGTTTAGGAAGCCGCTATAATTAACAAAGAATAAGGTGAAAATGATTGTCGACATGAAATCTATACTATATAATAAAAGAAACCTGTTTTGGGACACTTGTCATTCTCTCATTTAATTGTTAAAATTTAATCCTAAATTCAAATAATAATAATATCAAATATTAATATCAAATATTATTACTATTATTTAACTATTTAAAAACATATAAAAGCAAATACCCGAATATCGTAGAAGAAGAATAAGGCAGTTGAATTGTTTCAAAAGTTTGGGACTTTGTCAGGAATAGTCCATGTGGTTTTAAGTAAATTTAAAACAGACATAAAACTTCACGAAGACTTATAAGAACAAGTTTGTTAATGTGAGTATTATTATTTATCTGTTTAAAAACGTATAAAATCAATCAAAATATATGATTATATATTAACTAATAAGTGATACACGTATTAGTAATTAAAAATTATATTAAAATAAAATATCTAATTTTCTATTTTCCTAAGGAAAAATTAAAAACAACTTATCTTAAATTAATAATTTTAAATTTGAAGATAATATTTTGTTAGAAAATGAAAGGCTTCTATTAATTTATTCAACTCATGTAATACACGAGGGTTTTTAAAAATGTAATTTTTTTTTATTATTTGGTAAACAATATTACATTTATTCAACCCGTGTAATACAATGGTTTTAAAGATATATTTTTTTTTTATTATTTGGTATATAATATTACATTTATTCAACCCGTACAATATATATGGTTCTTATAGATATAACTTATTTTATTATTTAATATATAAATTTATATTTATTCAACCCGTGCAATAAAGGAGGCTTTTAAAAAGATAATATTTTATTATTTGGTATATAAAATTCATTTATTTAACCCGTGTAATACACGGGGTTATAACCTAGTAAAATAATAAACAAACTTTTAATAATAAACAGAAAAAAAAACGAACTTACAAAATGATTGTTGACACGAAACGCAACACCTTCATCATTTTGGGTGACATTTATTTGTTTTTTAAAAGGTAAAATATCTACAGTTTGCAAACCAAATTTGCAGACATCTGTAGAAGAAGTGGTGGACCAAAACCTTACAGTCTGCAAGAAGAAGGTTTGTTTTTTTAACATATGTAGACTTCTAAAATAAACTGGTGGTGGTATACGGACGACAGTGGTGGGTGGCAAGTCTGCACCAAAAAGATCTAAGAAGTGGTTGGGCCAAGTCTGCACAAAGACGAGCTCGCGCAGATGTTTTTTAATGAAACGCATTCGGAAAAAGAAACTGTCCGCAGATGGCAATGCCTGTGCGGTGCAGACAGAAGAGATTGCACATATTTTTTTTTAGAAAAACAAACACCACCTATGATTGTTAACAGCAAACACACCAGCCTGATTCTGGTTTACATTAAGCTCCGCAATCTGATTAGCAGCTTCATCATCAGAAAGTTTTATAACCTCATGATTTGGTTCTTCTTTCATAGCAACACAGAGTTCCGGAGGATAAACTAAAAAGAAAGGTGCACACTTGAAATGTAAGACCATTACTATTAATTATCGGTTTTCGTATAGTTTACGAAAATAAACATGTAATTATGATTACGTATACGTTGAAAAATACGGGTAAATTAAAACTTACAATTTTAAAATAATACTACATAATGTAATCGAGTTCGTCGTTTTAAAATAACGACGAAGCAACGTGCAGAAACTTCTTTTTCATGTGTTCGGTTCTTGTACGTCGCTTGATCTTCATCCGGGAACTCTTGACATTTACCTATGATCAAAACCAACTTAAAAGTTAGTTTTGATAGCTTATAAACAAGTTTAAACAACTTCTATGCGTCAAACAACAAAAATAAAATCAATTTGCCAGCTTTTTCAGCTCTCGCGGGCCGCGAGAGCATAGCCTTGTTCCTTCGCGGGCCGCGACGCCTGTCGCGTGTCGCGCCAGATACGTTGTATCCCCTTGCGTGACGCGGGGGAGATGATTTTCCAGCAGGTTCGTTTTCTGGACCTGCATTTTGCACAGCTCTATTTTTTTTTTACCAAAATTCACCTTCAAATTGCCATAACTTTTTTTCTACAAGTCCGATTTGCGTGATTCTTTTTCCTACGCGATCGTAATTTGATTCTCCATCACATGGAGTTAGAATCCGACGTCCAGATAACACTTTTTTTTTTCAGATTTTAAACCCTTGGCTTTATATTTAATTTTAACACGTTTGACTCGTTTGTGTTTAAAATCACAAACTTGTTTCTAGTTAATCATAAATCATACTCCAATGTGTTTGACCCAAAATCTTTATCTTGGATTCGTAACTTTTATGAATTACGAGACAATTATCCAAGATATGCAAGTAATTCGTTTTGACCCGTTTAGAGGATTTTTATGCATTTAAACATCTAACTCGCTCCTCTCATTTCACACTTCGCATTCCCATATTTTAATAACTACTTATATTCCGCCACCACTATTTTTGTGGTGGAGTTAACATATTGAACCCATTATCCTAAGTTTTACCCTTCGGTTAGTCATTTTACGTTAATGACCCATTTTTAGGCATTTGAACCACGAAAGTTTGTGCCTATAACTCTTATACGTATCTAAGGGTTACATAATCATAATACAAGTTCCTAAACAACCCCTAAGGGTCGTTTACCCGGTTTACCCATCAAGGGTTTTTTGGTCAATTTTAGTCCCTCATTTTACGACAAAGAACTTTCACTAATTATTTGTCCAAAATCGCAATTTTAACTATAAACTTATTTATGCGTACCTGGCTCGGATCAACATATTGACCCGTTTTAATACCTTGTCTCAATAATTGCTAATTCATAGCATCGCTAATTTATAAGCCGTTTTATCCTGTGTGCATAAAACTCCACAAACACTTATTAGTCGTTAATTGTCAAATGGTATCAACATTACCATTTGACCCGTTTGGTCTAAACGACCAATCATTTTGCGCTTATATTTGAATGGTATTTATTTACCATTTCGTTAAGTAACTCATTTCGGATTTTTCACCAATTAGTTAGGTCTCTTAAATCCGTTTCTTACGCGTTTGCCCAACATGGCTCATGCCACTTGGTGTCGTTTTAACCTTCAACTTTGATCCATTTATACTTGACTAAATCACCATTTTGCCCTTTTTATTCGTTTAGGCTTACTTAGAAAGTAGTCATTCAAAAACTCATTTTATTTATGTCATCTCATGACCAAATTACCATTTCACCAATTTTTACAATTAAACATGGTTTTTCATCTTTTGATATGTTCCGACCCGTATCATTTCGTGTCAAAATCATATTTTGAATATAACCTTCTCGTATTTATAATCTATAAATAAATACATATCTTACGATAAGGGTGTAAGCTTTACTTACCTTGCATCCGATTATGCTCTTTTTCCTCATACTCGATCCATTTGACCCGCTTCTTTCCCAAACCTCCACCTATCTTGTCAAGCGTCAAACTATCATATAATATTCACAAGGTGGTTAGGTTAGTCGTTCTAGATCATAACCTTTACGCCTTATGAACCTTTATACTACTTTTCTTACCGAACTCTATCATAGGTCGGTTTGACTTTTAAAAGTCAAACAGCCTTATACCATATGAAATTGAGCAACTAAGTTTGACAAACTCATGTTGGCGTTCCACCATTTACTCGATAAACACTATTCTTAGGCCACCATTTTAACTAATATTTAATCCGAGTTCATGCTATTATTAACACTAAGTTAACTTAGCTCTCGATTATCAAAGACACATTATTCTTTCATTACGCAAAATCTACGGGTTTTCATCTGTAAGTGAAACCCGTTTCATCATGTTATTAGGCATTCATCCGAATACCTAATCTAATCAAGTTCTACATTCAAACGAGAAGACGCGCTATTTCACTTAGGCATTTTACCGAACACCTTGCGAGCAAGATTTTTATACATCTTTTGTCTAGTTCATGACTAACTTCTAACTAAGTTTCAATCATCAAAATCAAGCCCTTATGTAGCATTCATAAACAAAATTCAAGACTCGTATCCTAACATTAGTTTTTCACAATCTAACAATCAAATTCATGTGTTCATCACATTGTTATAAAAACCCACTAGTTTTCAACACTAATACATCAAGTTTTCAACTAGGGTTTGTTCCTAGACATGAATTTAACCCAATATCATTCATGCATACAACATTCATCACAGAATTTCGTTTTATGAATGTTAATCAGAATTTCAAAATATCATCAAATAACAAAATTCAACATATCTTGTGATCTCCTAGCTTGGGTGATCACAAAATTAGTTAAAGCCCCAATTTTTAGCTTGATTCCTCTTCAATTTTGTTGAATTTTGTGGGTTTTAAGGGTTTTTGAAAGAACTCTTTTCTTTCTCCTGATGATGATCGACCAAAACAAACAGTGTGTGTGTTTTGGTTTTAGTTTTTGTTTTAATTAAAAACCTTTTCCACTTTTAACCCTTTTAGTCCCTCAATTTCCAAGGTTTAAAAAGGTTTAACTATTTCATGTTGTCCTTTATTGTTTTAACAATACTTAACTAACTAGGTTGATATTCCTAGTTACTTAGTGGGTTCGGGGAAGTCATAACCCGTTTTATTTTTAAGTCCCGTTAACTCGGGCCTCTTATGAACTTTATTTCCTCAAAAACTTTTATTCTTTTTTTATTTAATATTAGGTTTATTTATTAAAATCCTAATATTTACCGGGTTAATTTTTACCACTGACGGTATTTTATTCGTTCATTAATATTAACGTGGCTTGATTACCAAACCCGTTTTTGGGTTGTTACATGAAAACAGTCATATTAAATGTCTGACGATCAACCATCTCAAACACTACCAAATGGTCGTTTGTGATCGACGTCTCCTTCTTAATACGATTCCAGTTGATTGTTATGTAAAACTCATATTCCTTCTCTTCCATGCGAACAAACCATTTGCGGTTTGGAGCTGATCTGATGACCACAGGATAAGCAGAAACAACATCCATTATCTTGTGATGAACAAAGAATCGATTGACATGCTACAAGTACGAAAAAATAAATTATTAGTTACCTTTACTTAACAGATAAATTATAAACAATCAATATTCATAACTTCCTAACATATACCATCAATTATATTTTACATTAATCAGTGTCATACGTTAAACAAAATGAAAATCACATACCATATATTCCTTTTTTGTTACGTGAAGAATAATAGTTTAGGGGTATTTTACTAATTATTAGTAGTTTAGGGAGTCTAATGTAATTGTTTGGGTTATTTACTTATTTATGTACGTAATATGAAGGAAGGAAATCAGATTTGAAGTTTGAAATTCTCCTATCTTCTCCAAATATTCTCCTAGTTCTTCTCTTTTAGGGTTTAACCCTATCAAGGGTATCAGAGCCGTTCCGATCTCCGGTCGGAATTACTTTCGATTACCATGACTAACACTCGCAATCAAGAAATTGACAGCACTCTCAAGGAACATGGCAAGGCAATCTCAAATCTCCAAGAAACCCTAGCCGCCATGTTGAAACAACAAGAAGAGTCGATGAAACAACAAGAAGAGATTTTACGAGCACTCAAGGAGCATTCAAGCGGTGGCACTTTTAGCGGCGGCGGAGGCGGCTTCAGCGGAGGCGGCCCTGATAAAGGGCTGTTTAGCGATGATTCGCGGACGGGTACTCGGAAGACAGAAGACATAATTGTTGTTGATGAAAATATTAACAATGATAATTCCATTGTTGCACTATATGAGACAGTGAAAAAGCTTCAGCCTTTCAATGAAGACACCGTTCTTCATAAAGGAAGAAAACATAGAGACACACTTTGCATAATCCTTGCTAATGGCGCTTGCGAAGAACCCAAAACTAGACTATACAATGTTGTTAAGGCTGGCCTACTGGTTCCGAACAGTGATGCGGTTCCTGTTTGTCAAGGTCTTCATGTCAAATATGGTAGGAAGTTTGATACCCTTCCAGATGATGATATAATTGACGTTGTTAACAACAATCTTTTTGGTGCCTGTTTAAAGGCAAAGGCGAGTTCCGTAAATGATTGGCGCCCACCATGGCGCATCGCTAGGATTTCTTCGATTGCAATCGGAAGGACCGAATGGCGTCCACCCTGGAATGAGTCGACCCAAAAGAACTCATGGATGCTGCATTTTTTTCTCTATTTTGTGATTCTTGAGGTCAAGAATCTTTTAAGGGGGAAGTATTGTTACGTGAAGAATAATAGTTTAGGGGTATTTTACTAATTATTAGTAGTTTAGGGAGTCTAATGTAATTGTTTGGGTTATTTACTTATTTATGTACGTAATATGAAGGAAGGAAATCAGATTTGAAGTTTGAAATTCTCCTATCTTCTCCAAATATTCTCCTAGTTCTTCTCTTTTAGGGTTTAACCCTATCATTTTTATCCTTATACTATCTGGTTTGTACTAGAAGAAATCACACGGAGCAAAGGCGACATCTTGATAGAAGTAAAACAACCCAATGCTTCTTCATACCGAAACAAAAGCCATGACTTTGATGGTATCTCAACGCAGTAATCATAGCAATCCATCCATTAAAAAAAGTAGAAGTTTCCAATCTTGAAAATCTTAACAGTAAACACTTTAACTAAATGGGTCACTTGAGATTTCATCTTGTTATTTTCGGGTCAAAGCGGGTCGACAACATTAAAGAAATGGGTCGATGTGGGTTAGTGTCTTAAAGAAACGGGGCAGATTTCGGATCGGAATGGGTTTCGAGCCGGCACAAGTATCCGCACGAGACGGGTTATGACACGAAACGGGTTCGGAATCGAAACGGGTTCAATTCGAATTGAGTTTCGGGTCGAGACGGGTTTCGGCACGACGCAGGTTTTGGATCGGATCGGAACGGGGTCGGGTTTCAGGCCGACACGGGTTTCTGCACGGGACGGGTTTCGACGCGTACTGTTTCGATCCGTACCGTTTCGACGCGAAGTGCTTCGACGCGTACCATTTCGACCCGTACCGTTTCGACGCGAAGTGCTTCGACGCGTACCGTTTCGACCCGTACCATTTCGACCAGTACCGTTTTGAATCGAACCGTTTCGACCCGTACCGTTTCGACCCGAACCGTTTCGAATCGAATCATTTCGACCCGTACCGTTTCGACGCGAACCGTTTCTACAAAATGTTGTCGAAAGGAAAGAGTCTGGTGAAACAAATGGCGGAAAGTGGTTGTCAAATCGGACCTTTGACGTGGGACTCTTTGGTCAAACTGTATATCGAAGCTGGCGAGATTGAAAAAACTGATTCGATTTTGCGCAGGGCTTCAGAACAAAACCGTATGAAACCCTTTTTTGAGACTTATTTGTTGATTATGGATCAGTGCAAAAAGAGGAGACATACATAATGCTGAAAAGATTTTTCATAGGATGAAACAAGACGGTTATGTGAAGATGATGAAAAAGTATCATAGTCTTTTACGAGCATACATAAATGCGCAAACTCCTGCTTATGGGTCGACGCGAACCGTTTCGACGCGTACCGTTTCGACGCGGACCGTTTCGACCAGTACCGTTTCGAACCGAACAAAATTGCCCCTTGAGGTACAATCTCTTTAAAAAAGCATTTTTTAACGAACCCGACCCGAAACCCGTTCCTACCCGAAACCCGTTCCGACCCGAACCCGTTCGACCCGAACCAAAACAACCCTTTTTTTAATTGACCCGTTTTGACCCGAACCCGTTTTGACCCATGACCCGACCAGACCAAACCCGTTTGCCAGGTCTACCCACCGCGTTGACACAGACACGGCTCATTTAGCTAAATGGATTTACGGGTTAGACCCAAACCCACAAACTCTTGTGTCATGTTTTTGTTGTGTGCCAAACTCACAACCCGTGAAGAACAACACATCTTTCATGAAACAAAGCATCCCATAAAAGGTGGCCCATCAACCATAACTAAGCCTACATACATTGGCCCGTGCATATGTGATAAATGTTTAATAGTATGATCGGTTGTTATTTCTATTATTTGTTAATTTATTAAGATGAAGTGCCAGAATCTAATGTTGTAACTTATATGGCGATATGGGTATAAATTATTACTAATAATAATAACCGATAGCCTATTTTATAACTTCTAGTTACTTGTAAGAGTGAATTGGTTCAAAAGATAAAAACAAATGGTCAGTATATAAAACAACAATCAGGTTTTGAGTTTGAAAAGAAAGGTAGTTAATAAAGATAATGCATTTAAAATTTGAATATACAATATATATAGAAAAAGTTTAAAATACAAAATTCACTTAACTTGCAAAGTGTACACGACCATAAAATAACGTGCGTGATTAGGGGTTACTGCATGCGTGATTTATGTGTGTTTATTTACTCCATGCGTGATTTCTATGTGCTTGTTCATGCATGATTTTGTTCAGCCCATGCATGATAAGGGTTACTGTGTGCGTGATTTTTGTGTGTTCGTTCATGCGTGATTTTGTGTCAAACTATGCATGATTAGGGTTTGAATTTTATAATATGCATAATTTAGTCGCGTAAGCTTCGCACATTAAGGGACTATTGTACGTTAACCTTTATATATAGGATTCAGTTCAATTAAGATCCATCACGAGTTGTGAGAACTCCTACTTCCCGCGCGAGTTGGGCCACCATTTTTTGCACAAACGTGGATGAAAATGTTATAAACATATCTATAAAAAAAATTGTCGAGTCGATGATTACGCCTCATGTAAAATTTGTTTAAGGCGATGTAATTTTTTTTACATCACCAACAAAAATTTTATACACCCGATGTAAATTTTTGCATGCGACATTTTTTATTTTTTTATTTTTCGCTAGAACAAGTGATTTTTTTTAGATTTTTAGATTTTTTTTTTGAAAAAAAAAACTTTTGTAATGGCCAGTTCTCATGGTTCTCACAACTTAAGGTGGTTCTCATTTTACCCTTTCTCTAATAATCCAAATAACTTTTTTTGCTAAATAGTGTCAATTATCATGTTCTTTAAATTGTTGTATTTGTTACATGTACATGTGGTCAATAACTTGTACAGTTTGTTTTGTGTTTTGACGAAGTCAAAATCATGCAAGAACCATGATATGAAAACATTTCGACCACAATTGTCTTGCCTTGCCTAGAAAGAATATTGTCACAATGTATGTTTGACGTTTATAAAATGAAATATCATGATTTTTTTCATTTTCTGGTTGAATGCTAAATAACAAAACATATCTCATATCATTTTTTTCTATGCCAAATAATTCAGGCGCTTGGATGATTTTCAATATCAGTGTAAATTCACTTAAAATGATTAAAACAAATAATCATGTTTAAAAAAAGGGACAAGTGCAAATTAGTTTAACAAAGAGGATGAATAATCTTTTTTGTTGAATAATAACTTGAAAATATATGAAAATATCCTTTATATCACTTGTGGTGTCGGGAATAAGAATATTGTACGCCCTACGTCTAACGGTAGGGATCATAATAGGGAATAAGAATATTGTACGCCCTACATCTAATGGTTGGGATCATAACCATGATAGGAAGTCTAACGGTAATACATATGTATATAAGGTAGGTAATCTATGTGTTGATGGTCTACATTCATTGTGGTGAAATGGAGACAACACAAGAGAATAACCACAATGGAAATGGTGTTGGCAACGGCGTTGGAGTGGTTGGTTATGTGGACGCTACTAGCGCCAACGGAGGAATAGGTAGTGGTGATGGTGATGGTGATGGTGGTTTAAGTGAAATATCTTGCAATGACATTGAAGCAATTGGCGATGTTGGTGATACTAGCAACAATGGACCAATGGGAGCGAAATCGCCGTGTCTAGTAGCTAATAGAACGGGAGGGGGGATATGCGACATAGCAACAAACCATGGTGCATCCCCATTCTTGACCAAACTATACTTAATGGTTGACGACGCAGCGACAAACTCCATCATAACTTGGAGATCATCGGGCACCACCTTCATTATAACCGATAAACAAGAATTAATCTCAAAGATTCTCCCTTGCTACTTTAAAACCGATCGTTTTGAATACTTCATTTCGCAACTCAATACCTATGTGAGTATTGTTTTTTTCCTAATTTTGTTTATCATGATTTTAGATGCTTGTATTGAGAACTTGGTTGGACTTAACATTTAAATTTGATTTCAAAAGGGTTTCAAGAAGAAAGAATGGCATCAATTGGAGTTCGAGCATGAATATTTCCAAAAAGGAAAGATAGAGTGGTTACAAACCATCAAGAGTAAAAAACAACAATCTAATGTCATTAACAAGCCATGTGTCCAAGTAAATGAACTCAAAGCTACATTTGTTAAAGTAAGGCAAGGACAAACCCAAATTAGCAACAAAATAAAACGATTCAAATATGATATTGAACAAACTTTATTGGATATTCAAAATACCACTAAATCCATGACCAACAAGCTTCTATCCACCTTTTCTGCGACGATTGGGCGAAAAAGAACTTTTCTCGATATTGACCAAATGATTAATTTTGTCGATATCGAAAAATATTTTCAATCGATCATTGATCCATATGTGGGATCATGGAGTAATGTTGATTGTTTAATGACATTGAGCGACTTGAACGAAAAGGGGATCACTGAATATGGAGAGGGTGGTGAGGGTGCTAGGCGTGGCGGGGTTAATGGTTTTTGTGTAAAAGAGTTCTTGCATAAACTTTATAACATGGTGGAGAAAGAAGAAATCAATGATCTTATATTTTGGAACCATCGTTGTGATGGTTTCGTTATTTCGGACATCAACAAGTTTGCAACTGATGTTCTTCCCATGTACTTCAAACATAAAAATTTCGGTAGCTTCAATTCGCAACTCAACGTATATGTAAGTACCGAATGGAAAAAATATAATGTTTTGATTTTGAAGTCAAACTTATTGGGGGTGTGTTGTTCATGAAGGGTTTTAAAACGTTATTTTTACTTTTTTATTTTCTAAACTTTTTTACCTTTTTATTTTCTAAGTATATTCTTAAACTTTATTTCCTTTCTTTTTGATCTTTCCTTCATGATAATGTCCTGTTTAACTTTTTTTTTGTTATGAAGGGTTTTAAAAAGGTGAGTTGGGAGATACATGAATATGCAAACGAATGGTTTCGAAAAGGGAAGTATGATTTGTTAGCGAACATTAGGAGGAGAGACAAAACTCCACGACTAGTGAAGTTTGGGACAACATGTTCCAAAATAGAAGTACAGGTGTTCAACAATCGGTTAAAAACGATACTCCACAACCAAGAGAATAAGATTATCTCGCTATCAAACTATGAAGAACAAATTAAAAGCTCGGTACACGAATTCAAGGAGGTAATCGTCAAGATGGCAAATGTTGTCGACGAAATGATCGAGAAAAGTAGTGAAAAGGTTGAAAACATTAAGAAATCAAAACTTGAATTTGAACAAGATGTGACAGGTAAAACTTATAAGTTGACACTTCATTATTTTAGACATTCTCATGCAAAGCCATTTTGAACCATTTTTTCGTAAATGGATCGATTCAGACAGGGGTGTCACTGAGAATTCATGTATCCTGATTGAGCTCGAAAAAATGTGCCCTTCTGTAATGTTTTTTTATTATTATTTTTTAAAATCAAATGGGTATTGGACTCACTAAACCTATTGTCAATGAGCTAACTTTGAAACCATAAAAATTGATTTGTAAATAGGTCTGTCTTGGAGTTGGTACCGGTATACTATTTAAAGAAAATTAGCATATATATATATATCAGATATTTTTTAAACACGCGCCTCTCGAAATCACGGGCCCCGTGCGGTGGTCCTCCGTGCACACCATCATCGCCCATGGATTCAGATTTATCATTCTTGCTTACATTTGAATATGATATTTTTCTTTTAAAAAAAGACTTAAACTGAAGACACCTTTAGATTATAACCAAAGGGGGAAACCCCTCAAATAATACATGATACATTAAGTATCTTCAAAATTCTGGAAAAAATGATAAATGAAAATGGTGTTTGCCTGATGGCCGACCCGACCCGTTTTAACTATTACTAATAGTGATTGTTTTGACCCGTAATCACTGATTACCGACACAAGCAGTTTGGGCAATGGGATCATCTACCTTCTAACATAGTAACATTTCATATTTAACATAATATGTGTTGGTGCATAACGATATTATAGGTAACGTAAAAGAACAAGATCAACCGGAAGTTAATGAGCTTGAGACTGCACCACGAGAGAACCATAGCCCGGAAGAGCAAGATTATTCAACTTATTTTCAAGAATCAGAGATCGAAGAATTAGGTTTCGATCGTTGGGATTTCGAAAAGATCCTCATGGAATGGGAGAGCCATGTTTTGAATGATATGCAGGTTCGTACGTACGATGGATAACTAATAAGTTATTTGATGATTGTTATGTTTTATTTTATTTGTTACAGAACTTATATTCTAGGAATATGATTATGGTTTATGTATCAGGTATTGAACTATTGTAAGGGATTTTAATGTCGTAAGTAATATATTTATAAATAAAAACTGGATATAATTAGAAAATAGTACTACTCGATAAATGAATTAAAATAAGTTCTTAGTCAGAATCATTATAGACAATCGGATTTTGAGTAAAAAAACAGCAGAAAAAACAAAATAAAACAGAAAATAATGTGTTTTTTCTTAAAGATTGAAAACATGTACGGATAAGAATATAACTTTTTTCTGAAAATAGTGTCGATTTTCAGATGGTTTATAACTAAATTTATTTATTGCCATTATCAGTGTACTATTATCAATAATTTTCGCATGCAACATGTGATTGTTTCAGAATAAAAGAAATCGCATATACGTTTATCTAGGGGTGCAAATGAGCCGAGCCGAGCCCGAGCTTGACCAGGCTCGAGCTCGAGCTCGATTAACTTATGTGAGCTCGGGGGCGAGCTCGGCTCGATTCGAACTTTGTTTTCAAGGCTCGAGCTCGGCTCGTTTGTATTTTTTCAAGCTCGAACTCGGCTCAGGCTCGACTCGTTTATTATCTATTAACTAATATATTAAATAAAAATAATATAAATAATATACTTTTTAGGCTCGCGAGCTCGATAAGTGAAGCTCGGGCTCTGGCTCGTTTACTAAATAAGCTAATTTTTAGGTTCGCGGTCGGATTGTAAACAAGTTTGAATAAGCTCGGCTCGTTTACACTAAGGCTCGATAAGGCTCAACGAGCCTAATGAGCTTCACATGCGAGGCTCGGGCTCGGGCACGATAAACAAACGAGCTTTATTTTAGGCTCAAGCTCGGCTCGGGCTCAATAAGGCTCGGCTCGTTTCGAGCTTTTTCTCGAGTAGCTCGCGAGCCGCTCGTCTCGTTTGCACCCCTACGCAGAGCCATCCCCAAAAACTCTTGAAAAAATTTAGGCCTCGGACGACAAAAAGAATTGGGCCTAAAATTGTGGTTAAGGGGAAATGAATTAAAAAAATAAACATAAGTGGTGGAGCCAAGAGTTAAACTTGGGACCTTTACATTATTTTGAGATGGTTTTTTCCACTACACCACCAACACTTTTTTCTATAATAAACAGATAAATACACTAAATATATAATTTAATAAATATATAAAAGCTTATAAAGGCTTTTCGGGCCCTTTGAAAATTTGGGCATTGGGCTTCGGCACGGGTTGGCCGGCCCAAGAGCCGGCCCTGCCCCTACGTTTATCTTTAAAACCAGAGGCGTCTCTGAGAATTCACATACCCTGTTCGAGCTTGAAAAAATGTGCCATTCCATAATGTTTTATTAGTATTAAAAAAATCAAATTAGTATTGGGCTCAATAAACTTAATGTAAAGTGGGCTAAATTCTAAACCATAAAAAATGGTTTGTACATGGGCCTATATTGGAATTGGTATGTGTTTTTTTACTATTTAAAATAATAACATATATGTATCGGATTTTTTTTTTAAATCGTGTGCCCCTCGAAATCACGGGCCTGGTGCGGAGGTCCTCCCCGCACACCATCATAGCCGCCCATGTTTAAAACAAAAAATATATGACATTAATATGAAAGCATCTAATAATTATAAAAAATTCTTAAATCAATAGATGCATTGAAGAATAATAAATAATGAAGGAGACGTGACTTAAACGAAGTTAGAAAGGACTCAACATCCATTTTCTTTTTCTCCGAATTTTTTGTGATTATCTATTTGTGAAATAAGTGATGATCCAATGATTCTTACTCAGGAAATTTTTGGACTTAACTTAGTATTTTTATTGAATCATCATGGTTCTAGTATGAATCTGGGGTTTGAATCGATTCATATGGTCTTAACAAGAGAATTCCTATCAATAATAAATAAAACAAATATAATAAACATTATAGACAAAAACAAATAAAAGAAAAAGAAAGACTATAGGGAAGAGAGAATTCAAGAGGCCCGTAAGGCCAACTTGAGATTTTGATATCATCGCCACAAAGAATAACTTTCGGATTTTTTTTATTCGTATCTTTATAACAGATTGAATTGGAAAGTAAGAAGTTTCAAACTTTCCTATTAAATATCCGTTCCAACCAGTATTTGGGTGTGAAGGGATCACAAACAAATGCAATTATGTAATTTCTTTCATGAATAAATTTATAAATATCAACTAAATTTCAATAATATTTTAAATTTTTACAATTACAAAATCAGTGATCACGTTTAATAAAATTTCCAAAACACTTAAATAGTTATGAAAGTTAAGAGTTGTTTAGCAACCTCAGGCTATATTATTAAGAGGTTTGATCGATTAAGAGATATATTCTGAATCGATCAATATATTTCTAAAACTTATCCATAGAGGCTCTATAAAGTATGAACCACTAAGAGGTACCTACTAACTTATCGCCTGGCTTTACATCGCCGGCAGGTAATTATAGATATATATATGTATTGATCTTGTTGCTTGTTATTGTTAAATGAAACAAACACATTTACCTCTTACGGGTTCCAGAGGTTGTCTCTGCCACCAAACAACCCCTTGGTTATTGTTAACAATTAAGTGACCTTTTCAAATAAAAATAAAAGAATCACTAAATATCATACAAGTTTTGCAACTATTCAATTCATATGGCTTGCTTTTAAGTATAAATGAAAAGTTACATTAACAATAAAATTAAAAGAAAGTTGGTTACTATTAATAATTAAGTTTTTTTTAAGGTAAACTTTATTCACAACGTAAAAATTCAAAAAAAAAAAACAAGAACGACTACAACAAATAACTACAAAAAATTAAATTTACACCAACAATTAAGTGGTTCTATAGCTATAGTAAATTAGGAATCTACATGTTGAGTTTACTTTATCCCTCAAAGTCAAATTAAATTGTATATATAAGTCATTTATTCATAATTTTATAATACAGATTATATATTTATAGTTATGAGACGTCAAAAACACTAATAACGTTTAATACTAGCAATTGTTATAAAATATAATACTTGGTAAAAGCTAAAATGTTTAAACTGAAAAGGATAAAAGAGTAAATGTATTTCTCAAAAGATACATTTCATGAAAAAGAAATTAATCTAATGCTATATACAACCCTCAAGACACCAATATATATTAATTCAGTATATGGACAAAAGCGTTTGGTTCTTTGCAATTCATAATAATATAAAGAATGTTTCTATCATTTAACGTTTTTGTTAATATGTTACAGTTAATTTACCCAAGTATATCACTATATAAATAAAGGGTTAAATATCAAATATATGGAGAGAGAGAGAGAGAGATGATACCAGGAAATTAGATCTTGAAGACATTTGAATTTTGTATGTTATTGTGAGAGAGAGATGTAGCAAGAAGAAGCCGTGAGGCTCAGGATAGATAGCGCCGCCGCATAAACATGATCTTTATGGATTATGTATCGGCGTTATCCCTCCTGAGCTTTACAGATTCTTTCATACTGTTTTTGCATTTTCAATATAAACACATCTTCGCTACCGTCACCGACACCTCCTAACCAACACAGCTTTCTAAATATACATATACATACATATATACATATAAAGCTCAAAGTGATGGGATGGATGGTGAAAGCAAAGGGACCATGATCAATATTTATAGTAGGGGAATACTGAAGAAAGATGGAGAGGGAGTGATCAAAGGTGGGGGTCAGGGGTGTGGAATGCTAGATTTCCAACAAATAAGGTATCCAGCTGGAAAGATTTAAATATTTCTTTATATAATGAGTTTTAATGATGAATAATTTAATTTCAGGGAAATTTACTTCAAGTTTAATTATAAACTATCTAAAAATTGATTACACAAAATAACAAATTTAATAACACCATGCTTGATAAAGTAGAGAAAAATGTTTGAAATATTTTACAAAATGTTTGAAATATTTTTTATATAAATAAAAGGTAAAAGAAAAAAAAATGTTTCAGTGATTCAAAATAATATTCATTAACTGATAAAACATAAAATACATTATTATAATGGATATTTTTTTTATTATTAAAACTCATACCACTTTTCTGAGAAAGAAACGCCATATTACTAGACATTACTATTAGGCTTTGTGGCCCAGCATAGTTTTTTATGTTTTTCAACTATAATAATTGTGTATCTTCTCTATGAGTATCACGTAAAAGTTACTGAATAGAACGACCCATGTAATTTTGTGGCCCAGCATACTAGTTTATACGATTATCACGTCTTAAATTACACGATTAGACCATGCGTAGTGGTTATGGTGAATAATGCCCCACCTTTGGGCGTTGTCCGTCACGTGTCGTCCTAGTCAGCAAAGGGACATTTTTCTAAAATAATGCCCCACCTTTCGGAGCGTAGTGCTAATTTTCCGCATTTCGATAGAAATTTTTTATATATATTATGTTTGACCCGGGCTTTTTTTTAGTGCCCGTATCTTTCTGCCCTGGCACGTTCAACGGGCAAGATCCGCCACTGGTGGGAATATGGGCATTATGTTAAAAGGGGTGTAATAAATTAAATAAATAAAAAAAACCATGAAAAAAATTAATTGGCCAAAGAAGGAGAGGGTTACATGTGATTGGGCCAACAACATCTTCAAAATGGGGCAAGAGCGTTGTTTTTAAAACGCCATTAAAAAAAATCCAAGAAAACGCCCCGGGGGTGAGACTCGGGCGTTGTTTGGCGTTTTCGGGAAAAAAAAACGCCCTCTTTTGCTACGACTACGCTTGGTTTTAGTTGTATACATCGTTTTCTCAAATGTATTTATACATTTTTCAATTTACACCAAATCTTCTACCAGTGTGTCCCGGGCCCTTCCATCTTTATATTAACTTTTACACGAGAGTTATTTTCTTCTCACACAATAATTGTTTTCTTATCTTAAAGTCTTTATAAAAATAAATATATAAGACCAAAACATTATATGATACTTTTCTTGATATATACTTTTAAAGTAAAACTCCAAATTATACTAGAATATCGACTAGTTGTCTCGACACAAAATAATATATATGTATATGTAAAAAATACCAAAATATGATTTGCAAATACAAACAAAGGCCATCATAACCAATACAAATTCATGATATTAGTGTTCGAATATCACAAAGATGAGAAGCCTAAAATAAAAGAAATATTCCCACGATTGGAATTTAATATATTCCTAAAACTATAATTTTCATATAGCTAGTTTAAGGGAATTTGGTATTCGATAATTTCCATGCTTTTTATTTTTGTTTTCTACGTACTTGAATAAGTTTACATAAGAAACCGAGTTGATACATAATTGGACTCTCTTTTTATGGACATCTATTTGTTTAGAACTATTGGAATTCTCACACGCAACCCTTAAAAATTTCAAACACCCAACTTCTAATATTAATATTTCATTCATTTTAGCTCTCTTCTACGCATGGTATGATTCATTTCGAAGCTTTCATAGAGTAGAACATAAACTCATAAAATAATACTTATATTAGACCATAGGGTGTGGTTCCCCTTCCCCCACCTCCACCTCACCTCCAAGAGAGAGAGAGAGCGCTTCGGAATGAATGGGAAGATTTCCATGAGTTGAGGTGGGGTTTTTATAGGTAATAAAAGATTTTAAAAAATTAAAATTAATTTTTCTTTATTACCGTTATGTAACAGTCAAAAATACGAAACCACTAAAAAATTCCAGCGTTTTCTTGGCCACACCCAAGCCATTTTTTCACAAAAAAAAAAAAACACCCCGAGAGCGGTAGAAGCGGCTTGGTGGGGCATTTTGGGGGCAAAAACGTCCAATTCCATCCCACTACAGGTGGTCTGAACAACAAAGTAATTATTATCCATATATATTCTAAACAACAAACTAATTATTATCCATATATATTAATTCATAACATATGAATGAATAGTGACTTTTTTATTTTTTATGGTTGTTTTTTTTTTCATAGTAAATTTTAACATTTTATGTAACAAAACTTTGGTTTTATGTAATTTTTTTGACAAACGCTAAATGAGTTTTTACTACTTAGCACAGTGTTTTGTGCTTACATTTGGTCTCCTAGGTTATTTTTCACCCCCTCGACTTTCTAATACGTGTTGGAATAAATTCGTCTTTGTCTACATTTTACATTACGCGAGTCACTTAGGTGCTGTTTGTTTTTGCAGACATAAACTGTCTGCAAGCTGATTTCATCTGTTTCCATGTCTGCAACTGAAGATGTGGTCTGAAGCTCTGCAAGCTGAAAATATCATACTGTTTGTTTTTACTGTCTGCATAAACTGAAAATATGTAAACTCAAGATTGACCTTTTACAGAACAAGATAGCAAGCGACACATAAATATACAGCAAGATTCATTCAAATGGAAAAACCCCATGATATGAAATTAACAAAACTAATCCAAATTAAAAACACAGTGAATCTAATTCAATCCAAATATACCTCAAGAGCAAGCTTATGACGACCAAACTTCCTCATTTCTTTGACAATTCTACAAAGCTCCCACTTGGTAACTTTCCTGCCTTCATTCTCCCACCGAGTCTCTGCTTCGTCGTCGGCGCCGCTGCCACTGTTGTCGTAAAAGGAGGTGATCGGCTCCTTTCTTCTTCTCCGGCTCTCTCTCTTCTCTCTCTCTCTCTCTCTCTCTCTCTGTTTCTTCGTCGCGCCACCACCAGACAGTGGTGGTGGTGGTGGTGGTGGTCGGCCGGTAAACAGATCGAATGGGGGGTGGTTTAGAGGGTGTGAATGTGTGGTGATCGGAGTTGGCTGGTACCGTCGCCGGAGTCCGGCGACTCGATCTGAGGGAGAAGAGGGGAATCGAGAGGTGGATGAGGGGAGTGTTGTGTCTATGTATAAGGTCTGGGTCTTCATTTGTGTTAGGGTTTTTGTTTTGGTTCTTGTGAAAATGTTTTAAGGAGGGGATCTATAGCTTATTTTTTAAGATGAAAAAAAAACTGAGTTCAGATCTGTTTAAAGAAAAAAAAACAAACAGTTTTCAAGGCCTTATGTCTGTCCGCCTGCAGACATAGGCTCTTTGCAGACGTTTTAAGCAAAAACAAACAGCACCTTAGCGTTAGAACGTCATATTTTATTTTACACTTTTTCTCAATTTTGGTCGTTATTCGGTTGCTACATAACATGATTTTACGCCCTCCGACCCACAACGTTGATATCATGGTTTTATGCCCCGCACCGCATCACAGGGCTTAAGACTAGTTTTAATTGTTTTATTATTATTCTTGAGTAAAATATAAATTGTTTAAATGTTTATACTTTATACTATTTTAAAGAAAAAAAAAACCTTTATTAAAAAAACAACAGTTACGACTCATCAGTCCCTATCACTTCATCAGGGGAGGTTCTTTCCAATCACGCCGATTCACGATTAAGCCGAAATGGAGTCACGTGCATATTCACGTCCACCCACGCTCATTTAAAAAGAGAGGATACTACTTTTTTAGTGTGAAGTTTGGGGTAGAACTAGTAATAACGCGCGCGCGTTGCGGCGCGAGGATATCGCAATTATCGAATAGATTTGTTCAAGTGTTAGGTAATGCGTTAAGCATATGAAAACGCGTGTTTCGACATATCTGATTGAACTCAATGTAACCTATATAAGTATTGCGATTGGATCACAACGTAAAGTAAATTGAATCTTTCTCGTACAATCATAACTTATTCTATAGGATGAATTAAAGCTTTGAAAAAAAAAAAAGACAATTTGACTCCACTCTGTCCGGAACAAAATTTATGAAAACGTACATAACATAAGTAAGAAAACGTATTATAATAAAAAAAAAAAAAAAAGTATATCCAGATGTGGACCAACTCGAACTGATACAGACGCATACATAAAATATGCATGTAAAAATGGTTTTTTAAACGAAAACGTGTTATGTTTGACCTAATTTGTTTACAAAAAAAGTTTATAATAGACACCCTTAAATTTATACGGATACGTACATAAAAATATACACTAGAAAAATAGTTTTTTTAAGTAAAAAATGATATTGGTAAACAAAAGAAATTAACGAACGAATGTTGTCGAAAGAAATTTAAATTAGTAAAAAGTTAGGGGCTAAAAATGTCAATTGTTAAAGTAGAAAATAGTAAAGTTAGATAAGAGGCTAAAATTGATTACTCCAAAAAACAGAAGGGTCGTAGCAAAGCTAAAGGACTAGAAATGTAATTATGTAAAACTTTAAGAGGGCAAGACAAAGCCGGTGGTATCCCACCTACTTTGTTGTAAGTATCTATATACTATATATAAGCATTTCATATGGACATAAAAGTAATTTAACATCCAATTTTTAAGATGGCATACTAAAAGTCTCAAATAAAACCTATATTTTTTCATTTTTCTTCCCATTTTACCCTCCTCTCCTTACATCTATATGAAATCCTCCGATACGTTTCATACCATCAATTATTTAACATCGAACCCATGAAACCATTCATCAATGAAATTTTTATTGCAGGTAGGTCAAAAGTCCACAGTTATTGAATTGAATGGTAATGTGAAACCCTCTATATTGATTAAATTTTTATTGCTTGGTGTTCTCTAACGTTGATTCATCACGGCAATCCTTCAATCGCTTCACCTCTCTCTTCATGAAAACATCAATCTCCGGTTTGTATTTGCTTTTGTTACTTCAGTTCATTCACTGAAGAGTAGATGAGTGGGGCGAGTTTGTGTTCATTATTAGGCGAATAAGGGTACGAAGGTCACCAAACACTTTATCCCGGCAGTTTCAAATGGCCTTTTCTGTATACTCATTGATGAGCTTCAGACACAGTTGCGTATGATCTTTTATTATCCTGTTTTGTAGGTTGATTTTGAAATTGATGTTGTGGATATGTGTTTTGTGAAATCTAGGGTTTATTAAGGGGTTTGTTGGTTTGTGCGTGTTGCAGAATTGAGATTTGTTGTGGAATTGAGGGTTTTTACGGTCTATTGTTTGTGTAAGTAGTTGAATTTTGAGTATGGTGTGTTTGTGTTCTCTGTGGATTTTGATTATAAATTGTTGCTTTAAACCCTAAATTGATAACGAATTTGTTTTTTTTTTCTTTTTTTTTTTTTTACTTTTACTTCAAATTTTATAGCCACAAATTTATGTTGTTTGTATGTAACAAGTTTTAGCTGCCAGTATATACAAAAAATGATTTAGTTTCTTTTACAACGGTTTTATCATTTTGTGTGTTTTGTGAAATCGACACCTGTGGCGGAACCATGTAATCTGTCATTTTGATAGGGTGTGTCAGTCATGGCGGGTTGAATTGTTCAAACATCAACACTAACTTGCAGATGCTTAAAATCGTGTAACCTGAGCATAATCCGTTTAACTCATTTATTTGAACGTGTCAAACGGGCTGGCAGGCGGTAATCAAGTTGCAAACATGTTAATTCGGTAGGTCGGTTTAAAAAAAATGTGTTAAATGGGTCACAAATGTTGACTCCTATTGCCAACAACACATTGATTGCACCTCTTGAAGAACTGCAGAATCTTGCTGGTGGGAATGACATAAAGGTGCATAGTTTCTTATTCTTTAAAATCTCACTATGTGAACATATGTTTTATATGCTATTCGATCAGTCAACGCAATAATGGTTGTCATTTTTTGTTTCACAGGGCTTGGAGGCAGCTATCGACAAGGCTGTACAGCTTGACGATGATGGAAAGATTAGGTATATACTATACAGTAATATGATATAATGTTACCATAATTTTTTTGTTACAATAATAGCATATTGTCTTTTACTTTGTTCTTAAGTGGGGTTGATCCGGAGAGCATAAGTATAGCAGAACGTGATGCAATGCTCGAACAAATTCCTATAAATGTAATTTGGGGATTTTCGAAAGAAAAAGTATTACTTTTCCGAAAGAAAAAAGTATTACTTTTCAGCATAGTAAACACATTTGGTGGTTTCGAATTGCGATTATTATATAAATGACTAAACGAAAGCGTACATTTTGATTTGCAGGATTCAGGAAAACCATCCACAATGGCAAGAATACGGTGCATTCTACGCGGGTTGGAGTTAAAAACGATCATCTGTGTTCTAATAATGGTCCCAATCATCATAGTCGTTCGTATGTTCACGGCCAAAAAGTGTCTTACTTTTTGCGGCCCTTATGGGAATCACCACCAAAACCGTTCAACGAGATCCCACATTATTATTACGAAAACGTGTCGATGGAGAATCTCTGCAAGCTTCACGGTTGGGGGATCCGCGAGTTCCCAAGGCGCGTGTTTGATGCAGTTCTATTCAGTAACGAAGTTGACCTTTTAACAATTAGGTGGCATGAGTTGTACCCTTACGTTACTGAGTTTGTACTCCTTGAGTCAAACTCGACGTTCACAGGGTTACAAACTTGGTTTCGGTTCTGAGTAGCAGGCCACAGTTTCAGGCTTCTTATATTGATTTCGTCCAGAACCATAGGTGTATATAGTTTATAAGTGATCTTATATGATTTTTAAAAATTATCAGCAACAAACAATATCCAGATTATGAACCATTGTGACCCGGCATTCTTAATAATAAACTAACGTGTTTTTTGTGTATTCATCTACCAGATGATTAGCCAACGTGAGGATAATTTGGAAGGGGAAGCGAGACCCCTGGTCCAGCCAACAGTCCAGCCAATGGTCCGTCCGGCCCGCTTGTATTGGCAGGGTCAAGAAGTAAGAGGCCTGATGTTCTTAACAGGGGCGGACCCAAGCATGGCCCAAGGTGGGCGGGCGCACCCCCGGGGAAAAAAAAATTTAGTGTTAATTTCCGTCGAAAATCCCGTCCGCACCCCTTGGAATTTTTCGTCCGCACCCCTTGGAATTTTTCAACCGCACCCCTTGAAATTTTTCGTCCGCACCCCTTAGATAAAAAGTGTTATCAATTTATATTTTAATTTTTTTAGTAAACTCTTATTGTAAAAAAAAATACTACCTAAATTATATAACTTTTAATACCTACCTAACTAACTAAACCCAAATACCCATACATTTACCCACTTATAATTCCTAACTAGCTAGTAACTAGCCCACTAAGTCTTAACCCATTAACCAAACCCAACAAGATTTCAAACTATAATAAAATAATTAAAGCCCAAAACCTTTAGAAATTCTCTCCCGCTCTCTCTTTCTTGCGTCCCTGCACTGCCAACGAACAACATCACCCAACGACAGTGGCGTCTCTGAGAATTCATGTACCCTGTTCGAGGTCAAAAAAATGTGCCCTTATATCTTAACGATAAACAAGGCATTTACGAAAATGACAAAATCGTATTATTCGATAAACAATGTGTAACATCCGCCAAAAACGGATCTCCGATACCCATCCGTTTTGAAAACCAGATCCTAAACGAACTTTTTTTATTTATATTAGATGTCGCATATTTAGAAATAACTATAACTAGTTTTTTCGGGTTTAAAATATTAATTTTATGAATGAAACTTGTTAGTCCCGTTAATAATTACAAAAGAAATAACTAACCTAGTTATAAATTTTAGATTAAACTAATTTCCTATAACTTGTGTGTTTTGACGTTGTTTAGATGATTTTTAGGGTGATTATGTTGTTTATATATTTTTAGGGTGATTACAACTTACGTTATGATTTCTAAGGCTTGAATAGTTGAAAATTAAAATTGAAACATTATGTTATGGAGCGATAAACTTATGTTATATAGAGAAATAATTGCTTAAGAAATTAGCTTTAGATGATGTTTTGGATTGATTTTCAAAAAAATGAAAACTCGTAGGGCGTCGACGTTTAAATTATGTTTGTAACAAGGTTTGACATGTTTTTGATGATTATATAAATTTGTTTGATGTTCGTTTGTTTTACATGACCCGACCCGACCCTACCCGATCCGAACCGATTTTTTTACTTGTATACCTAGGGGTCTAAAATTTTTAAAAATATTCCGCACCCCCATGAAAAAATTCCTGGGTCCGCCACTGGTTCTTAACCACCTCAAACGGTATCGAGGTGGATGGGATATTACCAACAAACACTACTGGGCAGTAAGTTTCTCTAAATAAAACTGGTTATTTAACTTTCAAGAAGCCTGAATTTATGTAATTGTTGTCTTTGTCGATGGTTTAATGACATTATCTACAGTAGGTTGCATTCATAGCGGTGTTGCTCTGTTTATTCTTGCAATATTATCTACAGTCGGTTGCGTTCATAAGAAGCATTGTAAGGCTTAACTAGGCTAATTTCAAGCGTGTTCATGAATAGTTGAGGTGTACAGGTACTTACCTGCATATATTATTTAGTAATAATCAATAATCGAGTTGCTTTCCATGCAGGGGTACTGGATATCCTGATCTTTGGCCTTCATCTTCATGTAGAGAACCTCTGGATGTTTCAAAAAACTTCACTTTGAGGTGCTTTCTGGGATTTTACAAGGTTAAACTCTATAACTGGTTACTTGCCAAACTGTCAAACTCAATACTCATTTGATATCACATTCTCAATCTTGTAGACATGCGCGATATATTTCCTTTTGAGCTCTTTCATCTAGGAGGTGATGAAGTCAATACTGGTTAGTAAATGATGATGATACAATTAAATATAAATAATTTATTTCTTGACTTACACAATGTGCATTGGTGTAGATTGTTGGAAATACACCCCACATGTGAAGCAATGGTAAAACCGTTATTTCCAATTTTCAAATTCCTGTCTTCCCACATGTTATATTAATGTCTTTACTACCTTTTCTTAAATCGGTGCACATATATTTTATTGATTATATGAAGGCTTCAAGAGAGGAACATGACAGAAAAGGATGCGCATCAGTACTTTGTGATCAAAGGTCAAGAGATAGCTATATCTGAAAACTGAACCCCTGTAAAGACTGGTTTGATACCTAACCCGTTTGAAAAACCGGCTTCAAACCGACTCGACCCAATTGTTCGGATACCAATTTATTATCTCAATCTTTGAAACCGGTTAAAGACTGGTTCGTTTGTAAAAAAACGGTTTAAACCGAAAAAAATACGGTGTTTTTAATCCCAAACCGGTTGTTACCAGTTCAGGTTCACATCTCCTTAAACCAGTTTACAGTACGAACCGGTTTTTTTGCCTAAAAAAACATCTCGGTTAAAAAACCGGACCGGTTTTCTAAAAAAAGCGACTTGTCCACCTCTGGTTGGGCCGGGATTGGGCAACAGGTGAAAAAACGGGTTCAAGACAAGATGGGTATTTTTAGCATGTGTTGAAATGGACCGATCGGATATGGCAGCTGGAAATACACATTGTGCAACTTCGAACGCGTTTATTTTTTATCTTAAATTCAGCGTTTTTTGTTTTTCCAAAATATTACCAACGTACATCCACTCCTGTCCCCTTTTGGTCAGTTTTTTGTACATCCTAGGTATTAATACATGGGTTTTTTTTGTCATGTGTGGGTCACTATGTAGACTTTTTGTATCATTCGGGTCATTATCAACTGTAAAAAAAACTTGTTCCGTTTGTAATATCATTACATATGTGTTTGACCCATTAAAGATCAAACATAACTCGTATTAACCAATTCATAAGTAAACGGGTCGTCATTGTTCTCTACTTTTGCAATATTATATTGTTCAATTTGATAACATGTCAAAACAGGTCCATGGGTAGGTTAGACAAGTCAAAACTGGTGAGTTCAGGAATAAGGTGTGCTCAAAACATCTTTCTTGCATATAAAAATCCCGATTAGTCGCCGATTTTTGCATATAAAAATCCCTACTTGCCTCCGATTAGTGCAGTTGTTAAAGGCGCTTAAAAAACGACGGCCTTTTTTAAGTGGGGCGCACAATCTAAAAACGGCATCCTTTGTCCCGCTTGGCTTGTTTCTTTTAAGCTATTTGTTTTACGTGTTTGACACATTTGCTTTATAACTTAACCAGAAACAACACATTCATAAGTATATGGGTTGAAGTTGCCACCTCTAAATTAAATCACATTCTGTTTCAGTGTTCTTTGGATCCTTTGTTGGCAGTTGCAACATTGCTTTGTGGTGTACTCAACATTGCTTTGTGGTGTACTCATTCCTTTGTTGGCAGTTGCCACCTCTATTGTTTTTTTATAATTTTTTTCTTAAAAATAGAGTATTGTAGATGGTAAGTGCTGGTGATAAGTTGGTGATTTGTTCATGTCTCGCGTTATTGACTCCGCCGCAACGCGCGGGTCTCCCACTAGTATATATAAAAAGACAAAAAAAGTAATTTTACTTAAATATCCTTTTGGATTAAAATATTAAAGACATAATAAGACAAAAAATACTTAATATTATTTTTAAATACTTTTAATCTCATCCATCCATCATCTTGATCTAATGGCTAGAAAGTGGTTCGCGCGGTTCTTACAACTGGAGGTGGTTCTCATTTTAGCGGTCCCCTATATATATATACAGGGGACCGCTAAAATGAAAACCATCCCTAGTTTTGAGAACCGCGAGAATCCCCCTCCACCAATCAGACAATGCCACATATGCACTTTAAAACATAATGGGTAATATAGTAATTTACTCAATAAGTCAAATCTATTTTAAAGTCTTCTATCTTTTTCTCTCCATCACACATCAACAACATCAATCAGTTTCTCTCTCTTCTCTCATAATTTTTTTTTTGTCTTATTATATTTACTAGCGGTAAGACCCGTGTGCAAACACGGGTGGTTTCTTAGAAAACCATGCATAACACATATTGATAGAACATATAGATACATGTATATATATTGTACCAAAACCTGTTATCTATTATAGCTAAAAGACAAGTATAAGTACATATAAAACATGTCTAACAAACTTAATAAAAGATGTCTAACAAACTTAATAATATTCATCAGTTACAAATGAATATTTCTATTCTCTTATTCAAAAAAGAGATTATCCACCCATTGACAATGTAAACTGTTATAAACATAAGTACATATAAAATATGTCTAACAAACTTAATAAAATTCGAATACAACTTAAGTTTTAAGAAACATTAACTAAGAACATACGATCACCTGCCTAAACAACACACATCAAACCTCAGTCAAGAATTTGTTACGCGGCAACATGTCCTTTGCTACATGTTGTGATCTGGTTAAATATGCTACTGGAGACAATGTAACAGCTGCTGATCCAACAATCTCCCTATACAACAGATGATACGAAAACCCTTCTTTATTACTGATTTTTTACTTCTCATCAACATCTCCCTGATTTGTCCTTTGAACTGTAGTTCAAAGTCCAAGGAGAACATGTCTTCTTCATCATCCCTTTCAAGTTGAAGATCCAACAAATCTTGGAGATCGTATGTATTCAGATTATGTGCATTATCCATTTTAATCTCTTCAACACTACCATCTGATCTAATCAAAGTCAATATTTGGGTTTTTGAGCATGACTTCCACTTTACTATTTTTGGATCAGTTGGTTTTCTTGGGCAAAGAATTATTGAAGATGAGTTTGGTGATTGTGGTCTGCTAACTAAATTTGCAATTGGTTCAGACAAATCAGATGATGAGAGAAGGTTTTTTGGAGTATCGATTTTTAGAGACATAGCAGCAGTTGTAGGATAGACTGGGTTTTGAAGAACATTTGAATCTTCAGCTCTAAGTTCTTCCAGTTTTTTGTAGGTCTCAACTATCTTTAGTTTAGACCATCTGGCAATGGATCTAGCTGGACCATAACCAACAGCCACAAGCTCTGCTCTCATTCTTTTAAACTTCAATGCCTCATCTGAATCCACTGTTTTGACTTTCTTCCAATTAGGTGCAGTTGGCTTTACCAGAGGATCATTGTGCATTTTTGTGATTCTATCGATCTCTTCTCTAAGAGCATCTGCTGACCAGTTTTTGAATTGATCTTCAGTTGCCTTATATGGTTTGTACTTCATAATGTGTGCAACATAAGCATCCCTCAGTGTCATCTGAAGTTCATTAATTACTGGCCTCTCAGACATGGATTTACTCACGTCCCTAGCCTAGTCTTCAAGTTTTACGACTTTGCTAAGCTGAAATGATAAAAACTCTAGTATTCCTTGTCATCCATCCCTATGCTTTTCTCTCTTGCTATAACCTCAGCCTGTGATACTTTTAATTTCAGATACTCATCTAAGTTTTGAGGCTTCTTATAGTCATAAAGAGATGGGAAGGATCTTTTAGATGGATCCTCTATTGTGAAGAATGATTCAATTTCACCTTTAACAATGACTAACTCCAAAGGATATTGAGCTTCCAGAGGAATGACTGATGGCAGTGTAGCAATTGTAAGAGATGAAGTAGCT
Organism: Helianthus tuberosus; assembly: GCA_030545235.1. Taxonomy (NCBI): domain Eukaryota; kingdom Viridiplantae; phylum Streptophyta; class Magnoliopsida; order Asterales; family Asteraceae; genus Helianthus; species Helianthus tuberosus. The sequence continues at coordinate 158,181,625 of CM060353.1, read as the reverse complement.
TCTCTGGGTGGAAATGACGAGCATGGACTGTTTTGAATAGAGGCAGATGATACAGGGATTGCTGATTTAATCTCCTCATCATCTTCTAACACAATATGAGTTTTTCTCTTACGTGTGGAGATGATTTCTGGTGAAGGAGAATGTTTTGGTAGTGAAGATGAATGTATGGGAAATCTTTGTGACGTTGGAGGTGTTTGGATTATGGTTGGTGTAGTGAAAATGATCATGACAGATGTTTGACAAACTTCTGCTGGAACAACTGGTGTCTCAGCAGCTGTTTGGTAAACATCTGCTGATACTTTTGTTATATCAGCAGCTATTGACAGAATGGGTGATGACGGTGTTGAAGCTATTTTCTCCTTCTTTTGTGGTGGTTTTTTTGGAGAAGGTCTGGATTTAGGTTAAGCAGGGGATACAATTTCTGTAGGATTAGCTTTTGAATCTGGTGGCAACTTTCTCAGTGAATCTTTCTCCCCCTTTTTGGCATCATTATCATCATCATTTTTCTCAAAGATTGATGGAGGGGTGGAGCCAGTAAGTTTCAATAGATGTTCATTAATGTTCATAATGTCTGCTTGTGTGTCTTTATACCTGGCATCAACCAAATTCCTGATAAATTCCAAACTAAAATTGCGGTTACTTTCAGCCAAATTCCTCTGAGCTTGAAAGATGGGTTGCATAGAATTCCAAAGCTCATTGGCAATTTCCTGTGTGGTAGGTTGACTTTTAAAAAGCTCTATCATCTGTTTAATCAATTCTTTCATTTCAGCAACATATGTTTCAATGGTAGACACTCTAACCGTCAAATCCTTATAACTTAATTCATCACCTACTTTAATAGGATCATCTGAATTCCCACCTGTAGTGGTTGTATTTGTTTTGATAATAGGAGAAGTCTCCATATCATCAGAAACATATGCCCTTTTTTCTTGGTTTTGGGGACTTCCCACTGAAGCAGAGATTACAGCTGTAACCTCATCAGTGGTTGCCTTCAAGGGAGTCTTAATGATGTAACCACTGTCCAACTGATCACCAATGGGTTCAACAGTTGTAGTGGTTGCTCCACTTGAACTACCACCAAGAGTTTCATAATACTCAACGGGGATAACTTCCTCAACTGTTTGTAGGATAGCAGATTGAATTGGTTCAGACACAGTCATTTGTTATGATCTACTCTCAGTAATGTGTGCATTAGAGGAACTGTTTTCTTTCTGAAATTCAATTACTTCAAACAGAGGTAATATTGTTGATGGAACTTGAGTCGAGGGTTGTGGTGTAGAAAGCGTGATTGCCCTGGGAGAGGGACTTTTAAACATATTTTCATATGAAAGGTCTACTTCATGTTGTGATGTCCCTGTGCTTACAACATGATCCTTTTGTGAGGATACGTGAGGAGTTTGGATGGGTTGAGATCTTTCCAACAACAGTGAGGAAGTAGCAGCAGTGGTTTCAAGTGACATTTGTGTTGTCACTGCATTACTGTAACACCTCGAAAATTTGTGTTCAATAAAATAACGACACGTGTCATGTAAGACAAAAGTGTTATAAACCCGGATCTAGTTAAAGATGTATGGCAGGATTTAAAAGTGTCGACATGTTAATTAATACCTCTGAACGACGTCATTATGAATCCCAAGACCCTAACATATATTATAAACATCTGATATACTCAAATCCGGTAAATGCTAGCAATGATTGATTCATATTTACAAGAGTGGAATCCTATGGGGATATGCACGATAAACCTTCGTTTATGGTTTTTCTTTAAAGTCTAAGACAACATTACAACATGGTAGGGTGGACATAACTATTCAAGCATGATCTAAAGGTCCCATACTGATAATTCATGGCCCAAATTCGTAATACACTAGTAGAATTAGAAAGCTAGAAATATAGTTGGAATTCAATAGCAAATGTATTTTAGTTGGGTCTTGCTATTCACACACCCCACCTACCCCCTTTGTCTATTTACACACTCCCCAGTGTCGAGCTGTGGCCAGAGTGCGGCGTTTTGGTCCGGTCAACCAGACAAAAGACTGACAGGTTTCTGACGGGTCTGTTGACCTGACCAAAACGCCGAGCTTTGGCCGCGTTCTGGTCCTGTCAACCAGCCAAAAGACTGGCCGGGTGTCAGTCTTTGTCTGGTTGACAGGACCAGAACGCGGCCAAAGCTCGGCGTTTTGGTCCGGTCAACAGACCCGTCAGACACCCGTCAGTCTTTGTCTGGTTAACCGGACCAAAACGCCGCGCTCTGGCCACAGCTCAACACTGGGGGGTGTGTGGATAGACTACATGTGTGTGTGAATAGACATGGCCATTTTAGTTACTAGAACTAGAACGGTAGAGAATATCAAAGAGAGATTTTTTTATATCTAAATTTTATATATTTAAATGGTAGAGGTTGTGTGATTTTAATACTTTTTTGAACGGCTTGTGATTTTAATATTAGATCTTCTATCTTTTTGTTGGTTTCTTCTAGTGTTTTAGCTTCTAGTCCGGCAGCTATATTTATATAGAAGTTTTGTTGTTAAAATTTTTTTTTTTTTTTTTTGCATGTAGTTTATTAGTTTTGTCTTCGATCCAAATTCTTACATTTTGACATTGCGATATATATTCGTTGCAATTTCGCTTCACTTGCTTAACACCATCCAATTTATCCATTTAATTTCTCGTGTGAGAGTAGTTCAGTCTTTGAACCTTCTTCCCTGAGTAAATAAGTTGTTCATAGAAAGATCGATGGTCGAACCTTGAAAGAGTCTAGGTATTTATTGTTTTCAATAATAATAATAATAATATAATTATAATTATAAATACTATTAAATAACAACATAAAATCATTGTAGCTCTATTGTGTTTCTGACATTTTCTGAATTTATTTTCTAGGTTTTGTCTTTCCGTGTTTTTTGACCTTTATACTTTAAATGACTTGTGTTCGTCAATTATGTCAATATTCTTTCTATATGTAATGAAACGAACCAGACCGATACCGATTTAAAAACTTTGATACCAATATCGATATTTATTTTTATTGATGTAAACACGTATAGATATCTGCTTGGTCATATCAAGACTTCATGACTTTAGTTTTTCATAGTTCATAGTTCATACGCTATAATATAAATATATCAATAAATGATTATTATAGTAATTTATATGTAATGAATCGAACCAGACCGATACTGATATAAATATATATATAAATAACATTAATTTATTTCCTAAAACATATCTATTACTATAATTTTGTTTAGCTTTAATTTAAAAAAAAACACAAAGATCTTTGATCTTATATTTTTTTTGAAAGGTGAACTTCATAATGGTGACCATTGTCACATCCGCAAATCGCGGACCCTCGCCAAGAACGTGGGCCCAGATAGCAAGGCCAGCGCTGGGTTAACCAGTCTTGGGTCGAAGGCTTTCCTCCGGAAACCGTACTGCCTCTACACGAGTTGCCTCGCTAGAGTAACAGCCGGATGAAAACCGGAGTGACGCTCAGGATCAAACCCTCCTCGGTAGGTTTTTCACCATCATTGCGCACGGGTGTCCTACCCCCTTTCGCCACAAGCGGGAGTTTTTTCGTGGTATGTGACCTTATGTGCTATGTGAATTACATGTTAGTTTTGGTGGACTTGTTGGAGAGGGGTCTACGTTTATGTCGGGTATATCACTGTCTGCTTGATAGTTACCCGAATCGGATGACTTTCTTTTTTGCCCCGAACCACCACTATCCTCACCCACCAATGGTACTGGGGTTCATTTCTCATGCTTTCTAACCACCTCCCACGCCTCAATATGAGGAAAGCCACACGATTGTCGTTTTTGGTAATCTTTTAGTACTTGTTTCATAACATGAGCATCGTCACTCCCACTACAATGTAAACGATCCTATAATAAAAATATAAATTATATTAATGTAAAAAATAAGAATTTATTTTATGGTAAAAAATAAAAACTATGTAAACGGAAAAAGTTATACCGCCTGATGCCAAAAACCGTTGAATTTGTTCAACTTTGCTTGCATATTTTTCTATTTCGGACGGACTTGACGAGCGGTTCTTGAGCTTCCTCCAACGGTTGCATTGTAGTGTGCGATAACTTTCTTACAAAAACTTTTTGATTTTTGGGCATTTCCTTTTTTCTTGTTAAGACTACAATGCACATACGCCATCGCTAAAGCCTCTTCTTGCTTCTTCGTCCATCTCTACGGATCCGCCCTACCCTCTTTTCCTTTCCCTTCATGTTTGGCTTCTTCTTCACTTTCAAAATCTTCCTCTTCATCAACTTCTTCATCTTCATCTAAGTGTTGAGTATCGGATACAAATTTTTCATCTTGGTTGTCATCGTATATGGGAAGCATGTGTTCAACGTTATCTCTTGGAGATGGAGACGGTGGACTCAGGGGCGGACCCACCTTATGGGGTGGGTGGGCGGCCGCACCCTTTGAAAAAAAAATTAGTGGTATTTTTTGCGAAACATCCCGACCGCACCCCTTGAAAATTTTCGTCCGAACCCCTCAGAAATTTTCGTCCGCACCCCATAGGGAAAAAATGTTAAGAATTTATATAAAAAAATTGTGAACACGGATTGAAACCCGATCAAATTATGTAAACAAGTTAGTCCACTAACCCTTTTAATAAAACTTAAATTCAATTCACCAAGCCCAATAACTTAATACCCATTCAAGCCAACCCAACTACTAGTTTTGTTAGACAAAATCAGTCCACATAATAAAAAAAATCCAAATCGCTGCCACTTGCCAGCGACTCACGCCCTCCTTCTGCCTCACTTCAGCGCCCAGCGACATCATAATTCAGGCCGGCGACTGCAAAATTCAGGCTGCAAACTGGTTAATTCAGGCCTCCCCTGACAGGTACATGTTTTGTTTTTTGTTTTTTTTTTTTTTTGTTATTTTGATGTTTATACGATTTTGTTCAAGAGTCATGAGATAATAGGATTTTAGGATGGGTTAAAAAAGTTTAAACTTTTATGTGTTTTGAGGTAATTTGGGGTTGTTCTAGTCTTTATAGGATGAGTTTATTGTTTCTTAATCTCTTATTGATTATATGATTCTAGTATAGGGTTTGAAAAGATGAAATTCAAAAATTGAACTTAAATAGGTAATTCGATTTGTTTTGATGTTTTATTGATGTTTGAAGGAACATGGGCTATGCTTGAAGATCCTTGTTTATTTTGTATGTGATAGGATTAGGAAGGAACAATGATTTGGGAAGTTATGTCGTGATTTCTCAAGAGAAAAGGGGTTGAACCACTTTTTCCACCGGATTCTTCTAATTAAAGACCAATGTATGTTTTAGATAAGTTTTTTTTGTTCTTTTATTTAATGATTAAGAGAAATAGAAGTAGGGATGGTTTGAACTTTGATGCTTTTTTGTTTGTTAATGTGATAGGAAGTTAGAAACTAGGGTTTGATTGTTTGAAAATTGAAATGGACCCGACCCGATCTGATTCGACTCGCTATGAAACTTTGTTTGTTTGTGTTTACTTGTTTTACATGGCCTGACCCGATCCGAACCGCTATGAACCGATTTTTTTATATAGCTAGGGGTCTAAAATCTTTAAAAAATTTCCACACCCCCAGGAAAAAAATCCTGGGTCCGCCACTGGGTGGACTCTGATAAGCAAACGGGTCAAAAGCATTTTGGGCTTCCGTAGGATACTCGTACATACCCGGTGCAACCATCGTGGGACCTTGTGGTAATGAAAAAAATTGTGGTGGATAGTTGGGTGTTGTAAAAACCCGTTTGCGAAAAAAATTATGGTGGGAAGTTGGGTTGGTACACACTTGATCCGCCTCGTCTTCTTTGCGACCGCACCCTCTTGCATTCGAACCAGAACCCAATACTTTTTCTTGTCATCGCTCTTGTTTTGTCTATCCAATGTGTGCTTGAGAATGTGTAACACCCTTACTAGAATTTAACGGTTTTCGCATAGTTTACGAAAAATAAACTTGTAAATATGATTTGAAATACATTGAAAAAATACGGGTTCATTAAAGCTTTTCAGATTTTAAACCTTACAACATAATATTTAAGAGTTCGTTGTTAAAACATAAAGACGAAAACAACGTGCGGAAGCTTGTATCTTGGTTGTGTTTGGTTCCTCGATGAGCTTGATCATCATCCGGCATCCTAGATAAACCTACATTTCATAAACATGAAATGGTTTTAGTTATAGTACATTTAAAACATAAATAAACTCGTTCGAATATCATAACGAACAAAAATCAGCAAAAAGCCAACTTTTGTGTCCCTCGCGGGGCGCGACAGGTATAAGCAAATCTGTCGCGGGGCGCGACAGCCCTCGCGCTGCGTGACGGTGTTAGCAGGTTTACGTCGCGTGCCGCAACTACCCATTTTCGACAGAATGTTATTTTCCTTGAGCTGCAGAATTGCCCAGCTATGTTTTTAATTAGTACCCATGTCACGAACCCCGACCCCACCCTGGACGGAATCGGGAGCCGCGAATAGCCAAGTGGTACCGGTGGTTAATTTGAAAACATTGCAGCGGAAATTTCATCAGGACCGTGAGTTAGGAAAAATATCAGAGTTTTTAGAAACACCGGATTTTATTTATTAAACAGATGGGGATAAACCCATGTTTTACAAAGGTAGCTTTTAATATGGGATAAACCCGATTACATAAAACAATATTTCTTAATTTGATTTAATTAATAAAATAAGCCACTTCTTGAAGCCTTTCAGTACCGTATCCAACTCTTACTCCAATCTACTGTAATTACCTAAAACGCGTTTTAAAAATATTTGGTCAGCAAGAAATACTGGTGAATTCATTCGGTTTTACAAAAACACATTTGTTATAGATTACAGCATAAGAGCGATTACAATGGCTACTATCTTATTTAAGATAACCACGACTTAATCCCTGTAATTATAACTTTGTTATAGCTTACAACATAAGAGCGATTACAATGGCTACTATCTTATTTAAGATAACCACGACTTAATCCCTGTAATTATAATTTTGTTATAGATTACAGCATAAGAGCGATTACAATGGCTACTATCTTATTTAAGATAACCATGACTTAATCCCTGTAATTATAACTTTGTTATATATTACAGCATAAGAGCGATTACAATCGCTTCTATCTTATTTTTATCTGGCGCCGTGTCACCTCCTGGTGACGATGGTCATGCCACTATTGGGTCCTTTCACCCAAGTAGTGATGATTATCACTGTTAGGATTTATTAGCCTAACCGTGAGTAATTAGTAATGTGCACAATACCCCACTAGCCAGTGATTAAGATAACCATGACTTAATCCCTGTAATTATAACCTTTGAAAATAACTTGGAGTATTGTAAAACATTATTGATAAAAAAAAGAATGACTCACCTTGTTAGTATATAATCTTGATTCTACGCTTTCTGGTAACTAAGCCTCTACTTTATAGTGCTGAATCATCTGATAATTAAGCACCCATTTTGATTGTAAGTGTACGGGGTAGAGTTTCGAGTAGTTAAACATTTAGTTTAACAGAATGGAATACGTACTAGTGTTAAACCAAATCAAACCTAACGACGGTCACGAGATTCGAACCTTAACGAAATTTACAAAGTATAGTCTTGTTTAGACAGCACTTTGGCATTCGTTTAACGAAATTCACAAAGTATAGCACTTTGGCATCCGTTTAACGAAATTCACAAAGTACAGCACTTTGGCATCCGTTAGTTGGTTCCTGAATCGATCGGACAGAACATCGCATCGGTGATTATTGGTTAGAACACCAACGTATAGAGAGAAGAAGAAAATAAATGAGCAAGGAAGAATGAAATCCTAGTCTCCTATTTATAGCCAAGGGATAAGTCTTACCCCTATATAGAATTTCCCTAGGTGTTATCTTCCTTAGTTGAACCTTCCCTAGATAAAACATTCCCTAGATAAAATTTTCCTTAGATAAAACCTTCCTTAGATAATACCTACTCCATATATATCTATTTTTCATGTATATCTATTTAGGTGTTTAATAAATCTTACTTAGCTGATTAATTAATCTTGCTTAGCTTAATTAATCTTGTTTAACTGGTTAATTAATCATACTTAACTTAATTAATCTTACTTAACTGATTAATCGATCTTACTTAACTGATTAATTTTCCTTAATGGTTTAATTAAGTAATTTACTTAGCCGAATAATTAAATAACGTATTTAGTTGATTAATTAACTTACTTAGCTTACTTAACTGCTAAGTTTTCTAGCTTGGTAGCTCCCTGGTTATGGGTTATAATTTTTAGATAAAATGGAACTCGTATTAGCGTATTAACTCAATTCAACTTTAACGATAATCACGAGATCACAACCCTCACGACGAATGACAAAGTATAGCCCGAGTTCGAGCAACACTTAAATATCCATCGGATTCACGACGAATGACAAAGTATAGCCCGAGTTTGGGCAGCACTTAAACATCCATCGGATTCACAACGAATGACAAAGTATAGCCCGAGTTTAGGCAGCACTTAAACATCCATCGGATTGGTTTCAATCGATCGGACATTCTATCGTAGCACTAATCGAGTTATTACCCTAATAACGGGCAGAGTTTCGGGATTTAGAAGTTCTGACATTGGAATGACAGAACAAGAAAACAAGAGAAAGAAAATAATTGAGCGATTTGAAATGAAATCGAAAGCCTCAATATATAGGCTGAAACTGGGGCGCGTCGCGGCCCGCGTAAACTCTAAGAACCACCTACGCGGCCCGTGAGGGATGGTAGGGCGGTTTGAGGGTTGCTGAGTCATCGGTGGTCGTGACACGTGGACAACACGTGTCCTTTAAGCTTATCCGGAGAATTTTAAGTTATCGCGGCCCGCGTAGACTATCCTTAAGTCTTACGCGGCCCGCGTGCGACCAGAAAATTCATTTTTCTTGGTTTTTCATGGAATTTAGGGTTTTAGGGGTCCGGGTTTGTACTTACGGAGTGTTTTAGGACATCCTTGTGTAGGTCCTTACATCCTCCCCACCTTGTTTAAAATCTCGTCCTCGAGATTTGCTGGAACAGGTAAGGATACTTTTGTTTCATTTCAGATTCCAGTTCCCACGTGTACTCAGGTTCACTTTTCGAATCCCACTTTACTTTGACCAGCACCAAATTCTTGTGCTTGAGGAACTTGCCCCTTTCTGTCCTCTATTTGAAGGGGTTTCTTCAACAAATTTCAACTTTTCATTTACCTCTATATTTTGAAGAGGTACTATCAGATAAACCGCTTCTTAAGATTAGATACATGAAACACGTCATGTACCCCGTCTAACTCTTCTGATAGTTGTAAATGATATGCAACAGGTCCTATTCGCTGGCTTACTAGGAATGGTCCTATGTACCTTGGACTTAGCTTTCCCTTCTTACCGAACCGAACTACTCCTTTCCAAGGAGAAACTTTCAACAGTACTTTGTCTCCAACTTGAAATTCTAACGGCTTGCGTCGCTTGTCCGCATAACTCTTCTGGCGATCTCGAGCCGTTTTTAGTCTTTCCTTGATTTGAGTGAGCTTGTCGGTGGTTTCCTGTACAATCTCGGGACCTGATAATTGACTTTTTCCTATTTTTGCCCAGCAAACTGGAGTTCAGCACTTTCGTCCGTATAGTGCTTCGAACGAGGAAGCATTGATAAACTATTATGAGTGATAAATGATAGTCCTACTCTTATCAACATTTATCACACATGTACTTAGCTTATCTTTCTAGGTGTGTAGTGTTCCTTCACACTGCTCAAAATAAGTCGGGTAAACATTTCCCCAGAAATGAGAACATAATAGATCACAGGATTCTATGTAATGAGACTATTTCGTTCCCATATGACTTAACTAAGTGTCTTATACTAAAGGGTTTCCTTCATTGGTAGGGATTGAGCAGACTTGGTTAGTTGATCCACAATCACCCAGATTGTGTCGTTTCTTGTTTTGGATAATTTGGTAACAATATCCATTGTTATCAATCTCATTTCCATACTGATGTCGTTGAGGTAAACCTAAAGGGTTCTAATGCTCAGCTTTAACTTGCTAATCGATTAAATACTTAGAGACATAACTTGCTACATCCTTTTTCATTTCTATTTATCAGTAATTCAGCCATCGATACCTCATATAACTTACACGATGTATCAAATACTTAGTTCTATGGGCTTCTTCGAGAATCCTTTCTTGCAGGTTTCCTTGAATAGGTACCCGAATTCTTTATGGAATCATTAATTTCCATTAGTTCCTTTTTCTGATTCCTTCATTATTTCTTTATAATCCTTCAGCATCATCCTTGATTGCTGTTTCTTGGGTACTCCTTAATTATTTCATTAAATCTATCCGCAATTTAATCTAAGAGCACGTACTTGATTCGGCTTCCTATGAAACTTATGACTCAAAGCATTAACTACTACATTAGTCTTAACTTTGTGATATAATAATCGGTGTTGTTCCTAGTACCCGGATGAATTCTAAGTTTCTTCTCACGATCGGGTGATAGTCTAAGTAGATCCTCTGGGAAACGTCGTTCGGAATTTCTTTCAGTTCCACACCTCTAGTGTTAATGAACTCCGAGACCATATATGCTATGTCTTACTTCCGTGCATAACTCGCAGCTTCCTCACATAGACGAACTTTGTCGGCTGGTCTGTCTTGCCTCCTTGTGGTCACTTTCCCGGTTGGCTTGCAAACCCCCATGAGTCATCGTTTCCATTTGTTCCTTTTTTTGAAGCAGACAAAATTTCCTTTCTGTCAGTTCTCTCCATTTCATGGCATATGTCTTGACCATGTGTTTTGAAGCTCGGGTCTCACTATCTAAATGTCTAAATTTTGAAGCATACAATACTTCATTTTTCTTAACATATATATTAATGGTTTGGACAACTTTAGTCCTTTGCAGCCCATACATTTCGTAACGGCTTCTTTATTATTGGTAATCTTAGGAGGATTATAGGTGAAGAAAGTTTTTGTAAGTGCATCTAGTCGTGGTTACTTTTATCTTCGCAAGAGTTCTTAAAGAAAGTAGAATTACTCTTGTAAGTTTTGAGATGTTTTGTGCCTAGCACAACTTTTTAGTTACAGGTTTCCTATTGCGTTAATAATCTAAGGTAACACATAGGAAATTCTTATACTTTCGATTGCGTCCCAATAAAAAGGGTTCCCGTCGTTTATATTGTCACACCAGTTACGAGATAGATGATCAAACGAAATAATGTTTGATATCGGAATTATAGATGTATATGAGAGATTCTTGATAAAGAAATCTATAATTAATATTGACACATATGCTTGTGCTTTATTCTAAATTGTCAATCTTTATGGTTTTTGGATTTTCTTATAGATATACATATCTATATTATCATATATTTCACATGCTGTAATATACATACCCTTCATAAGGTCAATGTATTTAATAGATTCATATTTCCAAAAACAAGTCAGATGTCAGGTCATGATACTATTTAGGGAAATCTTGTCACTTGTTTGACATATTATATACCCCGTCTTATCCGGTTCTCGCCAGAGAGGTAACCCCATTATATCCGGACAAGCTGGAGAGTCTGCTACACCATGCCCAGTCTTGCCGGGGAAGAAAATTGTATTTCCCATAAATAGATCTTTCTTAAATCATGATTTGGAAAGTGCATTATGACTTTCTACAAAGAATAAGGAAATTAGTATTCACATGACGGATCATATTCTAGAACAAGGTAGTACCAATAAATAAGAAATAACAGTGGCCAAGTGTTATTACTTATTTATCATACTTGCAACGTTCTAGTTATCATCCTCACGACATACCAAAACCCATCACACTTTATTTACACAAGTAATTAGCTTATCTCGAAGCTTATACTAAGGCAATTTTTCTTAGGTTCAAGTCTAAATATTATCATGTGTGCTGCCAGTTAATAGCAATTTCCTAACTCTTTTATTTAAGCTTAGGTATTATTATCACAACACCTATTAGCTTAAATTAGTGGCTCTAATACCACCTTTTGTCACGAACCCCGACCCCACCCTGGACGGAATCGGGAGCCGCGAACAGCGAAGTGGTACCGGTGGTTAATTTGAAAACATTGCAGTGGAAATTTCATCAGGACCGTGAGTTAAGAAAAATACCAGAGTTTTTAGAAACACCGGATTTTATTTATTTAACAGATGGGGATAAACCCATATTTTACAAAGGTAGCTTTTAATATGGGATAAACCCGATTACATAAAACAATATTTCTTAATTTGATTTAATTAATAAAATAAGCCACTTCTTGAAGCCTTTCAGTGCCGTATCCAACTCTTACTCCAATCTACTGTAATTACCTGAAACGCGTTTTAAAAATATTTGGTCAGCAGGAAATACTGGTGAGTTCATTCGGTTTTTGTAACACCCCGAAAACGGGTTTGGTAATCAAACTCCGTTAATACTAAAAGACGGGTAAAGTACCGTTGGCAGTAAAAATAACCCGGTAAATATTTGGATTTAAATAAGAAATCCTAATAATTAATTACAAACGAATCAAAGAATTAAGGAATTGAGTTTATAAGAGCCCGAGTCAATGGGACTTAAAATAAAACGGGTTTTAACTCCCGGAACCCACTAAGTTAACTAGGTAAAAATTAACCTAGTTAGTAATGGATAATTAAATAATAAATAATGAATTATTGTTTCATTTGATCAAAACCAAACACGAGGGACTAAAATGGGACAATTGTGAAAGTTGTATCATTAAAACAAAAAAATTAAACACACCAAACACACACTTAGTGTGTGTCTGGTCGATGTTAAACACAGGGGGCGAACCAGGTTTCTCCACAAACCCTGATTCTCACAAAATCCTTCAAATTGAAGCTCAAATCAAGCCCAAATCGCCTGCATGATTACAAATTCGTGATCACCTAGTCGTGGGGATCATAAGGTATGTAAAAATTTGATGATTCGTGAAGTTGCAAAAATTGAGTTAGCATCATAATTCGCGAATTATGTAAGGATTAGAGGAGCTATGGCTAAGTAGTGATGTACACATGCTTAGGAACTAAACCCTAAGTAAAAATCATGCATATGATGCTATGACTTGAATGATTTGGTGATTTCTTATATGTGTGTTAAATGGGTTTATTGACAATATGATGAACACTTGGATTAGGGTGTTAAATTGATGAATATTGGTTGCTATGATATAAGTTCTTGATGTAGTTCATGAACACTAGGCATAGAGGTTTGATTTTGATGTTAATCTTGGTAAAAAAAATAACTAGTTATGAACTAGTTTGTAAATGTGTAAAAGTATGCCCACTAGGTGTTTGTTAAAATGCCTAAACGAAGCTAAAATGTTGAAATTCCCTGTGAAGTGTGCATTTGGATATGTCGATAGATCAATTGACTTTTAGGAAGTCAAACTAACCAATGATTTAATCGAGTGATAAAGTCGACATAAGACCCGTTAGATGGAGTAGTCATAATTGAAAATGACTAATCTAACCATCTTATGAATTATGATGATAGTTTGACGCTTAACGAGCTAGGTGGAAGCTTGATGAGTGAGCGGGTCAAACGAATCAAGTGAGAAGAAAGGCGTATTCGGGATGCAAGGTAAGTTAAAACTTACACCTTTTATTTAATAACTATTGGTTTTATAGATTTTGAATAATCAAAAGTCACATTTGACTTATGATGTTTCGACCCGACGTACGAGGTTCGGAACAAAAGACAATAATGATAAACCATGTTAAATGGTTAAAAAGAGCTAATAAGGTCATTTAGTTATGTAATGACTAATAAATAACGAGTTTTGAATAATTTACCTTATAAGGTAAATCAATACATTTAATAAAGGTAAAACGGTAATGTGGTCACTCGTTGACGATAACCGCTAGTTTTGAAGGACACTTGTGGCGTAAGATATAAATAGGTCAAAATAATCAAGAAATAGATTTATAAGCAAATCGACCGTACGGTGTAAACCGGCACAAGTTATGTAGACGAGATGATAATAAATCCATCTCGCAAAAGTAAATGGTCATATAGACCAAACGGGTCAAAAGGTGAAAATATCACCCTTTGACAATATCAGCTAATGTTTTGTCGAGTTGCATGATTACAGGAATAAATATCGATTGAATGTTGTCATCGCTATTACTTAGCGGCTACTAAGGCAAGGTATCAAAACGGGTCAATATATTGATTCGAGCCAGGTATGTATAATTGGTCAAATCATCATTAGAACTTGAAGTTCAATGAGGGCTAAACAAGTTAAAATGGACATTGGGTTATCTTTTAAGTAAACCGAATGATTTAAGTTATTGTCATTGTGTTTTAAAAACATGATGGCTATTTAAACAAGATCCTAGTTTAAAAAGTGGAATTTTGGTCAATTACGACATGAAAAGTCCTTTGTTGTAAAGAAAGGGTTTAAGATGACCAAAACGCCCTCGTAAGCAAAATCGAGTAAATGAACCTTAAGAGTCGTTTAAAAACAAGTTATATGATCAAGCAAATACTTTGAATAAGTATAAAGAATGAAAAGGGTAAATCTTGGGTCAAATGACTCAATATGGGTCTTTGCCGTAAAATGATAGTCCGAGGGATAAAACTTGGAATATATGTATCTCCATATTAAATCCATCACAAATATAGTTGTGGTGGAAGACTACTTGGTAAGAAATGTGGAAATATAAAGTTAGATACAAATGAAAGCGATTTTAGGCTCGAAAGTGCTTAAATACCCTTAACGGGTCAAAATAAGCATACGAGCGAAAACGGGTTTAAATGGTGTAATAAACCTATGTTTAGAACCTAATATAGTAGGTAACATTAATTTGAAGAAGTGTATGAGATATAGGAATCAAATAAATACGTTTGTTTGATAAAATGCATAAACGGGTTAAAATTCGGTAAAAAGGTAAGGAGTCTAAGGCTTAGAAGTCTCAAAAATTTCTTATGTTGGATGTAGGATTTTAACTCCATAAGATGGAGGATTAAATTACGGACGCGTAGGAAAAAGAATCGGGTAAAACGGATCAATAACGAAGAAGTTATGGCCGTTTCCGTGAAATCAGATCGTGCTGGGAATAAGCAGCAACCAGCTGCAACAGTTCTGATGAAATTAGGCAGTGGCGTAGCGCGACTGGCAGTGGCGCTACGCGAGAATGTGCCAGTTTCACGAAAAATGTTTATTTTAAATTATTTTGCGTTGCGAACCCGTTCTAATACGTTTTAAGCTACGTATGACTAATCCAACTCATGTTTTATGAGTTTCAGGTAAATTTTAGCACCGGAGGACGATCAAGCGACGAGCAAGAACCGAACACGATCACGAAATAAGCTTCCGCACTATGTATCGTTATTATGTTAAACGACGAACGTACACATGATGTGTTGTATACTTTTTAAATTGTAAAAAGTTTTAATAAACCCGTAATTTCCAATGCATATATAATCTTAATTACATGATTGTTTTTTGTAAATGATACGTTAAACCTTAATTTATAAGAACGGGTGTTACAAGTTGGTAATCAGAGCTCATGGTTGAAGGGTAAAGTGTTCGGTTCGAGGCTTGATCGCAAATCCGGTAAGTACATGTATGTTAATAGCTTAGCATGCTAAAGTGTTGTAAACAACAAATAGGGCTATCGTGTGATACACGTTACCCCAATTAAAATGTTTAATATGGTTGACGAAAATACGCGCGTTGACGCGTATAGTAGAAAAAGCCTTGTATTATAATACGGGAGATTATTGAAGTTGACATTACTAACTCTTGTGAATGTTTTAATTGAAGGACACTCGCGTCTGAAGATGACGAGAGTTGAACGAATTGTGGATATGATGATGGAACGGTCCGAGATATGACAAGAAGAGCATACTCATCTAGGACCTAAATCGCGTAACTATAACACCCCAAAAATGGGTTTGGTAATTTAAACCCGGTTAATATAGAGGAACGGGTAAAATACCGTTAGGGGTAAAAGTGAACCCGTAAATAATTACAAACTAGGAATAATTAACCTAGTTGAATATTAGTATCGTTGGTATTAAACGAAGGGTTGTAGCCTTATTTAATTAAAACGAAACATGAGGGACCAAAGTGAACAACTTGAAAGTTGTTTTATTAAAAAGAAAACAACACACACAAACACACACATCGTGTGTGTGTTCATCAACTAGCAGGGAAGGCTCCCATGGAGCCAAAACCCTAAACTTCACAAATTCTCCAAATTGAAAGGCTAAACGAAGCCCAAATTCACAACCGAACATGAATTAACGATCACCTTCACAAGGGGATCGTAAGGTATGTCTTAAAAATTAGATTTGATGATCTTGTTTGAAGTGGGTTATGATCAATACATGAAATTGTATGCAATTAAGCTTGTAGAGGTGTTAGAAACACCAAATAGAACTTGTGTTATGAATAATTTCAAGTAATTGGGTGATTTAGAATGAAAACCCATTGCATGAGTGTGAAGATGATGATCATGATGAACTTGTAGATGTTATAGTGTGATCTTGGGATGTATAAGGTGTTATATGATAGACTTAGATAGATAAACTTGATGTGGAATTTATGATTATGAGATTTTGCTTGAATGTGATGGTTCATAAGATGAAATAGGGAAGAACATGCTTAAAGCACTTGTACATTATGCTTAGAAAGTGATATGCGCGCCAAGTGTTTGATGAAATGCTTAGGAGAAAATGATAAGTGAGATTGTATGCTAATAATGAATAAATGTATGTAGAATGTGATGATGATGAATTAAATAATAGATTTGTATAAGGAATGTGTTTTGAATGGATTACAAGTGAGAAATTAGTTGATAAGATGATATGGCAAGAAACCTTCATTAAAAGGTATGTATGCTCATGTATGCTAATCATGTTATGATGAATGTGATGACATGTACGGATAGGAGTCATGTCAACATGGACACAAGCATGGAAGGGCAACGGGCCAAGGATAAACACGGAAGCTATGCTCGAACTCGGACGCACGAGGTAAGTGAACTCCGAACTTACCCTTTTGTTTGATAATGTATTTATGATATATGGTAATTATTGAATGTAATGTAAGAAGTTATGGATCGGTGTGATTACTAAGTTAAGTTTTAGTGGAAATGGGTCGGAGGTGGTTAAGAAAGAGATTCGATTAAGTTTGGGTAAGAAAGGGAACTTACATAACGAATTATGCATAAAGATGAATTAAGGAGTTATACATGTAGGATGTAAATTGTAAGTACGTGTATGAATAGAAAGTGAATACATGCTTGAGTGAGTATTTAATTATATGCGAAAGTGAATAAGACGAGTTATGTGTATTCGAGGATATGTTCATATAAAGAAAAGCTAATGATACTAACCATTTTTCTATTGAGAATTAATGTGAAGTATAGGCATGTTAACAATGGAAGTGAAGGTTGGCTCCGCAAATCTGATGCGAGTGATCGAATGGATGGATGAAGGGGCTAGTATAAGAGAACGCATGATATGTTAACGCCTTATTATGCATGTGGTAGGATTTTGTATTATGTCACCGGGTACTAATGATGTGATTGAATGTGGTGACTGCAGGCTGTACAGGTTTATGGATGTTTCATCAAGAAGTGTACGCGGTTGAAGATCGAGTCAAGACATGGATTGTACGTGGGTGTGTATGTGGTCACGTAATTTAATATAAGTAGGCCAGATTTTATAAATTTATAGAAAGCATTAATGTATTTAACTAGTTAGATGCCCCGCCCGCGTTGCGGGGCGGTGCACGAATAATGAGCGAGTGTTAGGCAGCAGCTCATTGACACGAAAAACAACTAAATCGAGTCAACCAAATAAAAAAAGCACTTTTATATTTTTGATAAAAAAAACTAAAACAATGGCAACATTGTAATTTTTAACTGAGGGAAAGTTGTATTTTTTTACTGGGGTAAAATCGTAAATTGCCAAAAGCTAAAGTGATGGCAGTACTGTAAATTTGAAGGGGGGGAAAATTTGGAATTTTAATAGGGAGAAATTCATAATTTTGCACCTAGGTTAACAGCGTAATATAAATTTGAACTACGGGCACAATCGTAATTTTATGCTGGAGGCAAAAGCACATTTTTATTTTTAACCGAGGGCAAAATCGTATTTTTTACTTTGGGGCAAAAGCATCATTTTATTTTGAAGGGGGGAAAACGTAATTTTCAATTGAGTGCGAAATCGTAATTTTTTTAACGGGGAAAAATACCATTTTTTAACTGAGGGCAAAATCGTAATTTTTAGCTGGGGGAAAAAACATATATTTATTTGGGACAAAAGCGTTATATTATTTTGAGCTGGGGGGCAAAACCGTCATTTTAAAATGGATATAAAATAATAAACTGGTTGGTCCAATGGGAGAGTGGCAGATGAAATCGTAATTTTCACTTGAGAGCAAAATCGTAATTTTGAGCTGGAGACAAAACCGTAATTTTAGATTGAGGTAGGGGCAAAACAGAAAAAAAAAAAAAAAAAAAAAGAAAAAAAATAAAACAAAAATTTCCAGCCGCCCATGTTGGCCAATCAAAGCCCACAGCCGACACTTGTAAATGTAGTATAGTATAATGTAAAAGAGTGATTTAATGTATTTCTAAGTATGTTAGGATGAATACAATGAAAGAAAATTTTTAAGTTCGTATTTCCGCTGCGATTTTTGGTTAAAACGTGTTAGGGTGTTACAGTAACAATCACAAATAAGTAATGGCAAGAAAGCCCGTTAGGGCAAGCATTTACCAGGTGCACGTTTAAATTATTGCATGAATAGAAATATGCAACAAATACGTAGAAAATGATAGTTGCATATGTAGATTGAAAACTTGGAAAAACCTGAATAGAATACCTATCCAGGATATTGTTTCCAAGAGAAATAAATAGAGGCGTTACTTACATAGGGCGTGATGTGAAAACTATAAAAAAGGTCATGTGTGTCATGTGTTAATCGCTTACTCTGGCCAAGTAAGTAGTGGCATATGATACCATGAACTTCTTATAGCGGACACGTTTACATCCGATGTAGTAAGGGCGGGGTGAAGGGGACTAATTAAAAAGTACCCAAATGAATCAGATAAGCAAAATATTTGATAATAATGTAAACGCACAACCGACTGACGGAAGCGTATTACATTAGGAAAATGAGCCCGAGTGAAGGGACAAAGAAACATGTAAAATGATTTAGACAAGTATTGGGAGGGAGTGTACTTACACTCGAACCCAGAAAACACAAGCATGTAAAATGATTTAGACAAGTATTGGGAGGGAGTGTACTTACACTCGAACCCGGAGAATGCAAACATGTAAAATGACTTAGACAAGTATTGGGAGGGAGTGTACTTACACTCGAACCCGGAAAACGCAAACATGTAAAATGATTTAGACAAATATTGGGAGGGAGTGTACTTACACTCGAACCCGGAAAATGCAAATATGTCCCTTAACGGGTCGTTTTTGTAAAACGTCAAACTTAAGGACAAAGTCGGAATATAAAAATGAAGCGAGGTCTTAATGCATACCGGGAGGGTTGCAATAATAACGACTTCGGTAAAACACCCGGTTGATGGGTAAGAATTAAACACATGCGTAAACCGAGAGACGTGAACGCGGGTTGAAAAAAAAATCAAAGGACTTGGATTACGAGTTATGACTATAAAATCTCGTATATAGAAATTGTGAGTAAATATGTTCAACTATTCGAAGCCGAATGGGTTGAATAAAGAATAAAGTGATTGTTTATGAGTGATGGATTTCACATTAATAGGTCAAACAGGTTGAATACGATATAACGCCGAATTGCACAAATGAGCGCTAGCCAGATAAAGGTAGCGTTAAATGCAAGAGAATAATGAGCCCGGTAATGGGATATAACCAAATAAGAATAAATTATGGACTGTCAATATCCTGGTATGGATAATTGACAAAAGTTAAAGAGAAGATCCTAAAACTAAAACTTTGGTTTTAGTAATAAATAACGTTTTTACAAATATAAATCCTGATAGAAATTTAAATAGTAAGCATAAAGGATACAAGTCTTGACACTAAAAGGCGCAAGACGATATATTCGAAAAAGTGATGTTTTCGAAAATGAAAGGTTGATATGAATTAAGCATGATGTGACACGATCACGGTCAAGAAATGCAATGTGAGGTAGAATCACATTATAACCAAGCGAGCGGTAAAAAGTAACTGGACTAATAAGTCTAGTTAGTGAGACCGGTTAAGGTCATTTAAGTAAGTTGGTTGCTTGTAAGCGGTGGATTCGGTATAACTGAACCGAATAAATGAATTTGAAAACAAAAGAAATTGTTGCTAAAAGTGAAAGATTTCACTAAAGACCTTTAAACGGGTCAAAGTAACGAATTCATAAGGAAATTCGATAGTATATGAAAGCCATGGATATCGCTAAGTTAACTAAACTAGTGGAGATAACGAGATTACGTTATTTCGAAGTTACACTATGTCGTATGAGATATGTAGACAATTAGTAACCAAAAAGATGTTACCGTACTTTTCGGGTAATACTAACGATTGGTTAAAAAGTATAAGTAATGTTTAAAATATTTCTCGGATCGAATACATTGAGTTTAAACTCAATAAACTATGTAAGAAAAGGTTTCGAGGACGAAACCTCTTTAAGGGGGGTAGACTTGTAACACCCCGAAAACGGGTTTGGTAATCAAACTCCGTTATGTAACGCCCCAAAAATCTGAATGTTAATGTTTGTTGTATGTTATAATGTGACACGTCAGGAAATAAATAACTAGGTTATTTAACCTAGTTAAGGGTATGGTTGAAAGTCTTAAATGATTAAGGTAGTGTCAGTTATGTTTTAAAAGTAAACCCGAGGGACTAAAATGGAACAAGTGAAAGTTAAGTTATAAGATAACTAAACACACACATAAACACACACATCGTGTGTGTTCGAGAAAGATCAGGAGGCTCCCATGGAGCCTCAAACCCTAAATCGCCTTTAAGCTCAAATTGGAAGGCAAGATGAAGTTGAAATCCATAACCGAGCATGAATTAATGATCACCAACACGAGGGGATCATAAGGTATGTCTTAAATCTAAGATTGGTGATCATGGGTGAAGTGGGTTATGTTCTAATCCGTAAGTTAATATGAAATTGATTATGTACGAGGGTTAGAATCCTCGTGTAGAACGTGGGTTATGAATGGTTTGCGTTAATTTGATGTTTAGAGGTGACACCCGTTAGTTAGGGTGAAGATTATGACTAGTAATCACTTCCTATGTTCAAGTCTTGTTGAATGATTGATGTATTATGTGGGTATGATGAATTATTGTCAAATGAAAGTATAGGAATATGATGATGTTATGTTTAATGTTCATTTGGAATGATACATGATGATTAGTAATATGTTTTGATGGGTTATGTATGAGTTTAGAAGATTTGAGTATGAAATAGTTGTACGTTATGCTTAAAAGGTAGTACTCGCATCAAGTGTATGATGAAATGTATATGGTGTCATCCGTATAAGCGAATATGATGTTACGAGTATATAATGATAAGTCGATAGTTAAGTATGGTTAATAGTTGACTTTTGAAAGTCAACTAAGTATAAGAAACATGACTTGACTCGTTGTCGTAAATGTATGTTGATGGAAAGTCGTATGGTACATATTATAGCAATCCGTGTTAAATGTAATGACATGAGGAGTTGCATGAGTTTAACATATACGGATATGATGATATGAAGCCGATTATATGTTTTAATGCTTGTTAGTAATGACTAAGGAAAGTTAAGTGTGAGTTATGCGAATGATATGATGGTTACATGTACAAATGAGTATGCTAATAGGGGCATGGTTTCGATGAAATGAAAGTATAGGAAACACGTCAAGACGGACTCACGCCTGAAAGGATAACGGGTCAAGAAAAGGCGAGGAATCGGATACGAGCACGGACGCATAAGGTAAGTGATTTCTGTAATCACTTCGTAGTACAAGTAAGTAATAAAGTGTTGTAATGAATTACACATGATGTTTGAGGTCAAATATGTGTTTAAGGTCTCTCGTCGTAAATGATGGGTTAAGAATGACCAAAATGCCCTTGATGGGTATTTTGGGGTAAACGATCTTAAAAGTAGATTAGAAACAGGTCATTCGATTAGTGTTATGTTTTGGACAAGTATGAAAGTGGGGATGATGGTTTGGTTAGTCATAGACCAAACTAATGAGTGAATACCCTTAACGGGTCGAAATGAGCATATGAATGATAATGTGATAAAAGGATGCAAGACATCCAAGAGTTTAGTAATTTATGATAGACGTCATTGATATCATTATGTGTATAAGGGGTTATGGCAAAACGAACAAGTTACGTTGATGAATGCATGAATGGGTCAAGGTTGGGAAAAAGGGGAATAAGCCGAAGAGATAAAAGTCTGAAACTTTGTTAATCCGGATGTCGGATCTTAACTCCGAAAGATGGAGAATTAAATTACGGACGTGTAGGAAAAAGAATCGGGTAAAACGGACCAATAACGAAGAAGTTATGACCGTTTCCGTGAAACGCGGACGTGCTGAAATCTGCAGCACAGCAGCAACAAACATTCTGTTTGTTTGATGGCGTCGCGCTACGCGACGGCCCGTCGCGCTACGCGACGGGGTGGCTGGTTGTCGAAAGTTGTTTGTTGGCTCCGTTTTGTATCGGGAACTCGTTTTAACGCGTTTTAAGTCGCGTATAACTAGTTTAACTCATGTTTTATGACCATTAGGGTAAGCGTATGTGTGAATGTATAAAGGTGGGATGACATGATCGTGCGTGACGATATAGGTATGTTGGTTCCCCTTGGGATCCCATACCCCAGGCAAGAATCCCACCTTAGGTTCCTGAACCTTAAAGTGGGATCCCATACCCCAGGCAAGAATCCCACCTTAGGTTCCTGAACCTTAAAGTGGGATCCCGTACCCCAAGTAAGAATTATTAATTTAATTCTCATTGGCAATCGCCCTTATGTGGATAAGCAAGTATGTATGTATGTATGAGTATATACGGGGATGTAATGATGTAGGAGTAGATAGTATGTATAAGTAGTCAAGGGAGTATGTACGAAGGTATGCACGTATGTAAGTTGTAAGAAGGTATGGAATAAGTATGTATGCCTGTATGTAATTATGTATGTATGTTGGTATGCAAGTATGTATGTAGGTTTGTATGTAAGTATGTATGTAGGTATGTATGTATGTATGTAGGCATGTAAGGATGTATGTATATATGTATGAATGGATGTGTTTAGGTATGCACGAACGTATGTATGTAGGTACACAGGGATGTATGTTGCTATGTGTGACCGTAAGTTTACGTATAGGTTGTATGAAAGTACGTACGCATGTATTCAATGAAATTGAGCACTAACGATAATAACGTCGTGCCTGGTGATGAAGTGTAACGCAGGAATGTCAAAGATGTCTCACTACGGATCTTATGATCAGAAGGAAAGACGGGATGTAAAGAGTTAATGAAACGAAAAGTAAACGTGAACAAGTCTTGTATGCTTATGATACGTACTAATGTATGAATTTTATGTGGTGAGCGCAGGTAGTACCAGTCATGAGGATAACCAAGGTTTGGAGATCGAGGATCGAGTCACAAGACAGATTGTACGGGAATGCCTAAATATGTAATTTAGTGTTGATAAGGCATGTTCTTATATTCTAAAAATGAATTATCAGAATGTCAAGATGTATGTCATGAAAGAAATTTTCAAACTCGAATTTCCGCTGCGTTGTGTTAAGGTTAAATGAATTAGGGTCTTACACGTTAATACTAAAAGACGGGTAAAGTACCGTTGGCAGTAAAAATAACCCGGTAAATATTTGGATTTAAATAAGAAATCCTAATAGTTAATTACAAACGAATCAAAGAATTAAGGAATTGAGTTTATAAGAGCCCGAGTCAATGAGACTTAAAATAAAACGGGTTTTAACTCCCGGAACCCACTAAGTTAACTAGGTAAAAATTAACCTAGTTAGTAATGGGTAATTAAATAATAAATAACGAATTATAGTTTCATTTGATCAAAACCAAACACGAGGGACTAAAATGGGACAATTGTGAAAGTTGTATCATTAAAACAAAAAAATAAAACACACCAAACACACACTTAGTGTGTGTCTGGTCGATGTTAAACACAGGGGGCGAACCAGGTTTCTCCACAAACCCTGATTCTCACAAAATCCTCCAAATTGAAGCTCAAATCAAGCCCAAATCGCCTGCATGATTACAAATTCGTGATCACCTAGTTGTGGGGATCATAAGGTATGTAAAAATTTGATGATTCGTGAAGTTGCAAAAATTGAGTTAGCATCATAATTCGCGAATTATGTAAGGATTAGAGGAGCTATGGCTAAGTAGTGATGTACACATGCTTAGGAACTAAACCCTAAGTAAAAATCATGCATATGATGCTATGACTTGAATGATTTGGTGATTTCTTATATGTGTGTTAAATGGGTTTATTGACAATATGATGAACACTTGGATTAGGGTGTTAAATTGATGAATATTGGTTGCTATGATATAAGTTCTTGATGTAGTTCATGAACACTAGACATAGAGGTTTGATTTTGATGTTAATCTTGGTAAAAAAAATAACTAGTTATGAACTAGTTTGTAAATGTGTAAAAGTATGCCCACTAGGTGTTTGTTAAAATGCCTAAACGAAGCTAAAATGTTGAAATTCCATGTGAAGTGTGCATTTGGATATGTCGATAGATCAATTGACTTTTAGGAAGTCAAACTAACCAATGATTTAATCGAGTGATAAAGTCGACATAAGACCCGTTAGATGGAGTAGTCATAATTGAAAATGACTAATCTAACCATCTTATGAATTATGATGATAGTTTGACGCTTAACGAGCTACGTGGAAGCTTGATGAGTGAGCGGGTCAAACGAATCAAGTGAGAAGAAAGGCGTATTCGGGATGCGAGGTAAGTTAAAACTTACACCTTTTATTTAATAACTATTGGTTTTATAGATTTTGAATAATCAAAAGTCACATTTGACTTATGATGTTTCGACCCGACGTGCGAGGTTCGGAACAAAAGACAATAATGATAAACCATGTTAAATGGTTAAAAAGAGCTAATAAGGTCATTTAGTTATGTAATGACTAATAAATAACGAGTTTTGAATAATTTACCTTATAAGGTAAATCAATACATTTAATAAAGGTAAAACGGTAATGTGGTCACTCGTTGACGATAACCGCTAGTTTTGAAGGACACTTTGTGGCGTAAGATATAAATAGGTCAAAATAGTCAAGAAATAGATTTATAAGCAAATCGACCGTACGGTGTAAACCGGTACAAGTTGTGTAGACGAGATGATAATAAATCCATCTCGCAAAAGTAAATGGTCATATAGACCAAACGGGTCAAAAGGTGAAAATATCACCCTTTGACAATATCGGCTAATGTTTTGTCGAGTTGCATGATTACAGGAATAAATATCGATTGAATGTTGTCATCGCTATTACTTAGCGGCTACTAAGGCAAGGTATCAAAACGGGTCAATATATTGATTCGAGCCAGGTATGTATAATTGGTCAAATCATCATTAGAACTTGAAGTTCAATGAGGGCTAAACAAGTTAAAATGGACATTGGGTTATCTTTTAAGTAAACCGAATGATTTAAGTTATTGTCATTGTGTTTTAAAAACATGATGGCTATTTAAACAAGATCCTAGTTTAAAAAGTGAAATTTTGGTCAATTACGACATGAAAAGTCCTTTGTTGTAAAGAATGGGTTTAAGATGACCAAAACGCCCTCGTAAGCAAAATCGAGTAAATGAACCTTAAGAGTCGTTTAAAAACAAGTTATATGATCAAGCAAATACTTTGAATAAGTATAAAGAATGAAAAGGGTAAATCTTGGGTCAAATGACTCAATATGGGTCTTTGCTGTAAAATGATAGTCTGAGGGATAAAACTCGGAATATATGTATCTCCATATTAAATCCACCACAAATATAGTTGTGGTGGAAGACTACTTGGTAAGAAATGTGGAAATATAAAGTTAGATACAAATGAAAGCGATTTTAGGCTCGAAAGTGCTTAAATACCCTTAACGGGTCAAAATAAGCATACGAGCGAAAACGGGTTTAAATGGTGTAATAAACCTATGTTTAGAACCTAATATAGTAGGTAACATTAATTTGAAGAAGTGTATGAGATATAGGAATCAAATAAATACGTTTGTTTGATAAAATGCATAAACGGGTTAAAATTCGGTAAAAAGGTAAGGAGTCTAAGGCTTAGAAGTCTCAAAAATTTCTTATGTTGGATGTAGGATTTTAACTCCATAAGATGGAGGATTAAATTACGGACGCGTAGGAAAAAGAATCGGGTAAAACGGATCAATAACGAAGAAGTTATGGCCGTTTCCGTGAAATCAGATCGTGCTGGGAATAAGCAGCAACCAGCTGCAACAGTTCTGATGAAATTAGGCAGTGGCGTAGCGCGACTGGCAGTGGCGCTACGCGAGCATGTGCCAGTTTCGCGAAAAATGTTTATTTTAAATTATTTTGCGTTGCGAACCCGTTCTAATACGTTTTAAGCTACGTATGACTAATCCAACTCATGTTTTATGAGTTTCAGGTAAATTTTAGCACTGGAGGACGATCAAGCGACGAGCAAGAACCGAACACGATCACGAAATAAGCTTCCGCACTATGTATCGTTATTATGTTAAACGACGAACGTACACATGATGTGTTGTATACTTTTTAAATTGTAAAAAGTTTTAATAAACCCGTAATTTCCAATGCATATATAATCTTAATTACATGATTGTTTTTCGTAAATGATACGTTAAACCTTAATTTATAAGAACGGGTGTTACAGTTTTACAAAAACACATTTGTTATAGATTACAGCATAAGAGCGATTACAATGGCTACTATCTTATTTAAGATAACCACGACTTAATACCTATAATTATAACTTTGTTATAGATTACAACATAAGAGCGATTACAATGGCTACTATCTTATTTAAGATAACCACGACTTAATCCCTGTAATTATAACTTTGTTATAGATTACAGCATAAGAGCGAATACAATGGCTACTATCTTATTTAAGATAACCACGACTTAATCCCTGTAATTATAACTTTGTTATAGATTACAGCATAAGAGCGATTACAATGGCTTCTATCTTATTTTTATCTGGCACCGTGTCACCTCCTGGTGACGATGATCATACCACTATTGGGTCCTTTCACCCAAGTAGTGATGATTATCACTGTTAGGATTTATTAGCCTAACCGTGAGAAATTAGTAATGTGCACAATACCCCACTAGCCAGTGATTAAGATAACCGTGACTTAATCCCTGTAATTATAACCTTTGAAAATAACTTGGAGTATTGTAAAACATTATTGATAAAAAGAGAATGACTCACCTTGTTAGTATATAATCTTGATTCTACGCTTTCTGGTAACTAAGCCTCTACTCTATAGTGCTGAATCCTCTAATAATTAAGCATCCATTTTGATTGTAAGTGTACGGGGTAGAGTTTCGAGTAGTTAAACATTTAGTTTAACAGAATGGAATACGTACTAGTGTTAAACCAAATCAAACCTAACAACGGTCACGAGATCCGAACCTTAACGAAATTCACAAAGTATAATCTTGTTTAGACAACACTTTGGCATTCGTTTAACGAAATTCACAAAGTATAGCACTTTGGCATCCGTTTAACGAAATTCACAAAGTACAACACTTTGGCATCTGTTAGTTGGTTCCTGAATCGATCGGACAGAACATCGCATCGGTGATTATTGGTTAGAACACCAACGTATAGAGAGAAGAAGAAAAGAAATGAGCAAGGAAGAATGAAATCCTAGGCTCCTATTTATAGCCAAGGGATAAGTCTTACCCCTATATAGAATTTCCCTATGTGTTATCTTCGTTAGTTGAACCTTCCCTAGATAAAACCTTCCCTAGATAAAATTTTCCTTAGATAAAACCTTCCTTAGATAATACCTACTCCATATATATCTATTTTTCATGTATATCTATTTAGGTGTTTAATAAATCTTACTTAGCTGATTAATTAATCTTGCTTATCTTAATTAATCTTGCTTAGCTTAATTAATCTTGTTTAACTGGTTAATTAATCATACTTAACTTAATTAATCTTACTTAACTGATTAATTGATCTTACTTAACTGATTAATTTTCCTTAATGGTTTAATTAAGTAATTTACTTAGCCGAATAATTAAATAACGTATTTAGCTGATTAATTAACTTACTTAGCTTACTTAACTGCTAAGTTTTCTAGCTTAGTAGCTCCCTGGTTATGGGTTATAATTTTTTGATAAAATGGAACTCGTATTAGCATATTAACTCAATTCAACTTTAACGATAATCACGAGATCACAACCCTCACGACGAATGACAAAGTATAGCCCGAGTTCGAGAAGCACTTAAATATCCATCAAGTATAGCCCGAGCTTGGGCAGCACTTAAACATCCATCGGATTCACGACGAATGACAAAGTACAATACTTAAACATCCATCGGATTGGTTTCAATCGATCGGACATTGTATCGTAGCACTGATCGAGTTATTACCCTAATAACGGGCAGAGTTTCGGGATTTAGAAGTTCTGACATTGGAATGACAGAACAAGAAAACAAGAGAAAGAAAATAATTGAGCGATTGAAATGAAATCGAAAGCCTCAATATATAGGCTGAAACTGGGGCGCATCGCGGCCCGCGTAAACTCTAAGAACCACCTACGCGGCCCGCGAGGGATGGTAGGGCGGTTTGAGGGTTGCTGAGTCATCGGTGGTCGTGACACATGGACAACACGTGTCCCTTAAGCTTATCCGGGGAATTTTTAGTTGTCGCGACCCGCGTAGACTAACCTTAAGTCTTACGCGGCCCGCGTGCGACCAGAAAATTCATTTTTCTTGGTTTTTCATGGAATTTAGGGTTTTAGGGGTCTGTGTTTGTACTTACGGAGTGTTTTAGGACATACTTGTGTAGGTCCTTACAACCCAACTTCAAATTAGCATAACTTTTGATCTAGACCTCCATTTTGTGTAATTCTTTTTCCTACGCATCCGTAATTGGATTCTCCATCATATGGAGTTAAAACTTGATATCTAACTACTCAAAATATAGAATTTCAAGCTCTCGGCTTGAAATTTAGTTTACTAAAACTTTTGACCCGTTTAAGTTTAAAACCACTAACTTGTTTCTAACTAATCAAAATACATGCTCCAATGCATTTAACACAAATTCGTTAGCTCGGGTTCATAATTCTTATGAATTACGCAACAAGTACGCAAGCTATGTGCATAGATCCGTTTTGACCCGTTTAGGGGATTTAAGCAATTTAGTCTAAAACTACCACTTTTCTTTTCACACTTTGCAATTCCATATCTAAAGTATCTACTTATATTCAATAATCACCATACGAGTTCCTAAATAACCCATATGGGTCGTTTGCCCAATTCACCCATCAAGGGCTTTTTGGTCAATTTTAGTCCTTCATTTTACAACGAAGGACTTTCGCTAGTATTTGACTAAAATGTCACTTCTACTAAAATTCTAAATATGCGTACCTGGCTCGGGTCATAGCATCGACCCGTATACATACTTTTTGCCTTAAATTTTCTAGTTAAAGCATTGCAAACTCATGTTATTTCCTGTGATCACAAAAACTCAACAAGTAGTCGTCAGTTATTATTGTCAAATGGTATTAACACACCAATTGACCCGTTTAGTCGACATGTCCATTTATCAACCTATGATGGTATATTAATACCATCATGCCCCTTGAACCTATTCCGGTTCGCGCCGTGGTTCTTATTACTTAAAGACAATATTCTTAAATTGTTCGACCCATTATAACTTTCACCAAACGGTGTCTTTATTTTGATCACTTTTATTTTAACTATTAATTTGACCCATTTGGTTGTCGAGTGAATTCCATCACTTCAATGACATATCAAACACAACCATTTTCACTATATCAACATTACACATATTTAAACTAAGCTTGTCTACATAAATGTAACGGGAAGACAAGCCGCGTACCTTTCAAAGCTTTATCCTTCAAGCGCGCGTCTGCTCCGGCTTGTCCGCTTGATGATTCAATTACCTTGCCTATAGAGTTCAACCAACAACGTGTTTAGAACTCATTTCACTTCATTTTACGTGTAATTTGCCATATTATTCAATTACATGTTTCTTTCAAAATTTCAACATATTAGTGTTCGTTTAGACATTCTAACAAACACCTTGTGGGCATGATTTTCATACTTTCATCAATTTAGCTCCTAATTAACTTTTAACCAAGTTCTATTCACAACAATCAAGCTCTTATTCCTAGTATTCATGCACAATATCAATGCTTTCATCATAACATCCGTTTTATACCATTTGAACATTGAATTTCATGTGTTCATCATCTAGTTATAATACCCACTTGAGACATGCATGGGTAATTATCTATTTCACAATTTTTCATCATTAATTCATCAAATCTTTACTATGGTTTATTCCTAGACATGGATTTATCTTAATTTCACTCTTACATCAAACATTCAAGCAATAATTTCGTTTATGATACTTCACCATAAATTCAAAACATCACCAAAAGATGGAATTCGACATACCTTGTGATCCTCTAACCCAAGTGATCACTAATCTTAACTTGTTTTCGATTTGTTCTTGGTTTCTTGCTTGAATTTGGCTGATTTTGAGTGATTTAGGGTTAGCTTGAAGGAGCCCTTTTTTGCTCCTGTGATTCTCACGACCAGAACACACTTAAGTGTGTGTTTTTTATTTTTATTTATTAAACCATTTCTCTCTTTTACCCTTTTAGTCCCTCAACTTTTGTAGAGTTATACAAGTATTATTAACCAAGTTTCATTGGCATTTTAACAACACTTAACTAACTAGGTTGATGTTCCTAGTTACTTGGTGGGTTCGGGGAAGTCACATCCCGTTTTTACTTTAAGCCCCATAAACTCGGGCCTTTTATTACTTTGTTTTTCTCAAAATGATTATTCTCCTTTTAGTTAATATTAGGTTTAATTATTTAAATCCTAATATTTACCGGGTAAATTTTCACCACTAATGGTATTTTACCCGTCATTAATATTAACGTGGTTTGATTACCAAACCCGTTTTTTGGGTGTTACAAGTCTACCCCCTTAAAGAGGTTTCATCCCCGAAACCATTCTTATGTAGTCCATCAGTTTAGGCCTAACGTACTTTGTTTCGTTTCCATTTAAGCATTGCTCACTTTTAATAATTCCATAATCTTACCGGGAATGTATGGTAATGTCTTTCGGGCTCCAAAGTGGTGTCCGACTCCTTTCTAATGCTCCATTCGTGCATCCTTCTTTTGATTATCATCCTTGTTCCTTAGGTCAAGAATTATTATAAGCCACATCGTATGTGCCTTTCATGTATAAGGCCTCGTAGGCCGTTAGTTTCTTCTAATATTCCTCGTTTTTAACACTTTTTATAACGAGTCACCTTTTGGCCACTCGGTTATCTGGTGTAGTTAACACATTATCCTATGCTAATCTTATCGAGACAAGCGCTTTATTAAGTTATAATTACTGTTTTGACCTTAAACGGTCTTCCCGGTTAAACTTACTAGCCGCCCGTTACCTTATACCTCGCCATTCGGGTATGTTATATTGCTATCATCGGCCTTTTGCGTGTTTATGATTTCATATATTGTAACTTACGTTACAACATGGTTATATTTTGTATCACTTTTTGTGACTGTGTTCATATCACGTCATGTTTAAGTTTATATCGACTCTTCATTATCGAAAATCTTTCTTTCGAATGTATCGTTTTACACCTATCAGTGTTAAGACCTATATCCTTTAATATTAACCATTTTCTAATTTCTCTCATAATATCCATATTTGTTAAAACGTTGTTTCTCACTAAAACTGAATTTTAGTTTAACGTTTTCTTTTCTCCTTGTCTTACATCTTTTTCTCATATCTAGGAATTTTACGTCCGAAGATTTATTCCTTTCCGTTATTATTTAATGCGGGGAATTCTAACTAGTTCCCACGCTTAACCCAAATGACCCGTAGGTTCTTCCACTTAGCCTTGTAGGCTATTTATTTAGATTTTCACCTTTTTACCTTTTTAAAGCAAGACCCCAACAGTTTGTTTCTTTCTATTTGCGACCCGAAGGTCTTTTTGGTCCCGTAGACCTTAACATTACTTATAATCCCGTAGGTGATAATGATCTCATAGATCATCTTTTATTTGATTCTTTATTCGAATGTGTGTGTGTGTGTATATATATATATATATATAGTGGAGGGTTCAAATGAGAAGAAAAATTTTGTAAAAATAAAAAGAATAAGTTTTAAACCAATAGAAATGCTCCATTTTACTTCATTTAATATGTGTATTTAATGTTATTAATAAGGGCATATAGGTAAATTTCTAATTGTAATTAATTAGCTAACTAATTAAAATTGTAACTCACTTTTAAATATACTTTTTCAAGATAAAATAATTTAGGATGAAGGACAATTTTCGACATGTGTAGGATAAATTTTAGTATGTGTAGGATAATTTCTTAAATGTGTATGATAAATTTAGCTATGCGTAGGGTAAATTTCGGTAAGTGTAAGATATATGTAGGATAAATTTTGAAATGTGTAGGATAAAATATGTTTTGCTTTATTAATGAGATATAACATAATTAATGGAAGGAGTTATAAGCTATTTAATATTTTACCATTATGCCCTTTCTTCTTTTTCTTCTTACATTAAATTTATTCTCAAATGAACCTTCCCCTATATATATATATGGCGTCATGGCACCTCTTTTTATGTTTAGAATTATTTATCTTCGCTTTTGAAGTTCATTTTACCTTGACCATAATCCAAGTCTACATTCTTTTCCTTTCGACTTATCCTTCCGACTTTATGACTTCTTTCGTCGTTTACACGTCGATTTGTTTTCAGCTTATTGTTATCCGGTTTATTCCTATATTTATTTACAACCCATTACCCGGGTTCATTTATCTTAATGTTTCGCGCTTTTATTTATTCGGTTCGCGCTTACTTACATTAGCAAACGTCATTCTGTATTTAACTCGTTTAACTTGTTCTTGTGAAATTTCATTACTTGTGAATATCAAACTCCATTCTTTATCCTACCCGTTCAACTTTGAAACAGTTGAACGAATTTTTTAAATATTATTTTTTTGCAAGATTTTTTTTTTGTTTTTGTTTTTTTTTTGTCATAACTCTCAATCCGAGTCTTTTGACCTTTAATTCGCGTTCCCGTCTCTTGGTTTACGCATACTTCTGAATCCCTACCCATCAATCGGGTATTTTACCGAAGTCACTATTATTGCAACCCTTCCAGTATGTATTAAAATTTCGTTTTGATTTATTTGGTCTTCTTAGCGAATTTCATTGCTTTTATTCGACCAAGTCTTTTATTCCTTATTCTACCCCCTTTGACTTGTCTGTGTGAATTCCATCACTTATAACAGTCAA
This sequence comes from Helianthus tuberosus, assembly GCA_030545235.1. Lineage (NCBI taxonomy): Eukaryota > Viridiplantae > Streptophyta > Magnoliopsida > Asterales > Asteraceae > Helianthus > Helianthus tuberosus. The sequence continues at coordinate 158,148,086 of CM060353.1, read as the reverse complement.
ATTTTATCCCATATGCCTTAGCATTCACATTAGTTGGTTTGTATTTTCATTTACTTTAATCTTTGTCCCTTCTCTCGGGCTCGTTATTCTAACGTAATGCGCTTCCGTCATCCGACCTGCGTTTACGTTTATCATCAAACATCTTATTTATTTAATTAATTTGAGTACCTTTTTAATTCGTCCCATTCACCCCGTCCTTACTACATCGGACGTAAATGTGTCCATCATAAGAAGTTCATGACATCACGTGTTCACTACTTACTTGGCCAGAGTAAGCGATCAACACATAACACACATGACCTTTTTAAAATTTTCACATTACACCCCATGTAAGTAACGCCTCTAATTCTTCCCATATTCATGGTTTTAGTTGGTGAAACTTTATTTAATTGTTATTTAACAATTATTAGTTTTGTTGATGCAGATTTTGTGTCCGATGCTTGTCGAATAGATTAGTTTTATTTTACGCTGAATTTGTAATAGTTAGTGAAACGGTCTATCGAACGTGTATAGACCCGCTCGTTTGAAGTGTTCAAACGAGAGGGTTATTCGGTTGACCGTGTGTGTTTGCAAGACAAGGGGTGTGACTATAAATAGAAAACCCTTGCCATTTGCAACACTTGGAGATTTTAGGAGGTTCAAGTCCTCACCAGGGAGAGATCACCACTTGGTCTCTCCCCGGATGTATACTTCTTTGGTATTAGTTCGGTTATCATGTAATCGGGCCGATTTGTAATGTTTTACTACCAGATTAATACAAAGTTGTTTGTTTATCATCTCTAATCTCTCCCGTCTTGAACTGATCTCACACGAATCACGGTTTCGGTCACGAAACTCGGTCCTACAATTGGTATCAGAGCCATGGTGCCAGATTTAGTAAATCTAACCGTTTACTAAGTCACATGTGCTCTAGATCTGTGATTTTAGTGATTTTTGTTCAAGAAGAAAAGTTGGGTGAAAATGAGAAAAACTCAGATCTGGACCCGAATTTTCAGATCTGTGCTGAAACAAGTGTTGGGTTTTATGTTTTTCACCTAAATATTCAAGTTATCATCATAAAAAATTGTATACAAAGTGTTTTCGTCAAATCTGCAAAATTGAACAGAGGCTGTGTTCTTGATGTTCTTGGCGGCTGCTTAAAGAAACTAGGGTTTCTTCATACCCCGAAAGATGAAAAAGGTGCTCGAAAGATGAGACTTTGGGTCGAAGGATCCAGATCTGGATCGAAAGATACCAGATATTTGTGGGAACCCTCAACAACTTTGAAAGATGATCCTCGAAGGATATCTTTCGACCTGATCCATCTTTCGAAAAGTCTGATCAGCTCAAAGGATATCTTTCGACCTGATCCATCTTTCGAAAAGTCTGATCATCTTCTTTTATTTGGGGGAAAATGCAAAGGTGAAGTGGTTTTTGACGGTGGAATAGAAAGGAGAGAGACAAATTTGATGTTTGGGCTTTTTTTGTGTATTGAAGATGGGGTATGGATGTGTGTATCGCAGAAAAGAGGAAGAAGATGACGGCACAAATTTTTTTTTGGGGTTTTTGTTTTGTATCGAGTCAAACAAAGAAACAAAATAAAGGGGTGTTTGACTTTAGAGGGTGTGTATCGAAGAGAGAGGAAGACAGAAAATGTTGTCGGCTGAGGATGTTGATTTTGGGGGGATGCTTTCTAATATTTTTTTAAAGGTGTGATATGTAATGACAATTTTTGTTGGGTTTACATATTTATTTTGGCATTGGGCCAGCCATTCCTTACAAAGCAACTATATTGGGCCAGCATTTCATTTTTCACGAAAACAATTTGGATTTGAAAAACAAACCAATTTTCGTGGACTTGAATTGAGAGTTTTGGGTCTGATCATAATTGATTGGCTGGGCTCACAACTTCCTTCATGGGCTGATCCAGTGTTTCCTTGTGGGACTTTTAAAAAAAAAAAAAATATTAAATTAATAATAATAATAATATCTAGACCCACATGGAAGAAAAATGATAATGGTGGTTGACTCGTTGATGGAAGCTGGGTTTCAGATAGTGAAGGTCGGGTTTTTCGCAATGGATATTTGAATCGAGCTTCAATGTCGAAATTTGTACGGGTTCGGGAGCACGCGGGATGATGCGGCATGATGAAAACAAAAGATGATGATATTTTGAAAATTGTGGGGTAGTCACGGTTACCGATGCAAATGTAAAAAATGGTGACGCGACTATTATGGGCCAAAAACGAAAACGGTATGTTCACTTCCGCACGTCAATGTTTATGATTGTTATCGGTTATTCGTAAATGTTCGAAAGCATTTTGTTTATTGTCATATTCTCGCATTTGAAAACGAACGTATGAACCTGGAATGTCAATACCGGTCCTAACGAGTTCACAAAGTCTTTGGAGGGATACAAGTCGGATCCTACGGGGTACTAGGCGAAATTTCTTTATCAACTAGAATATGCAATGAAGAAATCTTTTTTGTTTATTGTCATATTCTCGCATTTGGTAACGAATGAATGAACCTAGAATGTCAATACCGGTCCTAACGAGTTCACAAAGTCTTTGGAGGGATACAAGTCGGATCCTACGGGGTACTAGGGGACGTTCTTATTCAACTAGAATATGCAAAGAAGAAAGTCGTTTTCGTGATTTTTTGGAACCGAGAACATTCAATGAAGATTGACGACAGTTCCGCTTAGTGGAGGGAATTGGTGAACATTTGACGACAGTTTCTTTGAAGTGGAGAGAATCTGTTAAGGTTTAGAGATTTTACCAAAGAAATGGGGGGATAAAAAATTTTCAAATGTTGAATTTCTTCGGTAAATTTCTAAACGCAATCACAGGTGGTAGAGTTTGTGATTTTCTGGTGATACAAACGGTTCGGCGTGGAATGTTTTGCACATACACATATGTGAGGATTTTAATTAATTCTCCAGCCAGCGTGAAGGGTTTTGCACGGAAAAATACAGGTTTCTAAAGTCTACAGTAGTTACAAAAGCGCTGTTCACTGAAGACCTGGGGAATCTTTATGAAAGCTGATAGTTCAAGACTAAAGACCTGCAGGATTCGGTTTTGGGTTTGATGTTTGTTTGGGATTTTACAGGGATCTGGGGGTAACTCAATTCGTTGAGTTTGCAAACGATGTACTTGGTCTAGCTGACTTCCTGAGTACTGATGCTGAAGATCCGTAGTGCATTACGTGGTCAACTTCACAAAGGCGAGACAATGAGATCTGGATGTAGTTCAACTAAGCATGCTGGTTGAGCTTGCAAGGGATACACTTGGTCTAGCTGACTTTCCTGAGTGTTGATGCTGAAGATTAAAGTGCATTACTTGGTCGATTCCACAAAGACGGTTTACAGAAGACAGTTCACCAGAAATCTCTATCAATGTAGTATGCTTGTATGAAATAGAGTTCTTATGACAAGATCAAGACTTGATGCAGTTCTTAAAGATTGGAACCCTTATCAAATGCCGGTTGGAGTATTGGAAGATCAGCGGAAGATCGGTCAATTGAGGAAATTGCACAACACCCAACACGGATACGCGTACTTTAAGGGGGAAATATTATACAAGGAGCATCAAGATACTACTTACCTGGATCATCGGTCAAGGGGGAATTTGTTAACACAGAGAAGATGAATACTTGACTGAAGATCGATTGCAGTTGCATTTTCAGCATTCGACAGCAACGGACAAGGGGGAATTTGTTGATGCAGATTTTGTGTCCGATGCTTGTCGAATAGATTAGTTTTATTTTACGCTGAATTTGTAATAGTTAGTGAAACGGTCTATCGAACGTGTATAGACCCGCTCGTTTGAAGTGTTCAAACGAGAGGGTTATTCGGTTGACCGTGTGTGTTTGCAAGACAAGGGGTGTGACTATAAATAGAAAACCCTTGCCATTTGCAACACTTGGAGATTTTAGGAGGTTCAAGTCCTCACCAGGGAGAGATCACCACTTGGTCTCTCCCCGGATGTATACTTCTTTGGTATTAGTTCGGTTATCATGTAATCGGGCCGATTTGTAATGTTTTACTACCGGATTAATACAAAGTTGTTTGTTTATCATCTCTAATCTCTCCCGTCTTGAACTGATCTCACACGAATCACGGTTTCGGTCTCTAATCTCTCCCGTCTTGAACTGATCTCACACGAATCACGGTTTCGGTCACGAAACTCGGTCCTACAAGTTTTACCTGTTTCATTCTTGAATATATACAATGTTTTCCTTTTTATCGAACTATTATATAATCACATTTGTTAATGTGATTGTTACTTTTCTTAATAGCATTATATTAAGAGTTTTTCCATTTGGATAATTACCCTCGTCCAAGTTTCTATATGAACTAATCATGTTATTTCTTTGTTATTAATCATCGTGAATAACACATTTCCTATTAAATTTCTCTTGGAAATATCATCCTAAATAGATATCCTATTCAGGTTTTCCAAGTTCTATCATATATATGCAACCGTCATTCCTTACGTGTTTGTTGCATATTACTACTTGTGCGATTAAATTTAAAACATGCACCTGGTAATGCTTGCCCCGACGGGCTTTCCTTGCCATTACTCTTATTCGCGATTCTTACGCGATTTGGTCCTTGGTGAGCATGCTCCTCTTGTCATACTTCGGACCGTTCCTCTATCATATCTGTAATTTGTTCAACCCTCGTCATCTTCAAATGCGAGTGTCCATCAATTAAAACATTCACAAAGTTAGTAATGTCAACTTTACTAAACGCCCGTATCATAATACAAGGCTTTTCTACTATACGTGTCAATGCACGCAATTTGTTAACTATATCTATCATTTAATTGAGGCAACGTATATTACCCGGTAACCCTATGTGTTGTTTACAACACTTTAACCATCGTAGACCATTAATATACATGTACTTACCGGATTTGCGATCAAGCCTCGAACCGAACACACTTTACTCTTTAACCATGAGCTCTGATACCAACTTGTAACACCCTTACTAGAATTTAACGGTTTTCGCATAGTTTATGAAAAATAAACTTGTAAATATGATTTGAAATACATTGAATAATACGGGTTCATTAAAGCTTTTCAGATTTTAAACCTTACAACATAATATTTAAGAGTTCGTTGTTTAAACATAACAACGAAAACAACGTGTGAAAGCTTGTATCTTGGTTGTGTTCGGTTCCTCGATGAGCTTGATCATCATTCGGCATCCTAGATAAACCTACATTTCATAAACATGAAATGGTTTTAGTTATAGTACATTTAAAACATAAATAAACTCGTTCGAATATCATAACGAACAAAAATCAGCAAAAAGCCAGCTTTTGCGTCCCTCGCGCTGCGCGACGGTGTTAGCAGGTTTACGTCGCGTGCCGCGACAACCCATTTTCGACAGAATGTTATTTTCCTTGAGCTGCAGAATTGCCCAGCTATGTTTTTAACTAGTACCCAACTTCAAATTAGCATAACTTTTGATCTAGACCTCCGTTTTGTGTAATTCTTTTTCCTACACAACCGTAATTGGATTCCCCATCATATGGAGTTAAAACCTGATATCTAACTACTCAAAATATAGAATTTCAAGCTCTCGGATTGAAATTATTTTACTAAAACTTTTGACCCGTTTAAGTTTAAAACCACTAACTTGTTTCTAACTAATCAAAATACATGCTCCAGTGCATTTAACACAAATTCTTTTGCTCGGGTTCATAATTCTTATGCTTACGCAACAATGTAATGTTTAAAATGGTAGAATGAAATTATATTAATAAAGGTAATCAATGGTTTTTTTTTAACATAAAACGGTCATATAGCCGTTTAAATCAAGTTCAGCGTTCAAAACTGCACAACGATCAACTCCAAACGGGCACATCAAGCCGTCCAATCTTCTTCCCGCATGTGGCAACCATCCCCCGAATCCTACCCTCCCCGCGCGGCAAAAGATGGTGGGGGCGGTGTTTGCCGATCGGCAAAGGGGTTGCCGCAACCCTTGCCGCGACCACCCTGTACACTCTAATGTCTATACAGGCGAGTTATAAATTAGTGTTTTAAAGATGCTAAAACAACTAATCTTCAGGCTTTATGTAAAATTCTGATATTTAGATACACAAATAAAAATGATCACGTATGTATTTAATTATGTCAGCTCAATTTGTTAATGATCACGAAATCAGATAAGTTATTCGTGTAGGAAAACTTTGATGAGGTTAGACCGTGTGGTATGGTGGGGCGGGGGTTTGGGGCATGAGTTGACACGTGGATATGGGACACTCAATACACAAACCTAAGTTTCATAGGGGTATGGTGGGCGTGGCTGGGCTGGCGTGGCCAAACCACATCATTTTTTTTTTAAATTTAAAATGGCCCTAGCCAACAAGCCAATAAGAGCCGGCCACATAGGATCGCTAGCATGCCCCACGCCCGGCCTTAAACTCCCGCCCAACGGGCCACCCCCAAACCCAAGCCCACCCGGGGTGGTGACTTTGGCGTTTCTCTCCAACCCACGCCCAAACCCCCGCCCTATACCCCATAGTCTTAAATAGTCTTAAGTGAAATACATGAGGCACAGTGGATGTATGAACATGACATCATAACTTAGGGCTGACAATAAATATATGTATAAGACACGATTAGACTTATTTATTGAATAAATACAAAATATGACTTTTTACTTTTTTTTTTAAAATAAATAAAATTATGAGGTTAGGATCCATCATTTCTTTTTCTTGGTACATAAAACATAAAAATGTGTTATAGACATGAGTTATCAAGTAATTAAACGAGTTGTATTCATATTTAATATTTGTGTTATACATGTCCTCAGAGACCTGTTAAACTCGATAAGATACGATTAGCCATCCCTAAAATAACTCTTGACTAGACGTAATTAAATATATACATGATTTCCTAATAAGACTGGTGGGTGTGGGCGTGGCCAAGGGGCGTTGTTGGCCCTTTAACGCCGGGTACATTGTCCCGGGTTTGGCGTTTTGGTGGGCGTTGCCCGCTTGGCGTGGGACGCTGGCCTGGGGTGACATGTCTGGCAATGGTTGACTGTGTGTTGATGACCGTTTGGCTAGTTTGAAATTAGGTGACACATGGCTCCCCGACGCCGGCCTGGCCACGCCCCTTCCACGCCCCACTTTTTTAGTTGTGGACTGGTGGAGCCTACGCATCCCACGTGTCAGCAATGGCCTCAACCCAAACCCCTTTACACCCCATAGTCTAAAATTACCATACACGCACCAACTTGATGTTGTGACATAACAATTAATTTAGGGTATGTTTGGCATGGAGCTTTTAGGAGCTTTTAAGAAAAAGTTCCTAATCAATAAAAAGTCTTGTTTGGTTGAAGGGGCTTTAAGCTTTTAGGTTAGAAGCTTGAAGCTTTTGGTTGAACGCTACTACTAGTAGCGTTTAGAATGAGCTACAAGCTTTTAGGGAAAAATGACTATTTTAACCTCTAAAAATAAGAAACTTTTTAATGCACCAACTTTCTAAATTTTTAGTTATGTCCATTTTGGTCATTTTATTAAAAGCTCCAGCTACTCTACCAAACACCAAATATATCTAAAAAGCTACAGCCACCAGCTACCAGCTTCCAGCTTTCAGCTACCAGCCACCAGCTACTTTTGCCAAACATACCCTTAGTTTAATTATATCATTTCAAATAATTTATAAGGGTGTGGGGCTGTCACCAGATAAACTCGACGAACCCAAATCAATCAACTAACCCTGGAGTGACACCTTATTGTAACCCGTTTTAACCCAAATGAACTCGACTTAATTGCGACGGTGTTTCCATTGAACCCGATGAACCCAAACCCAATTTTCATCCCTTTTACCACATGCTTCTTCGGTTTCATTCTCAGGCTCACCAACCAAAATTCCATCCCGATTCACACCAAGATCCAATCACGACGGTGTACCAGTTGAACTCGATTCCCCATCCCGGAGACTAGGGGTGTAAACAAGCCAAGAGGCTCTAGAGCTATTCGTTATCGACTTGGTTAAAAGCTCGAACAAGTCGAGCCTTAACGAGCCCGAGCTCGAGCCTAAAATAGAGCTCGTTTAGTTATTGAGCTCGAGCCTGAAATACAAAGCTCGCCTAGGCTCGCGAGACTAAACGAGCCCAAACAATTTTTTATGTAATATAATATAATAATAATGACGATAACATTGTCGAGCCGAGCTCGAGCCCAAATTTTGGCTCGTTTAAACGATATTGAAGCGAGCTGGAGTCGAGCTTTTAGCTCGCTTGAGGTTATTTTCAAAATAGCTTGAGCCGAGTCCGAGCTTTGGGTTTTACTTACGAGCCGAGCTCGAGCTCAAATAAATATGCTCGAACCGAGCGGAGTTCGAGCTTTATAAAAACAAGACAAGCCGAGCTCGAGACTAATCACGCTCGACCTGACTCGTTTACACCCCTACCGAAGACTCCCTCACACTTTTGTAGAGAGTTGTGGAGGAGTCAAAGGTCAACATCGATAATCCCAAAATTCAAAAGCTTGTTCCGTGGCTTGTCCTTCAACCCCCGAACATGACATTTATGAACGTATTTGAAACCTCCCTTTTCATCCAAGCAATAACAAGTGCGCTGAATTCCACGTTTTAACTTTTTTTCCTTTTGAGACTGAGTGTAGTGGGGCAACCTGTTGAGTGGGCGTCTTGCGACACGTGGCGCCACGTCACATAAGAGGATTCTGACCAAAAAAGGGGTAGTGGGGCAACCTTGCTGGGTGGGGCGTCTTGCGACACGTGGCACCCATTTATTTTGTCTTTTTTATGTAAAAGATATAAAAAAAATCCTATTTTTTATAAAAGTCTTTTTTTACTTCAACCAAAATAAAAAAATACATCAACTAAAAAAAAAATTACTTCAACCAAAATAAAAAAAATACATCAACTAAAAAAAAAATTACTTCAACCAAAATAAAAAAAATACATCAACTAAAAAAAAAATTACTTCAACCAAAATAAATAAATTACTTCAACAAAGGTTATATTTTTCTCGAATTTCTTGCTTCATTTGCTCGGCTAAAGCGAGCTCGGCTCCAGTAAGGTTTGTCGTGTCGGTTGTTAATATTTGCAAATCAAGTGCTTTTTGACGACTTTCTTTCAGCTTTAGCTTTCGGTCCCCGTGTTCTTTTTTTAAGTTGATCCGTTGTTGGCTCGTTTGCAACAACCCGTCTAACTTATTGGTCACTTTTTCGAACGTTTCGGTGTAGTCGATTCGTGCACCGCTAGAAGACGTTTGAGCGGCTTTTTTGGCCCTATCTCGGCCAACCGGTCGTTGTGGTGGTTGATACGGTTCGGCCTCTTCATGTGGCTCTTCGTTGTCTTCCTCAATGTCGTTGAGATTTATTTGGCACCGAGCGTCCGAACCGGTACTTTGTTGGTCGTTTGAGGATGAGGTTTTTGACCGCTTAGCCGACGGTTGGCCACGACTTTTAAATGGATCGAAGGCGATGACTATGTGAAATTTCGAACTCCTTCTTAAAAATTGCCAAATAGCAAGATAAGGAAACGCCTTATTGTGTTCGCCTCGGAATTCATTTTGGGCGTTTGCTTGGAGCATCGCATCGTCGGAACCACTTTGGCGCACACGCGAGTTACTTAGGCGAGTGTATATTTGGTTGAAACTTTGAATCAAAGGACGCATTTTACGCCACTTCGCGCCGATACCATCGGCATCACGGTATCCTTCTTCTTGATCTTCCAACTTGAGGAAAAGGTTGTAAATACGAGACCAATATGTTTTTTCCTTTTGATAGTTACTACACTTCGGGTCTTCGGTTATTTCTAGCCAAGCCTTTGACAAGCTCATTTCCTCGTTGGAAGTCCATGGTATCGGTTTGGTTTTCAAGCGTTCTTCACCCGGTGTTTTCCTCTTGTGTGAACGTTTCTTTTTTTGACCGACATCGAACTGGGTCTCCGGAACTTCTTCGTCGTCTAAATCAACCACTAGATGGAATACAAACAAAGTTAAAAAAAAACATATTCTTTACAAAAAAATATCTAAAAAATTTATATCATTTTGTTGGCTCGATCCTCCAACGTTTTGAAAACCACCGGGTTGTTGTGTGTTCCAAGTGGTGAACCCCATATGTTGCGGTATGGGCGTATTGTTGTAGTATACTTGCGGTGTAGGGCTAGCAACGTGCATATTATTGAAATATGCGTAAAAAGCGGGGTTATTTAAAACGTTTGGGTCCGTCAGATCGGGTTGTGGATTGGAAGATTGCGTATTTTGGTTGAAAGGAGGGATGTTGTGGGGATACATTTTGATGAGTTGATAGAAGATTGGTATAAATTTTGATGAGTTGATAGAAGATTGGTATAAATTTTGATGAGTTTGAGAGAAAATTATGGTAAAAATGTGTTTGATATGGGGTATTTTATAAAGGTTGGATTATTAAAAAAAAAAAAAATAATAAGCTTAGCCAACATAACCGTTGGCAACAGCTATATTGGAAATCAAGAATTTGAAATGGGCGACGAGAATGAGTCGGGCAAGAGGGGGTCGCCCCCGGGGGCGGTGTTCCAGGCGACTTGGGGCGACTTGGGGTGGGGAGTCGCCCCACTACACTCAGTCTGAAAGGAACCAGTTTTAACTTTGAAGACAGAAGATAAAAACAAATTTTATTTTATTATTTGTATATTGTATTATAAGGGCGGGAGTTGGCTACAAAGCTCATTTTTCCTACAAAGTGTAAAAAGTTATAAAACACTATCATGTCAACCATAAAACACTCTCAAAACCCACAAACAACAAAGTGAAGAATACTAAAACGTCATATTTGTTGGTTTTGTGTTGTGTTTTGGATGATAAGGCTTTATTTAGCGAATGACTAACGTTAGTGTGTTTTACGTTGATTATCATGTTGTGTTTTATATTCATAGTTCTGCGATGGTGTGTTTGAAGTTTTTATGGATTGTTAGGGTTTGGATATTGTGTTTTAGTGATCTTCACTCTGTTATTTGTGGGTTTTGAGTATGTTTTATGGCTAAAATTGTGGTGTTTTATGACTTTGTACACTTTGTAGAAAAAACAGACTTTGTAGCCAAACCCCACCCTGTATTATAAATACGCAAAAATATTTAGCATTATTTTAGGAATCAATTTTCAACTACTACAAAAAGAAGTGTGGCCACCGACAGGACAATAGTTGTGGCCATTCATTGGGCAAAATGGGCGACAGACTAATAGTGCCAGGCAGCTGCCTGACACTCGTCTATTGGCCCAACAAATTGACGATTTTATCCCACTTTAAAATTACGATTTTGTCATTAGTTCAAAATTATGGTTTTGCCCCCGCTTAAAAATAAAGTTATGTTTTTACTCCCAGCTAAATATTTCAATTTTTTCCCCGGTTCAAAATTACGATTTTGCCTCGTTTCAATTTACAGTTTTGCCATTTGTTTTTTCCCTTAAAATTACGATTTCCCCATCAGGTCAAAGTTATGTTTTTACCCCCACTTAAAAATAAATTTACGCTTTTGCTCCCAACTAAAAATCCACTTTTGCCCTCGATTCAAAATTACGATTTTGGCCCGTATATATTTATAATTTTGCCATTAGTTTTTTTTCTCACACCCAAGTTACGATTTTGCCCTCAACTTAAATTTACATTTTCCCCATCGTTTTTGTTTGTTTTCATGGTGAAATTACAATTTTGCCCCCAACATAAAATTACAGTCATGCCGGCAGCTTCCTAGCACTCCCCCGTTGGTCCATTTAATTTACGATTTATCCCCGAATTAAAATTATGATTTCGCCCTCAATTAAAAATTTCATTTTTCCAATCGTTTTAGTTTTTTTAGCAAAACTATAAAGTTTTTTTTTAATTGGTTTACTAGATTTAAATTTTTTTCGTGTCAAGGAGCTTCCTAACACTCGCTTATTAGTCCTGAAAAATTACAGTTTTCCCCTGAGCCAAAAATTACGGTTTTATCATCGTTTTTGTTTTTTTTTTCCTAGCAAAATTATAGTAGTCTTTTTTTAATTGATTGAGAATTATTCGGCCATCGCCCCGCAACGCGGGTAGGGCATCTAACTAGTTCAAAGTACATATATCTGATCTCACAATCATAAAATACGTAAAAAGAAGTTTCACGTATACTATTTATTTTCACGAATAGTTGGTATATAATATGAAAATGTATTTATGATATAATAATATTTTTTCTGTAAAAACGTAAATATTCAACAAAAGTATGATGGCGGTTAGTGTGTGAAAGTAGTGGTGAAACTGCTAAGAAACACATGTAATCCACGGGTGAAAATTTAATTAATATTGAATATTTAATAAAAAAATAAATAATTAGATTATTTTAGAAAAAAAAAATGACAGACAAGGACAACATTGATCAGCGATTTTTCTATGTATCACATGGTGATTTACAAACTTCGTTGTGTCACATCTCTTATTCTCTAGTCACGGTGATAGGTGGGAAATTCTACCTATATGATAAAAATCCTACATGAAAATAAATATATGTTTTGGAATTATGTTTATAAAAGTAAATATAGAGAGGGACATTTGTGAGAAACTATATACCATTATTTATGAAGAAAATGGTGTTTTATAGTCTGGTCACTTTAAAGTTATTTGTCATTGATGCCTTGTAAGGTAGTCGTCTGTCTATCGCTGCCTTGCATCTCTAGAGTGTCCGGTATTATCCCTTGGTCCAACACCTTGTCGCGTAGACTAAACCTTTGATTGTAAGTTTGTTCATTGGCGTATACATTAGTATTGAGACGGTCAATGACTATCAGAGATTTAAAGCAGTAAATGTTTGTCATGGTTACGAGATTTCCCGGATGGGTGGATAACACCTAGCATTATAGCCTTGGTAAAATATTCTGAAATGTTCCATCCTTGATGCGTTTATGACGACCATATTCATTGTGCTACAAGTAGGCTAGTGTCGTCCGAGCATCAGACTCCGGCTTTACTTGGTAACATTCGGGGTTATCCTTTATAGTCGGATGCCTAGAGTTGCCATACTCTAGTGTGCTCTAAACAACCGAGAGGGAGTTGCCCCCATCAATTCCTCTCAATGATTGCACCATCATTTGTATGATGTATTAGTTTATTTTATAGGTGGGATGATTAAATTATAAGATATTCTAATGGTAAAACTAGAGCATTTAAGTGGGGATTAAATTATAAGATATTCTAATGGTAAAACTAGAGCATTTAAGTGGGGAGGAGAGTTTTCTAAAAGTATAAAACAGTTTTATTTTTGAACTCTCGAGGTCTCTCACCTCTACAACCGATATTCTACTCATCCCTTACCTCATTTTCTATATTTTATATAATTAAATAGACAGAGAGAGATTGCGGGGAGCTGGGGAGGAGACCACGCTCACCCGAGAAACTAGCGGCACCTGGAGAGGTGGCACGTTGTTCCTCACTCCCCCGCCCCTCCACCTCAGCACCTGGGAGCGATCCCTAGGGTAAGTCACAGCTCTCTAACCAAAATTCAAATTAATGGTATTTTTTTTCTTTATCTATACAAAAGATCTTAATTCAGTGTCAAGAAGATTATTAATTCGAGATATTTATTTGATTCATTCTCGCTCTAGTCATTCGAGATATTTATTTATTTGTATTGTCAAAATTGTGGGGCCCACCGCTATGTTTTTTTTCTACCAAATGCTCTAGAAAGATTTAAGAAATGTCTATAGACAAAAAACACCGATTGTGACGGGCATGTTTAGTCTTCAATAACAGTTTTACATAGTCGTGGAGTCTTGGTGTTCGACCTTTTACCAACTATAACCACGAAGTCCTAATCTTATAACTAATTATCAACTTTCGGCCATGGTTTTATGTGATATATTTGGTTAGTCTAATACATTGAATTAAAGATAACTAATGGTTTCAAATCAATGACCCATTGAGGTGTAGTGGGCAGGATCATTTTGTTTCCTAGAGATTATGATGATTTTTATTTATTTATTTACTTATTTATTTTGGATGAATATTTTTTTAGGGTTTAATGCTGGTCTTAAGGGTATCCGAGGCACTCCCCTAAGAGGGGAGTCCCCTCTCTTACGCACACCCAATCAGGTTATGCCACGTCAACTCCCCTCTTAAACTCCCCTCGTACCCCAATTTGATGGCGGCACTCCCCTCTTAGGGGAATTGTTTTTTTATTCAAAAAAAAAAATAAAAGTTTTCATTGGTTGAAATTGCGGCTGGCCCCACCACATCATCTCCCCTTCTTCGGTGAACTCCCCCCGACCACCCTCCCCGAATTGGGTCACCGCAGGGATGGCGGCGGTGTTCCCGCTGGGGGAATTGGGTCACCACGGCCACTCCCCGCTGGTGCCCCGCTCACCCTAAGAGGAGCCTGCGACGGCTATCATGTATGGTTGTATGAAAGGACGGACCTATGAGGCTATGATTTTTCTATGGGTCAATGTTTTATGGTATTTAAATGTCCTCAATTCGAGGTCCAAATTTTTGGTCGGTTGGGTCACATAAACAAGATACAATGTCATGTAAAAGTACATAATAAATAAATTGGCTACACAAATAAATAATAAAAAAAAGTTGTCACTAGACAAGAAGATTGTCGCAACCTCCGATCCCATGCTCCGAGGAGCGGGTGACCGCGAGATACACAGAGCCGGTGGTATCGGGGTTTATTAATTTGGCAACGGAAATTAAACATCAAGACCGTAGTTAAGAAATAGTTTATCAGAGTTAAAACACCACACTTTTATAAATAATAAGTACATGGCCAAAAACCCAAGTTTCCATTATAATATGTTTATAGGGATAGTTTTAGGATCCTGTAAAAAGGACATTTTTCGTGAGAAGTGTGAGAAGGTATAGAAATTCATGTGTAGGCATCATATTTTGGACTTGGGCACAATGTTTTGGGCTGTTTTGGCAAGAAAAACATCAAACATAACAATTTAAAACAAAATTCAATGAATTCTAGACTTAAAACTTAAAACACCATGCCAAGAATATTAAGTAGAGTGTTTTAAGTGTTATGTAGTGTGTTTTAAATTTCACACCCATAATACGTTGCATTGTGTTTTAAATTGTTATGTATGGTGTTTTTCTTACCAAAACAACCCAAAACATCATTCCTAAGTTCAAAATATGATGTCTACACATGAATTTCTATGCCTTCTCACACTTCTCACGAAAAATGTCATTTTTACAGGAACCTCACCCGGTAGGGATAAACCCTTTATCCCTAATTTATTGAAATAAAATTTCTTTCTTATTTTGATAACTTTTATAGCAACTTTTCCAAGTCTTCAGTGCTCTCAAGTTGGCTTCTATTAGCTTCACATTAAGTTACCTGAACCGCGTTTTAAAAACATTTTATCAGCAAGAAATACTGGCGAGTGCATCCCAGTTTAATCAAAACAAGCTTTTAAGATTTTACAGTATTGAGAGCGATTACAATGTTTATTTCTACCAAATTACCACCAACGGTACTGTCAATCCTGACTTGTGGTCATGCTACTATTCACAATATAGTAACAAGTAATGTATACAAAACCCCAACATACCGACAGTAATTGTAGAATACATAAACTCAATCACTGTTATCATAATTTAAAATAATTGAGGTTTTGATAAAACAGTTTGATAGAAAAAAAGAATGACTCACTTTGCTGTTTTAGATAATACTACTGCTTTCTGGTGACTTCCTGGTTATAATCTATTAAAATTAAACAATGCATACGTGTTAGTAAGATAACCCAATTTACATTAGCCATACCCCCCGAGACAGAACTCCAACGACTGAGTCAGGCAGGGCCTTGGCATGCGTTACGGAGCCCTAGATCAATTGGGTAAAGTAACTAATACGTAACCGGGGGTTATAATACTTACAACAAGGCAGAGCTTCACTTTTTAGGGGTATAATATCGAGCAACACTACTGCTATTGTAGGGACAGAGATACAGAACAGAAATGAGCGACTGAAACTGAGGCCAGAGGCCCCTCTTTATAGGACTGATCGAAGGGCGGCTCGCGCCCCGCGACGCTCCCTTGTTCTTCTTTCGCGTCCCGCGAGGCCACTAGGGTAGGCCCTAGCTTGGGTGAATCAACGGTCTAGACTTAACACGCCAGGGACACGTGGCGCAACCTGGTGCCGCCTGGTGCCACCTTGTCGCAGCCCGCGACAGACCCGGAGATATGGGTCGCGCCCCGCGAGGACACCATTTGTTTGTTTTTATTTGATTTTTATAAATATAAAAGTATATTAGGGTTATTTTTCGTATACAGGGTATATTTTAGAACGTATAGGACTTGTTAAGGGTTTTTAGGAGGGCTGTTATAAAGATATCACATTATATAACTCTTCAGTATGGGTTTCATCTTTTGAGAAATTCATTACATGATCTTCGCTTGTGACATTCTTAAAAACTCAATGTACATATAAAAAAAAGAAAGATTTTAAAATGAAGATTCAACATTTTGATAACTTTCTTTATAAAAATCTTTCCATATTATTTAAAATATTGAATTCAAGATTCAACCATTCAAGTTTCAATTAAGAATAAAGACTCAAACAAATAACTTAATAACTAAATAAGCATCAACTCATGAAACATCAAAACATCCAACTTTCAAACTTCAACATATCAAGTTTCAATATTCAAAAACTACACTATTTGGGTTCAAAGATCTCTAGTGTCGATCAAAATACAGTAATATACACTTAAATAAAAATTACATGATTTGGGGTTCAAAGATCTCGTGTCGATCAAAAAACAATATTATACACTTAAAATAAATTAAAAGACAATGGAGTCGGTTGACCCCACACCCTATGTAATCGGCCAATCCATGATTTTACGGGTTGGTCGTTGTTTTGTATTTTTCAACATCACCAACTAAGGCTGTAAACGAACCGAACGTTCAGCGAACAGTTCGTGAACCGTTCGGCGGGAAATTCGTTTATGTTCGTTCGTTTAATAAACGAACGAACATGAAAAAAAAATTCCGTTCGATTAGTTAAATGAACGAACATGAACAGAGGTCTCGTTCGTTCGATTGTGTTCGTGAACGTTTGGTAAGGTGTTCGTGAACGTGTTCATGAACATTCGTTGATTTGCGTTCTTTTATGTTCGTATGTTTGTGTTTTAATTGAAGATCTTTGTACTTACATATATTTTATGTGTGCTTTTTATATTATTAAACTTTTATTTATTTTATTACCCTAACAATTAAACTAGGAAACCCTCTTTCACCTTGTTTATTCACTATTTCCCTTTCATTTATCATTATTTACATCAGCGAATACGATCGACCCCCGTTCCACAATAAGGGATTCAAGTTCGAGTGCTACTCTCTAGGTCATCTATCTTTATCCTTCGTCGCGTTCGCCAAATTTATTTGTGTTCGTGAACCGTTCGCGAACACGCTCATTTCCTTAATGAACGAACACGAACACAAAATCTCGTTTGGTAAGTGTTCATGAACCGTTCGTGAACACATTTATTTCCTTAACGAACGAACACGAACAAGGCCTTGTTCGTGTTCTTGTTCGTGTTCGTTCGGTTCGTTTACAGCCCTATCACCAACCTTTGAACACGCTAAACCTTAGAATATGCTAAAGTGATTGTATTGGGATTGAAACTTGTGATACAAATAATTTTATCGTATATTTTTCTAGGAGAAAATGTATCGAAAAACATGATCATATTCCCTACTTTATTTAGTCAAGATACACTATAACTACCAAGATGTTGATTTTTGATTTGTCATTTTTAGGTCACCATTATTACGGTCTTTGTTTAAAAGATTTTCCATACGAAAATTAAAGAAAAACTATTTGATTAATAGTTAAATTGATATGTACTTTGATAAGATTTAAAAAAAAAATACTTAGGATAGCTAATCCATAAATATTTTATAATTAATAACTAAATTTAAATAAAAATGAAAATATATTTTTTTTGTTTTTGCCATTCCGCAAAAAAAACGTATATAGCTCACTATATCAATATGAATTTCATGTAAGAATCACCCTAAATTGATAAAAAAAAATTTAACCTCAAACGTATATAGTCAATTTAGGTAGTGAAATTTCGCCATAATATATTTTTATTTATATTTTTTTTTTCTAAAAAGTTGCGATTTAAGTGTTAAAATTTTTTTATCATTTAGTTTGAGGTTAAGTTTTTAGCATTTAGCTTGGATGGGTGGATGGTTTAGGTTTTTTGGGGTGGGGGTTAGATTTTTTTTTTTTTTTTTTTTGGGGGGGGGGGGGGGGGGGGTTTAGGGGGTGGGGGGTTTAGGTTTTTGGAGGGTTATGGTTTTGATTTTTCTTGTCGATCAAATCTCTATCTCCATCTCAAAGATATGAAGATTTTGTTATCATCAAAGAGATTTACTACCCACAACTCCTAACTTTTTTAAAGATTTTGCCTCAAATATATTTGTTTGTGCCTCAAGCATCAAACATGGACGAAAGAGAAAGAAATAGTAAAAAAAACAAGACGCAATATAGAGAGAGGGATATAGATGGAAAATCAGACGTTGAAGGGTAAACAAAATTTAAAGATATCTAGAGTCGTTAACTTTTTTTTTCGATGTGATATTTTACCATGTATAATCTAAAGATGTCAATTCATACTTATAAATTGACTATTATGGCGAAATTTCACTATCTAAATTTCCATACCGTAGACTTTCTTTGATATCATCATTTGTTATTACATTATTCCTATAAAGTATAAACATGTCATGTTACATATGAATGTTACATGCCGACATAATTTGCATTCAATATCCAAGTCCAATGTACAGTGGCGGATCTAGGATTCCGACCAAGCGGTAACGTTTTATAAATAAGCGGTAACGAAATCGAAAAAACGTCAAATTTTTCCAAAATTTACACTAAAAACGTCAAAAAATTTCCGACCAAGCGGTAGCGGAGGCAACCCCTTGTTACTACATACATCCGCCCTTGCCAATGTACCTTTAGAGTTGGCATGGCAAATAGACTAAAAGATAATAGCGATCGTTATAAAATAAATACATAAATTTATACAAACCATTTACAATGTGTAGTTCTTTGATACATAGATGTCGACGTGGAGGCTGCATGGAGAAGAGAGGCCAAGAATTCAAGGCAAAAGTTCTTGGCCATGTACTGTCGAAAAAGAATATTTGTGAATAGGGATATGCATGGTAACCAAAGTACCGGTATTGAAAATCGTAAAATTGGGTATCGATACCGAAAATATTAGATACGGTACGGTATCGATATTTTAAGGTAAAAATCGGTATTTTATCGATACCGTACCGAAAGTACCAGTACCGAAAACGACAAAAAATGAGTACCGAATCGGTACGAAAATAATTCGGTACGAGAAATTTGGTAAGAGTACCATATGCTCATCTATATTTGTGAAGGAGTGAGAGAGATGATTGAACGAACTGTAGCCGTAGGGGGTGGTTTTTTGCTTCATGAGGGTGTTCGGAGCGGAGCGGTAAACATGTCGGCAAACGGTTTTGCCGAGCGGTAAACACCGCCGCCAACAGTTTACCGTTGCCGACGAAAGCATGAATCGGGGAGGGGAAGCCGACGCGGTGAGGGGAGGAAGGAGAGAGAGGGGGTTGTGTGGGTGGGGTCCATTCCATCTCTCAACCAATCACATATTTTTCTTTTTTTTTTAAATTACCACTTCACCAAATGTCTAAACCATTGCCAACACTTTTCACCAAAGTTTAAACACTTTTCACTGATTGACGTGACACACTCTCATTGGTTGATTTTTTTAGTTTGACACTCTCAAGTGTTTAACCACTCCTAACACCCTGAGGTTTTAGTTAGAAAATCTGACTTAAACGAACCCATTGCAGAAGCTAGAAGTATACGCAAAAGACATTATTAAAATCAAACATGGTTTCATGTTATTATTTCTCTTTCAAATTATGGCAAGACAATAGGTTAGAAATGATTTTGCAAATACAAGAATATTGACTCATTCATATAAAAAATATTAGACCATCCAATCCGGCTCCAAGTAAATGTTTGTTCGGGTTTTACCCTTCTCACGGTAAAAACCGACTAAAAAAATGCAACCCCCACCCGCCCCTGCTCTCCTTCTCGTTATTCTCTCTTCAAAAACGTTGTTGATTATTGTGATTACTCTTATATACTTGTCACAAATAAACTAATACATTTTTTGATGTCAATCTCTCTTTTTTTTTTTTTTTTTTCATTCCAATCATTAGGTCAAATTACATAAGGATAGCAGGTAGACGAGCAACAAACTGTCACAAATAAACTAATACATATGCTGTGATTTAACTAAAAAGTGTATCACGTCAGTGTCACAAATAGAGAGTGAAGTTTTAACCAACTCACCCTTTCACAAACTTGTTATGGTTTAATTAAGAAAGTAAATAAAGAGAAAAAAAAATGATGATTGGTTAAAAGTCACATGGCCCCATTTCTTTCTCTTCGACGCTTGTTAGGCGGTGACGCCCTCCTTTACTTTGCCCGTAGCGGTGTTAAGGGTCACTAAATGCCCATTGGACAGGAGTATTAGCCCACAACGTATGTTCTAAGTAAACGAATCCACAAACAGAGTTTGGGCAACCTAATATATACCCAAACCCAAAGACAGGGGCAAACCTATCTTGTAATAAGGGGCAACCTCCATTGCCCCTTAATACTTCGACGGTAATGTAAATTTTAGAAAAATTTGACTTTTTTTATTTCGTTAGTTTTTTTTTTTTTTTTTTGAAATATTGCTCCTATAAGGATTTTTTAGATCTGTTACTCTCAAAGAAGATAAAAAAATGCAACCCCCACCCACCCCTCTCTCTTCTCTTTTCACTCATAAAACCCGTTCTTGACAGTTTTTACCTAAGAACGCCCACCATGCCTGCTCTCCTTTTCGTTGTTCTCTCTTCTAAAAACACAATCGACTATTGTGACTGCTCTAATATACTCGTCACAAATAAACTAATAACATATATTGTGATTTAACTAAAAAGTGTACCGCGTTACTGTCATAGATAGACATTGAAGTTTTAACCAACTCACCCTTTCACAAACTTGTTATGGTTTAATTAAGAAAGTAAATAAAGAGAAAAAGCAAAAAAGAAAAAAATGATTATTGGTTAAAAGTCACACGGCCCCATTGGACAGGAGCATTAGCCCACAACGTATGTTCTACGTAAACAAATCCCCAAATAGAGTTTGGGCAACCTATTATATACCCAAACCCAAAGACAAGGGCGAACCTACCTTATAACAAGGGGTAACCTCCGTTACCCCTTAACACTTCGACGGTAATATAAATTTCAGAAAAATTTGACGTTTTTTTTTATCTCGTTATTTTTTTTTAAATGTTGTTCCTATAAGGATTTTTTAAGATCGGTCAGTCTCAAAGAAGATAAAGCATATACTGTGTTAAAGATTTAATAAAAAATATTAAACACTTACGTGAAAAGATTTTAAATTTAATCATTATTCACATGAGTTGTACGAATATTGTATAATTTGCATATGGTTTTACTTTTATAGCGTGAGTTTTATTGGAGAACACTAAAAAAGTGAGGAATAGTGGAGAACTGACTCAAACGAATTTCGATTGGACTCATTCCAGCGGTGTTGGAACCGGCTCGTCGAACCCTAACTAAGATATCTTAACCCTAAACCCTAAATATATTAGGGTTTGGCTTTTAGGGTTTAGCCTTAGGTTTAGCCTTTATGGTTTAGCTTTTAGGGTTTACGGTTTAGCTTAGGTTTTAGCCTTATTTTTTAGCTTTAGGGTTTAGAGTTTAGGAGTTAGGATTTAGGGTTTAGGGTTAAAAGATCTTAGTTAGGGTTCGACGAGCCGGTTCCAACGCCGCTGAAATGAGTCCAATCGGAGTTCGTTTGAGTCGGTTCCCCACTGTTCCCCACTTTTTTAGTGTTACCCAATGAACCTTCCCCTACTCTAGTGTCTAAATGTTAACAGTACAAATTATCTTATAATATAGAGTAAATTACAAAGTTCGTCCTTTATGTATGTCTAATATATCAAAGTATGTCCTTTATCTTTAATAAGCTCAGAAAACGTACTCAATGTTTGTAAAACCAATCAGGTTATGTCCTTTAGTCATAACACAATTAGTTTTCATGGTTAAAGTTGACTAAGTCAACCCCACATAAGGGTATTTTAGTCATTTTATCCTAAATATTATAATAAATAATCATAAACCCAATAAATAAAATAAAATGATTTTAATAACAAAAACAGAAATAAATTATATATATCCTCTCTCTCTCACACACACACTTTGCACACACTCTGTCTCTCTCTCTAAAACACACACACACACTCTCTTCTCTCTCTCTCTCTTTAACACCATCATCTGCCACCATGAAGCCGACAGCAGGTTCACCGGCGACAGCAGGTTCACCGGCGACCATGGCACCACCACCCTCACTCTAGACCACACCACCCCCACACCATAACCTGGATCTCCGAAACCAAAACCGCCACACCAAAGCCACAGATCTCCGATTGAAGATCTGAAACGTACGTATTGGGTACCAAAAATCAAGTTTCTGCAAAATGAATCGGGCTTTTGGAAGATGGTGGCAAAGGAATCGGGCTTTTGGAAGCCACAGATCTCCGATTGTTGACCTAAAAAAAAACTCCGATTGTTGAACCGCCACACCAAAGCCACAGATCTCCGATTGTTGACCTAAAAAAAAACTCGAAGACCCTACTGATTCATCACCTAATCAAAGGAATCGGGCTTTTGGAAGATGGTGGCAGGTTGTGTTCGTGATGGATATTGCAAGTGGAGGTGGTGTTGGCAGATCGGCGGTTGAAATTGGTGGTGGCTGGTGGTTTACGCGGCGGTGGTGGTGGCGAGTTTGATGACTCAGACGGTGTAGGTTCGGGTGGAAAAGGGTTGTGTAGGGGGAGCGGTGGCAGCGGCGGTGGTCAGGTGGCGGTGGGAGGTTCTCATATGGTTATTGGGTTTGATTTTGTTTTGTTTCAGATCATTTATCAGGTATAACACAAATAGGCCTGTGTATGTTTGATTTTGTTTGTAGGTTTGTTTGGATTTGATTCTTTCGTTAATTTGGATTTGATTTTGTTTGTGGAGGTGGAGGTGATGGTCACCGACGGGGGACTGATGTGGTGTGGTCGGTGGCTGAAGTGTGGTGGTGGCTGAGGTGTGGCAGAGGTGTGGCTGAAGTGGTGTTAGTCGGAGGTGTATTGTTGCAGGTTGTGTTTTGCGGTGGTGGTGGTGGTGGTGGTGGTGGTGGTGGTGTGGTGGTGGTGGTGGTAGTAGAGAGAGAGCAGAGAGAAAGAGTGTGTGTGTTCTGTATGTATGTGTGGGTGTATATATATATTGGTAGGTAGAATGACATTAATGCCCTCATATGCTTCACATGTGACCTGACTTAACTGGGAAAACAAACAAGGTTTAGGGTAAAGGACATAACCTGATTGGTTTTACAAACATTGAGTATGTTTTCTGAGCTTATTAAAGATAAAGGACATACTTTGATATATTAGACATACATAAAGGACGAACTTT
Source organism: Helianthus tuberosus (assembly GCA_030545235.1). Taxonomy (NCBI): domain Eukaryota; kingdom Viridiplantae; phylum Streptophyta; class Magnoliopsida; order Asterales; family Asteraceae; genus Helianthus; species Helianthus tuberosus. Next base: position 158,124,558 of record CM060353.1, on the reverse strand, counting down.
GTAATTTACTCTTATAGCGTGAGGTTTATTGGAGAACACTAAAAAAGTGAGGTTTATTGGAGAACACTAAAAAAGTGAGGAATAGTGGAGAACTGACTCAAACGAATTTCGATTGGACTCATTCCAGCGGTGTTGGAACCGGCTCGTCGAACCCTAACTAAGATATCTTAACCCTAAACCCTAAATATATTAGGGTTTGGCTTTTAGGGTTTAGCCTTTATGGTTTAGCTTTTAGGGTTTACGGTTTAGCTTAGGTTTTAGCCTTATTTTTTAGCTTTAGGGTTTAGAGTTTAGGAGTTAGGATTTAGGGTTTAGGGTTAAAAGATCTTAGTTAGGGTTCGACGAGCCGGTTCCAACGCCGCTGAAATGAGTCCAATCGGAGTTCGTTTGAGTCGGTTCCCCACTGTTCCCCACTTTTTTAGTGTTACCCAATGAACCTTCCCCTACTCTAGTGTCTAAATGTTAACAGTACAAATTATCTTATAATATATAAAGAATTTTTTGGGACCCGTACTTAACACACCCACCCAACTGACCCGGCGTATTACTCGGAAATAAGAGTACAATTTACGCAGAAGCAATTGTGTGCCCACACTGACTGTTATCGTATCCCTGATTCATAATTGTTTATGACCAAGGACATTCAATCATCCATACCCCTCACATGGCTAGTAACCTATGACTATTTATTGACCGTCATTTGACCACACACAAGAATGGAATGGACATAAATACCCTCTCCATGCCCGTCCGAAGGGTAGTAGGTAGGTAGGTCAGACCCAAGAGTATCTAATCATAATCATAAAACTCTTTTAACTTTTATGCAGCACATGAATTTTGGTCCAGAGGGTGGAGACCATATCTTTTATGATTTGGTATGATTTATATAAAAACAATAGGTATAAGGAGAACTATACATTTCGTTCAAGGCAAAGGCGAACACTAAAACTATAGGGTGTGGAGGAGGGTAGTCCTCAAAGGTTGCTCCGTCATGTAGGCGTCTACGTAAGCTGGTGTGAGAATGGGGCTGAAGGGGATGGACCTAAGGTGTGGAGGATTGGCAATGTGTGTGTTGTATGTATATGTGTGTGTATAAAGAAGGAGAGCGAAAGAGAATGAGGCCCGGTGTGAACGGCACCAGGAAGACGGGGACACACCTAGGGGGTGGTGTGCTGGGGCGGTGCCGTCCTTCGCCGTCCCCCATACCGTATGGCCTAATATTTTTTTATGTTGGTCTAACATCATTAGTAATTTGTTATTGTATGCCATTAATGTTTCATTTTTTAGCTGCTTGAATTAGTCTCCCAAATAAAAATGTGGATGGACACTTTAATGTGAGATTGAAAATGAACAAAATACATAAATTAAATAGATAAATTATAATTTAGTGTCACACCCCCACCGTGTGTGAAATCCACGATGGTTCGTTGGAACAAAGGATAGGACCATGTCATAGTTCCTCTCCTGAAAATGTCACGGGCCGCTTAAGAACAGGGAAGACTCTTTGCTGCCTATAAATACCCAACTACGGAGACCTTGAAACACACTTCAGATGCAAGACTCACACAGTGGCGGACCCAGAAAATTTTTCCATGAGGCGTGGAAAATTTTAAGGGTTATTTGTCTATCGCTATATGATATTTTATTTCATTATGGTTCGGTTTGTGACATCTGTGCTTGTAATCATTGTATAAACTCTAAATAGTTCAATTATCAATAAAATAATGTGATTTGATCCCAATATTTGTTTGTTTATGTTTGACATTTTGCACGTTTTGATTTTGTTTGATTTTAAACTCTAAATCGATTTCTGAAAAGTTATACGCAAACTGATGCGTAAACGTAATCAATTTAACGTGACAAACACTCCGGAACATCAACATATGCTTAACATACCTTAAATAACCTTTACATAACTTAGAAATAAGTTTTAAAGGGTTTAGTATGGCAAAAACAAGTTTATTCCCTCACAGGGACTATTTGCGACAAACTGCAAAAGTCTGCTGATTCGTATAGTAACGTACATTCCGGAACATGATCATAAGTTAAACATACCATAAATATCCTTTACATAGCTTAGAAATATGCTTTGAGGGGTTCGGTATGCGAAAATAAACTTATTTGATCAACAGGGACTAAAAGCGTCAAAAAGTGCATAAGTTTGCATTTACGCGCATATCTTACGTTCTGAACATGAGGGTGAAGAATCACGTCTTGTTCTTCCTCTTGAACCTAGATCTGCAATGGAGAAGGAAAGAAAGTGGAGATGTAGAGATTGCCGGTAGGAGATGACTCTCCTGTTTCCAGCTACCAAAGTGTGTGGCTCCATATGCTCTGCCCTATTCAAGAGGTGAAGACCTCTTTATATAGGGGGATATGGGCCTCCCCTAACCTCAATGGGCCAGGCCCAGTTAGGGGTTATCTCTACAAGCCCCGACCCAAAGTAGTGTGAACTACATCGCGTTGGGCCTCGCGGTTGGGTTAGTAGCAACAATAATAAATAATTAATATTAAAGCAATACGTAACGGGAAGTCTGACCGCTCGGGTCGGGTTTAATACCGTACCCCATCAAGTCCCCCAGTCTAGTGCTGCTCCGCGTGCAAGCGTGGTAGGAGTGCTAGACTTGTTAGGAGCGCTTGGAAGTACGGATTGAGTTTTAGGTTTACCTGTCGCCTGGGTGCGGGAAAGCTGTTGGCCATACTTGTTGCGTCTGTCTTTCGCTGTGAGTAGAGATAATGAAGCGGTGAGTATTACATGATACTGGTTGGGCAAACCTGGCGCACGCTGTTTGATTGCGGGTAGTTGCTATTGGCGCGTTGCCGTGAGCTTGTCAAGGTTGCGCGTACGTAACTAGTTTTAGGTTTATTAGTTGGGTTTATGTTTCGACCATAAGGGTTAATCTTCTTAATCCTTCTTGAGCTTAGCTACGGTCCTTCCTGTGTATGAAGGAACCTATCTTTAGTCGGAGTAGTTTAGAAGGAGATGGGCTGATGGGCCTTGGGCCTAAAAGATGACGACAAGGAATATTTGCTCTGTCCCTTTGGTGTCAACCGTTGGTGTCTTCTAGAAGATCTTCGATGCTGGCGCATCTTGATTGGAGCCACGTAGGCGTCCTTGCGTTCCTTCTGCCTTATGCACGATTGTTAATCGTGGAGCGCGATAGAATACAGCCCGTGCCGCCAACCTTGCCCGGCCTTTGGTGTGTGACCAACCAGCCGGTGCAAGGTTTAGGGACTGAGGGCCTTCATTCAGGATGCTAAGTGCTGAATCTGATCTTCAATCCTGTTTAAACCTCGCGCGCGGATTAGGTTTTGTCTAAGCAGCTCACGCGTGGTCTGTAGGTTAGTTTGATTAACGTATAAGGAGTATGGTTTGCACGACTTTTTGGGACCATACCCCTTCAAGTCCCCCCAGTCCAGTGCTGCTTCCATGCGCGGAGTGAATGGTTGGAGCTCTGGACTCAGGAAAAAGAGAAAGGAAAGGCGTGCTGGTCTTTAAAGAATTTGCTAGGTCTTGGTAGCTTGGCGCGCGTGTAAGTGCTTGTCAATTACTACGGCGCGGCTACCAGGCTTGTTAATTGATACCTGTTGCTTTTGAGAGCTGGCGCGCATGATCATTGGTTGATGTAGCATGCGGCGCTACCCTTGCTAACTTCAACTTGCATTTTTGTTGTGATTTTAGGCGAGAAATTTCTCGAAATCTAAATTCTGACAGGGTGCAAATGTCGTTGTTGGTGACCCTTGAGTTGGCCGCTGACACGGGGATCATTATGTTGTCACAGACAGTTCGCCTTTGTCAGGTGAGTGTGGCCCAGATTTAGCGGTGCGCACACAGACGCGCGGCTATTGTACAATATTCATCCTATGGTGTGACTTCTGTTGGCTAGCGCAATGTGCGTGCGCGTCTTAAGCCATGAAGCGTACGTATTTATAGTGTTTGAATCTTTGTAAACTGCTGTCTACAATAGTTGCACGTGTTAATCCACTTTGAAAAGGTATCGCGAATGAGAATTGGCATAAAGTTGCGTCAGGAGTAATGAACTGGAGATCCGAGCCTGCACTAATCCTCTGGTGTGACATAACAACAATGTGGCATGACGCCAGTAGATTTGGCTTGTGTTGAAGATTGTAGGTGTAAGCGAAACTTTATTCCAGCCAATGCGTTTTTGCGCATACCCAAAGTGGTGCGTGCATTTGTAGCACAGTTTAGGTTTTGTAAGCGTTTTCATGTATGGCTAAGCATGCGCGCACGGGCAACATACACGGTCGTATATAAAGCAGCAGGGTCGCGTGAGGATTAGCGTAAAACATGTGTAGCAGCAAGGCTCGCATGGAGATTGGCGTGCTCATATGTAAAAAGCATTCGCGCGCGGCGAATTACGTGCTTGTGTGTAAAAAGCATTCGCGCGTGGCGACTTACGAGCTAGTATGTAAAGGAGCATGCGCCAGTCGGCGACTTACGTGCTCGTATGTAAAGGAGTGATGTGCGATAAAGTGTTATATATATTAGGTGTATATTTTAAGCCCTTTTTAACACTTATTTTAGCCAAGTTTTAAATTTATAAAACACGATATTTCACTAACACTAAACACACATATGGGCAAGTGCACCCATCGTTGAGTGTAGTATAGCGTTGGTAAGATACCGAGGTCGTCCAAGGACACAAGAGCTTTTAGTACCGGTTTATCCTCAACGTCTAACCAAAACAAAAGTTTAGGAAAAATATTTTAAACTAAGAAAAATAAAAACTAACTAAAATGCTGAAAATAAAAATAAAAGAAAAACAGATAGACAAGATGAATCACTTGGTTCCGACTCGTATCTAGTATAACCTTTGATTATTTCCGCACTTTTGCACATAATTAAGAGATTATCTTAGCTATTGTAGTAGGCCCCTCTTTTGAAGGTGACGTTACCCTCACCCCAGTAGTTTGAGTCAGCAGGGATACAATCCTAAAAGGGTGGATTATTGGAAGATAATGAATTAAGTTATTAATGCAGTATTGTGGTAGGCCCCGCTTTTGGCGGTGACGTTACCCTCGACTAAGTAGTCTGAGTCAGCAGGGATACAGTCCTAAATAGCCGGGTTATAGTATTAATAGTAGTTAACTTATGAGGGGATCAAAGAGTTTGGACCCCCGCCATCCAATACCGTGAAGTATTGAAGGAGGTCCTACTAAATTTGACCCAGGTCCATTGCAGGACCTCTAAACGCTGAACAATGGCAAGACCTTTACCAAACCGTTCCCTTAACCCCCTACCAGGTAGCCAACATACCTCCATATAGACCGTGGAGATATGAATGGTGAAAATCCTTTATTTTATATAGACAGTAAAATAATGCCAAGACACCACGGACAAACGATAAGGAAAGATCACCTTCAACATAAGTAACTAGTTATTAAAGTCATTAATACAAAACCAAATAAAAAGTGCAAAAGATTAGAAATAAAAAGTATTATACTAGACACTTTGTCTTCACCAAGTGATGTAAGAGACTTAGGAAAACATGGCCTTGATTGTCAAGAACTCTTACGATCAATCTTGGATCCCGAGACGACTCACACACTCTACGATGGACAATGGATGATGGTGGTGGATGATGGTGTTGTGATGGTGGTGGGTGGTGGATGAAGTGTGAGAGAGGTGGTGTGCCAAGGGATGAGATGAAATGAATCCAAGCACTCCTATTTATAGGCTGAACAGAGAGCTGGACACGGCCCCGTGTCCGCTGGACACGGCCCCGTGCCCGTCTGACACTCTCTCTCCTCATTAATTGTAATTCGCAATTACAATAAATGCGCCTGCTGTACTTTCGACACGCCCCCGTGTCCGCTGGGCACGGCCCGTGGTGGGCAATAGAAGCTTCTATAGGTTTGTCTTTTCTGCTGCTTCTTGGGCACGGCCCCGTGCTGGCTGAGCACGGGGCGTGTTCAGCCTTCTGTTTTCTCCTTTTTGCTTTGGAAGGTGCCGTTGAGGGTTCGGGCAGTCCACTAATGTTCCTTTTCATGTATTTATGTTGGATTTAGCTGTCTTTTTGCTTCTTTTGCGTTTTTGAGCTCATTTAATCCTGAAAATACAAAAGGAAGACAAAAACACTCTTTTTCCAATATTAGTACTAAAAAAGGGTTAGTTTTAGGCCTCATTTGATGTAATTTATATGTTGCATTTTACACACATCAAATACCCCCACACTTGAACTTTTGCTTGTCCTCAAGCAAAACTCTTTAATATGTGGCTTACACTCCCAAATGGAATAGGTAAAAGAGAAGGTTTTGGGCTTGTCGTAGAGTGTCGGGATTTCCAAGATCTTTTTGGGTTTTATTTTTATTTATTTACACTCCTATTCGTAATGATTTATTTAGAACTGTTCATAAAAGAAATTACTTATTTGGGCATAACATGCCTTTTTAAAAATCTATTTATATACAAGTTCACATACCTCGCGGGGAAATCACTCACACTCGGCCGAAGGTGTATTTTTTAGTGAATCACTCGAGAGCGGCACGGAACTTATTCCTACCATAGGCTTGCCAAGAAATCAATCCTCCTCCTTTTTAACTTTTATACCTTTGTAGATATCAAGAGGACTTTGTGGGTTAAGGGTTGGCTAGGGTTAAAGGTAGGTGGTTGGGTTAGTGGTTAGTAAAAAGGCTAAAAGCGTAACAAGTGTCGGTTTTCGTATTTTTGCAACTTTTTATTTTTAATGAAGCTTTTATTCAAACAAAGTTATTTTTGATTACTTTGTTTATTTATTCTCTTTTTGCTTCATTAAATTTTTTTTTTTCGAAGAACCGAACCTGTTACTAAAATAAAGGGTTAAAAATGAAAAAGGTTTTGGTGGGTGAAAGGGTTTTTTTGTTTTGGGTGATGAAACGAAAAGGTTTAGGCTCAAATGGGCTAACTAGGGGGATTTTTTTTGGGTAGGTGGTAAAAGAAAAAGAAAAATAATGGTGTAGAAATGAAAAAGGGTTAGTCCTAATGCCTCCATCATGTACTTACTCGGGTTTAAGTTGATAAGGACCGGGAATGTATTGTCATGGCAAGTTCTAGAGTCGTAAGAACCAAGCGGCTATTCACACAAGAAACGAAAAATGAGCATTTAGTAAAATGATATGAAATTGTGTGCTCAATAAAGGCTCAAAACTCACTTTTGTGGGAATGGGTTTTTATGTGATCAAGTATATATAATCAAATTTTAAATAAGTTTGTCATGCCTTTTCATAATTTTCTTATGTTGGTTCTTTTTATTACTACGCTATCGGTTGTAAATTTGTAAAAATATAACCTTTTTGAGAACTTGAATTTCCCGAGTTAAACCTAGACAAGAAAAAAAATGAAATTTTTGAAAAAATTTTGGGGTGATTAGCGGTTCCAATAGAGTTTTGTGTAAGGCTTGTTTTTAGGACTTGCAAAATTCAAGGTTTTAGCATCCCCCCCACACTTAAATTACACATTGTCCTCAATGTGTCCCAAAAATAAATTTTTAGTTTGATTAGATGTGTAAAATAGTGTTTAAAAAGCAAAAATTTGTGTTACCGGGCACTGAACACGGCCCCGTGTTATCCGGGCACGGCCCCGTGTTCAAGTGCCAGTAACAAAATTGAAATAAGAGAACAGAAGTCTGGACACGGGGGCGTGTTGGGTGAACACGGCCCGTGTCCAGGTACCTGTACTGGGCGTTTTCTGCAGGTGGTTCGACACGGGGCCGTGTTGGTTGGGCACGGCCCGTGTTGAACCTTCTGAAATGGAGAAAATTGTCGGGTTGCCTCGTTCCTGTGCATGGGATCATTTTTCTCGTTCCTCTTTTCATCCTTTACCACCATGAGTGTGTTTTATTCATTTTAAACCATCCAAACCTTAAAACCATCATTTCATTTCATCATAGAGAGAACTTACATAATCCTAAATTAAACTAGATAAAACAAAGAAATAACAAACCATGGAGTCCTAGCCTTTATTTTATTTTAATTTAGCAAAATTTCCAAGAAATAATCAATCTTGGTTAAACAAGGCCTTCATGAACTCCTTCTTCCGAGTGCGGTTCTCCTCAAATGTCGGCGAGCCATTCTTCTATCTCTCTTGGAAGGAGAAAAGAAGGCTCATTGGCATTAGTTTGAGGAGTTTCAACTTCCACCGGGATCTCTTGTTGGTGTTCCATGGGAGGTTCCGCCTGAAAGTCTTCCCACCCGGTAGGGTTGTTGATTCCGAGTGCCAGGTTCCAATCCTGCTGAGGAAGGACTGGTTCCATTGGAGGTGCTACAAGAATATTTAACCTCTGGTGCAAGAGGTTAATTTCTTGGAAGCTGCTTTCAAGTCCCATCGTTAGATCGTTAATACGGTCGATTAGGACCTCCTCTACTGAAGTCATTTCGTCGAGAGCCTCCCTTAATGCTATCACATAGTGTACAAGTGTAGCTTCAATGGAGGGTCTTCTTCCTCTACGGCTGTTTGGTGAATGCATAGGAGATGTTTCGCTGTTTTCACTCGTCATCCTACGAAAAATAAACTAAAAATAGCTTATTTAATGAAACAGTATCCGGACACGGCCCCGTGCTCACTGAGCACGGCCCCGTGTTCATCTTTCTGCAGAGTTTTTGGAACAAGGAAACTTGGATTTTTAAGTTATTTTCTGAATATTGTGGGACCTTTTTGGCTACTAATAACTTAAAACAATGTTTCATAACATGTTTTTACCAAGATTCTTTGAACAAAACTCATTTATCCCTACCATAGAGTTGGAGGAATTCCAAACTTTCAATGGTAGCTCTTGGAGAAAGATGAAGAAGAAGGAAATAGCTAAAAGAGGAAAGGACAAGATGGGTTGTTGGAACCTTCTTTTAGACTTACCTAGGATAGTTTGAGAGAAGATTCCTGTAAATCTCTGCCCCAAGTTGGTCCAAATGTGCAGAATTCTTGGCTGCATTTATAGAAAACGACAGCAACCTGGACACGGCCCCGTGTTCAGTGGACACGGCCCCGTGTGCAGGTGAAGTTCTGACACAGTTTGTCCGTATTCTGACGTACTGATCAGAATGGAATCTTTCGATGGACACGGGGGCGTGTTGGCTGGGCACGGCCCCGTGTCTAGGGACTGTTTTATGAAGTTGTCTAGTTTTTTAAGGAACTTGTTAGTATCGGGTGGCTCCTGACTGGTTGGAACAACCCCAAAGTGCCTAATATACCTTAATTGTCCTAGACTAAGGCGAGAACGCAAGAGGTTGTCGGTGAGGGTAATTCCTATTTTTATTCTAGGTGGACAAGTCCAACCCTTTTCCGGGCTCTTGTTAAAGAAGGTATATGCCGAATCGCTCAGGTCTATGTATGCACCGAACGAAGTCGATGGAGAGTCCTTCACGGCACAATCGACACAGGGACGACTATCGTCCAAGTCTTTGCTAGGTACGAAGGCATTTTTGGGAGCAACGAGGTTGTCGGAATGCGGTCCCAACATTTCTTCATGGGTATTGTCTTGGGGTGGATCAATAAAATCCTTCCCAAGCTCTTCTATCCATTTTAGAATTAGTTCTTCTAGTTGAAATAACTCGCTAAGGAGCATTTCCCCTAGAATATCTGGCTGGGCGCATTCGAGGGAGAAATAGTGCTTATTTTTACTTTCGCCCCTCTTAAGGTCGTGAGAAGATGGTGGGTCCATGTAGTGGGGCCTATAATTTAGGAAGTAGCATTTTACTTCTTCATGTTCACCACCACACAATTGACACCACTTACCATAAGAGTGCCGAAAGTAAAAATAATTACTATCACTCATGTTTATGTCAGAAATTACCAACCGTCGGGATCTAACGGTTCTGTTTTCAGTAACTGAAACTTGGGCACGGGGGCGTGTTGAGTGGACACGGCCCCGTGTTCAGCTTACTGTCTGATGTAAAACAGGATTGCCAGTTCCAATGATTGAGCACGGGGGCGTGTTCAGCGGGCACGGCCCGTGCTGAGCTCTGCAGAAGCTGAAAAACTAAGAAAATCCTAAAAAATTAAAAAGAAAAATAAAAGGTGATTAGGCCGTTGATTCCTAACTTTCTTAAAATCCTTGTGTCCCCGGAAGCGGCGCCAAAAACTTGATGTGCGATAAAGTGTTATATATATTAGGTGTATATTTTAAGCCCTTTTTAACACTTATTTTAGCCAAGTTTTAAATTTATAAAACACGATATTTCACTAACACTAAACACACATATGGGCAAGTGCACCCATCGTTGAGTGTAGTATAGCGTTGGTAAGATACCGAGGTTGTCCAAGGACACAAGAGCTTTTAGTACCGGTTAATCCTCAACGTCTAACCAAAACAAAAGTTTAGGAAAAATATTTTAAACTAAGAAAAATAAAAACTAACTAAAATGCTTAAAATAAAAATAAAAGAAAAACAGATAGACAAGATGAATCACTTGGTTCCGACTCGTATCTAGTATAACCAATGCGTTTTTGCGCATACCCAAAGTGGTGCGTGCATTTGTAGCACAGTTTACGTTTTGTAAGCGTTTTCATGTATGGCTAAGCATGCGCGCACGGGCAACATACACGGTCGTATATAAAGCAACAGGGTCGCGTGAGGATTAGCGTAAAACATGTGTAGCAGCAAGGCTCGCATGGAGATTGGCGTGCTCATATGTAAAAAGCATTCGCGCGCGGCGAATTACGTGCTTGTGTGTAAAAAGCATTCGCGCGTGGCGACTTACGAGCTAGTATGTAAAGGAGCATGCGCCAGCCGGCGACTTACGTGCTCGTATGTAAAGGAGCATGCGCCAGCCGGCGACTTACGTGCTCGTATGTAAAAGAGCATGCGCCAGCCGGCGACTTACGTGCTCGTATGTAGAAGAGCATGCGCCAGCCGGCGACTTACGTGCTCATAAGTAGAGGAGCTTGCGCCAGCCGGCGACTTACGTGCTCGTATGTGGAGGCGCTTTTTAGGCTTTCATCGGTGTGCGTGAGGATCGCTCGTTGCGTTTCACCGATTGAATGTATCGCCTAACCTGCAAATAAGTTGGCATGGTAAATTGTAATAAAGAGTGATATGTGGAAAGCGTTATACCAAAACTTCATCCTTAGGAGGTGTTTGCTCTATGCATCCATATTCCGCAAAATGTGAAAGCAATTTTGACCCCCAAAATGGTGTTGCACCATGTTAGTCTCTCAATTTATTGCTATTAAATAAAACGTTAGTAACATTAAACTTGAATAATAGTACTAAGCAATGATACTAGTATGCGTCGCAAATCGCAAGGTTAACAATCGTCAAAACGATGAACCCCCAGCCATGTCGTTGAATAATTTCATTTGCTAGAGGGAGCATGCGCGCGTGGCGACTTACGTGCTCGTATGTAAACGTATGTAAAGGAGCATGCGCGCGTGGCGACTTACGTGCTCGTATGTAAAAGAGCATGCGCGCATGGCGACTTACGTGCTCATATGTTGTTTGTCCTGCAAACAAGTCAACAAGGTAAATTATAATAAAGAGTGATATGTGGAAAGCGTTGTACCGAAACCTTATCCTTAGGAGCTGCTTGTTTTGTACATCCACACTTCGTAATATGTGGAAGCAATTTCGACCCTCCCAATGGTGTTGCACCAAGCGGATACCGGTTTATTGCTGCTACATAGATGTTAGTAAAATTGAAATAACAAGGTAAATGGTCGAGTCATTGTAAGGGACCGGCATGAATACATGAGTTTCTACCAAACCGAGCCTTTAAATGAGGAGTATGTTTTACCAAAGTCCTTGATGTGGTTATTCAACGATGGTACTGTGCCGCGACCATGGTATTTATATTGTTTTGATCATCTCGAAAAAACAATGATTTACGGATGTCTCTTTAACAGCATAAATGTTTTCCCCGAGCCGTACTAGTTGTACAGACATAGACGATCTTGTCATGCTAGTTAAAATAAATGCTTGTACATATATTCGTTACAATAAATATACGTGTCAGGCGATTGCATTTGTATTTTGAAAATTCGAGACACTTAAAATTAATGTAACAGCCAATTTACAACTTTTTATATTTTTAAAAGTCGTTTCACTTAAAAGTAATTCAAGTTGTGATGGCAAGCATGTACAAAAACGCGCGTGGCCATTTACGAGAAATGTTGTAAGTTTTGCAAGTTTGAAAAACTTGCATGTGAACACCACACTAAGGCACGTGCCTTTTTGTTTTTTCTCAGATATTAAAGATCCCTTTTAACCTTGTGTATATGCCATGAATGCTAATGATTGGACATGCTCCCACTACTTTTTGTTTAAAGGCTGAAAACTATTGCAGTTAAAACTCATTTTGTAAATGTGAATGTTGACCAGCGCATGAGTGTGAGCTAGAAGCTCAAAGTGAACCCTGCTTAGGCACATCCGTAGATTGTGAAATTTGTAAATGGTGTGGGGGCGGTGGTCTGCGCGCAGCTGCGCATCGACATGAATGTCAATGGCGTAAGACGTGTGTGCTCACGCCCGGAGACTGAAGGTGCGCGATTCTTTGGCGAGACATTTATCCGGCAATAGGCTTGTGTGCTTTGCGCGGAAGGGCATGTCCGGAGATGGTGTACTCGTACGCGACGGAGTTAGCGGAGTTACTCGCGCGGCGTATTTTTGTGTCTGGCGGGGTGGAGTACTCGCGCGCCGTTAGGCTGTGTTTTGCGAATGCGGAACTTGCATGCTCGCGCGGGGGCGCGCCCACGCATGTAGCACTTGCTCGTGCAACGGGGCGCGCCAGTGCATGCGGAACTTGCACGTCCTCGCGCGGTGAGGTTGTACTTTGTCTGAGACATAATAGAGATGAAGGCAAAAATCGTACCTTGTTTGAAGCTTACTTGCATCACATATAGGAGGCACGCGGTTTGTGCGCGACATAGTTGATGCCGGAGGTGGCAGGTGGCTGTGCGCGACTTAGTTGATGCCGGAGGTGGCAGGTGGCTGTGCGCGACTTAGTTGATGCCGGAGGTGGCAGGTGATTGTGCGCGACTTAGTTGATGCCGGAGGTGGCAGGTGATTGTGCGCGACTTAGTTGATGCCGGTGTTTTGAAGCGCAGGTGTTCGTGGCGGAGCTGGGTTGAGCGTGATTGTAGCTCACCAAAGATGGTGGTGGAAACACAAACATGGGGACCAAGTTGTCGATGTTGTATGATAAAAGAAAATTCAATTTGCAAGATGACAAAAATGGGAGTGTGAAGATGTACCACACATTGTACCCTTTTTTCTGTGGGGTGTCAGGTTGTGTCCCCTAAAGAGAATTATGGATGTGCAATAAGGGTTATACCTTATGCAATATTAATTGTAACTTTTCCTTCTGCCACTTACTTTTTTAAAAGCCTAGTGCATGCTTTGTTTGGAAATGTTTACAACTATCAAACGCCTATTTCCTCTTTTTTTTTTTCAATAAAAATGGATTGAATGTTCATCCATATGATACGTAATGTATCTCAAGCTTCTCAAAAAAAATTTATTCAGCAAAACATCTTTGAGAAGAATGTCAAAGTTGTTCAACTGATGATTGAAACAGGTAAGGGGATTTGCATCTTCGTACAGAAAAAAGGTTCAACCGAGAGAAAAGAAAAACCCAGATCTTGAGGGAAAACCAAATGTTGAGTTTTTTTTTTTTTTTTTTTTTTTTTTTTTGAAAAAGTTTGCATCGGATAGAGTAGAGTAGGTAACTTACTTGATTTGATGTATAAATGAGGTTGAAACTCGTTAATGGAGGCATAGGAGTCACTTTGGAGCTCTGACTGTGTACTCACCAAACAAATGTAGATCTGTTTGATTTTAAAACCACAAATCTTGTGTGAATCTGGTGACTAAACACCATAGATCTGAAAGTTTGGGTAGAGGAGAATAAGTTGTGATTCTGTGATTTAGATTTTGAATCGGTGGGCGCCAATGAAGAAACACGGAATCACCTCCGGGATGACGGGACCGCGTTCTACATGAGGGTGAAGAATCACGTCTTGTTCTTCCTCTTGAACCTAGATCTGCAATGGAGAAGGAAAGAAAGTGGAGCTGTAGAGATTGCCGGTAGGAGATGACTCTCCTGTTTCCAGCTACTAAAGTGTGTGGCTCCATATGCTCTGCCCTATTCAAGAGGTGAAGACCTCTTTATATAGGGGGATATGGGCCTCCCCTAACCTCAATGGGCCAGGCCCAGTTAGGGGTTATCTCTACAAGCCCCGACCCAAAGTAGTGTGAACTACATCGCGTTGGGCCTCGCGGTTGGGTTAGTAGCAACAATAATAAATAATTAATATTAAAGCAATACGTAACGGGAAGTCTGACCGCTCGGGTCGGGTTTAATACCGTACCCCATCAAGTCCCCCAGTCTAGTGCTGCTCCGCGTGCAAGCGTGGTAGGAGTGCTAGACTTGTTAGGAGCGCTTGGAAGTACGGATTGAGTTTTAGGTTTACCTGTCGCCTGGGTGCGGGAAAGCTGTTGGCCATACTTGTTGCGTCTGTCTTTCGCTGTGAGTAGAGATAATGAAGCGGTGAGTATTACATGATACTGGTTGGGCAAACCTGGCGCACGCTGTTTGATTGCGGGTAGTTGCTATTGGCGCGTTGCCGTGAGCTTGTCAAGGTTGCGCGTACGTAACTAGTTTTAGGTTTATTAGTTGGGTTTATGTTTCGACCATAAGGGTTAATCTTCTTAATCCTTCTTGAGCTTAGCTACGGTCCTTCCTGTGTATGAAGGAACCTATCTTTAGTCGGAGTAGTTTAGAAGGAGATGGGCTGATGGGCCTTGGGCCTAAAAGATGACGACAAGGAATATTTGCTCTGTCCCTTTGGTGCCAACCGTTGGTGTCTTCTAGAAGATCTTCGATGCTGGCGCATCTTGATTGGAGCCACGTAGGCGTCCTTGCGTTCCTTCTGCCTTATGCACGATTGTTAATCGTGGAGCGCGATAGAATACAGCCCGCGCCGCCAACCTTGCCCGGCCTTTGGTGTGTGACCAACCAGCCGGTGCAAGGTTTAGGGACTGAGGGCCTTCATTCAGGATGCTAAGTGCTGAATCTGATCTTCAATCCTGTTTAAACCTCGCGCGCGGATTAGGTTTTGTCTAAGCAGCTCACG
Source organism: Helianthus tuberosus (assembly GCA_030545235.1). Lineage (NCBI taxonomy): Eukaryota > Viridiplantae > Streptophyta > Magnoliopsida > Asterales > Asteraceae > Helianthus > Helianthus tuberosus. Next base: position 158,109,494 of record CM060353.1, on the reverse strand, counting down.
CGTGGTCTGTAGGTTAGTTTGATTAACGTATAAGGAGTATGGTTTGCACGACTTTTTGGGACCATACCCCTTCAAGTCCCCCCAGTCCAGTGCTGCTTCCATGCGCGGAGTGAATGGTTGGAGCTCTGGACTCAGGAAAAAGAGAAAGGAAAGGCGTGCTGGTCTTTAAAGAATTTGCTAGGTCTTGGTAGCTTGGCGCGCGTGTAAGTGCTTGTCAATTACTACGGCGCGGCTACCAGGCTTGTTAATTGATACCTGTTGCTTTTGAGAGCTGGCGCGCATGATCATTGGTTGATGTAGCATGCGGCGCAACCCTTGCTAACTTCAACTTGCATTTTTGTTGTGATTTTAGGCGAGAAATTTCTCGAAATCTAAATTCTGACAGGGTGCAAATGTCGTTGTTGGTGACCCTTGAGTTGGCCGCTGACACGGGGATCATTATGTTGTCACAGACAGTTCGCCTTTGTCAGGTGAGTGTGGCCCAGATTTAGCGGTGCGCACACAGACGCGCGGCTATTGTACAATATTCATCCTATGGTGTGACTTCTGTTGGCTAGCGCAATGTGCGTGCGCGTCTTAAGCCATGAAGCGTACGTATTTATAGTGTTTGAATCTTTGTAAACTGCTGTCTACAATAGTTGCACGTGTTAATCCACTTTGAAAAGGTATCGCGAATGAGAATTGGCATAAAGTTGCGTCAGGAGTAATGAACTGGAGATCCGAGCCTGCACTAATCCTCTGGTGTGACATAACAACAATGTGGCATGACGCCAGTAGATTTGGCTTGTGTTGAAGATTGTAGGTGTAAGCGAAACTTTATTCCAGCCAATGCGTTTTTGCGCATACCCAAAGTGGTGCGTGCATTTGTAGCACAGTTTACGTTTTGTAAGCGTTTTCATGTATGGCTAAGCATGCGCGCACGGGCAACATACACGGTCGTATATAAAGCAGCAGGGTCGCGTGAGGATTAGCGTAAAACATGTGTAGCAGCAAGGCTCGCATGGAGATTGGCGTGCTCATATGTAAAAAGCATTCGCGCGCGGCGAATTACGTGCTTGTGTGTAAAAAGCATTCGCGCGTGGCGACTTACGAGCTAGTATGTAAAGGAGCATGCGCCAGCCGGCGACTTACGTGCTCGTATGTAAAGGAGCATGCGCCAGCCGGCGACTTACGTGCTCGTATGTAAAAGAGCATGCGCCAGCCGGCGACTTACGTGCTCGTATGTAGAAGAGCATGCGCCAGCCGGCGACTTACGTGCTCATAAGTAGAGGAGCTTGCGCCAGCCGGCGACTTACGTGCTCGTATGTGGAGGCGCTTTTTAGGCTTTCATCGGTGTGCGTGAGGATCGCTCGTTGCGTTTCACCGATTGAATGTATCGCCTAACCTGCAAATAAGTTGGCATGGTAAATTGTAATAAAGAGTGATATGTGGAAAGCGTTATACCAAAACTTCATCCTTAGGAGGTGTTTGCTCTATGCATCCATATTCCGCAAAATGTGAAAGCAATTTTGACCCCCAAAATGGTGTTGCACCATGTTAGTCTCTCAATTTATTGCTATTAAATAAAACGTTAGTAACATTAAACTTGAATAATAGTACTAAGCAATGATACTAGTATGCGTCGCAAATCGCAAGGTTAACAATCGTCAAAACGATGAACCCCCAGCCATGTCGTTGAATAATTTCATTTGCTAGAGGGAGCATGCGCGCGTGGCGACTTACGTGCTCGTATGTAAACGTATGTAAAGGAGCATGCGCGCGTGGCGACTTACGTGCTCGTATGTAAAAGAGCATGCGCGCATGGCGACTTACGTGCTCATATGTTGTTTGTCCTGCAAACAAGTCAACAAGGTAAATTATAATAAAGAGTGATATGTGGAAAGCGTTGTACCGAAACCTTATCCTTAGGAGCTGCTTGTTTTGTACATCCACACTTCGTAATATGTGGAAGCAATTTCGACCCTCCCAATGGTGTTGCACCAAGCGGATACCGGTTTATTGCTGCTACATAGATGTTAGTAAAATTGAAATAACAAGGTAAATGGTCGAGTCATTGTAAGGGACCGGCATGAATACATGAGTTTCTACCAAACCGAGCCTTTAAATGAGGAGTATGTTTTACCAAAGTCCTTGATGTGGTTATTCAACGATGGTACTGTGCCGCGACCATGGTATTTATATTGTTTTGATCATCTCGAAAAAACAATGATTTACGGATGTCTCTTTAACAGCATAAATGTTTTCCCCGAGCCGTACTAGTTGTACAGACATAGACGATCTTGTCATGCTAGTTAAAATAAATGCTTGTACATATATTCGTTACAATAAATATACGTGTCAGGCGATTGCATTTGTATTTTGAAAATTCGAGACACTTAAAATTAATGTAACAGCCAATTTACAACTTTTTATATTTTTAAAAGTCGTTTCACTTAAAAGTAATTCAAGTTGTGATGGCAAGCATGTACAAAAACGCGCGTGGCCATTTACGAGAAATGTTGTAAGTTTTGCAAGTTTGAAAAACTTGCATGTGAACACCACACTAAGGCACGTGCCTTTTTGTTTTTTCTCAGATATTAAAGATCCCTTTTAACCTTGTGTATATGCCATGAATGCTAATGATTGGACATGCTCCCACTACTTTTTGTTTAAAGGCTGAAAACTATTGCAGTTAAAACTCATTTTGTAAATGTGAATGTTGACCAGCGCATTAGTGTGAGCTAGAAGCTCAAAGTGAACCCTGCTTAGGCACATCCGTAGATTGTGAAATTTGTAAATGGTGTGGGGGCGGTGGTCTGCGCGCAGCTGCGCATCGACATGAATGTCAATGGCGTAAGACGTGTGTGCTCACGCCCGGAGACTGAAGGTGCGCGATTCTTTGGCGAGACATTTATCCGGCAATAGGCTTGTGTGCTTTGCGCGGAAGGGCATGTCCGGAGATGGTGTACTCGTACGCGACGGAGTTAGCGGAGTTACTCGCGCGGCGTATTTTTGTATCTGGCGGGGTGGAGTACTCGCGCGCCGTTAGGCTGTGTTTTGCGAATGCGGAACTTGCATGCTCGCGCGGGGGGCGCGCCCACGCATGTAGCACTTGCTCGTGCAACGGGGCGCGCCAGCGCATGCGGAACTTGCACGTCCTCGCGCGGTGAGGTTGTACTTTGTCTGAGACATAATAGAGATGAAGGCAAAAATCGTACCTTGTTTGAAGCTTACTTGCATCACATATAGGAGGCACGCGGTTTGTGCGCGACATAGTTGATGCCGGAGGTGGCAGGTGGCTGTGCGCGACTTAGTTGATGCCGGAGGTGGCAGGTGGCTGTGCGCGACTTAGTTGATGCCGGAGGTGGCAGGTGATTGTGCGCGACTTAGTTGATGCCGGTGTTTTGAAGCGCAGGTGTTCGTGGCGGAGCTGGGTTGAGCGTGATTGTAGCTCACCAAAGATGGTGGTGGAAACACAAACATGGGGACCAAGTTGTCGATGTTGTATGATAAAAGAAAATTCAATTTGCAAGATGACAAAAATGGGAGTGTGAAGATGTACCACACATTGTACCCTTTTTTCTGTGGGGTGTCAGGTTGTGTCCCCTAAAGAGAATTATGGATGTGCAATAAGGGTTATACCTTATGCAATATTAATTGTAACTTTTCCTTCTGCCACTTACTTTTTTAAAAGCCTAGTGCATGCTTTGTTTGGAAATGTTTACAACTATCAAACGCCTATTTCCTCTTTTTTTTTTTTCAATAAAAATGGATTGAATGTTCATCCATATGATACGTAATGTATCTCAAGCTTCTGAAAAAAAATTTATTCAGCAAAACATCTTTGAGAAGAATGTCAAAGTTGTTCAACTGATGATTGAAACAGGTAAAGGGATTTGCATCTTCGTACAGAAAAAAGGTTCAACCGAGAGAAAAGAAAAACCCAGATCTTGAGGGAAAACCAAATGTTGAGTTTTTTTTTTTTTTTTTTTTTGAAAAAGTTTGCATCGGATAGAGTAGAGTAGGTAACTTACTTGATTTGATGTATAAATGAGGTTGAAACTCGTTAATGGAGGCATAGGAGTCACTTTGGAGCTGTGACTGTGTACTCACCAAACAAATGTAGATCTGTTTGATTTTAAAACCACAAATCTTGTGTGAATCTGGTGACTAAACACCATAGATCTGAAAGTTTGGGTAGAGGAGAATAAGTTGTGATTCTGTGATTTAGATTTTGAATCGGTGGGCGCCAATGAAGAAACACGGAATCACCTCCGGGATGACGGGACCGCGTTCTACATGAGGGTGAAGAATCACGTCTTGTTCTTCCTCTTGAACCTAGATCTGCAATGGAGAAGGAAAGAAAGTGGAGCTGTAGAGATTGCCGGTAGGAGATGACTCTCCTGTTTCCAGCTACTAAAGTGTGTGGCTCCATATGCTCTGCCCTATTCAAGAGGTGAAGACCTCTTTATATAGGGGGATATGGGCCTCCCCTAACCTCAATGGGCCAGGCCCAGTTAGGGGTTATCTCTACAAGCCCCGACCCAAAGTAGTGTGAACTACATCGCGTTGGGCCTCGCGGTTGGGTTAGTAGCAACAATAATAAATAATTAATATTAAAGCAATACGTAACGGGAAGTCTGACCGCTCGGGTCGGGTTTAATACCGTACCCCATCAAGTCCCCCAGTCTAGTGCTGCTCCGCGTGCAAGCGTGGTAGGAGTGCTAGACTTGTTAGGAGCGCTTGGAAGTACGGATTGAGTTTTAGGTTTACCTGTCGCCTGGGTGCGGGAAAGCTGTTGGCCATACTTGTTGCGTCTGTCTTTCGCTGTGAGTAGAGATAATGAAGCGGTGAGTATTACATGATACTGGTTGGGCAAACCTGGCGCACGCTGTTTGATTGCGGGTAGTTGCTATTGGCGCGTTGCCGTGAGCTTGTCAAGGTTGCGCGTACGTAACTAGTTTTAGGTTTATTAGTTGGGTTTATGTTTCGACCATAAGGGTTAATCTTCTTAATCCTTCTTGAGCTTAGCTACGGTCCTTCCTGTGTATGAAGGAACCTATCTTTAGTCGGAGTAGTTTAGAAGGAGATGGGCTGATGGGCCTTGGGCCTAAAAGATGACGACAAGGAATATTTGCTCTGTCCCTTTGGTGCCAACCGTTGGTGTCTTCTAGAAGATCTTCGATGCTGGCGCATCTTGATTGGAGCCACGTAGGCGTCCTTGCGTTCCTTCTGCCTTATGCACGATTGTTAATCGTGGAGCGCGATAGAATACAGCCCGCGCCGCCAACCTTGCCCGGCCTTTGGTGTGTGACCAACCAGCCGGTGCAAGGTTTAGGGACTGAGGGCCTTCATTCAGGATGCTAAGTGCTGAATCTGATCTTCAATCCTGTTTAAACCTCGCGCGCGGATTAGGTTTTGTCTAAGCAGCTCACGCGTGGTCTGTAGGTTAGTTTGATTAACGTATAAGGAGTATGGTTTGCACGACTTTTTGGGACCATACCCCTTCAAGTCCCCCCAGTCCAGTGCTGCTTCCATGCGCGGAGTGAATGGTTGGAGCTCTGGACTCAGGAAAAAGAGAAAGGAAAGGCGTGCTGGTCTTTAAAGAATTTGCTAGGTCTTGGTAGCTTGGCGCGCGTGTAAGTGCTTGTCAATTACTACGGCGCGGCTACCAGGCTTGTTAATTGATACCTGTTGCTTTTGAGAGCTGGCGCGCATGATCATTGGTTGATGTAGCATGCGGCGCAACCCTTGCTAACTTCAACTTGCATTTTTGTTGTGATTTTAGGCGAGAAATTTCTCGAAATCTAAATTCTGACAGGGTGCAAATGTCGTTGTTGGTGACCCTTGAGTTGGCCGCTGACACGGGGATCATTATGTTGTCACAGACAGTTCGCCTTTGTCAGGTGAGTGTGGCCCAGATTTAGCGGTGCGCACACAGACGCGCGGCTATTGTACAATATTCATCCTATGGTGTGACTTCTGTTGGCTAGCGCAATGTGCGTGCGCGTCTTAAGCCATGAAGCGTACGTATTTATAGTGTTTGAATCTTTGTAAACTGCTGTCTACAATAGTTGCACGTGTTAATCCACTTTGAAAAGGTATCGCGAATGAGAATTGGCATAAAGTTGCGTCAGGAGTAATGAACTGGAGATCCGAGCCTGCACTAATCCTCTGGTGTGACATAACAACAATGTGGCATGACGCCAGTAGATTTGGCTTGTGTTGAAGATTGTAGGTGTAAGCGAAACTTTATTCCAGCCAATGCGTTTTTGCGCATACCCAAAGTGGTGCGTGCATTTGTAGCACAGTTTACGTTTTGTAAGCGTTTTCATGTATGGCTAAGCATGCGCGCACGGGCAACATACACGGTCGTATATAAAGCAGCAGGGTCGCGTGAGGATTAGCGTAAAACATGTGTAGCAGCAAGGCTCGCATGGAGATTGGCGTGCTCATATGTAAAAAGCATTCGCGCGCGGCGAATTACGTGCTTGTGTGTAAAAAGCATTCGCGCGTGGCGACTTACGAGCTAGTATGTAAAGGAGCATGCGCCAGCCGGCGACTTACGTGCTCGTATGTAAAGGAGCATGCGCCAGCCGGCGACTTACGTGCTCGTATGTAAAAGAGCATGCGCCAGCCGGCGACTTACGTGCTCGTATGTAGAAGAGCATGCGCCAGCCGGCGACTTACGTGCTCATAAGTAGAGGAGCTTGCGCCAGCCGGCGACTTACGTGCTCGTATGTGGAGGCGCTTTTTAGGCTTTCATCGGTGTGCGTGAGGATCGCTCGTTGCGTTTCACCGATTGAATGTATCGCCTAACCTGCAAATAAGTTGGCATGGTAAATTGTAATAAAGAGTGATATGTGGAAAGCGTTATACCAAAACTTCATCCTTAGGAGGTGTTTGCTCTATGCATCCATATTCCGCAAAATGTGAAAGCAATTTTGACCCCCAAAATGGTGTTGCACCATGTTAGTCTCTCAATTTATTGCTATTAAATAAAACGTTAGTAACATTAAACTTGAATAATAGTACTAAGCAATGATACTAGTATGCGTCGCAAATCGCAAGGTTAACAATCGTCAAAACGATGAACCCCCAGCCATGTCGTTGAATAATTTCATTTGCTAGAGGGAGCATGCGCGCGTGGCGACTTACGTGCTCGTATGTAAACGTATGTAAAGGAGCATGCGCGCGTGGCGACTTACGTGCTCGTATGTAAAAGAGCATGCGCGCATGGCGACTTACGTGCTCATATGTTGTTTGTCCTGCAAACAAGTCAACAAGGTAAATTATAATAAAGAGTGATATGTGGAAAGCGTTGTACCGAAACCTTATCCTTAGGAGCTGCTTGTTTTGTACATCCACACTTCGTAATATGTGGAAGCAATTTCGACCCTCCCAATGGTGTTGCACCAAGCGGATACCGGTTTATTGCTGCTACATAGATGTTAGTAAAATTGAAATAACAAGGTAAATGGTCGAGTCATTGTAAGGGACCGGCATGAATACATGAGTTTCTACCAAACCGAGCCTTTAAATGAGGAGTATGTTTTACCAAAGTCCTTGATGTGGTTATTCAACGATGGTACTGTGCCGCGACCATGGTATTTATATTGTTTTGATCATCTCGAAAAAACAATGATTTACGGATGTCTCTTTAACAGCATAAATGTTTTCCCCGAGCCGTACTAGTTGTACAGACATAGACGATCTTGTCATGCTAGTTAAAATAAATGCTTGTACATATATTCGTTACAATAAATATACGTGTCAGGCGATTGCATTTGTATTTTGAAAATTCGAGACACTTAAAATTAATGTAACAGCCAATTTACAACTTTTTATATTTTTAAAAGTCGTTTCACTTAAAAGTAATTCAAGTTGTGATGGCAAGCATGTACAAAAACGCGCGTGGCCATTTACGAGAAATGTTGTAAGTTTTGCAAGTTTGAAAAACTTGCATGTGAACACCACACTAAGGCACGTGCCTTTTTGTTTTTTCTCAGATATTAAAGATCCCTTTTAACCTTGTGTATATGCCATGAATGCTAATGATTGGACATGCTCCCACTACTTTTTGTTTAAAGGCTGAAAACTATTGCAGTTAAAACTCATTTTGTAAATGTGAATGTTGACCAGCGCATGAGTGTGAGCTAGAAGCTCAAAGTGAACCCTGCTTAGGCACATCCGTAGATTGTGAAATTTGTAAATGGTGTGGGGGCGGTGGTCTGCGCGCAGCTGCGCATCGACATGAATGTCAATGGCGTAAGACGTGTGTGCTCACGCCCGGAGACTGAAGGTGCGCGATTCTTTGGCGAGACATTTATCCGGCAATAGGCTTGTGTGCTTTGCGCGGAAGGGCATGTCCGGAGATGGTGTACTCGTACGCGACGGAGTTAGCGGAGTTACTCGCGCGGCGTATTTTTGTATCTGGCGGGGTGGAGTACTCGCGCGCCGTTAGGCTGTGTTTTGCGAATGCGGAACTTGCATGCTCGCGCGGGGGCGCGCCCACGCATGTAGCACTTGCTCGTGCAACGGGGCGCGCCAGCGCATGCGGAACTTGCACGTCCTCGCGCGGTGAGGTTGTACTTTGTCTGAGACATAATAGAGATGAAGGCAAAAATCGTACCTTGTTTGAAGCTTACTTGCATCACATATAGGAGGCACGCGGTTTGTGCGCGACATAGTTGATGCCGGAGGTGGCAGGTGGCTGTGCGCGACTTAGTTGATGCCGGAGGTGGCAGGTGGCTGTGCGCGACTTAGTTGATGCCGGAGGTGGCAGGTGATTGTGCGCGACTTAGTTGATGCCGGAGGTGGCAGGTGATTGTGCGCGACTTAGTTGATGCCGGAGGTGGCAGGTGATTGTGCGCGACTTAGTTGATGCCGGTGTTTTGAAGCGCAGGTGTTCGTGGCGGAGCTGGGTTGAGCGTGATTGTAGCTCACCAAAGATGGTGGTGGAAACACAAACATGGGGACCAAGTTGTCGATGTTGTATGATAAAAGAAAATTCAATTTGCAAGATGACAAAAATGGGAGTGTGAAGATGTACCACACATTGTACCCTTTTTTCTGTGGGGTGTCAGGTTGTGTCCCCTAAAGAGAATTATGGATGTGCAATAAGGGTTATACCTTATGCAATATTAATTGTAACTTTTCCTTCTGCCACTTACTTTTTTAAAAGCCTAGTGCATGCTTTGTTTGGAAATGTTTACAACTGTCAAACGCCTATTTCCTCTTTTTTTTTTCAATAAAAATGGATTGAATGTTCATCCATATGATACGTAATGTATCTCAAGCTTCTCAAAAAAATTTTATTCAGCAAAACATCTATGAGAAGAATGTCAAAGTTGTTCAACTGATGATTGAAACAGGTAAGGGGATTTGCATCTTCGTACAGAAAAAAGGTTCAACCGAGAGAAAAGAAAAACCCAGATCTTGAGGGAAAACCAAATGTTGAGTTTTTTTTTTTTTTTTTTTTTTTTTGAAAAAGTTTGCATCGGATAGAGTAGAGTAGGTAACTTACTTGATTTGATGTATAAATGAGGTTGAAACTCGTTAATGGAGGCATAGGAGTCACTTTGGAGCTGTGACTGTGTACTCACCAAACAAATGTAGATCTGTTTGATTTTAAAACCACAAATCTTGTGTGAATCTGGTGACTAAACACCATAGATCTGAAAGTTTGGGTAGAGGAGAATAAGTTGTGATTCTGTGATTTAGATTTTGAATCGGTGGGCGCCAATGAAGAAACACGGAATCACCTCCGGGATGACGGGACCGCGTTCTACATGAGGGTGAAGAATCACGTCTTGTTCTTCCTCTTGAACCTAGATCTGCAATGGAGAAGGAATGAAAGTGGAGCTGTAGAGATTGCCGGTAGGAGATGACTCTCCTGTTTCCAGCTACCAAAGTGTGTGGCTCCATATGCTCTGCCCTATTCAAGAGGTGAAGACCTCTTTATATAGGGGGATATGGGCCTCCCCTAACCTCAATGGGCCAGGCCCAGTTAGGGGTTATCTCTACAAGCCCCGACCCAAAGTAGTGTGAACTACATCGCGTTGGGCCTCGCGGTTGGGTTAGTAGCAACAATAATAAATAATTAATATTAAAGCAATACGTAACGGGAAGTCTGACCGCTTGGGTCGGGTTTAATACCGTACCCCATCAAATAGGTATAAGGAGAACTATACATTTCGTTCAAGGCAAAGGCGAACACTAAAACTATAGGGTGTGGAGGAGGGTAGTCCTCAAAGGTTGCTCCGTCATGTAGGCGTCTACGTAAGCTGGTGTGAGAATGGGGCTGAAGGGGATGGACCTAAGGTGTGGAGGATTGGCAATGTGTGTGTTGTATGTATATGTGTGTATAAAGAAGGAGAGCGAAAGAGAATGAGGCCCGGTGTGAACGGCACCAGGAAGATGGGGTCACACCTAGGGGGTGGTGTGCTGGGGCGGTGCCGTCCTTCGCCGTCCCCCATACCGTATGGCCTAATATTTTTTTATGTTGGTCTAACATCATTAGTAATTTGTTATTGTATGCCATTAATGTTTCATTTTTTAGCTGCTTGAATTAGTCTCCCAAATAAAAATGTGGATGGACACTTTAATGTGAGATTGAAAATGAACAAAATACATAAATTAAATAGATAAATTATAATTTAGTGTCACACCCCCACCGTGTGTGAAATCCACGATGGTTCGTTGGAACAAAGGATAGGACCATGTCATAGTTCCTCTCCTGAAAATGTCACGGGCCGCTTAAGAACAGGGAAGACTCTTTGCTGCCTATAAATACCCAACTACGGAGACCTTGAAACACACTTCAGATGCAAGACTCACACAGTGGCGGACCCTGAAAATTTTTCCATGAGGCGTGGAAAATTTTAAGGGTTATTTGTCTATCGCTATATGATATTTTATTTCATTATGGTTCGGTTTGTGACATCTGTGCTTGTAATCATTGTATAAACTCTAAATAGTTCAATTATCAATAAAATAATGTGATTTGATCCCAATATTTGTTTGTTTATGTTTGACATTTTGCACGTTTTGATTTTGTTTGATTTTAAACTCTAAATCGATTTCTGAAAAGTTATACGCAAACTGATGCGTAAACGTAATCAATTTAACGTGACAAACACTCCGGAACATCAACATATGCTTAACATACCTTAAATAACCTTTACATAACTTAGAAATAAGTTTTAAAGGGTTTGGTATGGCAAAAACAAGTTTATTCCCTCACAGGGACTATTTGCGACAAACTGCAAAAGTCTGCTGATTCGTATAGTAACGTACATTCCGGAACATGATCATAAGTTAAACATACCATAAATATCCTTTACATAGCTTAGAAATAAGCTTTGAGGGGTTCGGTATGTGAAAATAAACTTATTTGATCAACAGGGACTAAAAGCGTCAAAAAGTGCATAAGTTTGCATTTACGCGCATATCTTACGTTCTGAACATATCCGGACATCCAAAAAAAATTTTAATCATTAAAATATTTTATTTTTGTGTTTGGAATGCTAAAATACCATTCGTCGCGTAATTTGGATCGTTTTTCGCGTCCGTTCGTGTTTCGTCGTAATTAACCGAATAACGTGACCGTACGACCAAACGAACCGACATCCGAGATATTTCCAAACATATTTCATGTCCCCTACACTTAAACTTCATTATTGAGCCTTGAAAATGGGTTAACGGGGCTTAAACGCGTCAAAAATGGCTTAAACATGCTGCAGGGACCATTCTTGTCAATTTTTGAAAGTTTCTGTCTCAAGTAGGTGGTAGCGTCGTGCCACAGCAAAGGGGGGTACCCGTCGCGGCACGCGATGCCTCAATTTCGACAGAATGTTCATTTTTGCTGCTGCACATGTAATTTTAAGCTAGTTATTCATTCTTGTGGGTAAATTCAATGGTATTCAAGGCTTCAAATCATGTTTAAACACTTGTATGGCTTAGATAATTACTTGGGGAACATCTAATCCACTTGTCATGATCTTGTTAATCCAAAACTTCTATAAATAGCAAGCTCTTTCATTCAATCCATTGCTCATTCCATCTTCTTGGACTCTAAGTGAAGGATACCATCTTTGGATATCTTCTACTTGAGTTCTAGTTCATTTCTTTCAGCCATTAGAGGTTTGTAAGTCCTCTTTCATGGCTAATTCTTTATTTTCAGCCATTACAAGCTGAAAATCAAACAGTTTGACTACCGTTTGACTTTCGGTTTTGACCGCGAATTGGTCAAGTCAAAGTTCAATTGAACTTTGCAACGTGAGCGTAATCACGATGGTTATAGTCCCTTATGACCATACCTACTGATTACCACGTTGATTAGGCGTAGTGACGAGTCAAAGTTTCGGTCAAAATGCGTATTTATGCGTATTTTGCAACGAAGCTATTTTCGGGTATCAAAACACTTTGTTTTGATATCAAAACCATTTTCTAACTTAGTTAAACATGTTTTAACATGTTTAACTTGTCACTTTTAGTTTAGTGCTTAGATAGGGTCGTAAGTTAAGCGGTCTAAACAACCGCTTAGACTTTCGAACCCGACCCGTTTGGTCGATCATTAGGATCCGACCAAACATATTTTGTGGCCATAGTTGTATAGGGAATAACCTTCCGAGATTTATACCTTATGGTCACTTCGTTTAGTTAGTTGTATGATAGGTAATTTATATGCATTAGGAAAATAACCAAAATGCCCTGTTTACGCATAATTTCATTTTAAGCATATGTAACCTAAATTTTGACATCTAAACTGATTATGTAATATTATTAGACATGTTAAGGCATATAATACTTGTCATAGGACTAGTTAGGCAGTTCGAACGTGCTTTTGCGCGAACAACACGTTAACGTAGCGTAAACTACCTTAACGAGTCGTAACGGGTCATAATGTAAGGACCTACAAAAATGTCCCCAAACGACCCGTAAGTGCAAATCCGGACCCCTGAAACCGTACTGTGCATGAAAAACCAAGAAAAACAGATTTTTGGGTTTTACGCGGGCCGCGTAAGGGTAAGCCTAGGCTTACGTGGGCCGCGACAACTCACCAATTCTCTGGAGCAGCAAACAGGCCACGTGTCGCACATGTGGCAGCCCTAGGTATGACACGCTAGCCCTAGTCTACGCATAGATGGCCCTTGCGGGCCGCGTAAGATCAAGAGGAGGCTTACGCGGGCCACGTAAACCTCAAATTTCTGCTATAAATTGCCTGGGCATCGGGCTTTCATTCTGTGTCGAAAACATTTCTCAAAAACGAAGTTACACTGCTCAAAATCATAATTTCCATTAGGGAGGAGCTGCTACGATACAGGGTATTAACTCGATCGCTGCTACGATTCAATGTCCGATCGATTGAAATCAATCCAATGGATGTTTAAGTGCTGCTCGAACTCGGGTTATACTTTGTCATTCGTCGTAAATTCGATGGATGTTTAAGTATCGCACTTTGTCATTCGTTGTGAGGGTTTTAATCTTGTGAGTTATCGTAAATGCTGTATTAGTTACTGACCTAGTTCGTGTGCATTGTCATTTAATTTAGGTTTCAAGGCTAATCAGTAGGCTAAACTCTGTCCGTTTAAATCTGCAAGGTGAGTCATTCTCTTTTTATCAAATGTTTTACAATACTCCAACTATTTTCAAAGTTATAATTACAGGGATTAAGTCATGGTTATCTTGAATCACTGGCTAGTGGGGTATTGTCACACCCCAACCGATGGCGGAATCATCGGGGCATGGCACTGAGCGAAACAGATTGTCCAGAAGTTTCCATAACAATTATCATTACCATTCAATTAAATAACATGTCCCATACCATGTCTCAAACAGTAAACAAATTATTACAGATAAAACTAGGCAAATAATTCTGTTCCGACAACTCAGATTTTAAATAGAGCAATTGTTTATCTGCTTCTAGAGACCCTTGATTCAATTACTACAGACAACTATTTGTTGGGCTCTAAAGCTTTATTCTAGCTTCGACTTCCTATCATGTGTGCATCCTAAGCACCTGTCACATAGGTTAAAATAAAGTCAATACATATAATGTAAATGTGAGCATACAAGTTTGATAATAGCATATAGAGTTCGAATTCGTTTACGCATAACCAGCACGTACACATAGTGAAATGAAGCACGTTAGTTATCGACATAGATCCATCGATACCAATGACTGCGGGTTGACTGCCCGGGGCAGTTCGCAATACATGATTACCACTGTAATCCATGCAAGTAATTGTCCTTAACAACCCCCGTGTGAACGGGTGCTGAGTCCAAACTATAGTACTATCATTGCTAATTCGATTTCGATTGCGATCGATGCGATACGATAGAGTTTCCTAGTCAAATTACTTTTAATCCCAACCACTCATATCTCGCACTATCCTTTCTCCACTAATTATCATAGTTGGATTGTGATTCGAGTTCGATTGCATTTCGAGTTTCGATTGATCTCCACAACATATAAAATTAAACATGCGCAGGTAACACGTAAGGCACACACACACGTATAACAATATTCCTAATGCGTATTTCGAGTTGAGTTTTGATTCGATGTCGATTGGATTAGTTAGCTTTATCGCATTGTTACTTCCTATAATTCACAGGCGTAGGTTGATTGAATAGCGATTAACATACGCCGATTATTGTAATTATTAACACTTACTCCACATAATACAGCTAAATTAAACACATAAAAGAAATCTGCTACAAGTCAAGTTGCGCGAAATCGGTCGTTGACTTTGACCTTGACTTTGACTTTGACTTCTCGAAAACACGGGGTGTTATAGTCTCCCCTTGTTTAGGGAATTTCGTCCCGAAATTAGGCTGGAAGTTGTACAACACCGTGAATCACGTTTGAGAACTTTCTCTATCTAGACTTTCTCCTTAAATAACCGCGGGTACTTCGCCTTCATGTCGCTTTCGAGTTCCCAAGTGAACTCTGTGCCCCGTTTGCCTTCCCATCGGACTTTCACAATAGGAATGCGAGAGCGTCTGAGCTGCTTGGTTTGGCGATCCATGATTTCGACAGGCTTCTCCACGAAATGTAATGTTTCGTTCACTTGCAGGTCATCGAGTGGAACGTGTAAGTCGTGGTCGGCTAGGCACTTTCGGAGATTTGACACGTGGAAAGTCGGGTGGACGTTACTAAGTTCCTCCGGTAGTTCGAGTCTGTAGGCTACTTTTCTGATCCTTTCCAGAATCTTAAAAGGTCCAATATATCGAGGCGCGAGCTTTCCTTTCTTGCCGAATCGGACCACACCCTTCCAAGGTGATACCTTTAGGAGTACGTAGTCACCAACGTCAAATTTAAGGGGCTTGCGTCGTCTATCGGCATAACTTTTCTGTCGATTCCGAGCTTTTACCAGGTTGTCTCGAATTTGGAAAATTTTGTCTGTCGTTTCTTGTAATAGCTCAGGACCGGTTAATTGCGAATGACCGATCTCGTGCCACACAATAGGCGATCGACATCTTCTTCCGTATAAAGCCTCGAATGGTGCCATTTGAATGCTGGAATGATAGCTGTTGTTATACGAGAATTCGACTAAAGGCAGGTATTTATCCCAATTACCACCGAAGTCTATGACACACGAACGGAGCATGTCTTCAAGAGTACGAATCGTTCTTTCAGCCTGACCGTCGGTTTGAGGGTGGAAAGCGGTACTTAGATTTAGCGACGTACCGAGTGCCATTTGAAACGTTTCCCACAGTCGCAAGGTAAACCGAGCATCACGATCAGAGATGATGTCGCGAGGTGTACCATGATTACAAATGATCTCGTCGGTGTAGATTCGGGCTAATCGTTCTACCTTGTAGTCTTCCCGTATTGGCAAAAAGTGAGCTGATTTAGTCAAACGGTCAACCACAACCCAAATGCTGTCGTGACCTGATGACGTGTGCGGTAGCTTTGTGATGAAGTCCATAGCTATACTTTCCCACTTCCACATAGGGATTGGTGGTTGTTCGAGCAAGCCAGAGGGTCTTTGATGTTCAGCCTTGACTCTTGCACATGTCAGGCATTTTCCAACGTAGAGAGCAATATCCCTCTTCATGCCCGGCCACCAGTACTTATAGCGAAGATCCTGGTACATTTTGTCGGCACCGGGATGAATAGAATACCGGGATTTGTGGGCTTCGTCCATCATGATTTGTCGCAAATCGGTTTGTTTGGGAATCCAAATTCGGTCCAGAAAGTGGAATATCCCATTTGATTTGCTCACAAGCTGGGCTCCATCATGGTAGATTCTTTCCTTCTTCAGTGTGCGTTCGTTAAAACACGCATGCTGAGCTTCGCGAATGAGGGTCTCGAGGTCGTATCGGGCTTGAACATTACGGGTGCTAAGCAGATAGCTCCGTCTGCTGAGTGCATCGGCAATAACATTGGCTTTGCCTGGGTGATAACGAATCTCACAGTCGTAATCGTTGAGAAGTTCTACCCATCGGCGTTGACGCATATTAAGTTCCTTCTGATTAAAGATGTGTTGTAGGCTCCTATGATCGGTGAAGATCGTACACTTAGTACCATACAGGTAGTGTCGCCAAATCTTTAACGCAAAAACAACTGCGCCTAGCTCGAGATCATGGGTTGTATAGTTCTTCTCGTGGATTTTGAGCTGACGAGATGCGTAAGCTATAACCTTATCCCGTTGCATGAGGACACAACCAAGACCAAGGTTGGAAGCATCACAGTAGACAATGAAATCGCCGTTTCCGTCGGGCAATGTGAGAACAGGAGCATTGCAAAGCTTATGCTTGAGGGTTCGAAAGGCAGACTCTTATTCAGTTCCCCAAACAAAAGGCTTGTCTTTATGTGTGAGAGTGGTAAGTGGTACAGCGATCTTTGAGAATCCTTCGATAAATCGTCGATAGTAGCCCGCTAGTCTGAGAAAAGAACGAACTTCAGACGGGTTCTTAGGCGTAATCCAACTCTTAACAGCTTCAATCTTCGCAGGATCGACGTGAATACCTTGACTATTAACAATGTGACCCAGAAACTGAACTTCCTCCAACCAGAATTCACACTTGGAGAACTTGGCATAGAGTTGGTTCCCCTGGAGTAGCTCGAGAACCAAACGTAGATGTTGTGCGTGTTCGGATTTCGATTTGGAATAGATCAAGACGTCGTCGATGAATACGATGACGAAACGGTCGAGATATGGTTTGCACACGCGATTCATCTGATCCATGAAAACCGCTGGTGCGTTGGTTAAACCAAAGGGCATAACCACAAATTCTTAGTGGCCGTAACGAGTGCGAAACGCGGTTTTGGGTATATCCTCCTCTTGAATACGCAGCTGGTGATAGCCTGAACGTAGATCGATCTTTGAGAAACACGTAGCACCTTGTAGTTGGTCAAACAAATCATCGATGCGAGGTAGGGGATAGCGGTTCTTGATAGTTAACTTATTCAATTCCCGATAGTCGATACACATCCTGAACGACCCGTCCTTCTTTTTGACGAAGAGGAATGGCGCGCCCCAAGGAGAGGTGCTCGGGCGAATGAAGCCTTTCTCAAGTAATTCTTGGAGTTGGTTTGAGAGTTCGCGCATTTCGGATGGCGCGAGTCGGTAGGGAGCTTTGGCAATAGGGTTGGCTCCAGGAATGAGGTCGATACGAAAGTCGATGTCACAACTTGGTGGTAGCCCGGGAAGATCCTCTGGAAAAACATTAGGAAATTCTCGAACCACAGGAACGTCTTTTACTTCATTCTTCTCTTTCTTTTCCTTCTCCGCTACTACAATGTTAGCCAAGAAAGCTCTGTATTCCTTGCGGAGATATTTGCTAGCTTGAACACATGACATGAGCTTGAGACCTTTCGAAGTAGTGTCACCGTAAACACACAATAAATCACCATTCGCGAGTGAGAATCGAATCATCTTGTCGAAGCACACAACTTCAGCATGGTTTTCGCGAAGAAAGTCCATGCCTACTATGACGTCAAAACTTCCGAGTTGCATCGGAATAAGGTCGATTGGGAAGATGTGATTGTTGAGCTCCAGAGTTAACGGCGACGGTTCTTCCGGTAGCGACTTCCACATCAAAAGTCGAGGAGAGTCGGGAACGTTTACGACTAAGGAGCTTCTCGAATTCAAACGACATAAAGCAATTATCGGCTCCAGTATCAAATAAACACGAAGCATAAATACCATTCACAAGGAACGTACCATTGACCACGTTGTTGTCGGCTTGGGCTTGACGCACGTTGATGTTGAAAGTGCATGCGCATGCTGCTTGTTGTTGATGTTGCTGCTGGTGTTGCTGCTGCTGCTGGGGCTCTTGTTTCACAACCCTGTTCGGGCACATGTTGGCGAAGTGATTAGGATCGCCACATGCAAAGCAGGCTCTGGCGTTGACTGCGGGTGCCGGAGGAGCTTGTTGACCCTGAGGGGCGGTGAGTAGAGCTTGATGAGCAGGAGCTTGTCGAACACGGCAATTGGTAGTAAAATGGCCGTACATATTGCAATGAGCACAAAAACGGCAAGCAATGGCAGTCGGGTGATGGTAGGTACAAGTAGGGCAGAGCGGGTGTGGCCCAGTGTATGCACACTTTGTAGGCGGTGCATTAGCCACAGGCGCCGCTACTTGACGCTGTTGGGCTGGTACAGCTTGAATCGGTGCAGCAGTGATCGCACAGTTCTTGTTGCTGGAGCTGTTCTTTCTCTTGTTCTTCTTCTTGTTGCTTGATGAGGTGGTGGTTTCAGTAGTCGGTGCGGCGGTGGTAGCTTGATGCAGGTGCTTTGAAGTTTTATCCCAGACGCCAGCCTTGACCCGCTTGTCGTTGATTTCAGCGGCTAGTAGATAAGTCTCTTCGATCGTCGTAGTCTTAGTCGCTTGCACGAAATCGGCAACCCAGTCAGGCAGGGCTCGGATATACTTCTTGATTGCCATATCTGGAGTCTTGACCTGATCAGGACAAATGATGCTGAGCTGTTTGAAGCGAGCAGTGAGCGCAGCATTTTCGCCATCCTTTTGCTGTATGTGCCACAATTCATCCTCTGGCTTCTGACGTTCATGAGGAGGGCAGAATTCTTCCAGCATGACTTCCTTGAGTTCGTCCCATGACAGACCGTAGGCTGCATCGTTTCCTCGCTTGTTCCTCTCGGCCATCCACCAGTCTAGAGCACAGGACTGGAAAACGCCGGTAGCGTTTAGAGTACGGAGGTCATCGGGGCAACCACTCTGCCGTAGAGTGACCTCAATGGAATCGAACCATTGGAATAGTGCAGTAGGACCTCCCTCACCAGTGAATTCTTTTGGCCCACACGACTTGAATTGCTTGAAATTGAAAGCCTTGGTGGTAGTTTTGGGAGCTTCGGTTCTTGATTCCTCAGACGACTTGCTGACGTTCTCGTAAACCTCACTTACAGCCTTTGCTACACTCTTAGCGATGATGGCAGCAAGGCGTTTGTCTCTCTTTTCTTGACGAGAAAGTAAGGAGTGACGGGATCCAGATGACATTGTCTGCAACAGACATCGTCACAGGACTCAACACATTGTATCCGAATCTCACCTCACACGCCTACTACTTACTAAAGTTCAGTAACACGCATAATCACATAACACATAGACACGAAATCACGGATTCACTTAGTCACAGAAGCACATAATCATGAAATCACGTAAGCACATAGCGCACAGAAGCACAAAAGCACATATACATGTAGTCACAGAGGCATATAGGAGCATATAGTAACACGCAGAGTATTCCAACCGCCTCAGAATACAAAACCTAGCATTCAAAGTTCGCGAGTGTTCGAATATAGCGTTCGGATTTGATATATCGAGTCGTGTAGTATAAGCGTAGCATAAAGTCGTCCATAATTTAGCGATTTGTTAACGTTTTGAGATAGAAAGGCAATGCGAGTCGTACGTGTCGATCGAAGTGAAAGCAAAAATCGAGTGAATCTCCAATATTTAAACACATAAACAGGTAAACACACATATAGCACATAAAATCGACGAATCATCAGAGTCGGCAGTTGCGGGCTCAGAATCGAAACACATAAAAATCGAGAAATAGATTGTCTGCGGCTAGTAGACTTCGACTACCCAAAGTGGTTCGACTATTCACAAAGACTTGTCGTGCACATTTGACCTTCAGGGTAGCGCCTTTGCCTCGATTCTTGGGCATTTGGCACGCATCACGTTAGTCATTTCGTGACTTCAGGTCATTGGAGTCAGTCGAGACTTTGGTGAGAGTTTTGTAAAATGAGCGGAACAAGTCGTCAAGGTTAGGGTTTCACCCCTGGCTTAACAACCTCGCTCCTGTTTTTGATAAAATAGAGGAGATTATTCATCAAAATATGGATTTCACTCCTGATTTGGCATAATTCTCCCCGCTTGTAGATAAAATACGGGTTGTTCAAGCAACTTTTGTCGAGAGTTTGCGGTTTTTCACACCTAATCTCGACTTAATTGCTTGTTTATGGTTGAAAAATTCGAGTGCAGTGATAGTGTAGCGAGAACAACGAGAAGTAAGCTCGTACATAGTCCCTACTGGATATGCACAAGTCGGTCTGTTGGTTCCTAACTATAGACTAGGTATATAAGACATCGACCCGGACTAGGTCGTGTCTTTGCCTAATTCCCTATAGTTATGGCTCTGATACCAATCTGTCACACCCCAACCGATGGCGGAATCATCGGGGCATGGCACTGAGCGAAACAGATTGTCCAGAAGTTTCCATAACAATTATCATTACCATTCAATTAAATAACATGTCCCATACCATGTCTCAAACAGTAAACAAATTATTACAGATAAAACTAGGCAAATAATTCTGTTCCGACAACTCAGATTTTAAATAGAGCAATTGTTTATCTGCTTCTAGAGACCCTTGATTCAATTACTACAGACAACTATTTGTTGGGCTCTAAAACTTTATTCTAGCTTCGACTTCCTATCATGTGTGCATCCTAAGCACCTGTCACATACGTTAAAATAAAGTCAATACATATAATGTAAAGGTGAGCATACAAGTTTGATAATAACATATAGAGTTCGAATTCGTTTACGCATAACCAGCACGTACACATAGTGAAATGAAGCACGTTAGTTATCGACATAGATCCATCGATACCAATGACTGCGGGTTGACTGCCCGGGGCAGTTCGCAATACATGATTACCACTGTAATCCATGCAAGTAATTGTCCTTAACAACCCCCGTGTGAACGGGTGCTGAGTCCAAACTATAGTACTATCGTTGCTAAGGCAGGTAGACAACATTCCATGTGTAAACATAACAAACAAGCATTCACAAGCCACGTATAACATGCATTAACGGTTAGCGTTCAAATAGTATTGAGTAGTGTGTTTGATGTGATTTGAATAGTTGTAACGTATGTAACACCCAAAAGTGCATAAAGAAAAAAGGGATCGAGTATACTCACAGCGATTGATGGATTGAAGGGAGCGCTTAGCGAGTAAAGTTCGCCTGAATGGATTGATAGCATAACGATAAGTGACGCGTAAAACGATATAAAGTGTGAGTGGGTCGGATATCAGTTTGGTCGGATGGTAATCCGATCGGACGACTTGTTGGTGCGGATGGCAATCCGTTCGGATGGTCATCCGGTCAGATGATAGTCCAGTCGGATGACTATTCGAGTGGATTGTTTCTTCCTATGAGATGAATGTGTTTGTGTATGATGGCTTGTCCTTTGAAGTTTTCGTTGTAGCATTTTGAAAACATTGAAGTATCTCTATCCTTCAAGTCGGTCGATCGGACGGCCAATCGTGCGGATAACAATCCGTTCGGATTGTCATCCGGTCGGATGGTAGTCCGGTCGGACGGCGACCTTAGTGATGAGATAACTTAATGGAAACAATTCATAGCAGGAGAGTCACTCGGTCGGATGTCCATACGACCGGGTGGCAACCCTGTTAATGAACATGCTGAAAATTGTTTAAGTCCTTAAAGTCCTAGTATCTCATGATCCGAAGAGTAATCCGGTCGGATGGTAGTCCGATCGGATGGCAATTCGTTCGATACCCAAACTTCAGATAGAGTTGATTAAGTGTGGGACCCAAGGTGTTATCCGTTCTGACAGCAATCGGTTCGGGTGGCTTATCCGCTCGGACAGTAATCCGGTCGGACAGCATTCCGTTCCGATTGTTCCGTTCGTCTTACACTTGATCGTTTTGGTCGTTTTACCGAGGCGTTTTGACAACGTGTTAACCAACAGAATCCCATCTTGACCCAAGTAACCTGATCGACCAGGAATCACCCCAGCTAACCGGCTCAAGACGGTTATCCCCGTTTAACCGGAAATCGGTGGTCTCGTGGGTAGAATCCGGATCTTGAGCTAGCACAACACTAAGAATGAGTAGAGGACTAGATCAAGGTCGGATCCTATCGGTTTTGAGTGTAAAAGAGTTGAAAGAAAGTTAGATACTGTCTTTTAATCCTTTTTCACTATGTTTAAGCTTAGATCTGCGCGAGATCTTTGTGTATTTGTGTGGAAATCTATCAGATCTAAGTTGTTCTTGGTGGATTGAGGCCAAAACAAGAAGTTCTTCAAGAACTCATGATGACATCATCCTAGAACACCTCAAATCTAGTGATTTCACGGTTAAAAGTTAAGATTCAAGAGATAGAAAGGTGTAGGAGTGCGTGTAGATCAAGAAAGTACAAGATTTAGGACGAGATCTTACCTGGATTGAGAGAAATCGAAGAAAAGGTGGGGAGCACGAGTTGTTCGGACAGAAGATTTCCAAAAGTGGAAATGATGACAATGACAGGGGTATTTATAGGATTCCAAAAGGGGGAAAGTGTGGGTCGGTCGGTTGTCATCTCGATCGGATGGCACCTGACACCCATGACCAAGTGGCTATTCGGTCGGATGGCTATCCGGCCGGATGGCACTTGGTTTGTGTGTTTGACGCGACGATTTTTCTGATTCGATTTCGATTGCGATCGATGCGATACGATAGAGTTTCCTAGTCAAATTACTTTTAATCCCAACCACTCATATCTCGCACTATCCCTTCTCCACTAATTATCATAGTTCGATTGTGATTCGAGTTCGATTGCATTACGAGTTTCGATTGATTTCCACAACATACAAAATTAAACATGCGAAGGTAACACGTAAGGCACACACACGTATAACAATATTCCAAATGCGTATTTCGAGTTGAGTTTTGATTCGGTGTCGATTAGATTAGTTAGCTTCATCGCATTGTTACTTCCTATAATTCACAGGCGTAGGTTGATTGAATAGCGATTAACATACGTCGATTATTGTAATTATTAACACTTACTCCACATAATACAGCTAAATTAAACACATAAAAGAAATCTGCTACAAGTCAAGTTGCGCGAAATCGGTCGTTGACTTTGACCTTGACTTTGACTTCTCGAAAACACGGGGTGTTACAGGTATTGTGCACATTACTAATTTCTCACGGTTAGGCTAATAAATCCTAACAGTGATAATCATCATTACTTGGGTGAAAGGACCCAATAGTGGTATGTCCATCGTCACCAGGAGGTGACACGGCGCCAGATAAAAATAAGATAGAAGCCATTGTAATCCCTCTTATGTTGTAATTTATAACTAATGTGTCATTTTGTTTAACCTGAATGACTCGCCAGTATTTCCCCGCTGATAAAATATTTTTAAAACATGTTTCAGGCGACCTGCTGTGAATCAAGGAAAAAGTGCTACGGAGCACTTACAAGCTTGAAGTGGTGGCTCAGTGAAATAAATAAACATGTTTTGTAAAACAGGGAATTTCCTCGTGTAATTCCTCTATTGTAAATTACGGGGTTTATCCCAATTTATGAAATAAAATAATTGGGCATTTTCAAGTTTAAAAGATCCTGTAAATCTTCCGCAGTCAACTCAAATAACAAATACCACGGGTTTCTGTCCCGCGGCTCCTGGACCGGGTAAAACCGGGACAGAAAAAGGTGGTATCAGAGCCACTGATTTAAGCCAATTAAGTATTCAGAAATACTTAATTTTTCTGATTGCCATTCGGTGATTATGTGTTTTGTGTTATTTGACTATTTGTTAGTTTACAGTATGGGTAAGCACAGAATTTCGGACATCTATCGTCAATTAGATAGTTCACCAAAAGATAAAGGAACCTCATTTCAATCAAATTCCTCAAGATACTCAGCATATACTGAGGAAGGAATATTTGTTCGTAAGGCACAATTTGAGAAACCACTTACCATTAAGAAAAGAAGTTGGATTATTAGAAAAAGTCAAGAGAAAATAAAGAAGTCACAACCAAAAGGAGTGATGGTTAATCAGGAAACTCAGGAAATAGGCAATAAACCACCATGGGAAGATGAATTAGATGAACAATGGGCAAATCTCTATATGTTAGCCACTACAGCAGTAAATGTTAACTTTTAATTAAGTTAAACTATCAACACCCTGACCCAGTACTAGCACCCGTATCATCTATAAACCTGAAACTTTACAGAAACTTTGCCCATTAGATAAACAACTTAGTAAAAGAAGATAGAATAAACCTTATATAAAGGCATGTTGAACATAATAAATTCTGAATGCACAACCCCTAGTTTATATTGAATTTCAATTGTAAATTGTAATAAATATATATATATACAAAAGTCGCAATTTTCTGTTTAAACAATAATATTTGAAAGGTTGTACTAAATATTAGCCTGTAAAAATTTAATTTTCAAATTTTAACTTATAATTTTGTATGTTTTCTCTATATCTGCTAAACAGCATGAATGAGTTGTCTGAAGCTCTTCAGAATCTCAATCTTTATTCTGTTAATGTGGAAGTTCCCAGAGACTTTACCGGTTATTGTGCCGACACTGATGAACCTATGGAAGAAAAGAAGATTCGTGGGCTGGAGGCGTGTGCGTAGGAAGAAACCAGCGACACAGAAAATTTTAAAGACTGAGGATCTGAAAGATAAAGGCAAGGGAATAGAGATCGGAGAAATTTCCAGGCAAGATCAGAAAATGCCATCATGGGAGGAGATGGATCATAAACTATCACTTAGTGACCTCATCGGACCTGCCGATGAAAATCTCTTCAATTACCAGGCGGAAGCACAACTTCCAGTTAATCTGGAACCTGCTATCCCAGATCCCATTGTCCACCCCCGACCTCTACCAGAAGAGCTAGAAGAATGGTGGACCACTGACTGGCAATTTCAGAATCTCTTAAATAACCCTAATACCTTTTCCCTCAGTTTGACCCCGAGCCTCCACTACACCCACCTATGAGCTTAGAGAACTTGGCTGAACTCCGCCAATATGGCAAGGAGCTGATAAACGCAGGAAATCGAATCCAGGAGGTGGGAGAACAGATCTCCTGGAAGTACGACGAGAGGGAACGTCGTTTCTAGAATGCCATCTGACTAGAGTTGTGTGGTTGTGGGAGTATGTGTTTAATAATAACCTAATAATAAAATATAATCATGTGAAATAACTAAAAATAAAACTCTTGTAAGATAAGCAGTGTGTACGGACGCATATTAAAATATATAAAAATAGAAGTCGAAAAATCGACAATTTTGACTATATGTGTTAACTTGATTATGTGCAATTGTTTTATTATGTTTGGTTGTTATTCATTTTGTGCTAATAAGTTATATATATTAATTACCAGATGGAAAACGCTGGTAATGCCAGTTAACGAGGTTAACCAATCCGAGCAAAACCATGAAGATCAATTTCTGAATAGGCAAGATATCGAGAATATCGTTGCTCAGGGAATAGCCAATGCTATTCCAGCAATTCTTGCTGCTGCTCGGAATCCAGTTGAACCTCAACAAATTATTCCTTGCAAACGTACTTATGAAGACAACTTCAGTAATAGTATAAATGGAGGAGGCAATATTAATAATAAAAATGATGTGACGCAGGCCCCAAAACTTAAAAGAATGAAAGCTGCAATGCCTGGTTGCACTTATAAAGAATTTCTTGCCTGTAAACCAGTTGAATTTGCAGGCAATGAGGGGGCAGCTGCTGCACTGCGTTGGTTAGAGAAAACCGAAGCCGTAATTAAAATAAGTAAATGTGCCGAGTAGGACAAGGTCATGTACGCGTCGAATCTTTTTAAAGAAGGAGCGCTAGAATGGTGGAATACGATACTACAAGCCAAAGGAAGCGATGTGGTCTATGCCACGAGTTGGGAAGAATTTAAGCGGCCGGTGGAAAGAAAATTATGTCCCGAATATGAAAAGGAACAAATGGCAAATAAATTCCTGAACTACCGAATGGTGGATGTAGACTGTCGAGGGTATACTTCGACATTCTTCGAGTATGCTAGAGTGGTACCAACCCTGGCTTCGCCAGAACCGGTACTTATTTCTCGCTACATTTGGGGGTTGATTGGCGAAATCCGTGATATCGTTAAAGCTGCGAGACCTCGCTCGATTGACGATGCAGTGGAATTAGCCAATACCTTGACGGACGGACTGGTACGTACGCGAGAAGAAACTCGGAAAAGGGAAGTGGCCCAAAAGATTACCCAAGGATTTCGTGTAGGTAATAGTTATAATTTCAAGAAAAAGAAAACCGGGCAATCTTCCACTGTTCCATTCTGCAATACCTGTAAAAGAAAGCATTATGGTAGATGCAAGGGGTATTGCAATTTCTGCAAGATTCCAGGGCATCAAGAAGAGGATTGCAGGAAGAAGAAATCAACCATCTGCTACAACTGTGGAGAAGTTGGACATTTTAGGCCAGACTGCCCGAAATTGGTCAAACTAGCTGATAACAAAGTCAAACCTGTAGACGGAGCTACCAAGAAGAATGCAAGAGCATTCCAGTTAACTACCCAGGAAGCCGAGCTAATCCCTGATGTGATAGCTGGTACGTTCCTAGTTCACAACGTTTATGCGAAAGTATTATTTGACTCTGGTGCAAACCAAAGTTTTATAAATACTTCATTCTGCCAAGCTCTTAAGTTACCTTTAACGAAACTTAGGCAAGTTTTTACAGTAGAAACGGCAGACGGGAACTCTGTTAACATAGATACGGTTTTGCAAAAAGAAATTATAGAACTTTCAGGTCATAAATTTTCTGCAAACATATTACCTATGAATTTAGCTGGATTCGATGTCGTATTAGGAATGGATTGTTAGTAGCCAACCATGCTCGAATCCTATGTGACAAGAATTCCATAGAAATTCGTGCACCCACAGGAGAAGTAATTATGATTACAGGAGATAAGCCACGTAAACCCATGAAGTTCATTTCAGTAATGAAAGTTGCTAATTATGAACGAAAGCTAGGAATAGTGTATATGATTTCGGTAATCATTAGCACTAAGGGTAAGGAACTTAAGGAAATTCCTGTTGTATTAGAATACTCGGATGTATTCCCAGAAGAACTATCAGGATTACCGCCGGATAGGGAGGTAGAGCTTAGAATTCATTTGATTCCTGGTACTACACCCGTAGCTAAAGCACCTTATCGGTTAGCACCCACCGAAATGTTAGAACTGAAAAAGCAATTAGATGAATTGCTCAGTAAAGGATTCATACAACCTAGTTCATCCCCTTGGGGAGCGCCAGTGTTGTTTGTAAAGAAGAAAGATGGTTCGATGCGAATGTGTATCGATTATAGGGAATTGAATAAGGTTACAATCAAGAATCGATACCCATTACCTAGGATCGATGATCTTTTCGATCAGCTTCAGTGAGCTAGGTATTTTTCTAAGATAGACTTACGCTCCGGATACCATCAGTTAAAGGTACAAGAAGAAGACATACCTAAAACTGCTTTCAGAACTAGGTATGGTCACTACGAGTTTACAGTCATGCCCTTTGGACTAACAAATGCTCCTGCAACATTTATGGACATGATGAATAGAATCTGTAAACCGTACTTGGATAAATTTGTAATTGTCTTCATTGACGATATACTTATTTATTCCAAAAACCAGGAAGAACATTGCGAGCACCTGCATGCACTCTTAACCTTGTTAAGAAAGGAGAAGCTTTACGCCAAATTCTCGAAGTGTGAATTTTGGCTACATGAAGTGCAATTTTTAGGACACATGGTGAATCACGAAGGTATTCACGTAGATCCTGCTAAAATAGAAGCAATCACCAAATGGAAGGTCCCGTAATCAGCTATGGAAGTTAGAAGTTTTCTAGGATTAGCTGGATACTATAGGCGTTTTATTAAGGATTTTTCTAAAATAGCCGTTCCATTAACTAAGCTAACCTGTAAAGCAGTTAAGTTTGAATGGGGACCTAGGCAAGAAGAGGCTTTTAGGATTTTAAAGCAAAAGTTAACAAACACCCCAATTCTTGGCTTACCAGAAGGGACAGAAGATTTTGAAGTATACTATGATGCTTCAAAGCTAGGATTAGGATGTGTGCTAATGCAACGCAAAAAGGTAATTGCGTATGCCTCAAGGCAATTGAAAAAGCACGAAGAAAACTATACGACGCATGACTTAGAATTAGGATCGATAATTTTTGCCCTTAAGATTTGGAGACATTATCTGTATGGAAGTAAGTTTACTGTTTATACCGATCATAAGAGTTTAAAATACATATTTGGGCAAAAAGAATTGAATATGAGGCAAAGAAGATGGATGGAAATTCTAAGTGATTACGACTGTGATATTCAATATCACGAAGGAAAAGCAAACGTAGTTGCAGATGCCTTAAGTCATAAATATCACGAAAAGCAAAAGCGAGTTCGTGCTCTTAGATTAAATCTACAATTAGATTTAATGGAACAACTGAAGAATATCCAAGCCACAGCAATCAAGGATGATGCTGAAGGAATGAAAGGACGAATAAAGGAATTAGAGCAAGGAGCTAATGGGATTTGGAGATTCCACAAGAAAAGAATCTGGGTACCTAAGCAAGGAGAGTTAAGAAATAAAATTTTAGAAGAAGCCCATAAATCCAGGTATACCATGCACCCGGGAAATAATAAAATGTACCAAGATTTAAGAAATAATTTCTGGTGGATAGGAATGAAAAAGGATATAGCTAGATATGTATCTAAGTGTCTAACTTGTTCACAAGTTAAGGCAGAACACCAGAAACCTTCAGGATTACTCCAACAATTAGAAATGCCTATATGGAAATGGGAACTTATAACTATGGATTTTGTTACTAAGTTACCCAAAACCAGAAAAGGTAATGATACGATATGGGTAATTGTGGATCGATTAACCAAATCAGCTCATTTTCTACCCATGAAGGAAACCTTTAGCATGGAAAGGTTAGCCAAATTATACGTAGACGAAGTAGTATCCTTACATGGAGTTCCACTCTCCATTATATCGGATAGAGATAGTCGTTTCACTTCCCATTTCTGGACCAGTTTCCAGGAAGCAATGGGAACCCGACTAAATTTAAGTACTGCATACCATCCTCAGACAGACGGACAGAGTGAAAGGACGATTCAAACCCTGGAAGACATGCTTAGGGTATGTGTGATAGATTTTGGTGGAAATTGGGATGACCACCTACCCTTAATCGAATTCTCCTATAACAATAGTTATCATTCAAGCATTGAAGTTGCCCCGTTCGAAGCATTGTACGGACGTAAGTGTAGAACTCCAGTTTGTTGGGCAGAAATAGGAGAAAGCCAATTATCAGGTCCTGAGATTGTGCAAGAAACCACCGACAAGATCACTCAAATCAAGGAAAGAATAAAGACGGCTCGAGATCGCCAGAAAAGTTATGCTGACAATTGACGCAACCCGTTAGAATTTCAAATTGGAGACAAAGTACTCTTGAAAGTTTCTCCTTGGAAAGGAGTAGTCCAATTCGGATAGAAAGGAAAGCTACATCCAAGGTACGTAGGACCATTCCCAATAATTCAGCGAATAGGACCAGTCGCCTATCGCCTACGACTACCAGAAGAGCTAGCTGGAGTACATGACGTCTTTCATGTATCCAATCTCAAGAAATGTCTATCTGACGAATCCTTGGTAGTACCTCTTCAAGATGTAGAGGTAAATGAAAAGTTGAAGTTCGTGGAGAAACCGCTTCAAATAGAAGACAGAAAGATCAAGTTTCTCAAGCACAAAAGACTGGTACTTGTCAAAGTCAAGTAGGATTCAAAAAGAGGACCAGAATACACTTGGGAACTGGAATCGGAAATGAAGCGTAAACATCCTCACTTATTTCAGTAAATCTCGAGGACGAGATTTTAAATAAGGTGGGGAGGATGTAAGGACCTACAAAAATGTCCCCAAACGACCCGTAAGTGCAAATTCGGACCCCTGAAACCCTACTGTGCATGAAAAACCAAGAAAAACAGATTTTTGGGTTTCACGCGGGCCGCGTAAAGGTA
Source organism: Helianthus tuberosus (assembly GCA_030545235.1). Lineage (NCBI taxonomy): Eukaryota > Viridiplantae > Streptophyta > Magnoliopsida > Asterales > Asteraceae > Helianthus > Helianthus tuberosus. The sequence goes on along the minus strand of CM060353.1, from coordinate 158,079,232 downwards.
ATCCTAGGCTTACGCGGGCCGCAACAACTCACCAATTCTCCGGAGCAGCAAACAGGCCACGTGTCGCACACGTGGCAGCCCTAGGTATGACACGCTAGCCCTAGTCTACGCATAGATGGCCCTCGCGGGCCGCGTAAGATCAAAAGGAGGCTTACGCGGGCCGCGTAAACCTCAAATTTCTGCTATAAATTGCCTGGGCATCGGGCTTTCATTCTGTGTTGAAAAATTTTCTCAAAAACGAAGTTACACTGCTCAAAATCATAATTTCCATTAGGGAGGCGCTGCTACGATACAGGGTATTAACTTGATCGCTGCTACGATTCAATGTCCGATCGATTGAAATCAATCCAATGGATGTTTAAGTGCTGCTCGAACTCGGGTTATACTTTGTCATTCGTCGTAAATTCGATGGATGTTTAAGTATCGCACTTTGTCATTCGTTGTGAGGGTTTTAATCTCGTGAGTTATCGTAAATGATGTATTAGTTACTGACCTAGTTCGTGTGCATTGTCATTTAATTTAGGTTTCAAGGCTAATCAGTAGGCTAAACTCTGCCCGTTTAAATCTGCAAAGTGAGTCATTCTCTTTTTATCAAATGTTTTACAATACTCCAACTATTTTCAAAGTTATAATTACAGGGATTAAGTTATGGTTATCTTGAATCACTGGCTAGTGGGGTATTGTGCACATTACTAATTTCTCACGGTTAGGCTAATAAATCCTAACAGTGATAATCATCACTACTTGGGTGAAAGGACCCAATAGTGGTATGACCATCGTCACCAGGAGGTGACACGGCGCCAGATAAAAATAAGATAGAAGCCATTGTAATCGCTCTTATGCTGTAATTTATAATGTGTCGTTTTGTTTAACCTGAATGACTCGCCAGTATTTCCTCCGCTGATAAAATATTTTTAAAACATGTTTCAGGTGACCTGCTGTGAATCAAGGAAAAAGTGCTACGGAGCACTTACAAGCTTGAAGTGGTGGCTCAGTGAAATAAATAAACATGTTTTGTAAAACAGGGAATTTCCTCGTGAAATTCCTCTATTGTAAATTTCGGGGTTTATCCCAATTTATGAAATAAAATAATTGGGCATTTTCAAGTTTAAAAGATCCTGTAAATCTTCCGCTGTCAACTCAAATAACAAATACCACGGGTTTCTGTCCTGCGGCTCCTGGACCGGGTAAAACCGGGACGGGGGCCGTGACACATAAGTACTTAGGATAGGTTCTGACTTAGAATGTAGGCTTTGTTAAACCATATCATATGAGTTCCAACACTCATTTGGTTTACGATACCTCATTTTATCCGATCTTTTGATTTAGGTCCGGTTTATTAACGTAGTTACCTATATTAGGTGCCGATTGATTCCGTGATCTTTCAAGCATTGCTTGGTTGTTATTTCAAGATTTCTAAGCATTATCAAGTGAGTACATAGTCCCTTCTTTTACGTTTTCAAATATTTTGGGGTGATACACATGTGCCTACTTGTTACTTTCGTGCTTTTCGTGCTTTCATGACATATATTTGCTATGTTCATTGGTACACATATAGTATATGATTTCATTTATGCTTTGCTATATATGTTGACTGAGCATGCTAGCACATTGATTTCATAAACACTTTTGCTTCATATGTTTACTTAGCATATGGGCACATTGATTTGCATTACATTTCTGCTATGTATGTTTACTGAGCATGCTAGCACATTAATTTACATTACATTTCTGCTTCGTATGTTTTCTTAGCATACTTAGTACATTATTTTCACATAACATGCTTACATTTGGTTTGTTTAAACGAAACTAAAATACGTTCATTAACACTGATCATGCCGCTCGGTAGTATGTAGTGGTACCATAGGAATTGACAACTCCCATTCCTGGAATCCTAGGTTTGTTTGGACCAAGGAATGACAGAATCCGATATACATAATTGATAAACCTTTAAATTGTTTAAAGGTTTGTCCGTCAGTCGCAAGGCTTAGATGTATACGATAAACATTACCGCATATTGTTTGTATCAGTAAAGCATTGATTTTGCAAAACATAACTTTTGAATTAAACTATGATTTATTCAAATACATTGTTTTGTATATTTTACCTATGGGGTTGAGTAAATACTTTTATTCACCATACATACATTTGATTACACATTGACATTATACATATGGTTTGAGTAGATACTTTTTACTTGTCATACATAACGTTTGATTATACAAGACATGATTTATATTTGACATTAGACATTGTTTACACAAAAACATTTTGACATTGACTTAAACAAGCCATTTTGGTGGTTATTTGGTAAGTGATTTAAATAACAAGGCGTGTGTAATATGATAAAAGCATTGTGGATACGCCGCTGGTACTTCCTATATATAAGTGCTTTTATGATATTACATATCGTGGCGCTATCTAAATCATTTCGACAAGGACATGTTACATTTTATACAAATGACATATTTTCACAAGACATTGTTTTACAAACATCATATTTCATACCAATTCATTTTTACTTGGTTATTTATTTAACCATGCAATATTCTTTTATATCATCTGATTTTCTTATCGATTTTCGTATGATTTATAAAATAAAGCATTTTTATACGGTTCATGACTACTTTTTGTTAAACATTTCTTTTAACTTACAAGTCATGAATCCTGCATCAACAAAACATATTTATCTCACAGGCATTCTTATGCTGACGTATCTATTTTCACATGTGTTTTCAGGAGCTAATGCATGATATAGAACGTGATACACTTAGGCGGACTCGGGCCTTAGTAACTTAAAAGAAGCAAGACTAGTTTAACTTATGTTATGTTTCCTTTGTTTTAAGACAATGTAATCTCTTTATTTCAAATAAAACGAAACTTCAAATACCATGGTTGTGAAACAATAATTCTGTCGCTCAACTCCCCGACGTTTCCGCCGCGGTTTGTTGTTTTACGCGATCGGGGTGTGACACGATTCAAGTCGGGTTGGGTTGAATCATATAAAAATATACCCAAAGTAAATTTTATATAAGCAACAAAAGTATGTCAAACTTCATTACAAATGCATTAAAAAATTTAATATATTTAAAGTTGTTCTTTACTTGATTTTAATTTTTAAAATCTAACCATAACCAATGTATTTTTTACCAATAATTTTTGTATAACAATACTTCAATATCTTGTTCATGTCAAAATGTTGGGTAAGTTATCTATATTTTCCAAAATAATTATAGAAAATTACATAAGGTAATTAAGTTAGACTGTGGGGTATGGGGCTTGGGTTGGGGCGTGGGTTGGGTGAAAACGCCCAAGCCACCACCCCGGGTGGACTTGGGTTGGGGCGTGGCCCAAGGGGCGGGAGTTTAAATCCGGGCGTGGGGCGGGTCTATCAGTATGACATGGCGAGTTCTCGTTGGCCAAACCAAACTAGCCGTTGGCCAACGGCTATGTTAAAAAAAAATTATTTTTTCACTATAAATATCACACTTCAATTCCAATTTTTACCACATTCAACCACAATAATCATCTTCAATTTCTATAATCATCTCTATTCTCATTCTAAAAAACGAAAAATGCATCCTCATAATCGTGGTTATGACCCGAACAACTCGTGGGCATTCCAAGAAAATCCTTGCCCACCACCCAATCGTCCAATGCCTCCTCCATTTTTATTACACTCCTCTATGCCCGATATGGCGGGTTATGCATCGTATATCGGGAATCGTTTGTTTACTAACTTCCCAAACACCGACGATTCTATACCTAGCCCGATTCCACAAACGCCCATCAACCTTTCACCAACCTCCATCAACCTTTCCCAAACCGAAACCGTCCCCAAAACTCAACCACCCAACGATGGTCCTTCCGCATCCAAACTCATCAAAAAGAGAAGTCATAAGAAAAAAACGAGGCAGAGAAAGCACTTGAAAACGTCAAACGAAAACAACAAAGATGGGTCGTTAATGAAGAACTTGTATTGGCGAGGGCTTGGCTTCAACAATCTCAACATCCAACTTTAGGTATTTTTAAATATTTTGTAGCCCTTATTTTAATATTTATGGTTATTTTTTATATAACTTTGTAATATATTAAATTTTGTTTTTATTAAAATAGGAAATTCTCAACATCGAAGCCATTTGTGGGAAGCGATTAGTAAAGCATTCCATGAAGAAATGGGAATGGAGGCTTATCGTGAAAATGAAAGCTTATCTTCGAAGTGGAGCGAGATAAGCGGCCAACTTACAAAATTTAGTGCTTTTTTAAAGAGTAAATTACAAAGTTCGTCCTTTATGTATGTCTAATATATCAAAGCATGTCCTTTATCTTTAATAAGCTCAGAAAACATACTGAATGTTTGCAAATCCTTACATGTTATGTCCTTTAGTCCTAATCCAGTTACTTTTCATGGTTAAATTTGACTAAGCCAGCCCCACATAAGGGTATTTTGGTCATTTTATCATAAATATTATAATAAATAATCATAAAACCAATAAATAAAACAATTTTAGAATTATATATGTGTATATATACAGATAATGTCTTCTCCCTCTCTCTCTTTCTAATTATCCTACCCCCACAACCACAACCCACCTGTCACCGCCACCGCCACCACCGATCTGCCACCGCCACCACTTCACTGATAAATAATCAACATGATCAGATGATGAAAACGAACAACTGGGTTTGTTCTATGATGAATTCCGAGCATGAGAGTATATTTTAATTTCATTTTTGTCCACACAAACGACCTAGATTTAAGTTCAAAAACCCTGTTCATCGTCGTTCAAATGGAATCAACAGATCTGGTTCAATCAAAACCCTAAGACAGATCTACAACCTATTCCGACTATGCATATATGATTTTCATTCATATTATGTCAAAATCAAACCCTAGATCTACGTTTTAAACATGTTCAACGCCGACCAGACAAAATCAACTCAGATCTGGGTCAAATCAACCAAAAACTTTCACCTTTCGCTTGAAATCGCCCACAATTAAAACCCTAAACCAAATAGCATCCGTATCGCCCATCTCTCTGAAAAAAATCATCTGCAGTGGTTGGGGCTCGGAGGTGCGGACGACGTTGGGTGAAGAGGCTGGAGTAGATCGATGTCTCTGAACTCAACATCGTCTTCCAGATCTTCAATCGGAGGTGCGGACGTTGTTGGGTGAAGAGGTTGCTCTGGGAGAACACGTTTCAGATCTTCAATCAGAGATCTGTGGTTTTGGTGTGGCGGTTTTGGTGTGGCGGTTTTGGTTTCGGAGATCCAGGTTATGGTGTGGGGGTGGTGTGGTCTGGAGTGAGGGTGGTGGTGCCATGGTCGCCGCCTCGCCGGTGAACCTGCAGTCGGCTTCAAGGTTGTGGTGTGGGGTGGTGTTGGTGTGAGGATGATGGTGGCAGATGATGATGTTCAAGAGAGAGAGAAGAGAGAGAGTGCGTGTGTGTTTTATAGAGAGAGACAGAGTGTGTGTGAGGTAAATTGTTTTATATAAATAAATAGTAAAATTACCAAAATACCCTTATGTGGGGTACCCTTGGCCTGATTTAACCATGAAAAGTAACTGGATTAGGACTAAAGGACATAACATGTAAGGATTTGCAAACATTAAGTATGTTTTCTGAGCTTATTAAAGATAAAGGACATACTTTGATATATTAGACATACATAAAGGACGAACTTTGTAATTTACTCTTTTTTAAATAAAACAAAGCAAAACCCAAAAAGTGGTGAAACCGAAGCCGACATTGTGACAAATGCATTGGTTACATTTAAAACAAATGTGGGGAGCGACTTCCGTTTCATGCATTGTTGGGAGATTTGTAAGTTCCATCCAAAGTGGGCGAATATTCCCAGTGGTAGCGAAACTAACACGTCTTCCAAAAGGTCAATGGCCTCGTCCCAAGCCCAATGTGATGCACGAGATCAAGAGTTGGAGGACTTTTTGGATGATTCGCCAAACCGGCCTGAATACGGAAGAGATGCCGCAAAAAGGCGCGCTCAAAAATCAAGATCGGGTACGGCATCGCCTTCAGTTGAGAGTTCGGGCTCGCGTAGGGGAATATACAGCGATCAGTTGGATGACATTGCATGCAAGTTAGATACATTCAACGTATTCCAACAACAAAGGGCCGAAATTCGGAAGAGCAAAGAAGCTAGGGATGCCCTGAAACAAAGACGAGATGATATGAAATTTATAGCCCAGCCCATTGATCACCTAGAGGGTGAAGAGTTGGAACTAATGTTGGAGACGAGAGAAGAGATAAAGAAAAAATATAAGCGTTAGGAATTTTTTTATGTAATTTTCTTTATTTAAAAAACATTAAAAATTTTAAATTTTTTGTTTTAAAAAATATAACAACCATTTGGGCTGGCCACGCCCCAAACCCCCGCCCCACCATACCGTCTTCAATGTGGGTCAGCCCAGCGAAGCCCCCCAAACCACATGTCAACCACATGTTGGAGACGAGAGAAGAGATAAAGAAAAAATATAAGCGTTAGGAATTTTTTTATGTAATTTTCTTTATTTAAAAAACATTAAAAATTTTAAATTTTTTGTTTTAAAAAATATAACAACCATTTGGGCTGGCCACGCCCCAAACCCCCGCCCCACCATACCGTCTTCAATGTGGGTCAGCCCAGCGAAGCCCCCCAAACCACATGTCAACTCATGCTCCAAACCCCCGCCCCACCATACCCACGTTCTTATAATGAAATCAATTTATAATAGAACAAAATACTATATAATAATTTAACCCGTTAACAGCCTTCTGAAACAAAAATGATTTCACATTAAACAATCAAACTAATAAAAAAAATAAAAAATAAAATAGTATGAAATAAATATTCAGAAAAAAAGCTAAGGGTGTAGGGAGTGGTTAGACACTTGAAAGTGGTAAACTTCAAAATCAACCAATGAGAGTGTCACGTCATTCAGTCATAAATGTTTAAACTATGTTGAAAAGTGTTGGCAATAGTTAGACACTTGGTGAAGTGATAAACTTAAAAAAAAAAAAAGGAAAAATGTGTGATTGGTTGAAATTGGCATGGACCCCACCCCACCACACACACACTCCCTTCACCGATGCGGTGACCGAACTCTGATTTGGCAAACTTGCCGCGCGTCAAACATGTGAGGGGTTGGCTTACCGATCGGCAACCAACTTTGCCGAGTGTTTACCGCACCCACTCCCAATACCCTAAAGTGAGAATAAGTCAAACTTATTATCTTATCACTCTCAAGCCATCATACCGTACATTAAACAATAATTAAAAATATATTAAATATATACTTCCTTTCAACTTTACCATCATCTTCTTCCCTTCATTTACCTGCTGCAAAACAACATATCACCGGCGGAAAAACGCACTCAATTAATCTTTGCTATTTTCTCACTTTATACACTCTATGGGATCTGATGAGTTATGGGGGGCAACCAGGGCGCATAACCAAACTTTCAAAGTGTGCGATCGAGATTTTCGCCTAAAAATTACACTAAAATATATTGTTTAAGGGGAGCGCCCGCCCGCCCGCCCACATCAAAGGGTAGGTCCGCCCCTGGACTCACACCTTAGGCTTGCAGATCATTCGCTATTTTACTTCTCCTTTGTAATTTAGCTTACTTCTCATTTGTAATTTTGTTATACTTTTCCGGTTGTAACATATACTCCTCTTTTGTAATCATACCATTAAACCTTTGCTTCATTATATCAATAATACATACTTTATTATTACTATTTAATCGTTGTAGCAACATTTTGGATGGCTTAGATCATACGTCGTCCTTTTTAGTTTTATAAAGTGGTGTTAGGGTGAAGGGTATGGGGTCATAGTTGGGACATGATTCGCCACGTAGGAACATGAATGGAAGACTATGCCACCCCCTTGACTGATCCATCATGGTTCACATGGATTAAACCATAATAACCATGGTCTTCTTTTCCATTTTCCAAGATTTTCTTTAGACAAAATAAATAAGGGGATAGTGATTTCCGTCATGACCATACCCTTAGAGTAGTGGTTTTGGATGGCGGATTAGAGGTGAGTGATATGACGTTAACGTGAAGGGTGATGGTGGTAATGAGGGTCATGACCACACCTATAGTCTTATATTTTGAATGACATATAATCCACAAAAATGATAATAAAACTAATATGAGTTAAGAACATAGTGCATTATGCACTCCTGTAAAAGGAAAGAGATGTAAGATAAAAGAAAAAAACTTTGATATAACAGGCACATCCTAGTGGAGACGTAGATTTGATTTTCGTTTGGACCATTTTTGAGGAACATCTGGGTGAAGGGACGAATCGGGGCTTTAATCCCGCGTTCAAACCTGACGAAGGGCGGGGGTTTACAGATTCTATTCGGTTCCCGCACAACAGTGAACACAGTCTCATAACGGTCGAGTAGTCGACCTTAGACATAGCCCCGAGCAGAATGAGTTTAAACATGAGATCTTTTACCGTTTAAAAAAAAATTATGTTTTTGAGTGTGACTTTAGATTTAAGCCCCTCTTCATAGTACGATATCAAGTAGGAGTGAACTATAAATCAAACCACAACTAGAAAATCATAATACTCTATATGTAAGTAGGGGCTCCTATCAAGACTATATTACGATAAATAATTACTTACTATTAATGTTATCTATCTATACTATATAATAAAAGAAACATTTTTTGAGACACTTGGCATTCTCTCATTTAATTGATTAAAATTATTAATAATACTAATAATAATAATAATATTTAATCTTATTAATACAAATTTTTATTATTAATAATATTTAATCAAATCTAAAATCTAATCTAATACAAATTTTTATTATCAATAATATTTAATCAAATCTAAAATATATTGTGATTTGAATGATGTATTATCAATTTGTTATATATTCAATATATGCATTTTAGCACCTATAAATTATAATACGCAATCGAACGTAGACATATAACCGAGAATTTACATGTCAAATGACTAGAGGTATAGGTTTATTTTAACATGAATATATGATATAAGAAACTAGAGGAAAAAACTATTCTTATGATTTTCTTATAAATGCATAATAATTATTAGCTTGACCATGGGTATAGGGATCGTCTAATTAGGTCAGGCAAAAAAGTTACCCAAAGTTATCTTTCGAATTAATTCTTAACTAGGGTTAAGACCCGCCCACGTTACGGCGCGGTTACATCGTAAACATTGAATGAATTAGTCCAAACGTTATATGATGCATTAATCATATGAAAACACACATTTCGACGTATCCAGTTGAACTCAGTGTAACCTGTATAAGCATTGTGATTGGATCAAACGTAAAGTAAATGAAATTCATATCGAACAATCATAACGTATTATATGTGACCCAACACATACATAGAAAACGTAACGGGTATGAAGGAAAATATGCACATGTAATCGAAAGGGATTAATTAGAGCTTTCGGAAAAAGGGGAGAAAAAGAAACCATAATTTGACTCCAATCGGTTCGAAAAAAACTTACAAAAAATAAACATGAAAACATATTATATTTGACCTGTATCATTTCCCAAAAAAGTTTACACCGAAACGTAGAACAACTTGAATTTATCCCAAAACATACATAAAAATATGCACGTAAAAATGGTTTCTTTAAACGAAAACGTATTATATTTGACATGACTCGTCTATAAAAAAAGTTTACGTCGGAATGTAGAACAAATCATATTTATACATACACGTACATAAAATATGCACGTAAAAAATAGTTTTTAAGTAAAGGAAGTATAGGGGTAAACCGAAACAAAATATTAGTAAAATTTTAATAGGTTAAAAACGTTCGTAAAACCGTGTCAAGTAGCACCAATGTCACAACGACATCGACTCTCAACATCGTAAAAATAAAATAGATAAAATGGTAAAAATTACACTGAACGAAAAGGAGACTAAAATCGTTGAACCACGCACACCCGTTACAGTGTCTTAATGCGAATAAATTAACCAGAAACGTAAAACGTACAAAATAATAACTTAGTCGATCTAGGACCCGCCCGTTGCTGGGAAGTTTTCAAAAGGGAAAAATGGACGCGTTGCGACGGGTCTGTCAAATATAAAAAATAGAGCAAAAACGTTGAACCTCGCATGCACGCTACGACATGTTAACTCGCAAAACTTAGAACGAAACGTAAAACGTAAAACGAAAAACTTGCGAAAGACAAAAAGTATAGAGGGGCCAAAGTTGTAAATAATAAAGTGTTGTGTTAAATTACAAAAGATGAAAAAGTTTGAGTTAAAAGTAAAAATTTCAAATGGGTTAAAATGTAAAAGAAAAAACTTTAAGGTTGAAAATGAAAAATCAATTTTTTTTTAAAAAGTCCCTAAGCATAAAGTACAAGTCATAATGCACAAGAAATTTGCTAATTTATCTATGGAATAATGTTTTAATTTAAGATGAAATATATCTATACTATATAATAAAATACTAATAATAATAATATTTAATCTAAATTAATACAAATTTTTATTATTAATAATATTTAATCAAATCTAAAATCTAATCTAATACAAATTTTTATTATCAATAATATTTAATCAAATCTAATAAGAATTCATACGAATTCCAAAGTTGATATTAATTTTCAAATAATTAAAAAAAATCCACCTAACGTCACAAATGTTTCTGTTAAATTCGATTAATTAATTTGTTCAACAATCATTATTATCTTTATCATTTAGTACGGTTAACCGATTTATCATCATACAACCTACCGGCTACCACCTATTCAATCATATGATTTTTCAATCTTATATTAACTAAATAAATAAAGATTAATATTCAATCTTATCCTACTTTAAATATAAAAAAATCCGTTAGTTCAGATTAATATTCAATCTTATCCTACTTTAAATATAAAAAAATCCGTTAGTTTTTTTAAATATATTTTCTTTTATTATTTAGTATATAAAATCATATTTATTCAACCCATGTATACACGGGGGTTTTTAAAAATATAATTTTTTTTATTATTTGGTAAACAATATTACATTTATTCAACCCGTACAATACATATGGTTCTTATAGATATAACTTATTTTATTATTTAATATATAAAATTACATTTCTTCAACCCGTGCAATAAAGGAGGCTTTTAAAAAGATAATGTTTTATTATTTGGTATATAAAATTCATTTATTCAACCCGTGTAATACACGGGGTTATAACCTAGTTATTTTCATATTATAAATTAGTAACAATTTGTTGGTTAATGGTGTTGTACATCATGCGTTGGGAGATTTTCAAAAAAAAAAACAACATTTGATTTTTCACTTTTAACCCAAAGATTTTCACTTTTTGCATTTTAACCCTTTTTGCTTTTTTAACTTTTAACCTAAAGCTTTTCATCTTTCGCAATTTAATCCTAACACTTTTTTTTATTTTCAACTTTGGTCCTCCGTAGTTTTCATCATCTTTCGCAAGTTTTTCGTTTTACGTTTCGTTCTAAATTTTGTGAGTTAACACGCCACAACGTGCGTGTGAGTTTCAACGTATTTTCTCAATTTTTTTCCGTTTGACAGGCGAATCGCAACGCGTCTATTTTCCCCGTTTGACGGAATCGTCGCAACGCGCCTGTCCTAGATCGACTTATTTATTCTTTTCTACGTTTTACGTTTCATTCTAATTTCTTCGCTTTAACACACCGCAACGGCCGTGCGTGTTTCAACAATTTTATATCTGTTTTTCGTCCAATGTTATTTTTTCCATTTTTTTTTCAATGCTGGTGGTCGCTAGCAGTGATGTGACATTGGTGTTACTTGACACGGTTACATGCATATTTTTATGTACGTGACAGTATAAATTCGAATGCTTACGTGCATATTTTTATGTGCGTTTTGCTATAAATTGAATTGGTCTATGTTTCAACATAAACTTTTTTGGGAAATAAGTCAGGTCAAATACAATTTGTTTTTGTGCTTTTTAGGTATGTTTCGTAAATTTTGTTTCAAGGCGAGTGGAGTAATATTGTGTTTTCCCTTTTTTTTTTTCAAAAGCTCTATTTAATCCCTTTTGATTATATGTGTCGGTTTTTCCTTTATACCCGCTAATGTCTTCTATATATGAGTCGGGTCACATATAATACGTTATGATTGTATGGTATAAGCTCGATTTACTTTACGTTTTGATCCAATCGCAATGCTTATATAGGTCACACTAAGCTCAGTCAGATACATCGAAACATACCTTTTCATATGATTTACGCATAACATAACATTTGAACTAATTCATTCAATATTTGTGATGTACCCGCGCCGCTACACGCACATGTGTTATTGCTAGTTGTTACAAAATAACAATAAATTAACTTAAAGGGTATATCATACCTTAGGATAGTTCTTGTATGAGAAGTTTTGTTGACTTGTAGCATACAATAGTATAAATACTATAAAGTCGTAAAAAAAAAAACTTTTTACTTTTGACATGATAGAACTATAGTTTTAGAACAACATGAATTGGAAGCATTGTAAAAGGTGTTCCTAGGGAAGGAACAAGTGATAGGGCTTAACAATCAATCATAATCATGTATAGTCTCATCCTCCTTATATACACATTTTACATGTACGTGCTTTCATTTCATAATGCACATTTTCAACTACTACATTTACAAGAGTCGGCACCGACAGGCAATAGTGCCGGCACTTCATTGGGCTGAATGGGCGGCGACTTCAATAGTGTCAAGCAGCTGTCTGGCACTTTCCTATTGGCCCAACAAATTTACGATTTTATCCCCCTTTAAAATTATGATTTTGCCATCAGTTAAAAATTATGTTTTTGCCCTCACTTAAAAATAAATTTACGCCTATGCTCCCAGCTAAATATCTCAATTTTGCCCCCGGTTAAAAATTACGATTTTGCCCCGTTTCAATTTACAGTTTTGCCATTAGTTTTTTTCCCTTAAAAATACAATTTTCCCATCAGTTCAAAATTATGTTTTTACCCCCACTTAAAAATAAATTTGCGCTTTTGCTCCCAGCTAAAAATTCCAATTTTGCCCCCGGTTCAAAAATTACGATTTTGCCCCGTATAAATTTATACTTTTGCCATTAGCTTTTTTTCTCACAGCCAAGTAACGATTTTGCCCTCAAATTAAATTTACATTTTCCCCATCGTTTTTGTTTCTATTCCTGGTGACATTACAAGTTTGCCCCCAGTGTAAAATTGCAGTCGTGCCGGCAACTTCCTGGCACTCCCCCGTTGGTCCATTTAGTTTACGCTTTGTCCCCGAATTAAAATTATGATTTCGCCCTCAGTTAAAAATTACGTTTTCCCATCGTTTTAATTTTTTTTTACCAAAACTATAAACGTTTTTTTTAATTGGTTTACTCGATTTAATTTTTTTTCGTGTCAAGGAGTTGCCTAACACTAGCTCATTAGTCCTGAAAAATTACAGTTTTTCCCTCAGCCCAAAATTACGGTCTTATCATCGTTTTTGTTTTTTTTTTCCTAGCAAAATTATAGTAGTCTTTTTTTAATTGGTTGAGAATTATTTCGGCCATCGCCCCGCAACGCGGGCGGGGCATCTACTAGTAATATACATTTTATAAGTACGGTAAGAATCACGAGAAACACATAAACTCTTGTAAATAGGGACTTAATAAAAAGGTAATTTAAAATAAAATAAATGGCTTATTACCTCACCATGCTCTTTCTTTGATTTTATGGTAAATTACTTTTTGAGTCCTTGTGTTTTAGTAGTTTTAACTAGTTGAGTCCAAAAGTAAAAAGTTTAACGACTTGAGTCCTTATAAGCATTTTCTTTAACCATTTGAGTCTTTTTGAGTCTAAATTTTAACATTTTGAGTCCAATTTTTTGGACTCAAATCGTTATAAAAATAACAAAATTGGACTCAAAAAGTTATAAAATAAATGGCTAGGGACTCAGGGCGTTAAACTTTTTGATTTTGTACTCAAGTGGTTAAAACCACTAAAACACAGGGACTCAAAAAGTAATTTACTCTTGATTTTATCTTATGCTTTTTAAATATTTCTTTTAAGGTATAAAATGCGTACATAAGCATATACATGTTCATATAGTATATAGACAAAAGACTATCAATAGTTTTTTTTTTATAAAAAGATAAATATTAAACATATCAAATTATACATGCATTATAGTTAATTTATATAATAAAGTGTATAGTTAATTACCACAAAAATAGTTTAATTTATTTATAGTTTTCGTCATTTATGTTTGTAGCAGGTTGCAATGGATAGCCTTTAACTTCAATAATTACAGTCACAGTTCTTCGTTTGGAAAACTCAGTACATCTTTCATCTTTTAGCACTAACAAGGTTAAAATTTTTAGTTAAATTTATCACTTAAGGGTAGTTTAGTCTTTCTACTTAACTATTTATAGTATAGATAAAATAAAATAAAATCAAATATAAATACCTTCTTCTCTTTTACACTCTCTCCTTCTACCTCTAAACAAACAACAACCAACACCAACAAACCTCTGTGTGTAACCCCATTACCGGAGAATTTTTAAACCAAATGTTTGAGCAGCACCTTTTTTACACTTTTTTATGTTTTGTTTTGTGACTGTAACAACCAACAACAGAGTATCTTGCTGTGTTGGGTTTTGTTGTTTATGAATTAAACGGAGGAATCATTGCTGATAAAAAAAAACATATTTTCAGTTGAATATCATGACAGGCACTTTAAACAACAATACAAATCGCTGCCAATTTATATATAGGGGAAAGTTCTTGTGCAAATAATCTTAACATACTAAACATACAAATTGAAGGAAAACTAAAAAAGACAAGATGTCATTTTTGTAATTATCAATAACTATCAAAGTTACTCTACAAATATACCTAAAAAACCTAACCCCCCCCCCCCCCCAAACCTAAAAAAAACCTAACCCCCACCCCCACCCAAGCTAAAATGCTAAAAACTAAACCCCCAAAAAACCTAAAAAAACTAAAAAAATCTAAAAAACACACAAATTATTATTATTTTCTTTTTAACATTTTTTATTAAAAAATCACTACTTTTAGTAGCAGCAAATATTTTTTTCTAACAAAATGTAGCGATTTTTTTTATAAAAAATATTTAAAAAAATTGTGTTTTTTAGGTATTTTTGGTTGAGTTCACATTTGTATAGTAACTTTGATAGTTGGTGGTAATTACAAAAATGCCACCTTGTCTTTTTGAGTTTTCCTTCAATTTGTATGTTTAGTATGTTAAGATTATTTGTATTTGTTCTTTTGCCTTTATATATAGCCACATTCCTCTGTAGACTGTGTACCCCAACTCACAACCTGCAATACAAATCACTCCCACACGAAGAACAAGAACAAAATTAATGATAACTTTAATCCTCCATCTCAAACTTCTGTTAATCTTCACCGGCAATCATATCTATTGCCGTAACATCACCACGACAATCAATCTCAGCCGAAGGCTCTCATTCGCCATGGCTTCCACCCTGTAAATCACTGCCTATAAATTTTAGAGCTCGTTGATTCACTATAAAACCTAACTCATCACTAAAAATCCCAGATCTGTAACATCGGGTTAGATCCGTGAGGGAGAGAGAGAAAGGAGTGGCGGTGGTCGGTTGGTTCTAGTGGCGGTGGTCGGAGAGACGGTGAAGGAAGGTTGAGAGATAAGGTTGAGGGTGGTTGTTGGAGAGACGGTGGTTGTGGGTGGTCGGTTTACAGTTCTGGTGGCGGTGACGGCGAGTGGTTGAATTATGATTGAATTGGTTGAGAGAGAAGCTGAGGGTGGTTGTTGGAGAGAGATGGCTGAGAGAAAGGTATATGGTGTTTTAGGTTTTGGGGAAGACAATTGAATTGGGGGAAGATGATGGTATATATGTCAATTTTTTGTTTTATTTATTAATGAATATTTTAAATAAAAATATGAAATGACCAGAATACCCTTAAATGGATACATAACTGAAAATTTTAAAGGACGAAAGGTGTAATACGTTTTCCAAATAAAGGACTGTGACTGTAATTATTGAAGTTAAAGGCTATCCATTGCAACCCGCTACAAACATAAAGGACGAAAACTGTAATTTACCCAATTTTCTTTTTAAAGTATAAAATGTGTACATAAGTATATACATGTTCATATAGTGTATAGACAAAAGTGATAACTAGTATAATTTTACAAAATAAATATTAAACATATCAAATTATACATGCATTATATTTAACAAACTCTTTTATGATCTGTTCCTCAGAGATCGACATCGGCGCACTATCTAACCGCCATATCTGAGCACAAGTTCCTAATAACCACAACTACCGCCTCTCTCTTCCCTGTCTACACACCAACGATGGGATCTGGGTTAGGGTGTTGGTGATGGCGGTGGGTTGATGGGAGCAAAATTTCATTTTCAGCGAATTGTTAAGACACTGTCAACAAAAAGAGAATGACCAGCAGATGTAGGTGATGAAAACCGGGAGACCGGGACTATTCCTAAGAGAGACGCAAATTATTATATATAATAATTCTTAATAATTCATATAACAAATTGTATAAATTGTGAAGCGGCTCCCTAATTCTTAATTTTGAAATTGAAAATAACTAGTATTAAGGGCCCCCGCGTTGCGGGGGCGCCCGGAGGGGGGGGGGGGGATACACCGTGCCAAGTAGCACTGATGCTACACAACTACCAGCGATCAACAACACCAGAAAAAGCTCGTTAAAATAAAATAAATAAAAAGAAAAAATAACACCGAACGAAAAGCATACGTAAAATCGTTGAGCCACGTATGTCAGTCGCGACATGTTAATGCGAAGAGATAAGACTGAAATGTAAAAATAGAAAAGAATAACTAAGTCGATCTAATACCACGCGTGTTGCGACGAACCTGTCAAACAGGAAAAAATAGACGCATTGTGAGGGTCCTGTCAAACAGAAAAAAATAGTCGGAAAAACTTTGAAACCCACACGTACGTTACGGCGTGTTTACTCGGAAAAGTATAACAAAACGTAAAACGAAAAAATTGGAAAAGACGAAAAATACATGGATCAAAGTTGAAAATAAAAAATGTGTTTGGGTTAAATTGCAAGAGATGAAAACTTTTGGGTTAAAAATAAAAAAAAACAAAAAAGGTTAAAATGCAAAAAATAAAACATTTGGGTTACAAATAAAAAATCAACAACTTTTTTTGAAATACTCCCCATGCTTAAGGTACAAGCCTTAATGCACAAACATTTTGTTAATTTATAATAATATGGTAATGTGTGTGTATATACCTATGATATGTGTGTTGTTTGCTCTGTCAGCTGTGGTTCTGTGGGTATTATGTTTGCTTTTCATTGATTTCCTTGTTCTTTAAAGTACCTACATCCATAATCTACACCATGTGACTTCTGCTACTAGAACAAGCTTTCAGACTTACAATTCAATTATTATTTTATAAAATATCTTTAGCTTGTTATATAATCCTCTCTTGTTCTCAAGTGATTATGGACCGGAGAAAACATAATTATTAGAATACTTATTCAATAGAATAAGAGGTTTAACAATGTAACCAATAATTAATTAGAGTACTTATTCAATAGAATAATAGGTTTTACTATGTAACCAATAATTGACTTATTTATTTATTTGTAATTTAGGATAGTAATTTGAGTTTAGTGTAATATAGAAAACTTAATCAGTTATATTTATTTATACTTAGAATTGAAAAACTGTGTTTGGTTATTATTAGATAGTAATATTAGATTAGGGTAACCTAATAAGCCCACGGGCTTATTAGGTTAGTTAGGTTTTGTTATGATGTCTATATATTGTAACTCAACCATTCAATAAAATCATTCAGCATTTCACCATTTAGCATGGTATCAGAGCCTTAGTGTTCTGGTTACCTTCTTCTCCGTCGCGCCACCACAAATATACAAACCCTAGTCGCCGCCACCGGGTACAAACCCTAGACAGGGCGGTGGGTCGCCACCGTCGTCGCCATGTCCCACCTTCGTTTTTTCCAGTTTCGTTTATATATTCATTCTTAAGTTCAAATAAAGCTTCGTTATTGGTACAAGATCCAAGCCAAATACCTACATCTGTTTTCAAGACATAGTCGCCTTTTACCCGCCGTATTTCTCAAGGTGCTCATTGTCGCCAAGCCGCTGCCTCTCTCTTTTGTTTTTTTTTTAATTGCTGCCGACTTTGGTCTGCCACTTATTGGACCACGGTCCATCGTATTTCTGCCGACTTCGATCCGCCGTGTAACAACCCGCGTTTTGAAGTCAAAGTCAAAGGAAGAAAAGATTGCTAAATGCGATCTGTCATTCCTTGCTTAATTATTGATTGTACTCTTTAACTTTGTAATCGATACTCTATTTTATGTTACTTTAGTTGTATTATGTGGAGTAAATGTAATAATCGCAGTTTATCGCTAATCGCATCGCAACTCGAATTATGCGTTCGGGATATTGTTTTACGTGTGTGTGCTATTTACGTGTTACTTGTGCATGTTTTTTTATGTTTGAGGTGATTAATCGAAAACGCAGTCGCAACTCTATCGCAACGCAATCTCATCGCGAACTCGAATTATAAGATTACTTATGTTGTTGAATGTTAGTTAGGTTATTTGTGTAACTATTGTTTGACACTATTGCATCACTTACTCGAAACGCATCGCAATATTCAACGCACGAAACGAAAAGTCGAAAACTAACCCACTCGAGCCCTTCGATCGAATGACCATTCGATCGAATGGTCATCCGTCTGGATGACCATCCGATCGGATGGCCATCCGATCGGATTGCCCTCCGATCGCTGCTCTACACCGCCTTTCTCCACCCTTTCACCTATAAATAGCGCCTGTCACATAATGAACATTGATGTGACAGCTCTCTCGTCCGACCAGCACACTTTGGGCTATTTTCTCTCGATTCCTCGCGATTCTGGTAAGTTTCCAACTCAAATCTTGTACTTCTTCAATCAGCACACACTTTCTCATCATTTTCACCATCAAATCTTAACTTTTCACCATGAAATCGGCTGATTTGGGCTGTTCTAGGATGATATCATCATGGGTTCTCAAGAACTTCAAAGTGTGACCTCATTCCACCAAGAACAACTCAGATCTAAGAGATTTCAACATGTTTAAACACTGATTTCGCCATAATCTAAACATTTTCCAACTGATTTCCACTTTTCTTCATCATTCTCAACTTTTCGCATAAAGACCGATGGAATCCGAGCTCGTTCAGACCTTCCACTCGTTCTATAGTGAAGTATTGGACTGAGAATGGATTCCTATTGGAGAAGACGACCGATTCACGGGTTGAACATGAAGTACAAACAAGAACAGTTAACTGATCGGACGGGGTGATTCCCATTCGATCGGATGACTTGGACTTGGTGGAGTTTCCGTTGTTTAAACACGTTGTCATACCGTCTTTGTTCAATCGCAAAACTTTTCAAACTTAACAATTTTTACAAAGTACTCAACGAACAGGTCACCAAACGGACTGCCTTCCGATCGGATTGCCATCCGATCGAACGAAAATCTGACCGGATGACTTGTGTAACACCTCGTAAAAATCGTGTCCGATGATGTGTTGACACGTGTAATGAACCCTAATAAAGTCAAACGTTGACTATGAGGGACTAATTTCGTCAAAAATCGAAAACCTTGAATATAGAAGGACTGAAAGTGTCAACATGCCTAAAATAGGCCTCTGAGTGACCTTATACGGTGTCCGTATTCTCAAATGAGCCACTTGTTGGACGAGAGGAGCCGTTTGCGTAATTATGTGAAAGTTTGCGCGTCGAAGGGTTAAAAGTGTCAACATGTTAATTCTTACCTCTGAGTGACCTTTTAACAAACCGAGAGCTTCATAATGTTTGATTATATTCTCGGGAATGCCTAATATTGTCCATTCAAGGCTTTTATGCCAATAAGTAAAGTTACGCGCAAGTTTGTGAGTTAGAGGAGTTAAAAGCGTCAACATGTTTAATTATACCTCTGAATGACCTTTTAAATAACCCAAAGCATTAAGATATGCAATCATACACTCAGGAATGCTTATTATGGGCCAAGGAAGGCTTTCATGTCATTAAACGATATTACGCACACATTTGTGCGTTAAAGGGACTAAAAACGTCAACTAGCGAAACTACACCATAAAGTGACCTTTTAACGAACCGAGGCTTCGTAATGTTCGATTATACTCTCAAGAATATATGATAAAAATTTCACGAAGTTTCGATATCGTTATGTGATTATTTACGCAAATTCCCAAGAATAAGGGTTAAAAGCGTCAACGAGACGAAACTAGTGTTTTCGGTGATCGTTTAACGGAACCGGACCTAACGGCGTTTGGTTATACTCCCTATATAATCTACAAACTAACTACAAGGGTCTATTGTGCCTAAAAATGAAAGGTGCATGAACCAAATGTGCCAAGATTGAAACTTGTTTTGATGGTTTGTTGTGTGGTGGCGTCACGCCACAGCCCCCCCCCCCTTAGCCGTCGCGCGCGGCGACGGTCTCATTTTGACAGAATGCCCTGGCCAGGTGCAGGTCACCTTCTTCCTTGGCCTCCAAACAAGTCTAATTCGAATTCCATGAGCTTTTGATGGTTTTTAAAACCACCATGGACACTTGTGAAGATCTTAACACCTCCCTAAATACTTGGCATCCTCATACACTATAAATAGAGGCATGGAGTTGCCTCACTTCCTTGCTCATTCTCAAATCTTTCTCATCTCACATGCTTAAGCTTTCTTGAGCAATTCTGGAGGTTCCTGATTAAAAAGGAAGCTCATTCTAGTTGAAAAGATTGCTAGGACCCTTTGTAAGTGTCTTAGTCCCCTCTTTAGTTCAGTTTTGTTAATTAAAAACCGAAAAGTCAAAGTTACGCAAAATAGCTTTGACTCTCGGTTTAAACTCAAATGGTCCAGCCATTGTTCGAGGCGAATGTGGCTATGTGACCATAAGTAGGTAGGTGTTAATCCCTTAAAAGGGCACCTCCTAGTTTTCTCGTTTGCTTAGTTAATTGTCGGGTCAAAGTAACTAGTCAAAAAGTCAAACTTATCAGATTTTCATAAAATAAATAAAACTGATAATATAGAAGTTATGAACCACATTTTATCACTTAAATAACTTGGTAAATATTACTAGAACATGTCTAAGCATGTTCAACCCGACAATTCTGAGTTTAGGGTCGGTTCGCAACCGAAAGTCGCAAAAGCTTGACTTTTGCTTTGACTTTCAGTTCTGACCCAATTAAGCTTAGATCCTTTATGTTTTAAGCTTCCATTAGGACCATATTATGTTGTAGTATAACCCTCTGAGGTTATATTACCTGGTCGCTGGTATTCTGAATTATATGCTAGTTTCCGTTATTATGCATATAAATGCCCATTTTGCCATTTTGATCTAAAAATGAGATTTTTGCATATGTGAGCATACTAATAGGTTAAGTACTGATATGTAAGCATGTCTAAATTAATTTGACATGATTCTCTGGACTCAAAACGATGTTATGCACGATATCGTAAAATTGAAATTTTTATTATTTAAATTACGCTTTTGTGCATAATATATGTTTAAACATAGAATTTGAACCAAAACTCATTACCTACTGTTATGATATCATTTTTAGGAATTTTTGGAATGTTGGGTCAGATTTGTTACTGACCATAGAGTTCGTGTATAAATTCCTTAATTGACGATAATACCCTTTTACTAATAAAATGTGATTTACATGTGATTAGCATGCCAAACCTTTTTTCTACTGACTTGATATGAAAAGCAAAATATTTTAAGCATGCAAGGCTGATCAAAATCTCAGAATCACATAAACATCTTAAATATCGTCAATTATCGACGTTTTATGCTAATTAGGTGCATAGTATGGTTTAAAACCATAATTAATGGTAAACCACACATATGAATGATATCCTACTGTTTAAACATCATAAAATAAATATTTTTACTGAATGTTACAGACCAGAATATCAGTTTACTATAAAACCTCTTTTATAAATATTAAAATGACCAAAATGCCCCTACGGGACTTAATTTGGTTTTAAATACTTTTTGGGCATATATGTTAACATCCTACTGATGTATTAACATATTTTAAGCATAATAACATAAGGGACTTGTATATGGGTCATTTGGTTGTCCGTTATGCATTTACGCTTTCGGATCGGTTTATGTAACTAGTTTACGTAAGTTTGCCGAAACGGGTTTAACCTTATCGTTTTTGCTTCAAAATCCAGAATGTACTTAGTTTACCCATATTATACAAGTCTTCATACTTGTTGGGTCTAAATAACATTCTATTCCGGTCATCGCTTAATCTAGCGTATCGTACCGCTTTAGATACTTTAAACTAGCCGGTCTAAGTCTACGACTTAAATAAGATCGTTAGCATTCTGAATTGGTTATATATTACCATCACTCCAGACTAGAGCCACCCGGTAAAAGCTACCTGCATTTAGATAGATTGGATACGACTGAGTTATTTTGCTATGAATCAAGTATTAGCTCAGGTAAACACTTTTAACTTATTTTCCCTTATACGGGCTTGGGATACGGTATTATAAAAATACCGCTTGGTCGGGTATGAAATCATTTAATCGGATTGTGATTAATAAATTTACATAACCCGTTTTAATCTGTTTTGTTTGAAAACATAAATATTGGGGGTTAATACGACCGTGTCCTGGATATCCTCGGCTCATTTCATTTGAAAATGGCCACGACCTATGCACGGGGTGTAGGCATACACCTGACAGATGCAAATGCTAAATAACCCACATGTTGGGGATAACTCCTTTGTGGGTTCTATAAGTGGTGAGTCGGTTAATCATGACCGGCTTCCAAACCGGCCCCATATGTATGACAAACATGTAAAACTATATACAGGATTATCTTAAATAATTGTCCCAAGTTATAAATGGTTTGTGCCTTGTGCACTTAAATCAATTTTCATAAACTCTTTTCAAAAGAGTGAGTTAATTGTATTTACCAGTGAAAACTAACGTATTTTCAAAAGACTAAGTGGCAGGTACTACTCGTAATAGGCTAGGAGTTGCTCGATGTCGAAATAGAGGACCTTGCAAATCCTTAAAGATGCCTTAAAGTCTGCTTAACTTCATTTTATACATTCTGTGAAGATCCACCTGTGGATTTGATATTACAGGCTCGTCTATAATAAATACTTTGATATTTTCAGACATTTGGATTTGTAATAATATTTTATATTCCAAAACTTTCGATGTGCTATTCTGTGTATGTTTGACCATGATAATATCAATTACGTCACGATACTCCCCACCGGTAATATGTGGAAATATCGGGAAGTGACAGGTTGGTATCAGAGCCAATGTTTGAGTGAATTAAACACTAGCCCTTAGTGTTTAATCTCAAA
The DNA here is from genome assembly GCA_030545235.1 of Helianthus tuberosus. Taxonomy (NCBI): domain Eukaryota; kingdom Viridiplantae; phylum Streptophyta; class Magnoliopsida; order Asterales; family Asteraceae; genus Helianthus; species Helianthus tuberosus. The sequence goes on along the minus strand of CM060353.1, from coordinate 158,055,832 downwards.
TAACACAATAACATATTCCTTAGACCTTCTGAGTCTAGACTTAACATAGGAATGCTCTCATCCCTATTAAGTAAACATTGTTTTTGATTTTATGTATTTTGAATAAGTCGCCAAGAAAGGAAGCCGTTGATGGAGATTCTACTCATCCGAAGCCAAGGAATGCCAAGCTTCGTAATACGGCTAGGATAAGCGTGCGACCGGTTTGGAGGAAAGACCTTTATGGACCTATTCCAAAAAAAAAACTTATTGATATTCTCAATTAGACTTCAGAGTTCATACAGGAGGTCCCTGAGGCTCCAAATTTTGAAGTCTGTGCCAGTGGAGTCCATACCAGGTGGTCCCTGAGGCTCCCATTTTGAAAATAATACCAGTGGATCCTAATGATCCCTATTTCTTACCTCCAAGTTTTGAATTCCCAGATTTGGATTGTATCAGTCAAACCCTCTATCTCACAAGGAATGGTGAAACTTCCCGGATCTGGCAACTTTGTAGGAAGTTTGTTTGAGATCACCGCAGAACATTCCTCACTCAATGTAATAATCGAAAGATCCTCAATTTTCTTCTTATTGAGCAACAGTCCCTTGAGAAACTTGGCAAATTTAGGCATTTTAGCCAAAGCCACAAGGAAGGGAATGTCTATGTGGAGCTTTTTAATCATCTCTAAAAACCCATTATACTGAGCAATTTGCTTCTTGTTCAAAAGTCTCATAGGGTATGGAGGAACGGGCTCATACACTTCAACCGGTTCTTCTACATTCTCATCTTCCGGTTCAACCACCTTCTCAACTACCATTTCCGGGTCTACCTCTTTCTCAACAACCCTCTCAGGTTCTATCACCTTTTCTATCTCAAACCCCTCATCAACAAGTCCTGTACTCCTACCACTACGTGTGAACACGGCATGTAACTGGGCATTAGGGTTAAGCTGGGTGGTGCTAGGGAATGAACCTGCGGTTCTCTCAGTCATCCTACTGGCCATCTCTCCTACGGTCCTCTCTAGACTCTATATGGTGGACCCCTGATTCCTAAACATCAACTCAAACTCCTGGTTTTTCTTCAGCTGCTCCTGATGTCTAGTCTCACCCTGCATCACTATCGAGTCTAGGAGTTTGTTAGTCCTACTCTGACTCTCCTCATTCCTCTTAAAAAACTCGCTCAACTCAGATTTAGACTCTCCACTGTTCTGTCCATTGGCAAGGGTCTGAAACAGACTCTGGCGTGGTTGGAATCCAGGGGGATTCCCACATCCCCAATTCGAGGTTTGGGGTGGCTGCCATCCAGAGTTGTAACCCTGGCCTCGTCCCTGGTTCTGGACAAAACTCAACTCCTCCTCAGATCCTACAGGGCAATCTATCATCTCTTGCCCACCTCTACACACCTCACACTTAGAGCTAATCTTAACCTGAATGTCCTTAACCATCTTTGACAAGGATTTGACCTGGGCGGCTAAAGCTACACTAGAATCTACCGTATGAATACCTTTAGGGGCAGCAGTAACGCCCCCAAAGCCTGGTTCGGTGTAAGTACTGGTGGCTAGATCCTCTATCATCTCAAGACACTCAGCAGCTATCTTGGTCTTCATCATGTTGCATCCTGCTGTGGAGTCAAGCAGTCTCTTGGTCGCTTCAGAAACTCCATTATAGAATTTCTCCACGACTCTCCACTCCTCAAGCCCATGGTGTGGGCACTTGTTCAGCAGCGCCTTAAACCTATCCCAAGTCTCGTAGAAAGACTCCCCCGGCTGCTCAGTGAATGCGTAGATAAGATTTCTAAGACGAGCGGTTTTCGCAGGTGGGAAGTATTTCTGTAGGAATTTGGACTGAAAATCATTCCAAGTGATGATCGCCCCCTGTGGGAGGGAGTCCAACCAGATAGCAGCCTGATCAGTGAGTGAGAATGGAAACAAACGAAGATGAATGGCCTCCTCAGTGACGCCCGTAAGGCGGAAAGTACTACAGACCCTACCGAATCTAGTCAGATGAGCAAGCGGGTCCTCATCTCGTAAACCATGGAACTGGACTGAATGGGTAATGGTGGGTGGGATGGTCCAGTTGTTCGCCTCTACAGCAGGAAGGGTGATGCTCGAACGAACAGTGGTGGGAGCAACACTAATGTGATCAGCAGCAGTCCTACGATCAGCCATAACTACTTCGGGTTCTAGATTGAATTCTACTTTCGGAACCTAAAACTTAAGCTGACGTAGGCGATGGTGGAATTCGGATTCGGGCTCAGAGAATGGTGAAGTATCAGGTGGGTATGAGGAACGTGTGTGCATACACTGAAAAGCAAGTATAAACGACACGTATCACACAAAAGCTAACTAAACAAGTAGGCATACAGAACTAGCAAGTATCCTAAGAAAGCAAACAACTATTTTTTTTTATTTTTTGGTTTTTATTATTTTTTTTAAATTTTTATTAATTATTTTTTAAACTAAGAAATAACAAAAACAACTAATCTAAGAAAGCAGTAAAATGGCTAAATCCCCGACTCGGGTCGTCCTCAAAAGCGCACTGTGTCCTCGGCAACGGCGCCAAAAACTTGATGTGTGAAATGTATATTAATTAAATTCAACAAGTTTTAAAAATTGGAAAAACTCGTAAACCACACACTACCGGCAAGTGTACCGGTCGTAAGTAGTAAAACAAGTAAGTCCGAGTATCGAACCGTGGACACAATCTAGCGACTCTTGATACTAAACCTCTATCGACTCCTAGCCTAATAAATTGGTTTTTGTTTTGAGAAAGATATTTTTAAACTAAATAAAAAAACAATTTAAATAAATAGACGACCAAACAAAAGCAAGCGCAGACAACTAAAGACTGGACTGAAACTCAAGTATGAGAAAAATGGGTTACTTAGGCAAGAATCCCTAGACTCATGAATAAAATCCTAACCTTGGTTTCGAATGAAGACTATGCCTAACCCGATAAACCCCTGGAAGGTAAACCGAACCTGACAGTATGACAAGTGATGAAGTGCTAAAATGGACTGACTCGAGTTATCGACCACCAAGTCCCACAACTATCAGGTATAAAGTAATTTATTTACTAAAACGTTCAAATTATGAAGCAGAAATAACTAAGAACACCGAGACCCTAGGAAACTCTAGACGCGAATAAACAGATGAACCCGAGTTATCGGCCACCCAAACTGCCAAACTGTCACACCTCGAAATATCAGAGTATTGGCGTGACTGGACCGGTATCTTCATTGCACAGCGGAAGCAAATAAGCTAAGGCTTCTAGAAAACAAACGCCCACTAAGTACTCGAGTCTCCAATGGATCTCCTATTCCAACCGTGCCTTATCTTAGAAATGCAACCTGAGAAAGAAACATGCAAAAAAAAAAATCAACATAAAGTTGAGCGAGTTCATAGTTTGTTTGTAAAAGATTTGAAATAAATATTTTTGAATAACCGGTTTTTGGAAGTATTGTTGAGAAAACGAGTTTAAAATCATTTTCTTGTCATGTTATATGGAAACTCTGTATTTGTATCGCATTATATTCGCAAAAACCTTGCTTTTGTAAACTCTTGTGTTTGTAAAACTTGTATAACCGTCAATGTCCACCCCGACATTGACAACATGCATGCATAATCCAATGCTTTGAATTTATATAGAACATGGTATGTAATTTGTAAAGACGTATTGAAACTGAATTCTGTATATGTAAGGAATACGAGATCGCTAATGGTTCGCGAGGCCACTAACATATGTAACGACATAGGAAGCCACCAAACCTAGGCATTTTTGTCGAGTTCGACTGAGACACAAAAGCACTCATTGGTAGAAGTAGGCCAAGAGTGGGGTTGCCTGAAACCCATTAGATCTAACCCTTCTGTTCCGCGGTCTAAACGTATACGTTGACTAATGGTGCTTATGGTACCCTATTCGTCACGTGATCTATGTATCATTCCTTAGTTTGATGTACCTCTTTGTACTTGTATTTTTCCGTAGTTTAGAAAACTAGAATTCGTGTGTATGTACATTTCGAAAAATACTCTTACTTGAAAAACCGATATAGAACATAAGCTTTTCGTAAACCATTTCTGTCAGTTAAAACTTGTTTGTAAGATGGTTTAGAAATATGTAATTCATGTTTATTGAAAACCTTGTATGCTTTGCAAAATGTGCATGTCTTTCCACCCCGAAAACATTTAGAAAAATTGTAATACTGTAAAAAGGTGGGGTTATGAACTCACCTGAATTGCCTTGTGCAAAGCTAGCTAATTACGACTTCGTGATGTCATTTCCAAGACGAGACTCGCTAGTGTGCATTCTACAATATTCCTAACACGGAATATTTTATAAGTTTCTAACCAAAAGCAGTAACTAAACTACGTGTCACCGAGCTCTACCGAATCGTTAACTGGACGATTCGACGTAAGTTGTTAACTTAACGAAAATGACTAAGTTATACGCGTTAAGTCTCGTTTGATACTGTTAATAATTTACTAAGTCTAGAAAGTACTTAGTTTTTGAGAAATTCGACATATATAAATATTTATACAAAAATATCAATATATTGACAAAATAATGTTAGTCGTTCCGAGAAGTCGTACGTGTATAAAAGAATATTCACATAACAAACTCATATTATGTATATCGCCTTTCGTATGATAATTATCAAAATACGAGTACTTGCCGTTTAGGCGGTTGAAATAAATATATAAAGTTATATTTATTTTATAGAGGCATCATCGAGTCGTTCGATGTTTGAAATAAATATATACTATATTTATTTTTATAAACGAGTACGAGTCGCTTGGAGTTTAAAATAAATATAAAACTATATTTATTTTTATAAAAGAATTCGTATTGTTTAATACTTGAAATAAATATACAAACTATATTTATTTTTGTAAAAACGAATTCATGTTGTTTGACATTTGAAATATATGTATAAACTATATTCGTTTTATAAATCGAATTTGTGTTGTTTGGTATTTGAAATAAATATTTAAGCGATATTCATTTTATAAAACGAAATTGGTTTGTTTGATGTTGGAAATAATATATGAATCGTCGTTTTTGTATCTTGTAAAAGTGTTGTCGAAAGTATTGTTACACTTGTATTTGTTTTAAAAAAATTACTTGAATATGATAGTTCGTTTTATAATGAAACACGCTTTATTTTACGGATTTTCTAGAAAAACGAGCAGAGTTTCCTTTGTTTTTGGACGGCCCCGACAACTAAAGTGTCGTTATTTTGTCAAAATTCAACAATATTTCAATTGATTCAATCAATATATAGTAAATGTTCGACAAAATAAAACATAGATAAACACTAGAGGTATCGGTCGAGCTCGGTTTCACGTAATATAAAATCTAAAATCTAATCTAATTAACGAAATTTTGCGTTGTATAAATGTTACCGGGTCTTCGAGTCGACTGCATTTTGACCGGTGTTTGACCGTTCCGTTGGCCCGAGTTGTTGACTGGAAGTTGACCGAGTCAACCTGTTGACTGTTTTGACCATAGCTGACCCGAAGATCGAACCTGTCGAACCGAGGTGAAACCTGAACCGAACAGTGACCGTCTTTTGACCTCGTTGACCCGCTGTTGACCTGAAACTGCTCGTTGACTCGAACCATACCTAGCGGAAATTACCGTCGCCGCCACCATTAGCCGACCGGCCTGGTGCCGCCGGTGACGACATCACCGTGAACTGCCATCATCACTATTACTCAAGATCACCCATCATCTTCAACAGAATCGTCGGAAAACCACCGGAAAAACGAAAGAAAGAAATTTTTAAAGAAAACCAACAGAACAGAGGTTAGTAGAGATATGTTTACCGGACATATTGAAGGTGAGCTGCCGCTCGCCGTCGCCGGCGTCTCCGATCCACCACCACCTCTGTCTGCTGCAACTTCTCAGCCCAAACAACTCAATAACCACCGCCTCCGACCTCCGTAACTCCGTCTCGTCCCTCTTTGCTCCCGTTTCGCTGATCCCGCCGCCGCATACGGCGGCTCTCTTGATTTCCGAGGGGGTGTGGGTGTATGGGGGTGGGTGTTGTGCATCTGATTATGAAGGTGAGGCTCTATGTTTGTTTGAAGTGTGTGTGTGTCTTGTTTGTATATGTATAGATCGAGAGAGGGGAGAGGGACAGACTTAAAGTCTGTGTGTTCTTTGTGTGTGTATATAATTGTTGAGAATGAAAAGAATTTGGGTGAAATACCCCTTATTTATAGAGTTTAGATGTTTCAACATTTGAGATAAAAATCTCTTGTAGAGATTTTGTAGAGATTGCATAGAGATTTTGTAGAGATCTTATAAGATCTTGATAAGATTTTTAAGGAAAAGATCTAATATATTATGTGGAGGTTTAGGCTTGTGGGTTTTGGGCTTGGGCCCAGGGCCCACAAGCCCATCTCATGTGTAAGTGGCCCATAATTCATACGAGACACGTTTTTAAAACCGAAATCACCGTAGCCTAGTAAAATAATATTTCAGAGTTAAAAACGTGTAAAAATAATGTCGGTATCCGTCGTAGTCGCGTTCGTGCGTCGATAACGGTAATAATCGCGAAAAATTACATCGTTGCCGTCTTTAATCCGTTTTTTGATCCGGTTTCAACTACGATTGCTAAAATTTAATTACGAAGCTAGAATACGTCGTAAAAATTTAATATTTGTCGGCGTTGTCAGTATTTTGTACGGTATCAGTTTGTTGTCGTGTAATATTCAGCAGGTTTCCCGTAAATCACCATACGCGCACTGTACAATCGAATAAACGTTCCTGGGCACTCCAAGGGACTAAATGAGTTAATCTACGTCTTAATCACTATTCATTATCGCGTTAATCACCTGTAAATTACGTAATTAAGGGCGTAAACTACCGGTTGTCACACAAACAACACCCAACTAATAACCTAGCAATTCTAGATTAGATTTCTCACCTCTAGAAAAGATTGCACGTTTTAATTAATTAGTTTTAAAAATTATTAAACTTGAATTAGATTTCTCACCTTCAAGGTCTAGACCGAAAATTTACAACCTAGACTGACTCCCGGCTCTAAAGTATATTTCTAAGTATCTAGAGCAATGGAACCAACAAATAAATTATCAAACCAATCAAAACCAACACATAAACATTTATAATCGGGTTCAAAAATTATATCATGTAAATCAACACATTCATTCAAAACCAAAAGTTAATCATTCAAACAATCATCTAGTTCATCAACACTAAGCAACCATAAAAATTTTGCTACTCATGTTTATTAAAAACATCACAAACTCAGTTTTAAAAATCAAACTAAACATGGTTCAATGCAAAAGATTAGAAAAGTACGCGTAATATGGAACCATAATGCTCCACTGAATTTGTCAAGCCCCCACTTGCGTTCACTTGCTGCTGTCTTCTTTTAAGACTAGAGGGTATGGAGAGCCCCATCCTCAAGAGGATGGGCCGCCACGTCACCGCCACGTAGGAAGGGCTTGAGGGGGATGGACCTAGGGAGTGGGGGATGAACCTCTTTATATATATATATATATGTATGTATATATAGGTATATGTGAGAGAAGGAGAGAGGAGAGAGGCCCGTCGACTTCGTCTGTGGGCAGCCGGTTTAGCCGGGACGCGATGAAGGGGGCGGTGTGGGGGACCGGCGCCGGGCCTCGCCGGGCCTAAGCCGGCCCCCAAACCGCTTAGTCTAATTGTTTTTCGAAAACAATTGGTGGCAATTCCCTCTGTTGCTTTTTCTCAAAAAATATTAGGGATATCCCCCACATGCTTCTGTCGTTCCTCATATTTAGTGGCATCTTTTTTCCATTAGGGTTTTCTTTTAATTTGATCCATAATTTGATGCCAAAAAGCCCAAAAGAAATAAACACAACCCCACTAATCGTAACATGGATGGCTTTTCCATTTGATTTTTGCGGCCCATTAACTGATGTTGATGTATATCGAAAATAATTAGCCAATATCCCCATTTGATGTTCACGAGAATTGTGAATTCCTCCCAAAAGAACCCCTCAAGTGAAATAAATTCCTCCACTGAGATCGAAAATATTAGAAATCCTCACAAATTTTGCGTCTGCCCCCAACTCAATTAACATGCAGCCCACCATAATAATATTAATATGTATATATATCTCTAATAATAATATAGAGATAGTGGACTTGGCCCACTCACGAAAAATAGCGGCAATTTTAGTTCAGTCACTGGCGCCTCACTCTGTCCAACTGGCTGATTATTTCCATTTTACTCGTTTTCGCTTCATTTGCACCAGGACCTAGCAAAACATAAAATAATATAAAATAACTCTAAAACTAAATAAAAACTATACAAAAATAATACACTTTACACGGGGAAAATATGTATATTTTACCACACATCAATCCCCTTGTGGATACACTGTTTTAAAATATTCCCTTCGTAGGCTTGGTATTTCAATATAGTCCTTTCATGGACATTATACTCCATCATAGTCCTTTCATGGGCATATTATTTCATTAAAAATCTTTTTGTAGACATATTATTTCGTCAAAGTTCCTTGGCGGACATAATAATTCATTATAGTCCTTTCAAGGACATGTTATTTCATCATAGTCCCTTCGTGGACATGCTGATTCATCAAAGTCCTTTTATGGACATATTATCCCATTAAAATCCCTTGTGGACATGATATTTTATTATAGTCCTTTCAAGGACATATTGTTTCATTAATAAGTCCCAATGAGGACGTATCTTTTGACATAAAGTCCCTACGAGGACAATTGTATAATAACGTCCCTTTGTGGACATGATATATCATAATAATCCCAATGTAGACACATCTTATAGTTCCTATACGGACTTATGTTTTCCTTATAGTCCCTGCGTGGACTAGAATTGCTTTAAAGTCCCTGTGTGGACAAATGAATTACTAAAAGTCCCGATTAAGGCACTATTGTAAATTCCTAATGATTTATGGAAAGTTTTGAAAATTTATATATGTATTCATTTCGTCCTTTGTCCAACAATAGTTTTGATTTTACTCGAACTTTAACGATCAGCTGAAATTTTCAAAAGATCCTCTTAATGGTATAACCTAGCCTATATGTCTATGAACATGGTTATGATGGTAAAACCCTCTTAAGATAATTAATCTTTGTTAACATCTAAGAACATGTTAACACTCCTAGCAGTGTGGCTTGAGAAACCACACCAGCCTTAAAGCCTATATGATCAAAGTAGATCATGGCAAGTATCATCAATGCGATGATTATACCATAAACATCCATTAGTGGTGAAGTGCCTACGGGCTATACTTGTTGTCCAACAAAGACAACGACAGTTGTGGTCTACGACTCCCTGTCTAAAAATACTGGACTATGTCCAAACATAATAGTCTATATGATCAATGCGATCATGACTAATATCATCTAATACGATGATCATGATTATTTAACATCCTTTAGTGATGTTTTGCCTACGGGCTATAGTATATTGTCCATTTGAGACATTGACATTGTGATCTTTATGATCCCCTGTCCAAGGTAGTGAGCTATGCTCAAGCCTAATAGTCTATATGATCAATGCGATCATGACTAAAATCATCAATATGATTATTATATTTAACATCCTTAATGATGTTTTTCCTACGGGCTATATTATATTGTCCAATTGTGACAAGACAAGTGTAATCTTTTATGATTCCTTGCCCAAGGGGGTGAGCTATGCTCAAATCTCATAGTCTATATGATCATTGCGATCCTGACTAGTATCATCAGTATGATGATCATGATATTAACATCCCTAGTGATGAATTTGCCTACGGGCTATACTTTACTCTATCGTCGATAAGACAAAGATAGTGGTGATCTTTATGATCCCCTGTCCAAAGTGGTGGGTTATACCCAAACCCAATAGTCCATATGATCAATGTGATCATGACTAATCTCGTCAACATCTTAATCATACTAAACATTCCTATTAATGTCTCGTGTACGGGCTACATTATATCGTCCATTTGAGACAATGACAGTTGTGACGATTATGGTTCCCTGTCCAAAGTGGAAAGCTATGCCCAAGTTTCGCAGTCTATATGATCAATGTGATCATGACTAATATCATCAAATACGATGATTATATATAAACATTCATTAGTGATGTCAATTGGTTTACCTTAGTGCCAAAAATGAATCGTCTTTCAAGACGATGACAGTTGTAGTCTATGACTCCCTGTCCAAAGGTGAAGAACTATGTTCAAACCTTAAAGCCCCTGATCTAATAAGATTGCGGTTTATAAATTAATGTCCTTGTGACAAACCAACGAGTTATTTTTAAGTCAATCATGACAAGCCAATGTGCTATAATTTGTCGTCCGTGACAAGTTAACATACTAAATGTTAACATTCTCCGAGACTGGCCTTTGGTGCCATATCTTATAATGTCCTTGTGACAAGGCCATTTTGTGCCATATCTAAATGTCCTTTGCGACAAGGCCTTCGCGCCATATGATTATTTATGTCCTTTATGACTAGGCTCTATGCCATATTATTTATGTCCCTAGTGACGGGCCTCTGTGCCATGTATATTAGAAGTCCTTTAAGGCTAGCTTTCGAGCTATTCATAATCGTCTATTTGACAAAGACAGATGTGACATTGTGATCCCCTGTCAAACAGATAATGGACTCGGTCCAAACCTAAATGCCATTAATGGCTCTCTTGTGACCTAGGCTAAAGGAAACTAATATTCCTTCAAATAACATTCATTAGGAATGTTCGGAACATAATAGCCTATACGGTTTATTGATGCCGTGGCTAATCTATGTCAGGTCATCAGGATGATGACTAACAATTGTTTAAATTGGTGGTTAGTACCAAGCTTCGAGTATGGCAAACTCGGATGAGGTAGACAACAGTCGCGATAATAATGATACGACAAAAGCTAATGATGCTACAAACATAAACCTCAATATTAATGGAGTAAATCTCCAAGTTGTGATTGACGCCACTGTATGAAAGACATGGAAAAGGTCATGAAACAGTTCAAAGAGCCGAGTGCTACTCGCTCCAAATATCATTCAAAACCACATTCAATTGCTCATGAAAATAGCTTTGTACACACTTTGAATGTGAAGGATGAACCAAAGGAGGAGGATAACTCCCAGAAATCTAAGAAAAAGAGCAAGTACGGGCTTAATAAGAACCAACAAAGGTTCAGTAAGAAGCCTATATGAAAGAACTGCTATAAAAGACACTGGGGACAGTGTCGAATAGAACAAAGACCAAAGCAGGGTGGCATCTGCAAAGGAACTGGTCATTAGTCCCATGAATGTAGGGACATAAGGAATGCAGTCTGTTACGGCTGTGGTGAGAAAGGCCACATCAGAACAAGATGCCCTAAAGCTGCCAAAGAAGGTGCAGCTAAACCTGAAAGGCTAAGAAAGGAAATGCCTGAACTCACCTGATGAATGCCAAAAGCCAGTACATAATGTTATTAAGTACATTCCTTATCATTTAGCAATGATAATTTCTGCTAAGTGTCCTGTTTTTAATACAGGCAATAATAAGTCTTTCATAGACCATAAGCTTAACAAACTTTTGATGATACTCATAAGAACTCCAGATACTAAGTAAGGTAGAACCCACCAATGAAACTATAGAAACCATTTCTTCCATTTTCATCAAATAATCCTCATTCATAAAATTCGGAAGTACTCTTTCCCCAGATGGAGTACAACAATATATGTTATTTTAATTATTTTCTCATTAATTTCTATCAAATGCAAGTGCCAACTATGTTTGATAAAAGCGCCATATAAGGATTGGCATAACCTAGTGTGTCCCGTAGATTGCTTCCATGCCTGATCAGTATGGAAGTTTAATGCATGGAACCACTAAGATATTCCAATGGTCATATTGTACTAAAGTCAGCTAGTGGTATTCAAAGAAGATATCCATTATAGAAATGCCTAAGTAGGCGTCTCTACTTAGGGCATCCATGCACTCGTAAAACAGATGTGTCATTTGCATGGAACAAGTGACAAACTACCCTGTTTACCTCCTGAGAGGCCAGTGGAGTTAGGATTGACATCCTATTAGGAGCCGTATCTGTTACAGAATCTCTATATCGGTTAGCACCAACAGAAATGGAAAGAACCGAGAGGTAACCAGATGAGTTTATAGAGAAAGGCTTGTACAGCCTAGCTCATCGTCTTAGGAGCTCCGATTATTGTAGATAAAGGAAAGCACGATGCAATACGCTTGTGCATTGATTACTGAAACCTAACTAGGTGACGATTAAGAATCGTTATTAGCTGCCCAGGATCGTCGATTTGTTCGACTAACCATGAGAGTGGTTAATTCCTTATGATTGATTCGGGTAGTAGTTGGAATGACTATCTCACCCTAATTAAGTTCTCCTATAACCAATAACATTATATAAGCAACATGGCTGCTCTTTTGGAGACCTTGTAGGAGTTTGGAAATCCCAATTATCAGAATCTGAGGTTTGTCTTAAAGACGACGGATAAGATATTATGAATCCATAATCGTCTGAAAGCTGCCAATAATCGGTAAAAGAGCGATGCAAAAGGGAGGCGCAGATCTCTTAAAGTTCCAAGTAGGGAACAAGACTCTATTGAAAATACCAACATGGAAGGGTACCATACGTTTTAGTATAAAGGGCAAGTCGAGATCTGGATATTTAGGACCATTCGAGGTCATCGAATGTGTCGGCAATATAGCATATAAGCTAAAAGAGCTTAATGGAATTCACAAAGTGTTCCACATTTGTAACTTAAAGAAATGTCTAGCTGATAAACCGCTAGCAATGTCTCATAAAGACGTACAGATTGATAAAAGCCTGAGGTTTATTGAAAAACCTATATCAATGAAGGATCGACAGGTTAAAAAGCTTCAAAAGAAGCATGTACCAATTGTAAAAGTTAAATGGGATGCCCGTGGAGGCCCTAAATATACGTGGGAGGTTGAGTCCACCATGCGACAAAAGCACCTTCACTTGTTTCGGTAAATCTCGGGGTCGAGGTTTTTTTTAAGGGGGTGAGGATGTAAAACCTCATAAAAATCGTGTCCAAGTAATGCCTCCAACTTAAGTCCAAAGACCACGGTTTCCACCGCAGGTTGTGACTCATGCAATTCTCCTTCGTAAATCCACTATGTGCGTCATTGTCTTCTCGTATTGCATCGGTGCGTAACTAGGTCTCCGGTCCGAACCATCATGGTATACTGCTAGATCACCCGCACCCTCGGGTAATGATGCTGCTCAGTGCATTGTAGAGTCAGATTTCAAAAGCTGAAAAGACGTTCTCCTGTTTTGTCTCCCACGAATACACAACACCCTGATGTGCTAAAGAGATTAAAGCTGCGCAATCCTCGAAGATACCATGATGAATCTGCTATAGTCTCTAGCGAAACCAAGAAATTGCTTCATCCTCGAAGGACTCTTTGATGTCGATTAGTTCTAATGAAATGGATCTTAGCGAGATCCACGTGTACTTCTCCACTTCGTTGATTACATGACGAAAAATGTACTTCTCGAATCCAGAAGTCACATTTTACAAGACTTCGCACGGAGTGGCTCCTCCCTCGGGAGCTCTAAAATAAGATACAAATGCTGCCCATGATGTTCTTTTCTCCTGGAAATGATACACAACGTCATCAATTAGCGTGGTCGGTTCATGTGGTCCATAAAGCTGCTGGTGTGTTGATTAACTCAATGGTCATGGAATACAGGGTTGCAATGGCTGCATTTCGTTTGATATACCGCTTTAGGAACATCCTCCCCTTGGACTTCCATCTGACGATAGCTCGTTCACTCTCCAATCCTCGAATGGGAGCTTGACCCACGCAGCTGGTCAACAGGCTGTCAATACATGGTCGAGGCAAACGGTTCTTGACTGTCACCTTGTTGAGTCCTGGATAATAAGTACACATACGAAAAGGATTTATCTTCCTGAATATAACTGGGGCTCCCCCAAAGCGAAAAACTATGCCCCACGAAACTCCTGTCTAATAGTTCCTGCAGTTGATTAGATAGTTATTGCAACCCTCCTGGTGCGAGACGGTATGTAGTACGAGTAGTCAGGACTGCCTCTGGCGTGAAATCAAACTGGGATTCCACCTAACAGTTGTGGTAATAAACCTGAAAGTTCCTCGGGTAGCACACTGAGAGTAATCACGAACAACTGGTGGATCCTCGATCCTCTTTTCCTTAGTCTTATTAGTAACGGTTGCTACCATAGCGGGGTAATCCCTCCGTAGACACTTCTGGTCTTTCATGGCGCGAACCTTTGCACCAATATGACGCTTTAGAGCAGATAACGATTCTCCGCTAGGGAGAGAGATACACCAAAATTATCTTCTCGCAGGGTATGTTTGCGCGGTACCTGGATAACCAATCCACACTAACTACTGCATTGAAACTATCAAGGATAGGAGAAGGAAGGTCGATGTCGAACACTTGTCCCACAAGGTCGAGCTTGCATCCCAACAAACATACGAGGCTTCAATTGACTTGCCATCAGCCAGTTCCACAACAAGTTAGGTTTCAAGAAGCATCAGTGTTAAACAGAACAGAGACGAAGCGAATAGCTACCCATCCAAGCTATCATGTTGCTATTATGCCTGGCATCGCCCACGCCAATCCTAAATGCCCTTCCACGAGCATCATTTCCAGTGTTGTTGTTATCGTTACGAGGATTTCCAGTACTGCCGTCATTCCCTTGGGTGTTGTCGTCTTGATTCAACAACGGCCGATCCATGCCGTAGGCACCTTCATTTCCATACTATATGCTACAATTACAAGTGACTTGATGTCGCCGTGACTGTTGCCTCTAATGTCGTTGCTTGAAATGGTGCCCTACAATCTCTCACCAACAGGGTCCATCATATAACATTTCCGTGCCGCGTCCTAAGGCACTACTCATTGTGCTGGAAGTTACACATTCCGTTCTATAGTCATTTGTCATCGCTCATGTCCCGCTTGGTTCGTAAGAGTTGACTCCCATAAGTCGCTGTCTAGGGTTCAGGATTCGGTTTAAGCCAATTTGCTGGTGCTCGTTGCCGGTAATCAAGGTCGTCCTACTGCTGAGGTCGGTAAAGTACTACGCTCATCCTCCTGTCCATCGATCTTGTAAGTCGACTAAGTAATACACGGTATGTTGCTAGAGTGTTGCAGAAGTGATTGCACTTCGGGATCTAAGGCGTCAGTACATTGAGTTCCAGCAAACAAAGAGGAGTGTGAGGGGTATAGACCGATCATTGACGCTGCAACATCCAACTCAGGGACGTTCGTGCAAGCACCTAACATCCTACATGGTTCGCTAGGCATTGAGATTCGAAAGAATTCAGAGAGGAGTGAAAAGTTCACGTTCGAGTAGGAGACAATCATTGCTATGACTCCTATAGACTTGTTATGTTTCACATTGATCAATTAACGGAACAGAACCCCTTTTTCACTTGTCAGGCCTCCCTGGGACTCACATGAACCCCACATTATTATTATGTGTGCACCCACAATAATATTGCTATTTGCATGCTTATCTCAGGTCCTCCTAACTCATGTCCAATGGTTCTTCAAACCCAGATATCAACGGAGGTTGTCAAAGTAATAAAATCGCCAAAATCCAAGGACTATGGCATACTATCTACGCATCATAAAGTAAGCAAGCAATCCAGGCTATAATGCTGTAGTGATGAGTGTGTGTGTTCGTATGTTACGTCATAAACAAATGTGTACTAATCATGTAATGTATGCAACAAGTGAGAAAGACGAACCTTGCAATCTGGAGCTGAGTGTCATGGTCGTATTCACGCATTCAGGACTGTTCGGTTATAGTCTGGTTTTACAAAAATCATTTTTAAAACCAAGTTCACTATAACCAGTGGCTCTGATACCAAACTGTCACACCCCCAAAATACCACTTGCAGAAACTCCGCGAGGCGTGTGACGTACCAGGATCTTAGCCACCAATCACATTGAACTCATAAATATATTTAAATAAAACTTTCATTTATTATCATAAAGTAATACAAAACGTTACATATAATTCATTATACACAGCGGAAGCAATACTTATTTGTTAAGTGTTTCATAAACCACGCGTACGTAAACCATTAGACTTGTGTTGTGATTCCATGTATCTCGACCCATGACCACTCCAGCCTTCCAGACAGCAAGTTCCATGATATAACCCTACAGACCTGCAAGCATGCAGACAAGTGTGTCAGACGACGCTGGTGAGTTCAAAGTTTTGTTAACGCATTAAGTTACCAGTTTCCAGTTTAAAACATTTCAATGATTTGATGTTGTTATTAACTCGATTACCGCAAATGGCTCTAGATTTATTTGCCCAAACCCCAATGCTCTATCACACAATGGTCATGTGGTTAAGGTAATTAGTTCACGACCGTCCTCCCCGGTACGGTGTGAGGGTGCCAAACCTAATAGCGCTATCAACTAATAACCCCGTTGCCTCCCCAGCAACTATTCGGTATATGTAAGGGGACTTAATGATCGAAATGAGTGTAATGACCAACATCCCAATAACCCGACGTTCCTCCCCGAAACGATTACCAGATGTCCCTCCCCGGGACGCATGCTTGGGAAAAGAGCAGTGAACTCACCTTGGATTTGCTTGGTATTTAACAAGTTACTTTACCCGTTCCAAGTCGGTCAACCAAACCCTACTGTGGTTACCAAAGACAGTCAGTTTGCATACTTATAATACACGTATTCGTCGCACACATTACTCAAGTAGCAACCAAGCAAAGCATACATCATTATGCTAGTCATAGCAAGTATCCGGGTCTTAGTTGTATTTACCATACTAGTTCATATCGTGTCATAGCACATGCCAAGTGATTCGGTTCACATTCAGGTAAACATGCAAGTCATAATAAGAATTCATGCAACATCACAGTTAGTCATCATCAAGAAAATCACCTAGCAGGTATTCGTATAAATTCACACTATGAATTCTCGTTTCAACAAACACCAAACAGTTCATGCCTTTAATCCTAGTGGTGCGTGGTCTAACAGGTCATCGGCCCACCTAAACATGTGCGGCCCACCTGATTTGAAATAAGTGCACATAACTACCCATTATTACATAAACTAATAACATAGTTAACACCTTAATCACCTGTGACGAAACATCTAGTTTTCGTCGAGCCCAATTATGACGAAACACACCAGTTTTTCGTTAATACCCAATACGACGAAACACCCCATGTTTTGTCAACTATGTCTTTCGTGGGAGGGGGTCTTTCGTCGCTGCATCTCAACAGAGGGTTATGATTACCCTAATTTCCAGCCGTTACAGTTGCTAACACATTTTGCAGTTTTCCGAATCAGATCAATCATTATAGTTTAATCATTACTATGCATATTCGAACGATCCCTAATGTCTTATTCATATAACCACACATGATCAAGATCAATCAATAACACCCAAATCAAGTATATGGCTATTAACATCATGTAAATCTGATCCGTTAACTATTAATCAGAATTATCATCGATCTATGCCCAATCATCAATCATTAATCAATTCAATTCATCTAATCTACTTAGTTACATCAGTTTTCCTGACTCATGTTAACATATGAGTGAATCCCTACACCTTACAATACTAACAGTTATAACACCACCAAAATCAACAATAACGATTACTCAAAACTAGAATCAATTACTAACCGAGAACAGCGGTATGCGAGTGAACCAGACAGAGAGAGTTGATGTTACGGATCCGCAGAGAGCTTCGAGAAGAGAAGGAACCGCGTTAACTCGTGAGTGCCAGGGAAAGATTTTTAGGGTTTACGCGTTAAGGTTACGAGAGGTTTTATGCACTTGAAACTATTTGGGCCGTCGAGCGTTTCCTGGACCGAAGCCCATTAAGGCGAAAACCATCCTCGACGAAGGTCCATGTTTCGTCGAGGTTACGTATGGCGAAAGATCATATGTTTCGTCGGTAGGTTGCATGTGGTGAATGATCATATGTTTCGTCGCTCAAGGTTTGTGTCTAGTTTGTAAGTTCTTAATTATCTTTCATAATTTACTAACATTACATAATTTACATCCATTAACCATCAAAACCCTAACCTTTCAAACAATAACACATAACATGAAACGAATTATCAAAACAGGATTACCATACAAGAGATACGTAAATGAAAGAACTTGAAATCTCGGATTGTCACATCATCCCCAACTTGAAAGAAATTTTGTCCCGAAATTTGACAAGTAATTCAAAATGGCAAGGTGTTAAATCAGGATGACTGTGGATTTTTTCGCGGTACCACATCATCCCCAACTTGAAAGGGAATTTCATCCCGAAATTCGCCAATCATATCAGAAGTTGATACAACTGTTTGAACAACTGAGGATACTCAAGCTTACTCCGATCATTGCATTCCCACATGAACTCCGGTCCACGTCTTGAGTTCCAATGAACTCCCACGATTGGAAATTGGACTATGTTTATGAACCTTTCTTCCTCGTCTATGTCTTTGATTGGCTCCTCAACGACTGCAACTTGTCCAATAAAGGCATCACAAATGCTTCATCAAACACTGCCTTAGATCCGAGACATAAATGACATTGTGCACGTTACCCGATTCGTCGGGTAACCCGATTTTGTAGGCCACGCGACCTGTTGGTGCATATGTTTGTTGACTTCGTCTTGTATCGAGTCATGTAATAGAATAGATAGTCCAGATAGCATGAAAGTCTAGAAAGCATGAAATGGCAGTTCGTGAGGACTGGCGGTTCGTGAGGACTGGCCAGTCCCTACGAAATGTTTCATGAGGAGTGGCAAGTTCATGAGGACTGGCCATGTCTATAAATAGGAGAGATGTGTCTCTCATTTGTAACTTTTGCAATTCCGGTAGCGAAGCTCTGCCGAGGTGTCAAACGGTCTGTAATCGTGTCAAATCAATACAGAAGACATTTAAACTACTTCTTAGTGCAAATCAAGCTGATTCAACATCAAAACGTCTGTTTCCGCCTCTCGTTTTGATCAAGAACTCTTCTGATCGAGTCGTTTAGGTCGAATAACGATCCTACAAGTGGTATCAGAGCACAGGAGGAAGATTTCTTACTGATTCAGCTTGATTTCATCCGAAAATCTCACTTCTACTCACTTTCTTTACATTTTTTCAAAATTAATTGAGATTTTGCGGTTAAAATGTCTTGATTTTCACATATTACATGCGAAACATTGTTTTAATCAATCCGTGAACATATCAGACCTAGATTCAGCTTAAAACTCGATCAATTTGACAAAATTTCGTCCAGATTGTTCGACATTTCATCCAGTTCGCACGAGGTGACCTTCAGTTCGTTCGAGAAACCTTCAGTTCGTATGAAATCACATCACTTCGTCCGAAGTGAACCCCAGTTCGTTTGAGACTGTATCAGTCCGTTTGAAAACATCCAAGTCGTTTGGATTGACCCATGTGACTTCATATATTTGTGGCCCAATCAAATATGTTTTAATTGTTTGATTGTCAGAATCCTTTAACAATCGATATTAAAATCAAATTAAACGGCCCAATTGAATCCAATTTAATTGCATGTGAACAATTCACGTGATATCATTTGATCGGTCCAATCAGTAATCAGTTGTGCATGTGAGAATATCAGTTACTCAGTTCAAGAATGTGATAATGTCAGTTATACTTGAGAATTGTTAGTACATGTGATTGTTTCAGATCTTGAAAGTCTTTTAAATAGCTCAGATTGTTTGAAGTTATCATCAGGTCGCACGATTTGATTAATAATCAGATCGTTTGATTCAGGTCGCGTGAAAGATTGTGTCAATTTCAGCTCGCACCAAATTCAGGTTGATTTTTTCAGATCGTTTAAACTTCAGACAGCACGAATCAATCATCAGATCATGTAAAACTCTCAGGTCGTTTGAAGACTCAGGTCGTACGAGTAGTTGCATTCAGGTCGCATTGTTTTGGTCAGTTCGCACAAGAAGTCCAGTTCGCACCATAAACCTTTAGTTCGCACGAAGTGTTTGCACGAGACCTCAGTTCGCACGAAGTGATATCCACTTCGTACGGTTTGGTTACAGATCGCGTGGTTTGAGTTTCAATTCGCACAAAGTCAATCAGTTCACACGGTTTGAAGTTTGAGTCCAGTTTGTTTGGAAGAAGTTCAGATCGTTTGAGCCAGATTAAGTAGTTTGAGATTAAGCAAAGACGTTTGACTTTCAGATTGTGTGGTTTGAGGTTTCCAGCTCGTTCCAAACCACCAGCTCGTTTGAAAGTTGTATGTTTGTGAATTTTTAAAACCGAAACATGGATACGGAAGAAGAAATAGCGTATTATTATTACGAATCTCAGCAACTCAGTCCGATAAAGAAAGAAGAACCAGTGTCAACAGATGAGGATTCTGAAAAGGCACTAATTTTTGATCACTCGTCAGATGAAGAGAGTGATGATGACAGTGAAGAAATTCGTAAACTCGAAAATTATCAAAAAGAATTATCTCCTGAAAGTTTCAAATTTTATTTTGCAGATAAATTGGAGAAGCTAAAGGAGAAACGAGCAACAAAAGAAAAGAAAGAGATAGAACAAACTAAAACACCTTCTGATAACAATGAGATCAAAGGTGCAACACATGAGTTAGTGTCTGTCAAAAAGGAGTCCGAGTCCGACGACAAATCAGAAACTGTGGAGACAAAATTAGAAAAGAAGTCTGAGTCTGAGTCTGGAGGGTTTGGTAAACCAGAAATTAAAATTGATGAACAAGAAAAGGTTTTTGATAAAGTTGATCAAATTCCTGAAACACCATGCGAAAACTGTTTAAAACCCTGCATGGATTGTCTTGGAAAAGACAAACAGTTTCAAGATTTGAAAAACTATACCGACGAAGTAAAATTCGATTTTTATGATGTGAAAGATGCTTATGACACTTTATCACGTTCAATTAAAATGATTCAAAATGAAAGAATAGAGAATGATAAAGTTGTTAATTTTCTCAAAGAAACGGTAATGGAAAAGCAGATGGAAATTAACATTCATCTGGACAAAATCGCATCTTTGAAAAAAGAACTTGAATTGATGCGTATTGAGACTGAAAGGGTTGATAAGAAATTGATCAGTTATATTTCTTCATCTTATGTGATTGATCAGATTGTTCCTCAACAACCTGATGCTAAACCTGCTTTCAACAATGTTCCACCCCCAATGTGGAATCATTATACTCAGAAATATCCAGACGGGGTGGAGAAGGCATTGAATCTCAAACTGAGAACAGAAGAGAATGAATTACCAGAAAACATTGATGTTACCTTCACAGCGTCTGACACTGATCATGAATCCGAATTAATAAAAAAAGTGGTCGATCAGGTGTTGGATAAAGATGAATAATCAAAGTCAGAGTCTAACTCTGAAAACTCGAGTTCATCAGACAAAAGCTCGAGTTCATCGGTTAAAAGTTTTTACAATAATGATTTTCTGATATCTAAAAATAATTTGAATGACGAAACATTCAAAGTGGCATATACTTTGAATGATTCTGACAAATTATTTTCTGATGAAGAATTTCCAATAAGAAGTGTACAAACTGAAAAGATTAAAAAGGTTTTCAAATTAACAGAAATCAATATTTCTGAAATAAAAGATGTAAATCTTACTGAAAAACCTAAAAAATACACTTCAAGAGTTCAACAACGATTAAACAAGAAAAAGGGTTACAGTTCTGGTTTGGGTTATCGAAAGAAACCAAACCATAACAGTAACTTCAAAAAGAAAGGTTTAGGTTTTATTCCACCAGAAAATCATAAAAATTATAAAAACGATAAATAAAAAACTGTCCTTGTTTCAGGGTCAAGCTCTGAAGAAGAGGAAAAGTGTTGGTGCATTAGATGTCTGTTAACTTTGTCTTGTATCGAGTCATGTATAGATTAGGGCACGGAAATTGAGAAAACAGTATTGAGATAATTCCGCTTGAAATGGGATTGATGACATTTCAAACGGAATTAGCTGTTCAAGCGAAATTAACTAATTCCAAACGGAATTAGATAATTCCGTTTGAGATGGTGATTCCGTTTGAGTTGGTTTCAAGCGGAATTAGTCCGGCTATATATAAGAGTGTGCCTTATTCATTTCATACGGAATTATGTGTGTGTGTTTGTGAGCCGAGGTGCTGCCGAATTGTTACCAGATCTGTAAAAGCTCAGGAAATCAGTAATAGATAAACATTTGAAAGGAACAAGCTGTGTTGACATCAATTACATTGATTCCGCCTTTGTATTTGATGATGAAATACTCAGATTGACTTTTTAGGGTCACCAGACGATCCAACAAGTGGTATCAGACCTCAGGACAAGGAGTTCATACCAATTCATCTTGATTTCATCGGATTCTCACACTTCTACTCTTTCTTTTTTGATTAAAACGAGATTCAACGGTTGAAATGGCTTAAAACTCACACATACCAAGCGAAACATAGTTTTAACAAATCCGTGAAAGTATTGGACCTAAATTCGAACAAATTCTGATAAAATTGGTTAATTCCGTTTGAAAATTTGTTCGAATTTGCTGACATCATCGTAATCCCATTTGCAAATATCAGTGTCATTACAAACGGAATTACACTTTGGGTCTAATTCCGCTTGAAAAGTGCAGACCATTTCAAACGAAATCTAATTTCGTTTGAAACATTCAAACGATATTTCTAATTCCGCTTCAAAGTAGCTAATTCCGTTTGAGTTGGCTTAATTTCGCTTGAAATACCTTAATTTCGTTTGAATTGGTATTCCGCATTAAGTGGTAATCTCGTTTGAAAAGTCTTATTCCGTTTGAAGCTATTCCGCTTCAACTAATTTCGTTTGACACTGGTTTTCCAAAATCTCAAAATTTTTTCTAAGTGTTTGTTGATTGTTTCAGGTACTTGAAAATGGATGATTTGTTCATGAATCCATTTTGTGATATATTTGCATATACCGGTGGTTTGGGAGATGATATATCGAAGAATATGAATGAAACTACACCGACATCGAGTGCAAAGAAGATTCTTTCCGATGCGATGAGTGTAGAGAGTGCTTATGGGACTTACAACAAACCTCCTTAACTGTTAGCGATTGAAGATTACAACCGGTGGGCTACGAGATTTGAGGAGTGGCTTAAAGCATTCGCATACCCAAGCTGGAAAAGTTTAAAGAATGGTTACACTTCGGGAGATCGTAGTGGTCAAAGTTTAGTAGAACCTAATGATATAGAAAGATATGTAGCTGAACAAAAATGCATAGCATTGATTCATCAGTCAGTTAGAGATGATATAATTTCGTTTATCGAGTATAAAAATTCGACAGATCTTTGGGAGAAACTGAGGGTAAAGTGTGTAGGTAGTGCTGAGATTATAAAAAAACAAAAAGAAACTGTTATGTAATGAGTTTGATTTATTTGGTTGTATGAAGAATGAATCTGTTTGTAAAATGATCGAAATATTTGGGCATCTGAAGATGGAGCTGGCTAGACATGGAATCACTTATACTCAAGAAGAGTTGATTGACAAATTGTTTGACTCGTTGCCGAATGAGCAAGACTGGCAATATTTTGCTTTAATGTTGAAGAACACCATCAAGCCGCCAGAAGTTTTGACAGTAGATTTGCTCATTGAAAGACTGGAAAGCCATGAGTTAGAGATTAAGAAATCTAAAGTCAACAACTCAGCTTATCAGCAGAATGTGGAGCTGTATTACAGAGGAAATCTACCAAAGACCGGTTCTCCAAGAACAACATTTTCTGTAGAGAGTTCAAATAATGTGAATCAAGAAAGTTCTCACAGTGGTTTTCACAGTGGATCTTCTTCAAAAACTTCAAACCAATCTGCATCAAAGAATCTATTTCAATGTAACATTGCTGTGGATTTGAAGAACGCTCAAAATTTCAGTGAAGAGTCAGCAAAACAGCAGATGGTATTCTTAGCGTCTGTGCTTGAATCGTACGAAAGTTTCGTGGCAGGCAAGATTGGAAACACCAACTTGACTAAAGAGGATTATGATCAGATAGATCCTGAGGAGATGGAACTGATAGATATCAGATGGTGTATGGCCAGTGCAGTCCGGAGAGCGCAGCGTTTTATGGAAATTACGGGAAGACATTCAATAGGAGGACCTTCCACCAAACTTGGCTTTGACAAGTCAAAGGTCACATGTTTTAGGTGTAAACAAAAGGGACATTTCAAGCGTGAATGTCGAAACGCGCCTGCTGATGATAATGCTAATCCTTTCAGAGAAGATTATTACAAGAGAGCAATTTAACATCAGAACAAGGCTGAACCCCCCATATTGAAACAACTTGAAGATAATTCTAAAGAAAAATCAAGAGCTCTAGCTGTTATTCACGATGACGAAGGCTTTGATTGGAGTGATATATTGCCTGAGGAAGATGCAGTAGGTTATGCTTTTGCAGCAACAACAAAAATTATTCCTTTCAAAGACGAAAGAACAGCAGAAGAAAAATTAAATGACAGACAACAGAGAGCTCAATACAAGATGATCATAATTTCTCGTGTTTATAGTGAAGCTAAGAGAGCGAAGAGATGGGATGCTGATAGAGAATGTTATCTTGATCCTGAAGGAAACATTGCTATTGATCCAAAGACTCTTAGTCTTGAAGCTTTCACTGAGGAATTTGCTGAACAAGAAGAATCTCAACAGAGAAAATGGTGGGGAGATGGTGAAGAAAAAGAAAAGGAGAAGGAGCCGAAGCCAAAGAAGATCGATGACGGGATCATTGATACATCACAAGAGTTGAACGCCGAAAACTTGATGAAGATGGCTGACAAGGTGCTGGCTGCAAAGGAACTTGAGGTAGACTCTAAGTCTGAAACTGAGTCTAAAAGCCAGGTCAGTTCAAATGCGTCAACTAGTGAGTCAGGTAAGAAAGTCAAAGGTGATAGTGACTGCAAAAATTGCATGAAAAACTGCAAAGTTTGTAGTACACTCGCTTATCTCAATGATACGAAGGTTGATGATCTGACAAAAAGAGTCAGAAAGGTTGAAGATCAGATTCTTGACCGTGACAAAATGCTCAAATTTTCAAATGATCAAGTTAAAAGGTTAACTGAGAAAATTGACAATGATAAAATTGAAGAAGAAAGAATTAAGAATGAAAATGAAAAATTGATTCATGAAAATCGTCAACTCTCAGAAAATTTTAACAAATTAAAACAAACGGTAAAGGATTCTGATGAACGAAACAGTAAAACCAGAAAAGAAAATGAGCATTTAACTGGAGTTCTTAGATACAAAGAAGAACAAATCAACAAGCAACTGGATGAGATTGCTAAGTTGAAGCTTCAGTTTGAAGAAGTAAAGATTGAGAATGACCGCATCAATCTGAAATTAACCAGTTACAACTCCGCAAGCTTTGTTTTACAACACATTGTTCCCAAACCCATCGGGAAAAACAAAGCAGGCGAAGATGTATACTCGGATGGGACTGGGGTTGGGTATCATCAGGTTCCACCACCAGTGTTAAATAATTTCTCAAAGAAAAAATCCGGGTTGGTTAATGACGATGAGGATGTTAATGAGATAAAACTTCCAGAGTCAATTGATGTTACATTTTCTTCATCATCATCTGATGATAGTGTTCAGTCTGAGATTGTTAAAAGCACAGCTGAAAATGTTTTGAAGTCGGATAGTGATTCAGCTGAAGATGATGAGTGTTTTCTGAACAATTACATTCCAAAATCAAAATCCAAAAACAACATAAATGAAGAACCTACTCTTGTCATGTACAAGATGTTGGGATCGGATAAGTTGTATTCGGATTCTGAGTTTCCTTTGGAGAACGTTAATGTGGACAAATTGAAAAATGTTTTCAAGTTGGTTGAGATTGATGTGTCAGAAATTGAAAGTTTGAAACATTCCAAGAGGCAGTTAAACTTTGAGAAAGAGAAAGCTTACTATAAAAAACCTGTTGTTCCACCACGTTTTTATAACAATAATCGAAACAGATGGTCGGGTGGTTATCAGGGTGGTAAGAATTATCAAAGAAGGAATGTTCAAAACAAGAAGTTTGTGGAGAAAAAGGCGTTTGTAAAAAGTTCAAGTTCACTTTCTGATGAAGAATCTAAATTTTTTTCAAAAACCAATGAGGAATTTTTTGAGGGAAAGGTTTCACAAACTCAGTCTGAAGGTACAAGTCGAGTAGTTGACACTCGAACATGCTTCAAATGCAATCAAGTTGGACAAATTGCACGAAAGTGTACTAATTTGAAGCCTAAGACTGAAGTTGTGATGAATTCAAAGAAGAAAGGTGATGTGAAGGGAAAAGCTCCAATGTTTGTTGAGCAAAAAGTTTTGAAAAATGTTAACACAAAAATCAAAACTGAATCCGTAAAGAATATGATAACTAAAACTGACAAATTTTATAAACGGGTTGCATCATCTCAACAAACATGGAAGCCAAAATCAGTGGTAAAGGAATTAAATTCTCCAAAACCAAAGGTGTCTGAGACAGCAAAATCATCGTTTTCAACCAAGAAGATGTATGTACCTTTGGATTATTATGAGAATCTTGACCCACAAGAAGCTACTACTTCTAAAAAGAAGAATGTATCAAAGAAAGACCAATCACCTAGTCAACCTCAAAACGACAATTTTTTCTTATACAAAAAGGTTGAGATTGGGTCTGAGGAAAGCTTAAAGATGAATGATAAGAATTTTCCGCCACTATACACTACAAAAACTCACATCAATGTCAAGTTACCCGAGTCAAAAGAGGCTTGGGTAGCATCAAAATCTAACTAAGATTGTGTGATATGTGCAGGAGCTTCCAAGATCCGTTTCACGTTGGATTATGGATAGTGGAGCTTCTCGGCATATGACGGGGAAGAAGATCCTATTGTATGATGTTAGAGGGTTTAATGGAGGATATGTGGGTTTTGCAGGAAACCAAGGTGGTAGAATAATCGGTGAAGGAACTCTATCCAATGGGATTGTCACGTTTGAGAGAGTTAACTACATCGCTGAGCTTGAAAACAATCTTCTAAGTATTTCTTAGATTTGTGATCGTATGTATAGCACGCATTTCACAGACAAAGAATGTTTGATCTTGAAACCAGGATTTGTTATCCCTGAAGAATGGATTATCATGAGAGCGCCCAGAGTGAATGATCTGTACGTATTAGACATGAGTGTAGCAACTACAACCACGGGTCAGGCTCATTGTTTTGTGTCAAAAGCAACTGAGAAGGAATCACAATTATGGCACAGAAAGATGGGACATATTCACTTACGAAAAATGAACTACTTGGTACATAATGATTTAGTAGAAGGAGTTCATCTAAAAGGTTTTCATCTAGAAGGAGAATGTATCAGTTGCGTCAAAGGAAAGCAAAAGAAGAAATCCCATCCAAAAAAGAAAGTTAACTCAGTCTCAAGACCGTTAGAGAGAATTCATATGGATCTTTTTGGTCCAGTGAATGTTAAAAGTATAACTGGTGATCTCTACTGTCTGGTAGTAACTGATGATTACTCGAGATTTTCATGGGTTTCTTTTCTGAAAATAAAGGATGAGACATTTGAAAGCTTGATGGCGTTGTTCAGAAAAATTGCAAACTTGTACCAAACTCGTATTAGAAGAATCAGAAGTGACAATGGTACTGAGTTTAAAAACAACCAAATGGAAGAATTTTGTGATGAGATAGGTATTTTGCATGAATTTAGTGCTCCTTACACTCCGCAGCAAAATGGAGTAGCTGAAAGAAAGAACAGGACACTAATTGAAACGGCTAGGACGATGCTTGCTGATTCAAAACTTCCAATCAATTTTTGGGCAGAAGTAGTGTCAGCCGCATGTTATACACTCAACCGGGTTCTTACAGTGAAGAAATTCAACAAGACATGTTTCGAGCCGATTAACAAACGCAAACCGAACCTGAAGTATCTAGAACCGTTTGGGTCTCCCTGTATGGTTATAGAACCTCGTGGTAAATTTGGTCCAAAGAGCATTGAAGGAATTTTTGTGGGATATGCAAGCCCAATGAAACGAGTCTTTGTTCCAGATTACAAGAAGATTATCGAAGCATATAATGTTGAGTGTCAAGGTTATAATATGTTACCTCATTATCTTGGTGAAGGATGGCGCTATGATTATGATACATTGTGGAAGTCATTCGATGAGGAAGAAGATTCAGATTTCTTTGATGAGTTGGATATTCTAAGAGAGTATGAATCATCGCAGGAAAGGTTTCCAGCTGAGTATTCAAGTCGACCACGACAAACTTCAAATGATGATGAAGCAGGTCCAAGCAATGCTGGAGAACATGATGATATTCAACAAAATGAAATTGCTCATGATAATCAGATGGCAGTCAATGATAATAAAGAATCTGATAGCATGCCAGTATTCTATCGTGGTGATTCAGATTCTGAGGGGGAGCAAATTCAGATCTCAAGTCAAACAAATCCAGTCAGTGAACAAGGTGCAAATCAGAATGTTACTAATCTGGAAGGCGAAGTAGATGTTCCAGGCGAGGTGATGCCTAGAACTCTTTCATATCATCCAGAGGAGCTGATCGTTGGAGAATTACAATCAGGCGTTCGCACTAGACAACAAATTGACCAAGGACTTACTTGTTTTTATTCAACAGTTGCTCCTTTACAAACTGAGTTTACACATAGTTGTTTTATTTCGCAGATTGAACCGAGAACTTATAAGGAGGCGCTTACTGAAGATTCTTGGGTCAATGCGATGCAAGAGGAGCTGAGTCAGTTTGAGAAGTTGGGAGTGTGGAAATTAGTAGACTTACCTGATGGACAGAGGAAGATAAACACCAAGTGGGTGTTCAAGTGTAAGAGAGACGATCGAGGGGTTATTATTCGTAACAAAGCTCGACTCGTAGTTCAGGGTTTCAGTCAGCAGGAGGGGATAGATTTCACTGAAGTGTATGCTCCAGTTGCTAGACTTGAAGCAATCAGAATCTTCCTAGCATTTGCATCTTGGAAAAATTTCAAAGTTTATCAGCTAGATGTTAAATCGGCGTTTCTCTATGGGAAGGTAAAAGAGGAGGTATATGTCGGACAGTCACCGGGCTTCACCGATCCAATCCACAAAGACAAAGTTTACTTGCTGGACAAAGCGCTGTATGGTTTACACCAGGCCCCGAGAGCTTGGTATGAGACATTGTCTCAACACTTGTTAGCTAACAGCTTCATCCGTGGAAAAGTGGATGCCACTCTCTTCACCAAAGAGGTCGATGAACATCTTCTAATAGTTCAAATATACGTGGATGACATCATATTTGGGTCTACAAATGAAAATTTGTGCAAAGATTTTGAAAAAGTTATGAAGCAGAAATTCGAAATGTCATCGATGGGTGAGATGAAATTCTTCTTGGGACTCCAGGTTGATCAACTGCCCAAAGGAATTTTCATACATCAAACGAAGTACGTTCATGATATCTTGGAGAAATTTGGGATGTCAAGTTCTACTCCAGCTTCCACCCCATTAGCGACGAATCATGGGATAAACCCTGATCTCACCGGAGAGAAGGTAGATGAAACGTTGTATCGTTCCATGATCGGATCATTGATGTATTTGACAGCTTCAAGACCCGATATCATGTATCCAACCTGCCTCGCAGCAAGATTTCAGTCTAACCCGAGAGCTTCGCATATGGTGATTGTGAAAAGGATATTACGCTACCTGAAAGGAACTCCATCATTGGGGTTGTGGTATCCAAGAGAAGGCGATTTTACGCTCGAAGGTTATTCCGATTCCGATTTCGGATGCTGCAAAGTTAACGCTAAATCAACAACAGCGGGGTGCCAGTTCTTTGGATCACGATTGGTCAAGTGTTTGATAAAACTCGTTTTCAATATTTGTTAAAATTGAACGGTATGAAGCTTTTATCGGTGTTGGAGAAGATTCTTGGCGTTAATGAAGGTATTGTTGTAGATGATGATGTTGAGAAGCAATCTGCAATGGTTTGTCGATTTTTTTACCTGTTTTGGTATTTAGGGGGAGTAGGGTAATATTTTTAGAAAATACAAAAACAGTAAAAAATTTCATAAATACAAAAACATTAGAAAATCTAAAAAAGAGCTTGTGTAAAAAGGGAAAATGATAGTACATTGGCTTGACAGTTACAGTATGCTAAAGATATGTAAAGTTTAAAAGTTTTAAACAGTCTCGCTGATGATGTGCCGATAGGTTTTTACACATATAGTAGGTTTGTTCGGGATATAAACCTAAATTCAAACTTACTTATTTCGTGGGGAACACTACTTGGATATACAGGTAACCCCTGAAATCTCGTTTGAAAGTTCCCTTTTTCTAAGATACTAGGTCTTTATACTCAGTGATATCTAGGGTATTATCCCGGGACTTCTGATTTTGCGGAAGCAATGGCCTAGTCCCCGGAGAATACTTTGCTGTTTGCTTGAAATATATAGCATCGCCCTCAGCAAAAATGATGAAACAATAAAATTGATAATCATTGTTGTTGTAAAAAAGATCCTCTAAAGGGGACCCACCTAAAGTCGAACCGTCATCTCTCTGTTGAACGGAAGTTCTGACCTGAGCTCTCACGGTCTCGCAATTTAACCCCTTACAGATATCATCTGTGGTATACTCACCTGTAAGATTGAATATTGGGATTTGGATACGGGAGTATATTCAAGAGGTGGGACACATGAATAAGTTTAAGTCTTTAAAACACCTAATCCGTATCCTGGACAGATTGAAAATTGTTTGAGAATTTAAGTGGATCAGTATATCGACAATCTAAGTGAATTGTTTAATTCTGAGTATGAAATTAAAGCTTAACGGTACTTGTGACTTGTCGAATAGCTGATATGATTCCCTAACACGCTCGCCAAAAATATGTTTGTAAAATAGTTTACATTTGCTGCATTTTATTTCTGTATTTCATTTCTAGTTTAGAAACTTTATTAAAAATTCAAAAAGATTTTTTATTTCTGCTTTATTTTCTGACAAACCAAAGTGGAAAGTTGATCTTCAGATTCAAATTAAAGCAGATGCAGGAAGTTTCTGGACTGGAGGATGAGGAGAGCTTATCTTGATAAAATCTGATTGTTGAAAAGTAAAAAAAAAAACAAGTTCATTAATTTGAAAACTTGTATTTTTCAGAAAATGTTTAAACAAAAGTCAGTTTGGATTTGTCTCAGATCAACCAAGGTCATTAAGTTGGACTTGGTAGACAAGTTGAGTAATCAGGGTCATTAAATTGGACCTGAATACTTAAGTGATTTACTAAAACTGATAATTGATTTGAATTATTGTTGAAAGTCAATAGATTATAATGTTATATGTTTGAGAAACAGGTTATAGGTTGTGAAAGATCTCCATGGAAAAGAAAATGTCAAAGATTGAACCAGAATTCTAGTCCCAGCTTATTGAGAGGGGGAGTCTTCGAAAGGGGGAGTCAAGATTCTGGATCAACATTCAAAGGGGAGATTGAAGATTGAAGATTAAAGTTTGAAGATAGAAGATTGATGGGAGCTTTTCAATGTCAAAACAATTTGGAGCAAGTGAAAGATAGTCAAGATCGATCAAGACTGAAGACTCGATTATGAAGACTTCGTCAACATCCAAGGGGGAGTATGTTGGTGCATTAGATGTCTGTTAACTTTGTCTTGTATCGAGTCATGTATAGATTAGGGCACGGAAATCGAGAAAACAGTATTGAGATAATTCCGCTTGAAATGGTATTGATGACATTTCAAACGGAATTAGCTGTTCAAGCGAAATTAACTAATTCCAAACGGAATTAGATAATTCCGTTTGAGATGGTGATTCTGTTTGAGTTGGTTTCAAGCGGAATTAGTCCAGCTATATATAAGAGTGTGCCTTGTTCATTTCATACGGAATTATGTGTGTGTGTTTGTGAGCCGAGGTGCTACCGAATTGTTACCAGATCTGTAAAAGCTCAGGAAATCAGTAATAGATAAACATTTGAAAGGAACAAGCTGTGATGACATCAATTACATTGATTCCGCCTTTGTATTTGATGATGAACTACTCAGATTGACTTTTTAGGGTCACCAGACGATCCAACAAAAAGAGATCATTCTGGAAGCAATCGAACAAAGAATTCCTTGCTAAGAAGCAAGATGGAATGAAGAATGATGTTGCTCAGAAGAAGGAGACGAGAACCTGTTTCAGATGCCAAGAAGTTGGACACATTGCGTGGAATTGTCCAAAGGCAGCTCAAACAAAATAGGGAGTCTCTAAATTGAATGGAAAAATTGTTGATAAAATTGAACCACCAATCGAACAATTTAAAGTATTCAAAAATTCAAAATTTGAGGTTGGTGAGTGTTCAAAAAGGTTTTACAAAAGAAATGCTAAACTTAACAACCAAACGTGGGTTGTTAAGAAATCTGATGTAAAATCTGGCGATGAATCTGACTCGTCAAAGTCAGAGGAGTCACAAGTTGAGGTAAAAGAAGAAAATTCAGTTCCGCCAATGGATGATGCAAACTTTCCACCATTGCGGACTTAAAATTTTAAACAAAAAGTTGGAAAGGTAGAAATTTTAAATCAATTCTATTCTGAAAAGAAAGAATTTGATGTTGAAAAAGCTTTCAATGGGAAGGTGAAACATATTTTTGGAAAAATGGTCGAGGGTAAGGCCAAAGGAGTGAAAGAACTCTACGAATCCAAAAAGAATGTTCACAAGCCCAGTGAAAGTGAACATGTCACACCTAAAGCTAGTCAGGCTTGGGTGTCTGTATTTTTTGCTTAAAATCCTGACTTGCCGGAGCTCCCAAGTTGGTAATCGTGGAGCATAAATCGGCATCTTTCTTAAGAAATTTAAATTTGTGATACTGTTATAATTACATGTGGAATGGTTGATGAGAACTTACAAGTGGTTTATCAAGGTCATTAAGTTGAACTTGATTAAACCTGATCATACAAGTGGTAAGATGGATAACAATGTGATGAAACCCCATGATTTGTGAAATCAACAAAACTAATTTTCCGGAAAAACCGTTTTGATTAAAACAAACTTAAGTGTTTTGAGATCATATTGGGAAAATAGTTTGTTGTCAGGGGGAGTTTTGATTGTTTATGCCAAGTGGATGGCGAATTGAAGCGATTCACATCAGTTTGTCATGTTATTTGTACAGTTTATTGCTTTGATTTTCAAATTTTCCCAGAAAATAAAAAATTGAAACATATTTTTGATTTTAGGGGGAGTAGAAAATTTAGAAATTTTGAAAATTTTAAAAATCCAAAAACATGATAAAATCTATAATCCAAAAACATTGAAAAATCAGAAATGAGTTTTGTTGTGAAAAGGAGGAAATGATAGTACATCAGTAGACAATCACAGCATGCTAAAGAATTGGAAAGTTAAAAATGTGATAAACGGTCTCACTAAGGATATGCCAGTAGGTTTTTACACATTCAGTAGATTGTTTTCGAGATTTAAACCTAAATATCATACTTACTTATCTCGTGGGGAACATCTCTCGGATATATGGATAACCCCCGAAATCTTGTTTGAAAGATCCTTCTTTCTGAGATACTAGGTCTTTATACTCAGTGATATCTGGGGTATTATCCCGGGACTTCTGATTTTACGGAAGTAATGGCCTAGTCCCCGTATAATACTTTTCGCTTGCTTGAAATAAAAGCACCCCCTCAGCATAAAAATTGATGAAATATCAAAAAGATAAAGTTAAGTGCTGTTGTAAAGAAGATCCCCAAGGGGGACACACCAAAAGTCGAACCTTCAACTCTGCAAAAAATTGAGCTCTCAAGGTTTCGCAATTCACCCCTTACAAATATCATCTAGGTATATTCACCTGTAAGACTAAATATTGAGATCTGGATACGGGAGTATATTCAAGAGGTGGGACACGCAAATAAGTTTAAGTCCTTAAAACACTAATCTCGTATCTCGAAATAGTTGAACTTTATGTGAAAATTTAAGTGGATCAGTATACTGACAATCTAAGTGAATCGTTTAGAACTTAAAGTGTTTGAAGCTCAACGGTGCTAGTGATTTGTCAAAAACTGTTATGATCCTCTTACACAAATTCACAAAAATATTGTCTGTAAATATTTCTTTACTGCTTTTCATTAGTGTGTTTTAGCATAAATTTTTGAAAATTCAAAAAGATTTTATTTCATCTTATTTTCGACAACTGATGTTGGAAAGCTGATTTTCAAAATTCCAAGTGCTAAACATGATGAACAACAGTGGGTTGGGAGAGTTTGTTTGAAATGATTAAATGGTTCATTAATTTGAAACCAAAATTGAGTATTACAAATACAAGTGGATTCTAAAATTGTTAAATTTTAAACAATTGAGAAATTTACTTTTGGGTAGAGTATGTGCAGGTATGCAACTAGTTAATTCCAGACTGCGATCCCAGCTTGTCGAAAAGGGGAGTCTGAAGATGTAAAAGCCAGGCTCCTGATCTTGTTGCTACGGAGAGCCAGGAGATGTTCCTGAACCTGTGAAAGCTGCTAATGCTGAGAAGATAGAGATTGAAGGATGCTTACAGAGAAAGATACTTTGGAAAGAGTGAGAAGACCGATCAAGACTGAAGACTCGATGTACTAAAGACTCGTCAATATCCAAGGGGGAGTTTGTTGGTGCATATGTCTGTTGACTTCGTCTTGTATCGAGTCATGTAATAGAATAGATAGTCCAGATAGCATGAAAGTCCAGAAAGCACGAAATGGCAGTTCGTGAGGACTGCAGTTCATGAGGACTGGCCAGTCCCTACAAAATGTTTCATGAGGAGTGGCAAGTTCATGAGGACTGGCAAGTTCATGAGGACTGGCCATGTCTATAAATAGGAGAGGTGTGTCTCTCATTTGTAACTTTTTCAATTCCGGTAGCGAAGCTCAGCCGAGGTGTCAAACGGTCTGTAATCGTGTCAAATCAATACAGAAGACATTTAAACTACTTCTTAGTGGAAATCAAGCTGATTCAACATCAAAACGTCTGTTTCCGCCTCTCGTTTTGATCAAGAACTCTTCTGATCGACTCGTTTAGGTTGAATTACGATCCTACACGACCGCTTCTTTCCAGAATTCTGAATGACCTAACATAACGTAAATTAAGCTTGTCACACTTCCCAAGCGTACCACACCCTCCCAGGGTGAGACTTTCAACAAGATGCGATCGCCCACAATGATCTCCCAGTGTTTCCTAAGTTAGCAGGTTTCGTGGCAATCACGCGTTGCCGCCAAACGATTTCTGACCTGAACAATCTTCCCAAGTGGTTCGAGTACAAATCCTGGATCTGTGATTAGGTTGTCACCCACCTTAGTCCAACAAGAAGTTCGGCATTGTTGCCTCATTAGTGTCAGGATGGTTCGTTTGTTCTAACGATTTGTCCAACGGTGATGAGCAACGCTCGTGTCTAAACGTGAGCCAAGGGTGTTGTGTACTGTCTGTCATAAATCAGGTATGGATCAAACCCAAAGGTAATAGGAGTTGGCACCTCTTGCCTAAAAGCCGCCTCTCCCAGAGGAATATTTACAAGCGGTGACGACTCGTATGTTTCCTTGATTGCAAGAGAGTGTGCTGGTTACGTGAGACAATCAACGATCACCCAGGTGATATCGGTCCAGTTCTGAGTTTTAAGTAAACCAGTGACAACTCCACGGTAGTCTGTTCTCATTTCTATATGGGTGTTTCTGGTTACTGACACAAATCAGTAGGTTTCTGGTATTCCACCTTGACTTTCACACAAGCCAAACATCGTTCACATACATAGCTAGGTGAGTCTTCATGCCTAATCACCAGTACAAGATTTATAGATCCTAATACCTCTCATCAAAACCCAGACGACTAGAATATCGAGGCCGGTGTGCTTTGCTCGACACGAATTCCCTACAGTTGCCGTGTAATAAGACCCACATCCGTTCCATGAGGTAGCGAATATCGTCCGACCTGCCCAAGGTTGCTTTTTCCATGCCTCGCATGGGTTTAACTTGGAAATTTTCCTCCTTCAGTTTCCCAGTTTGAACAGAGCGAGTCTGATCAGGTAGGTTAGAGTCGATAGTGAGCTGCAAGGCTCGTACGCGTTTTGGTTCCAGCCGAAATCATTCAAAAGTTCCATCCAGCGATGCCCTCACATGCCTTAGCTCTTTTGAAACAAGGGTACACAGGAGGCCCTTGTGATCGGTCTAAGTAGTGCATTTGGTACCGTCCAAGTAATGCCTCCAACTTAAGTCCAAAGACCACAGTTTCCACCGCAGGTTGTGACTCATGCAATTCTCCTTCGTAAATCCACTACGTGCGTCATTGTCTTCTCGTATTGCATCGGTGCGTAACTAGGTCTCCAGTTCGAACCATCATGGTATACTGCTAGATCACCCGCACCCT
Organism: Helianthus tuberosus; assembly: GCA_030545235.1. NCBI lineage: Eukaryota > Viridiplantae > Streptophyta > Magnoliopsida > Asterales > Asteraceae > Helianthus > Helianthus tuberosus. Next base: position 158,019,525 of record CM060353.1, on the reverse strand, counting down.
CGGGTAATGACGCTGCTCAGTGCATTGTAGAGTCGGATTTCAAAAGCTGAAAAGACGTTCTCCTGTTTTGTCTCCCACGAATACACAGCACCCTGCTGTGCTAAAGAGATTAAAGCTGCGCAATCCTCGAAGATCCCATGATGAATCTGCGATAGTCTCTAGCGAAACCAAGAAATTGCTTCATCCCCGAAGGACTCTTTGATGTCGATTAGTTCTAATGAAATGGATCTTAGCAAGATCCACGTGTACTTCTCCACTTCGTTGATTACAAGACGAAAAATGTACTTCGCGAATCCAAAAGTCACATTTTACAAGACTTCGCGCGAAGTGGCTCATCCCTCGGGATCTCTAAAATAAGATACAAATGCCTCCCATAATGTTCTTTTCTCCTGGAAATGATTCACAACGTCATCAATTAGCATGGTCGGTTCATGTGGTCCATAAAGCTGCTGGTGTGTTGATTAACTCAATGGTCATGGAATACAGGGTTGCAATGGCTGCATTTCATTTGATATGCCGCTTTAGGAACATCCGCCCCTTGGACTTCCATCTGACGATAGCTCGTTTGCTCTCCAATCCTCGAATATTGTTTGTAAATATTTCTTTACTGCATTTCATTACATTCAAAATCCAAAAAGATTTTCGATGTGTTTTAGCATAAATTTTGAAAAATGCAAAAAGATTTTTGACAACTAGTGTTGAAGAACTGATTTTCAAAATTCCGAGTGCTAAACATGATGACAACTGGTTTGGAAAGAGTTGAACTTTGAGTGAGGGGGAGTTTGTTTGAAATAAAATGAGAAAAATCTTTGAAAAGATAGAAAATTATTCTTACAAGTGATTCATCAGAGACTATATGTTAGATCATTCTAAGATTTACTTTACAAGTGGTAAGTAGAGTATAAATTTATCAAATTGTAAAATTTATTGTGAGGTAGAGGTTGTGCAGGTAAGCCAGGTTTCGATCCTGATCAGAAATTAAGCCAGGTTATGATTCTAGAACTGCTGATGCTGATGAACTTAAGGAATCAAAAGATCTGATCAAGAGAATTAAAAAGCCCAAGAGCAAGACTCAGATTCTGGAGGTTATCAATATTCGAGAAGAGGAATCTGTTGGTACTAATGGTAAGAGCCAGAGATCCTGAAGATCAAGAGAAGAGAGAGATTTGAGGATGCTTTACAGTGTCAAGATAATTCAGAGAGTTCGAGAGGACTGATAAAGACTGAAGATGCGAAGACTCGACACTTTAAGACTCGTCAACATTCGAGGGGGAGCCTGTTGGTGCATGCGTCTGTCGACTTCGTCTTGTATCGAGTCTTGTATGTTTTTAGATAGACCAGGGCACGAAACGTGAGAAAAATGTCAAATATAGGGTATGTGACAGTTTCAAGCGAAATAACATTTAGTGATTCCGCTTGAAATGATCATGTTCAGTTCAAGCGAAATCACTCAATGTAATTCCGCTTGAAGCCTGATCTCGCTTGAATCTTGGTTTCGCTTGAGAGTGTTCAAGCGGAATCAGATCTCCTATAAATACCTTGTGCCTGATTTCGTTTGAGTCATTGGTGTAACTTTCCGGTCAGAGCAACGAAGTGCTGCCGAAGTGTCGTCTCATTGTATAACGTCATCAAATCAATATAAACGACAGTTTAAGTGTATATCTTGCTGAATTAACCTCAGAATGTCTGTTTCCGCCTTTCATTCTGAGTAAAACTCTTCTGATCGACTCGTTCGGGTCTGAAAACGATCCTACATCGACTAAGTAATACACGGTATGTTGCTAGAGTGTTGCAGAAGTGATCGCACTTTAGGATCTAAGGCGCCAGTACATTGAGTTCCAACAAACAAAGAGGAGTGTGAGGGGTATAGACCGATCATTAACGCTGCAACATCCAACTCAGGGACGTTCGTGCAAGCACCTAACATTCTACACGGTTCGCTAGGCGTTCAGATGGGTGTTCAGGTAATACTCGATAGCATTGAGATTCGAAAGAATTCAGAGAGGAGTGAAAAGTTCACGTTCGAGTAGGAGACAATCACTGCTATGACTCCTATAGTCTTGTTATGTTTCACATTGATCAATTAACGGAACAAAACCCCTTTTTCACTTGTTAGGCCTCCCTGGGACTCACAGGCACCCCACATTATTATTATGTGTGCATCCACACTAATATTGCGATTTGCATGCTTATCTCAGTTCCTCCTAACTCGTGTCCAATGGTTCTTCAAACCCAGATATCAACGGAGGTTGTCAAAGTAATAAGATCGCCAAAATCTAAGGACTATGGCATACTATCTACGCATCATAAAGTAAGCAAGCAATCCAGGCTATAATGCTGTAGTGACGAGTGTGTGTGTTCGTATGTTACGTCATAAACAAATGTGTACTAATCATGTAATGTATACAATAAGTGAGAAAGACGAACCTTGCAATGTGGATCTGAGTGTCATGGTCGTATTCACGCATTTAGAATTGTTCGGTTATAGTCTGGTTTTACAAAAATCGTTTTTAAAACCAAGTTCACTATAACCAGTGGCTCTAATACCAAACTGTCACACCCCCAAAATACCACTTGCGAAAACTCCGCGAGGCGTGTGACGTACCAGGATCTTAGCCACCAATCACATTGAACTCATAAATATATTTAAATAAAACTTTCATTTATTATCATAAAGTAATACAAAACGTTACATATAATTCATTGTACACAGCGGAAGCAATACTTATTTGTTAAGTGTTTCATAAACCACGCGTACGTAAACCATTAGACTTGTGTTGTGATTCCATGTATCTCGACCCATGACCACTCCAGCCTTCCAGACAGCAAGTTCCATGATATAACCCTACAGACCTGCAAGCATGCAGACAAGTGTGCCAGACGACGCTGGTGAGTTCAAAGTTTTGTTAACGCGTTAAGTTACCAGTTTCCAGTTTAAAACATTTCAATGATTTGATGTTGTTATTAACTCGATTACCGCAGATGGCTCTAGATTTATTTGCCCAAACCCCAATGCTATATCACACAATGGTCATGTGGTTAAGGTAATTAGTTCACGACCGTCCTCCCCGGTACGGTGTGAGGGTGCCAAACCTAATAGCGCTATCAACTAATAACCCCGTTGCCTCCCCGGCAACTATTCGGTATATGTAAGGGGACTTAATGATAGAAATGAGTGTAATAACCAACATCCCAATAACCCGACGTTCCTCCCCGGAACGATTACCAGATGTCCCTCCCCGGGACGCATGCTTGGGAAAAGAGGAGTGAACTCACCTTGGATTTGCTTGGTATTTAACAAGTTACTTTACACGTTCCAACTCGGTCAACCAAACCCTACCGTGGTTACCAAAGACAGTCAGTTTGTATACTTATAATACACGTATTCGTCGCACACATTACTCAAGTAGCAACCAAGCAAAGCATACATCATTATGCTAGTCATAGCAAGTTCCGGGTCTTAGTTGTATTTACCATACTAGTTCATATCGTGTCATAGCACATGCCAAGTGATTCGGTTCACATTCAGGTAAAAATGCAAGTCATAATAAGAATTCATGCAACATCATAGTTAGTCATCATCAAGAAAATCACCTAGCAGGTATTCGTATAAATTCACACTATGAATTCACGTTTCAACAAACACCAAACAGTTCATGCCTTTAATCCAAGTGGTGCGTGGTCTAACAGGTCATCGGCCCACCTAAACATGTGCGGCCCACCTGATTTTGAATAAGTGCATATAACTACCCATTATTACATAAACTAATAACATAGTTAACACCTTAATTAGCTGTGACGAAACATCTAGTTTTCGTCGAGCCCAATTATGACGAAACACACCGGTTTTTCGTCAATACCCAATACGACGAAACACCCCATGTTTCGTCAACTATGTCTTTCGTGGGAGGGGGTCTTTCATCGCTGCATCTCAACATAGGGTTATGATTACCCTAATTTCCAGCCGTTACAGTTGCTAACACGTTTTGCAGTTTTCCAAATCAGATCAATCATTATAGTTTAATCGATTACTATGCATATTCGAAAGATCCCTAATGTCTTATTCATATAACCACACATGATCAAGATCAATCAATAACACCCAAATCAAGTATATGGATATTAACATCATGTAAATCTGAGCCGTTAACTATTAATCAGAATTATCATCGATCTATGCCCAATCATCAATCATCAATCAATTCAATTCATCTAATCTACTTAGTTACATCAGTTTGCCCGACTCAAGTTAACATATGATTGAATCCCTACACCTTACAATACTAACAGTTATAAGACCACCAAAATCAACAATCACGATTACTCAAAACTAGAATCAATTACTAACCGAGACCAGCGGTATGCGAGTGAACCAGACAGAGAGAGTTGATGTTACGGATCCGCGGAGAGCTTCGAGAAGAGAAGGAACCGCATTAACTCGTGAGTGCCAGGGAAAGAGTTTTAGGGTTTACGCGTTAAGGTTACGAGAGTTTTTATGCACTTGAAACTATTTGGGCCGTCGAGCGTTTCCTGGACCGAAGCCCATTAAGGCGAAAAACCATCCTCGACGAAGGTCCATGTTTCGTCGAGGTTACGTATGGCGAAATATCATATGTTTCGTCGGTAGGTTGCATGTGGTGAATGATCATATGTTTCGTCGCTTAAGGTTTGTGTCTAGTTTGTAAGTTCTCAATTATCTTTCATAATTTACTAACATTACATAATTTACATCCATTAACCATCAAAACCCTAACCTTTCAAACAATAACACATCACATAACATGAAACGAATTATCAAAAAAGGATTACCACACAAGAGATACGTAAATGAAAGAACTTGAAATCTCGGATTGTCACATAACATGAAACGAATTATCACTTCATGTCGTTAAACGATATTACGCACACCTTTGTGCTTTAAAGGGACTAAAAACGTCAACTAGCGAAACTACACCATAAAGTGACCTTTTAACGAACCCGGGGCTTCGTAATGTTCGATTATACTCTCAAGAATATATGATAAAAATTTCACAAGGTTTCGATATCGTTATGTGATTATTTACGCAAATTCCCAAGAATAAGGGTTAAAAGCGTCAACGATACAAAACTAGTGTTTTCGGTGATCGTTTAACGGAACCGGACCTAACGGTGTTTGGTTATACTCCCTAGATCATCTACAAACTAACTACAAGGGTCTATTGTGCCTAAAAATGAAAGATAACATGCATTAAAAGGTGCAGGGACCAAATGTGCCAAGATTGAAAGTTGTTTTGCTGGTTTGTTGTGTGGTGGCGTCACGCTACAGCCCCACCCCCCCTTCGCCGTCGCGCGCGGCGACGGCCTCATTTTGACACAATGCCTTGGCCAGGTGCAGGTCACCTTCTTCGTTGGCCTCCAAACAAGTCTAATTCGAATTCCATGAGCTTTTGATGGTTTTTAAAACCACCATGGACACTTGTGAAGTTCTTAACACCTCCCTAAACACTTGGCATCATCATATCAATCCTCATACACTATAAATAGAGGCATTGAGTTGCCTCACTTCCTTGCTCATTCTCAAATCTTTCTCATCTCACATGCTTATGCTTTCTTGAGCAATTCTGGAGGTTCCTGATTAAAAAGGAAGCTCATTCTAGTTGAAAAGATTGCTAGGACCCTTTGTAAGTGTCTTAGTCCCCTCTTTAGTTCAGTTTTGTTAATTAAAAATCGAAAAGTCAAAGTTACGCAAAATAGCTTTGACTCTTGGTTTAAACTCAAATGGTCCAGCCATTGTTCGAGCCGAATATGGCTATGTGACCATAATTAGGTAGGTGTTTATCCGTTAAAAGGGCACCTCCTAATTTTCTTGTTTGCTTAGTTAATTGTCGGGTCAAAGTAACTAGTCAAAAAGTCAAACTAATCAGAATTTCATAAAATAAATAAAACTGATAATATAGAAGTTATGAACCGTATTTTATCACTTAAATAACTTGGTAAATATTATTAGAACATGTCTAAGCATGTTCAACCCGACAATTCTGAGTTTAGGGTCGGTTCGCAACCGAAAGTCGCAAAAGCTTGACTTTTGCTTTGACTTTCAGTTCTGACCCGATTAAGCTTAGATCCTTTATGTTTTAAGCTTCCATTAGGACCATATTATGTTGTAGTATAACCCTCTGAGGTTATATTACCTGGTCACAGGTATTCTGAATTATATGCTTGTTTCCGTTATTATGCTTATAAATGCCCATTTTGCCCTTTTGATCTAAAAATGAGATTTTTGCATATGTGAGCATACTAATAGGTTAAGTATTGATATGTAAGCATGTCTAAATTAATTTGACTTGATTCTATGGTCTCAAAACGCTGTTATGCACGATATCGTAAAATTGAAATTTTTATTATTTAAATTACGCTTTTGTGCATAATATATGTTTAAACATAGAATTTGACCCAAAACTAATTACCTACTGTTATGATATCATTTTTATGAATTTTTGGAATGTTGGGTCAGATTTGTTACTGACCATAACATAGAGTTCTTGTATAAATTCCTTAATTGACGATAATACCCTTTTTACTAATAAAATGTGATTTACATGTGATTAGCATGCCAAACCTTTTTTCTACTGACTTGATATGAAAAGTAAAATATTTTAAGCATGCAAGGCTGATCAAAATCTCAGAATCACATAAACATCTTAAATATCGTCAATTATCGACTTTTTATGCTAATTAGGTGCATAGTATGGTTTAAAACCATAATTAGCACCCAAGACTTGTTACCTACTGAATTTATAAATAATTTTTAATATTTTTACAGTAGGTATAAGTCATGAACTCAGATTTTCAATTATGTCCTTCAAATCATATGTGAAATGACCAGAATACCCTTTCGGGGCAAAGTTTGGCCATAAATGGTAAACCACACATATGAATGATATCCTACTGTTTAAACATCATAAAATAAATATTTTTACTGAATGTTATAGACCAATATATCAGTTTACTATAAAACCTCTTTTATAAATATTAAAATGACCAAAATGCCCCTACGGGACCTAATTTGGTTTTAAATACTTTTTAGGCATATATGTTAACATCCTACTGATGTATTAACATATTTTAAGCATAATAACATAAGGGACTTGTATATGGGTCATTTGGTTGCCCGTTATGCATTTACGCGTTCGGATCAGTTTATGTAACTAGTTTACGTAAGTTTGCCGAAACGGGTTTAACCTTATCGTTTTTGCTTCAAAATCCAGAATGTACTTAGTTTACCCATATTATACAAGTCTTCATACTTGTTGGGTCAAAATAACATTCTATTCCGGTCATCGCTTAATCTAGCGTATCGTACCGCTTTAGATACTTTAAACTAGCCGGTCTAAGTCTACGACTTAAATAAGACCGTTAGCATTCTGAATTGGTTATATATTATCATCACTCCAGACTAGAGCCACTCGGTAAAAGCTACCTGCATTTAGATAGATTGGATACGACTGAGTTATTTTGCCGTGAATCAAGTATTAGCTCAGGTAAATACTTTTAACTTATTTTCCCTAATACGGGCTTGGGATACGGTATTATAAAAATAACGCTTGGTCGGGTATGAAATCATTTAATCGAATTGTGATTAATAAATTTACATAACCCGTTTTAATCTGTTTTGTTTGATAACATAAACATTGGGGGTAATACTACCGTGTCCTGGATATCCTCGGCTCATTTCATTTGAAAATGGCCACGACCTATGCATGGGGTGTAGGCATACACCTGACAGATGCAAATGCAAAATAACTCACATATTAGGGATAACTCTTTTGTGGGTTCTATAAGTGGTGAGTCGGTTAATCATGACCGGCTTCCAAACCGGCCCCATATGTATGACAAACATGTAAAACTATATACAAGATTATCTTAAATAATTGTCCCAAGTTATAAATGGTTTGTGCCTTGTGCACTTAAATCAATTTTCATAAACTCTTTTCAAAACAGTGAGTTAATTGTATTTACCAGTGAAAACTGACGTATTTTCAAAAGACTGAGTGGCAGGTACTACTCGTAATAGGCTGGGAGTTGCTCGGTGTCGAAATAGAGGATCTTGCAAATCCTTAAAGATGCCTTAAAGTCTGCTAAACTTCATTTTATACATTCTGTGAAGATCCACCTGTGGATTTGATATTACAGGCTCGTCTATAATAAATACTTTGATATTTTCAGACATTTGGGTTTGTAATAATATTTTATATTCCAAGACTTCCGCTGTGCTATTCTGTGTATGTTTGACCATGATGATATCAACTACGTCACGATACTCCCCACCGGGCCCACCGGTAATATGTGGAAATATCGGGGTGTGACAACTTGTGATCTTTTTTACTTAAAACATTTTCACAAAAACCCTAGGGAGATAAGTTTCAAACGAATAGCCATCCGAACGAACGGCCATCCGGCCGGATGACCTGGTTTGAAGAAACACTTCTTTATTTTGAAAATGCTACAGGGAAACTTCAAAGTCACATCATACACAACACACATCCATCCTAAACGAATGACAGTCCGACCGAATGGCCATCTGACCGGATAACCATCCGTCCGGATTGTCATCCGATCGAATGACCCTTGGACAAATCAGTTCACTCGCACCGTTTAACGCACTGTTCATCGCTTATGCTATCGTTCTGTAATCAGGCTAACTTTCCAGCGCTCCCTTCAATCCAATCCAAGGCTGTGTTATTCATTTAACACAATCTGTGAGTATACTCGATCCCTTTTTGCTTTACGCACTTTTGGGTGTTACATACGTTACTTATACTAAAATCACATTGATCACACAACACAAACACTTTTATACGCTAATCGCTCTGCATGTTATACGTGTTATTCGATGAATGCTTGTATGTTATGTTTACACAGTGATTGTTGCCTGACACCTTAGCAACGATAGTACTATAGTTTGGACTCAGCACATGTCATGGACGGGGGTTGCTAAGGGTATTTCTTCACGTGTCACGGTGGTGATATGTTGTAACACCCCGTGTTTCGAAAGTCAAAGTCAAAGTCAAGATTGAAGTCAAAGGGAGATAAGATTGCTAATTGCGATCTGTCACTCCTTGCTCAATTCCTGTTTTGACTTCTTTGACTCATAGATAATCCATTTTATTCTTTACGTTAGTTATATTATGTGGAGTACTTATTAATAATCGAGGTTTATCGATGTTTATCCCATGTTTTATCAATTTATCGCTTATCGCAATCGCACTCGCAACTCGAATTACGCGTTCTGGATATTGTTTTATGTGTGTGTGCAACTTATGTGTTACTTGTGCATGTTTATTTATGTTTATGTTATGGTGAATAATGGAAACGCAATCGAAACTCAATCGCAATCGAAACTCAATCGCAATCGAATCGCAAACGCTAAACGAATGTGAAATACGGATGATTGTATGTTGATATAGTGGTTGGGATTAAAAGTAATTTGAATAGGAAACTCTATCGCATCGCAACGCTCGCAATCGCAATCGAAACAGCAAAACTCATCGCGCCATGCACTCCAATCGAGTGGCCAGCCGATCGAGCTGCCAGCCGATCGAGGTGCCATTCGATCGAGCAGTCACCCGATCGACCAGCCTCTCCTCCCCTTTTCCTTTTATGGAAAGCCTATAAATACCCCTGTCAACATCACAAACTTACCTTTTCTGCACCTCTCGTCCGACCAGCGCTTCTTGTCCACTTTTCTTCAGATTTCTCGCGATTCTTGTAAGTATTCAACCTAAATCTTGTACTTTCTTAATCTACACGCACTCCTACACCTTTCTATCTTTTGAATCTTAACTTTTAACCTTGAAATCACGAGATTTGAGGTGTTCTAGGATGATGTCATCATGTTATTCTTAAGAACTTCATGTTTTGGCTTCAATCCACCAAGAACAACTTAGATCTGAACGATTTCCACACAAATAAACCAAGATCTTGCATAGTTCTGAGCATATTCACGGTGAAAAGAATTGAAAGATGGTTTTCCAACTTTCTTTCAACTCTTTTACACTCAATGCACCCAAAACCGATAGAATCGGAGCTCGTTCCGACCTTCTACTCTTTTTTATCAAAGTGTTGGTTCAAGATCTGGATTCTATCCACGAGATTACCAATTTCGGGTTAAACATGGAACACCGTCTCGAACAGTTAACTGGTTGGATTTGGGTGATTCCTGTCCGATCAGGTTACCAAGTATTGACGAGGTTTCTGTTGATTAGCACGTTGTCACACCGTCTCGATAAAACGACAAACCATCAAAAACAACCAAGTGTAAGACGATCAGGCCGACCAGGACGGAGTGCCGCCCGATCGGACTGCTGTCCGATCGGATTGTCACCCGATCGGGTTGCCACCCGATCGGCTTGCCACCCGATCGGCTTGCACCTTGGCCCCACACTTAACTTTTCAAACTTCAAGAGTTTTGAACACCGAACGGATTGCCGCCCGATCGGGTTGCCACCCGATCGACCGACCATCCGACCCTGTGATGTTTTGAACTCAAACACTTAAGCAATTTTCAAACACGAGCAATACCAGCGGATTGCCACCCGATCGGACTACAATCCGATCGAGTGACAAACTACTATGAATTTGTTCTCACTAAATTGTCCAACCTATCGGATTGTTGTCCGATCGAACGTCCGTCCGACCGACCAACCTGAAAGGTAAAGATACTTCTAAGTTTTCAAAATACTACAACAAAAACTTCAAAAGTCAAGCCATCATACACAAACACATCCTTCCCAAACGAAGTAACAATCCACTCGAAAGGTCACCCGTTCCGATCGGATTGCTGTTCGACCCACTGACACTTTGCTCCGTTTTACGCGCCGCTTATAGTTTATACTATCGTTCTGATCAGGCTAACATTACTCTCTAGCGCTCCCTACAATCCCCCAATCGCTGTGAGTATACTCGATCCCTTTTTGCTTTACGCACTTTTGGGTGTTACATACGTTACTTATTCTAAATCACATCGAACACACTACACAATACTTTAAACGCTAACCGATTACCGCATGTTATACGTGACTTAATGAATGCTTGTTTGTTATGTTTACACATGGAATGCTGTCTACCTGCCTTAGCAACGGTAGTACTATTTGTTTGGACTCAGCACCTGTTCACTCAGGGGTTGTTAAGGGCAATTTGTTACATGGCTCACAGTGGTGAGTGTGTATTACGAACTGCCTTGGGCAGTCAACCCGCAGTCATTGGTATCGATAGGTTCATGTCGATAACTAACATGCCTCATTTTACACTGTGTACGTGTTGGTTATGCGTAACGATTTCGAACTCTACTATATCTATTAAACTTGTATGCTCACCTTTACACTATGTGTATTGACTTTTACTTTAACGTATGTGACAGGTGCTTAGGATGCTTATATGCTTAGCTTGCTGTGAAATCGAGGCTAGGAAAGGTCTAGAAACAAATAAACAATTGTCTGTGTTTGAAATCTGAGTTGTCGGAACAGAATAATTTGACTAGATCTTGTCTGTAATAATTATGTTATCTTTTATGACATGGTATGGGACATGTTGCTTTAAATAATTGGTAATTATAGTTGTTATGGAAACTTCTGGACAATCTGTTTCGCTCAGTGCCACGCCCCGATGTTTCCGCCATCGGTTGGGGTGTGACAAATTGTTATCAGAGCCATAACTATAGGGAATTAGGCAAGGCTCGACCTAGTCTGGGTCGATGTCTTAGAAACGACCTAGTCTATAGTTAGGAACCAGCAGACTGACTTGTACATATTCTGTAGGGATTATGTACGAGCTTACTGCTATTTCTAGATATTCTCGCCTACGCTACACTATTGCTGCACTTAAAATTTTCGAAAATGAACAAGCGATTAGGTCGAGATTAGGTGTGAAAACCGCAAACTCTCGACTAAATTACTTGTTCAACCCGCATTTCTATCTACAAACAGGAGAAATTGCGCTAAATCTGGAGTGAAATCCATACTTTGGCGCATAATTCTCCTTTACTTTTATCAAAACAGGAACGAAGTTGGTAAGTCAGGGGTGAAACCCGAACCTTGGCAACTTGTTCCAATCTCACTTTAGGCTTTACAAAAACTCTCACCAAAGTCTCGACGGACTCCAACGACTTGAAGTCACGATATGACTGGAAGGATGCATGCCGATGGCCCAGATTCGAGGTGAGAGCACAGTTCTGAGGGTCAAAGTGTGTATGAAAAGTCCTTGTGAATAGTCGAATCACTTTGGTTAGTCGATGTCTATCAGCCGCAGACAATCTATTTCTCGATCTTTTTATGTGTTTCGATTCTGAGTTCGCTACTGCCGACTTTGATATTCGTCGATGTGTTTTATGTGAATTATCTGTTTAGGTGTTACGGTTTTTGGTGAAATACTCGTTATCGCTTTGATCGACACACACAACTCGCACTGCACACCTATCTCAAATCGCTAACAAATCGACGCTATTGGTGGTTACGCACGCTATACTATATACTATATTACACGCTTATACTACTCGCTATGTTCCTTGCTATCGCTATTCTCGAACGCTCGCGGACTTTGAATGATAGGTTTCTGTATTCTGACTGCCTCTATGTGCTTCTAGGTGAATTACGTGCTTATATGCCTCTGTGCTTCTATGATTCTGTGCCTTACGTGCTTATGTGCTTCTGTGCTTATGTGAATCTGTGATTATGTGCCTATGTGGCTACGTGATTGTCCGTGTTCTTGAGTTATAGTAGTACTAGACATGAGGTGAGAATCGATTAAACAGTGATTGAATCCTATGGCGATGCTTGTTATAGATAGGGCTGTAAACGAGCCAAGCCGAGCCCGAGCTTTCCACTACTCGAGCTCGGCTCGTGATACTTCAGTGAAGCTCGAGCTTGAGCTCGGCTCGGTTCGAGCCTAAAAGTTTGAGCTCGAGCTCGGCTCGTAAGTAAAATCCAAAGCTCGAGTCCGGCTCGGCTCGGCTCGGCTCGAGATGATTTGAGAATAATCTTAAACGAGTTCAAAGCTCGGCTCGTTTCAATATAGCTTAAACGAGTCAAAGCTCGGCTCGAGCTCGGCCCACCAATGTTATGTAATATATATATATATATATATAATTATGTTTAGGCTCGTTTAGGCTCGCGAGCCTAAACGATCTTTGTATGCAAAGCTCGAGCTCGGGCTCGATAGCTAAACGAGTCATATTTCAGGCTCGAGCTCGGGCTCGGGCTCGTTAAAGCTCGACTCGTTCGAGCTTTTTACCGATCCGATCCCGAGTAGCTCTCGAGCCGTTGCGCATCGTTTACACCCCTAGTTATAGACAATGTCATCCACTGGATCACTTCACTCTCGTGCTATGAAACGAAAGCAAGCTGACAAGCGACTCGCCTCTCTTGTTTCTACTCAGATCGCTAAAGTAATTCCTCAGATTGTTAGTGAACTGAACGAGAACGCTAGCAAGAGTCTCGAACAGATGCACCGAAGACTGCTTTTAGTTTCAAGCAGTTCAAAGCTTGTGGTCCAAAGGAATTTAGTGGCGAAGATGGCCCTACGGCCATGTTTCAATGGTTTGATTCCATCAAAGTCACTCTGCGCCAGAGTGGATGTCCTGAAAATCTCCGTACTCTGAATGCTACCGGTGTCTTCCAGTCCCGCGCACTAGACTGGTGGACGGCCGAGAGGAATAAACGCGGAAATGACGCAGCCTATGAGCTGACGTGGGAAGAGCTGAAGGCCATTATGTTGGATGAATTATGCCTTCCCCATGAACGCCAAAAGCTGGAGGATGAATTCTGGCACATCAAGTAGAAAGACGGAGAGAACACAGCTCTGACTGCTCGCTTTAAGCAGCTCCGTATCATCTGTCCCGATCAAGTGAAGACGCCGGAGATGGAAATCAAGAAGTACATTCGCGCTCTGTCGGATTGTGTTGCAGATTTTGTGCATGCTTCAAAGCCAGCAACAATCGAAGAGACCTACCTGCTTGCCGCTGTGATCAACGACAAGCGAGTCAAAGCTGGTTTTTGGGATAAAGCTTCGAAGAACCTGCACCAAGCTACTACCGCCGCACCATCCGCTGACACCCCCGCCGCCTCGCAGTCATCAAAGTCCTCTCGTCGCAAGAGGAAGAACAACAACAACAGCTCCAACAACAAGAACTATGATGTCACTACCACTGCTGCTCCACTCCAAGCCGTATCGGCTCAGCAGCAACCCCAGCACCGATCAGCACCAGCACCAGTTACCTATGCACCGCCTGCAAAGCATGCATATACTGGCCCCCATCCTGCTTGCCCAACATGTACTTATCATCACCCGGTGGGTATCGCCTGCCGATTTTGCGTGCACTGCAATATGTACGACCACTTCACTGCTAACTTCCGTACTGGTCCCCGCCAAGCACCAGCTCAAGCTACTGCACATCAAGCTTTGCTTCCAGCTCCCCAAGGCCAACAAGCGGCTCAGGCACCCGCGGTCAACGCCAGAGTCTGCTTCGCATGCGGTGATCCCAACCACTTTGCGAACATGTGCCCGAACAGGGTTGTGAAACAAGAGCTCCAGCAGCAGCCTCAGCAACAGTAACAGCAGCCTCAACAGCAACAGCAACAAGTCGCCAGTGCCAGAACTTTCAACATCAATGCGCACCAAGCCCAGGCTGACAACAACGTGGTCAATGGTACGTTCCTTGTGAATGGTATTTATGCTTCGTGTTTGTTTGATACTGGAGCCGATAACAGTTTTGTGTCGTTTGAATTCGAGAAGCTCCTTAATCGTAAGCGCTCCCATCTCCCATCGACGTTCGATGTCGAAGTCGCCACCGGAGGAACTGTCGCTGTTAATTCTGTTCTTCGTGATCGTACTCTTGAACTCAACAATCACATCTTTCCGATTGATCTCATTCCGTTGTAGCTCGGAAGTTTTGACATCATAGTAGGCATGGACTTTCTTCATGAAAACCATGCTGAAGTTTTGTGCTTTGATAAGATGATTCGATTTGCGCTCGCTAACGGTGATGCATTATGCGTGTATGGTGAAACCCCTTCGAAGTGTCTTAAGCTCATGTCATGTGTCCAAGCTAGCAAGTATCTCCGCAAGGAATACAGAGCTTTCTTGGCTAACATTGTAGTAGCGGAGAAGGAAAAGAAAGGAAAGACAAAAGTGAAAGACGTTCCTGTGGTTCGTGAATTTCCTAATGTGTTTCCTGATGATCTTCCCGGCCTACCGCCAAGTCGTGATATCGACTTTCGTATCGACCTTATTCCTGGAGCAAACCCTATTGCTAGGGCCCCTTATCGACTCGCTCCGTCCGAAATGCGTGAACTCTCGAGTCAGCTCCAGGAACTACTTGATAAAGGTTTCATTCGCCCGAGCACCTCTCCATGGGGCGCACCACTCCTTTTCGTCAAAAAGAAGGATGGGTCGTTCAGGATTTGCATCGACTATCAGGAGTTGAATAAGTTGACAATCAAGAATCGCTATCCCCTATCTCGAATCAATGATCTGTTTGACCAGCTACAATGTGCTACAAGTTTCTCGAAGATCGATCTACACTCAGGCTATCACCAACTACGCATTCAAGAGAAGGATATACCCAAAACCGCTTTTCGCACTCGATACGGTCACTATGAGTCCGTTGTTATGCCTTTTGGTTTAACCAACGCACCCACGGTTTTCATGAATCTGATGAATCGGGTGTGTAAACCATTTCTTGACCGCTTCGTCATCGTGTTCATCAATGATATCCTGATCTATTCCAAGTCGAAAGCCGAACACGCGCAACATCTACGTTTGGTTCTCGAGTTACTCCAATGGAATCGACTCTATGCCAAGTTCTCCAAGTGCGAATTTTGGCTGGAGGAGGTTCAATTCCTCGGTCACATTGTCAATAGTCTAGGTATTCATGTCGATCCCGCGAAGATTGAAGCAGTTAAAAGTTGGGTTACACCAAAGAACCCGTCAGAAGTCCGTTCTTTTCTCGGATTAGCGGGCTATTATCGTCGATTCATCGAAGGGTTCTGTAAAATCGTTGTGCCGCTTACCGCTCTCACCCACAAAGACAAGCCTTTTGTTTGGGGAACCGAACAAGAGTCTGCTTTCCAAACCCTCAAGCACCTGCTTTGCAATGCTCCCGTCCTCACTCTACCCGACAGAAATGACAACTTTATAGTCTATTGCGACGCCTCATGTCACGGCCCCTGACCCGGTTTGACCCGTTTCAGAAGCCGCGGGACAGAAATACTGCGGTATTGATTTAATTGAGTTTAACAGCGGAAGTTTATTTAATAGGATCGTTTAAAGCTAAAATTTTCCCCGATTATTTTATTTCACAATTCGGGATAAAACCCCAATAATTTACAAAATTATGATTTTATAAAATCTTTATGTTACAAACTTATTTCCTTATTTTATAATGAGCCACTATTTTAAGCTTGAAATGCTCCTCAACACTTTTTCCTGAATTACAGCAGATCACCTGAAACATGTTTGAAAAAGGTTTTGTCAGCGGGAAATACTGAGTGAATCATTCTATTTACTAAAATGACACATTTGTTATAATTTACAGTATTAAGGAAGATTACAATGTTTCTGATATCAAACCAATTACCCACAGTACTTTGTCACTCGACCCATTGGCCCATTCGTCCAATGGTGTCTGTGACTATGGTCATATCACCCCTTGGCTGCCCCAATGGTGAAGATTATCAAGTAATGTATACAAAACCCCACATACCGGCTGTAATATGGTGATTACATAAACTTAATCCCTGTAATTATAACTTTGAAATAAATAGGGTTTTGTAAATAGATTTGATAAAAAGAGAATGACTCACAAACTGTGAGAAAAGAAGAATGACTCACATTGCTGGTTTTAATACGAACAGAGTCTAATCTATGGATTAGCCTTGTTAACCTAATTTAAATAACAATGCACACAAAACTGGGTTAGTAATCAATCCAGCAATTACGATAATTCACTAGATCAAATTCTCACAATGAATGACAAAATGCAATACTTCATCCATCGAATTAACGATGATCCGTTGAATTAACAACGAATGACAAAGTATAATACTTTACCCATCGAATTAACGATGATCCGTCAAATTAATGACGAACGATAAAGTATAACCCTAATGTGGGCGGCACTTAAACATTCATTGGATATATTGATCGTCGGAAAATGAATCGTAGCAGCGATTGTGCTAATACCCTGTTTTGCAGCGTTGATTTGGGAACTGTGATAGTAATTCGAACGTAACTCAGTGAATATTTCGAAATTTTACGTCGTTTCTGTGCCCAGATTCCAGTCCCAAACCCCACTATTTATAGGTGAAATTTCACCCTTACGCGGCCCGCGTGAGGTTAAGCTTATCCTTACGCGGCCCGCGAGACACCTAGTTTTAGGCATAGGGTTGCCACGATTGGCACTAGCTTAGCTGAGTTGACAGTTTTCGATAATTCCTTGTTGCCAACGTTTTAGATGGATAATCGTCCATAGGGTTTAACCCCCCCTGAGTTTTAGGGGCCCTAATCCTGATTCTGAAAATTATGAAAATTTTAGGGTTTGTTCAGAATCACTTGGGTGTCTCAATTAGGGTTTCCTTTTGGACTAATTAATTTAATAATTATGACTTTTGATTAGAGTTGTTACACCTCAAACCTTGGACTTGGTTGTGTTCTCATGCAACGAGACCGGGTTATCGCTTACGCGTCTCGTCAGCTCAAGATCCACGAGAAGAACTATACAATCCATGACCTCGAGCTAGGCGCCGTTGTTTTTGCGTTAAAGATTTGGCGACACTACCTGTATGGTACCAAGTGTACGATCTTCACCGATCATAGGAGCCTACAACATATCTTTAACCAGAAGGAACTTAATATGCGTCAACGCCGATGGGTAGAACTTCTCAATGATTACGACTGTGAGATTCGTTATCACCCAGGCAAAGCAAATGTCGTTGCCTACGCCCTAAGCAGACGAAGCTATCTGCTCAGTATTCGGGATATTCAAGCCCAATACGATCTCGAAACCCTCATCCGCGAAGACCAGCATGCTTGTTTTAATGAGCGCACCTTGAAGAAGGAAAGAATCTATCATGATGGAGCCCAGCTTGTGAATAAGTCGAATGGGATATTCCACTTTCTTGACCAAATTTGGATCCCTAAGCGGACCAATTTGCGACAGATTTTGATGGACGAAGCCCACAAATCCCGGTATTCTATTCATCCCGGTGCCGATAAAATGTACCAGGACCTTCGCTACAAGTACTGGTGGCCGGGCATGAAAAAGGATATCGCTCTCTACGTCGGAAAGTGCCTAACTTGCTCGAAAGTTAAGGCTGAACATCAAAGACCCTCTGGCTTACTCGAACAACCCCTGATCCTTATGTGGAAGTGGGAAAGTATAGCTATGGACTTCATAACGAAACTTCCGTGTATGCCATCAGGTCACGACAACATCTGGGTTGTCGTTGACCGTTTGACCAAATCTGCTCACTTTCTGCCAATACGGGAAGACTACAAGGTGGAACGATTAGCCCGAATCTACACCGATGAGATCATTTGTCGACATGGGACGCCTCGCAACATCATCTCTGACCGTGATGCTCGGTTTACCTCACGTCTGTGGGAAACATTTCAAGCGGCTCTCGGTAATACGCTTAATCTAAGTACCGCATTCCACCCTGAAACTGACGGTCAGACTGAGAGAACGATTCGTACCCTTGAAGACATGCTCCGTTCGTGTGTCATAGATTTCGGTGGTAATTGGGACGCTTACATGCCGTTAGTCGAATTCTCGTATAATAACAGTTATCATTCCAGCATTCAAATAACCGTTTGAGGCTTTAAACGGAAGAAAATGTCGATCGCCCATTGTGTGGCACGAGATCGGGCACTCGCAAATAACCGGTCCTGAGCTATTGCAAGAAACGACTGACAAAGTCCTCCAAATTCGAGACAATCTGCTGAAAGCTCGGAGTCGTCAGAAAAGTTACGCCGATAGACGACGCAAGCCCCTTGAATTTGATGTTGGCGACTACGTACTCCTAAAGGTATCACCTTGGAAGTGTGTGGTCAGATTCGGCAAGAAAGGGAAACTAGCGCCTCGATATGTTGGACCTTTTAAGATTCTGGAAAGGATCGGAAAAGTCGCCTACAGACTCGAACTACCGGAGGAACTTAGTAACGTCCACCCGACTTTCCATGTTTCGAACCTCCGAAAGTGCCTGGCTGAGCATGATTTAATTGTACCTCTGGATGATCTCCAAATAAACGAAACACTACACTTCGTGGAGAAGCCTGTCGAAATCATGGATCGCCAAACCAAGCAGCTCAGACGCTCGCGCATTTCTATTGTGAAAGTCCAATGGGAAGGCAAACGAGGCGCAGAGTTCCCTTGGGAACTCGAAAGCGACATGAAGGCGAAGTACCCGCAGTTGTTTGTTACGGCTTTGGCCTAATTTCGGGATGAAATTCCCTCAACTAGGGGAGGCTGTAACACCCCGTGTTTCGAAAGTCAAAGTCAAAGTCAAGATTGAAGTCAAAGGGAGACAAGATTGCTAATTGCGATCTATCACTCCTTGCTCAATTCATGTTTTGACTTCTTTGACTCATAGATAATCCATTTTATGCTTTACGTTAGTTGTATTATGTGGAGTACTTATTAATAATCGAGGTTTATCGATGTTTATCGCATGTTTTATCGCTTTATCGCTTATCGCAATCGCACTCGCAGCTCGAATTACGCGTTCTGGATATTGTTTTATGTGTGTGTGCTACTTATGTGTTACTTGTGCATGTTTATTTGTGTTTATGTTGTGGTGAATAATGGAAACGCAATTGAAACTCAATCGCAATCGAATCGCAAACGCAAAACGAATGTGAAATAAGGATGATTGTATGTTGATATAGTGGTTGGGATTAAAAGTAATTTGAATAGGAAAATCTATCGCATCGCAACGCTCGCAATCGCAATCGAAACAGCAAAACTCGTCGCGCCATGCACTCCAATCGAGCTGCCACCCGATCGAGGTGCCACTCAATCGAGCAGTCACCCGATCGGGTTACCACCCAATCGACCAGCCTCTCCTCCCCCTTTCCTTTTATGGAAAGCCTATAAATACCCCTGTCAACATCACAAACTTACCTTTTCTGCACCTCTCGTCTGACCAGCGCTTCTTGTCCACTTTTCTTCAGATTTCTCGCGATTCTTGTAAGTATTCAACCTAAATCTTGTACTTTCTTAATCTACACGCACTCCTACACCTTTCTATATTTTGAATCTTAACTTTTAACCATGAAATCACGAGATTTGAGGTGTTCTAGGATGATGTTATCATGGTGTTCTTAAGAACTTCATGTTTTGGCTTCAATCCACCAAGAACAACTTAGATCTGAATGATTTCCACACAAATAAACAAAGATCTTGCATAGATCTGAGCATATTCACGGTGAAAATGTAACATTCCCAAAATTCTTTTATAGAGATTTAAAATAAAACTTATGTTATTAAACGGATAGGTCATGGGTAAGTTGACTGTTAGAAATATGAAATACCTAAACAAGCCTAGGAACCGTTTAATAATTTAATTATAAAAATACCTTATATTTTGACTTACTCCGTTTTTAATGAAACTTGGTTCAAAATGTAGACACAAATATTCTCGTTCTAGCGACATATTCATTGTTTTATAAAACGTTATATTTTTGAAGTTATAAGCGCCAAATAAGTGAAGCAGTTAAATTAATTATAATATATAAATAATAAGATAATAATTAAATAAAGTTATAAAATCCATATGTAAATGTACGTGTACACTTTTGAGAAAAAGAATCAAAAATCAAAACTATATTAAAATATACATGGAGGTGAATGTCTAAAAGATAAGAAGAAGAACGTGGCAAACTTTACATGGGTAGAAAGCATTCATACAATATAAATAGAGAAGAGATGAGGCATTCTAACATTTGCTTAACTTCCTTTTCTTTCCCTCCCTTTCGATCTCGCTCTTTACATATGTATATATTTTTATTATTTTCCCTATAATAATAATAAAGCCCTGTCCTGTTTTAAGTGTTTTAACCCTTGATCACTGATACCCTGTCCGATTGACGTAGGGCCCCGTAACGTATGTCAAGGCTCTGCCTAAATTCGTTGAGGTTCTGTCTCATGACGTAGGGATAAAGTTGAATTGGGTTACTATACTTAATGTGAATGCATTATATATTTTATTAAATAATCCAGAAGTTAAACCAGAATATAACAACCCTCCTAAAATATTTTAGACAACCCTAAACTCTCCTAAATACACCCCGTATACGAAAACCGGCCCCAAATAACCTTTATTTCATTAAATAACAAATAAAAACAAAAATTATAGTCTGTTGCGGGGCGCGACAGACTCACCTCTAGCCGTCGCGGGCCGCGACCGTGTAACAAATGGCGAGACCTGGTGATGCCACGTGGCGGGACACGCGTCAACACCTCCGGGATGACTCAGCACTGCCGCCGCCTTTTCTAGTCCTCGCAGGCCGCTTAAGACCTTGGTGTGGTCTTCTCGGGGCGCGACGAAGTTTCTGAACAGCCCTATATATAGCATCGATCAGCCTTCAGTCCCATTTCATTCACAATTCTCAATCTCTCTCAATTTCTATAATGTAGAAATTATACCCGGGCATTATACCCACTAAAATAGCGAAGCTCTGCCCCGTTGTAAGTATCATAACCCCTGGATACGTATTAGATACTCTGCCCGATTGATCTAGGGTTCCGTAATGGCTGTCGTGGTTCTGCCCGACGTAGTCGTTGGAATGTCATCTCGGGGAGGG
Organism: Helianthus tuberosus; assembly: GCA_030545235.1. Classification (NCBI taxonomy): domain Eukaryota; kingdom Viridiplantae; phylum Streptophyta; class Magnoliopsida; order Asterales; family Asteraceae; genus Helianthus; species Helianthus tuberosus. Next base: position 157,997,691 of record CM060353.1, on the reverse strand, counting down.
TATTACTAATGTTAAAATGGGTTATTATACTAACACGTGTGCATTTATGAAATTTATAGATAATTCCCAAGGAACCCTTACTGAAAACCTAAGACAGCAATGTGAGTAATCTCCTTTTTGTAAACAGTTTTTACAAAACCTTAACTATTTTATAAGGCAATTTAGCAGTAATTGAGTCTTTGTAATTCTACGATTACTGCCGGTATGTTGGGGTTTTGTATACAAAATGTGAGACACGTTACCATTGGACGAAGAGTTAGCCAATGTGTAATATGACCCACCAGTCAGGATTGACAGTACTGAATGAGTAATTGGGTAGATATAAACATCATAATCGCCCTCAATACTGTTTAAATTAAATTAAATTAATGTTTCTTGATTAAACTGGGATTCACTCACCAGTATTTCCCACTAACAAATGTTTTTAAAACGCGTTTCAGGTAACAAAATGTGAAAGCCAAATAGAAGCCAGTTGGAGAACACTGAAGGCTTAGAAAAGTAGCTATAAAAGTCATCTAAATAACAAGGAGATTTTATTTTCAATAATTAGGGTTTATCCCTATTAATGTATTGTAAAGAAAAATTGGGTTTTATCCCATTTATCTATTTTAAACATTTTGGTGTTTAACTCTAATAAAAATATTTCCTAACTACGGTCCTGATGAAAATTTCCGCTGCCAAATTAATAAACACCGATACCATCTGACTGGTTCGCGGCTCCCGCTCATGGATGGGGTCGGGGGTTGTGACAGAAAAGAATTGAAAGATGGTTTTCCAACTTTCTTTCAACTCTTTTACACTCAATGCACCCAAAACCGATAGAATCGGAGCTCGTTCCGACCTTCTACTCTTTCTTATCAAAGTGTTGGTTCAAGATCTGGATTCTATCCACGAGATTACCGATTTCGGGTTAAACATGGAACACCGTCTCGAACAGTTAACTGGTTGGATTTGGGTGATTCCTGTCTGATCAGGTTACCAAGTATTGACGAGGTTTCTGTTGATTAGCACGTTGTCACACCGTCTCGATAAAACGAGAAACCATAAAAAACAACCAAGTGTAAGACGATCAGGCCGACCAGGACAGAGTGCCGCCCGATCGGACTGTTGTCCGATCGGATTGTCACCCGATCGGGTTGCCACCCGATCGGCTTGCACCTTGGCCCCACACTTAACTTTTCAAACTTCAAGAGTTTTGAACACCAAACAGATTGCCGCCCGATCGGGTTGCCACCCGATCGACCGACCATCCGACCCTGTGATGTTTTGAACTCAAATACCTAAGCAATTTTCAAACAGGAGCAATACCAGCGGATTGCCACCCGATCGGACTACAATCCGATCGAGTGACAAACTGCTCTGAATTTGTTCTCACTAAAGTGTCCAACCAATCGGATTGTCGTCCGATCGAACGTCCGTCCGATCGACCGACCTGAAAGGTAGAGATACTTCTAAGTTTTCAAAATACTACAACAAAAACTTCAAAAGCCAAGCCATCATACACAAACACATCCTTCCCAAACGAAGTAACAATCCACTTGAAAGGTCACCCGATCTGATGACCCTCCGAGCGGATTGTCACCCGATCGACCGGCTACCCGATCGGATTGCCATCAGATCGGATTGCTGTTCGACCCACTGACACTTTGCTCCGTTTTACGCGCCGCTTATCGTTTATGCTATCGTTCTGATCAGGCTAACATTACTCTCTAGCGCTCCCTTCAATCCACCAATCGCTGTGGGTATACTCGATCCTTTTTTGCTTTACACACTTTTGGGTGTTACATACGTTACTTATTCTAAATCATATCGAACACACTACGCAATTGTCACACCCCAACCGATGGCGGAAACATCGGGGCATGGCACTGAGCGAAACAGATTGTCCAGAAGTTTCCATAACAATTATCATTACTATTCAATTTAAAATAACATGTCCCATACCATGTCTCAAACAGTAAACAAATTATTACATAAAAAATCTAGGCAAATAATTCTGTTCTGACAACTCAGATTTATACATAGATAGATTATTTATTGGTTTCTAGGACCTCTTTTCCTAGCTTCGATTTCATCATTGCGCAGAGAGCATCCTAGACCTTTCCTAGCCTCGATTTCACAATGAGCTAGGCATACAAACAACTTAAGCACCTGTCACATACGTTAAAATAAAGTCAATACATATAATGTAAAGGTGAGCATACAAGTTTGATAATAGCATACAGAGTTCGAATTCGTTTACGCATAACCAGCACGTACACATAGTGAAATGAAGCACGTTAGTTATCGACATAGATCCATCGATACCAATGACTACGATTTCACTGGCCGGGGCAGTTCGCAATACATGATTACCACCGTAATCCATGCAAGTAATTGTCCTTAACAACCCCCGTGTGAACGGGTGCTGAGTCCAAACTATAGTACTATCGTTGCTAAGGCAGGTAGACAGCATTCCATGTGTAAACATAACAAACAAGCATTCATAAGCCACGTAATACATGCGTTAACGGTTAGCGTTCAAATAGTATTGAGTAGTGTGTTTGATGTGATTTGAATAGTTGTAACGTATGTAACACCCAAAAGTGCTTAAAGCAAAAAGGGATCGAGTATACTCACAGCGGTTGATGGATTGAAGGGAGCGCTTAGCGAGTAAAGTTAGCCTGAATGGATTGATAGCATAACGATAAGTCACGCGTAAAACGATACAAAGTGTGAAAGGGTCGGATAGCAATTCGGTCGGATGGTAATCCGATCGGACGGCTTGTTCATGCGGATGACAATCCGTTCGGATGGTCATCTGGTCGGACGGCTACTCGAGTGGATTGTTTCTTCCTAAGAGATGAATGTGTTTGTGTATGATGGCTTGCCTTTTGAAGTTTTCGTTGTAGCATTTTGAAAACATTGAAATATCTTTATCCTTCAAGTCGGTCGATCAGACGGTCAATCGTGCGGACAGCAATCCGTTCGGATTGTCCTCCGGTCGGACGGTAGTCCGGTCGAACGGCGACCTTAGTGATGAGATTACTTAGTGGAAACAATTCATAGCAGAAGAGTCACTCGGTCGGATGTCCATTCGACCGGGTGGCAATCCTGTTAATGAACATGTTGAAAATTGTTTAAATCTTTAAAGTCCTAGTATCTCATGATCCGAAGAGTAATCCGGTCGGATGGTAGTCCGATCGGATAGAAATTCGTTCGATACTCAAACTTCAGTTAGAGTTGATGAAATGTGGGTCCCAAGGTGTGATCCGGTCGGACATCAATCCGTTTGGGTAGTCCATCCGTTCGGACAGTAATCCGGTCGGACAGCACTTCGTCCTGGTTGCTCCGGCCGTCTTACACTTGGTCGTTTTGTTTGCTTGTAGTTTATCGAGACATTTTGATAACGCTTTAACCAACAGAACCCCATCTTGACCCAAGTGACCAAACCGACCAGGAATCACCCTAGTTCGGCCAGTTAACCGGTTCAAGACAGTCGTTCTTGTTTAACCCGGAATCAGTAGCCTCGTGAGTAGGATTCAGCTCTCGGACTCGTACAACACTAAGAATGATTAGGAGACTATAACAAGGTCCGATTATATCGGTTTTGAGTGCATTGAGTGTAAAAGAGTTGAAAGAAAATTAGAACTCATCTTTCAATCCTTTTCCACTATGTTTAAGCTTAGATCTACGCGAGATCTTTGTGTATTTGTGTGGAAATCTATCAGATCTAAGTTGTTCTTGGTGGATTGAGGCCAAAATAAGAAGTTCGTCAAGAACTCATGATGACATCATCCTAGAACACCTCAAATCCAGTGATTTCTTGGTTAAAAGTTGTAGATCCCAAAACGAATCCGGATCAAAGTGGTTGGTTGTTTTAACCCATAACACCTATTGATTAGGTGTTTGAGATATGAAAAGTTAAGAAATATCAAAGATGAAGGGAAGCTAATGGATTAATGAATACAACAAGTGTTGTATTGAATCCAAACAATGAGATATAGCAATAAACAACCTTGGATATCAGATTTAAGCACTAGATCAGCAAGAGAAAGTAACAACACCAATATTCATTTAAGAGCCAAAAGCTTGCCAAGGTTACAATGTGAGGGCTATTTATAGTGTGTTCCTGATCTGCCAGCAAATTTATAAATTTGCTGGAATCTTATCTACACTAGGTCAGGAACATTACTATTAGAGAATTACAAAACAACCCCTTGTACATTCTAATTTGCTACTAACTACTATTAAACTAATCCAGCACAAGTATCAACGATCTCAAAAGCTCTAACAATATCCCCCCTAGATCGTTGCATACTTGTCTTTTCATTCTTCGGTTGAGGCCGCTGGATTATCAGTAGCTTGCTTCTCAGGCTCAGTTGGATTTTCTTCGTTAGTTGTTGTTTCTAGAGGTGCCTCGGTCTCGGTTGGTGCTTCCGGAGTTTCTTGAGTAACAGTAGCTTCACAAGTTGGTTGGACCTCCTTAATGGCCTCATATGTGGATGAGGCCGGAGGTGGTGATGTGGTGGTTGGTTCAGCAGTGGAAGCAGAAGATCCTCCCTTCTTTCTTTCGTGTTTCTTTTTCTTTCTTGCTTCCTGTTTCTTTGCATCTTTTTCTTTCCTCTTTTCCATTTTATCAACCAAATCCAGCATACCTCTTTTCAGCCTCCATGCTCGCTCCACCGCTCTCGAAAATAACGCCGCCTCCTCTAAATTTGCATTTCCTGCTCCTACGTTTATGCGACTGGCGTTTAGTATTGTTAGATCAGAGAGCCCAAACATGAAGACATCCATCGGATCTAGAATACGGATATCCACATTTTCGTTTGATCTTATTACAGCTTCACCGGTCTTGCTGTCATAGAACCATTTCTTGAAATTTGTGAGAGCGACAGGAGCTTCTTCTGGGAGTTTGATCCGTGTGACAACTTTAGCTGGGTTGATTACCCACGTCACTTTCCCTTTTCCAGTTACTGGATCGATTGTTGTCTTTGACACCCTGCGTCTTGGACGCTGCGGAGCGTGAGTTGGGAATCCTTTGTTACATTCTTTGGCAATTATGCGTTCGAAGTCCCTCCCAATTCCTCTTTCTCCGTGGTTCAGTATATCTAGACGACCAAGTTCCCGAAGATCCCACCTCGGAAGTGTGAACAGATCAAATCCAGTTTGAAAGTACTGAATTACTCCACCGCGTCTTTTAACTACGAACATTCCTCTAAGATTATCATACATCCAACTGATAATCTTATCGGTAGCTTCAGACTTTTCAACTTTGATAACTTGATGGAAATCAGGAAGTCGTTCTCTTTCCTTTTTGAACCATTCAGGGTGCTCGGGAGCAAATGTTTTTCCATTCTCTTGCTCGTATAGAACTTCGTCCTCAAGACCCCATTCAAGAAACTTTGATGGCATATCTTCCCGATCGACAGCTTCTTCCTCACTTTCGTCTCCCTCAGATACCCTGTCAACCGACTCCAGACGCCTTTTCTTTGCCTCTGCCTCCTTTTCTTTTCTGGTTGTCTCTTCTGTTATGAAGGCATCGAAGTCAAAGATTTCATCAAACGTGAACATTGGCTTGATTTTCATTTTCTCACACATACTTCGCGTCATTCTAAACATTTTCTCCAGTCCTGCTTGCTGAAATCTGATGAATTTGGACTGCTTAGCCATGTATGCAGTCATTTCTTTGTTTTTCTTCCTTTGATCTTTGATCTTTTCCCTGAGGAGGTTGGTGTCATTCACTTGGTTTTTCAACAAACAAATTTCTTTTGCCACTGAAGGCCCGGTGTCTTTGATTAACTTATCGTACAGTTCTTGAAAGGGACGAACCCTTTGCGGAGGCACCGGAGGCCTTGAAATCCTTGTTGGCTTTACAGGGGAGACTTTGGAGGTTCCTTCACTTGCCTGGACTTCATCAGGATCGACAAGTAAGGTGTCAACAAAATCATGCATTCTTTGAATTTCCTCAGGTACCGTCTCTGGTCTTTCTGAGGGAGATATTTCTTTTCGTTTCAAACTCTTCTCTCTCTTCTCTTTCTCTTGCAGAGCATGAATCGCTTTCAAATCTTTAATATGTTGTCGCTGCTCTTCTGACTCGCCTGCCCTTATGCCTGCCTCCATGAATCGTTCAGTGCTTTCCGACCCCCTTTTTCTTTTGGGTGGTTCGCCTTCAGCTGACTGTTTTTCTTTTCTTTTACCTTTAGCACGTTCTTCTTTTGATGCTGCTTCGGCTTGAGCTTGGGCATCTCGCTGCTGTTTTTCTCGTACCGCTTCTTTGTACTTCTTGTAAGCTTCCTTGACAATTGGTAGTCTTTCTGCTCGGTACATCCAATCATGCAACAACACCCATTCATTGGTCTTTATCTCGGTGTATTGGCGGTTTGTGAAGACGTGGAACTTGTAGAGATCTCCATCTGTTGGAAGATCTTTGTGTTGGCTATTTATCAGCATCTGAACGAATCTTGGATACATCGCCCACGTTGCTCCACTCACATTATCAAGCATGCATTTGAATATCAAGCCCGAGAGATTAAATTTCTGTTTGATACACAGATTTAGCATGGCTGCCGACCATTCCAAGTTCAAACCATCAAACCCACCCTTTCGGTGTGCCAGACTCGTAGAGATAACATGAACAATGAATCTCCAGTCTCTGGTGAGTCCTCCTCTCTTGATCTCTTTCTTCAGTCGGAAATCTCCAGGATACCCCATCCCTCGAAAACCATCCAGGATGTCATCTTGACTTAGGCTTAACGGATCTTGGTCATTGTCTTGAAGCTTCAGAACCTGGCGTATCCGGTCTTCAGTCACCTCTACTCTTTTGTTGCAGACCGTTGACACTATTCCTCTTTTGTTGTTGATGGCTTCCGGTTTTGCGTTTTCCCAGAATTGTTGTATGTGCATCTTGTACACTTTAACAGCTGTCTCAACAGCATAACCGATTCTGCTGGAACGAACCCATCTGGTTACATCATCAAAATCTTGAGGTACTTCATCTAGATTGATGCTCTGATTATGTTTCTTCGTTTTATCCCACTCGAGAGTCTTCACCATTTTGCTCCTGAGACACAAACGAGCTAAGTGAGAAACGTCAAGATAGAAACAAATATTTACAAGAGAAAAATTGAATAAAAATATTTACAAGAGTATTTACAAAAAAAATTTAAATTAGACAAGATCGCTGCCAGGTCAGCCATTGACATCGCTGATGCTGGAAATCGAGATCAGAGGAGATCAATCAACGAGTATAGATCATCGCTGACTTCGCTGGTTGATCAGGCTCTGATTTACTTCGCTACGTTCGCTAGTGGTCTGGTTGCAGTTTGTCGGTAACTACATCGGAACAAGTGCAAGATGCCTAGTTTAAATTCGCTAGCGAACATAGCGATGACAACGTTTCTCTTCCGGAAACGATTCACCAGCGAATACAATAGGCCAAATCGCTACACGAGCGAATTAGACTATATTGCTGGGTGCTCGAACTCGCGTTCGAGACTTTTGAACTTCCGTGATTAGGGGTTAAATTCGCTATCATCGCTATCAACATGATAAAATCGCTGTATTCAAAAATTTCTTCTAAAACCCTTTAAAAACCCTAACTGTTCATCGCTGATTTAGATACGTTCAAGCAACGATCACGGATGAGTTCGTTCTGAAACAATGTTTGATCGGTTCTTAAAAACGAACATTTAAAACAAACTACAAGGATTTCGGGCAAAGATTACGGATTCAGAATGTCTAGGGCTTATGAACACATCAAACAGTTAAAGAGATTCAAACAATGTACAGTTTACCGAAATGTGAACCGATGACTAAGAATGTTGTAAATGATGGTTAATCGAAGAATTACCTGATGATCCTTGAACGAAAATGAATCTTGTGATGTTTTAGAGAGAGTTTCCGAAGTTTTTGGCGAAGAGGATGAGCGAATGATGTGAGAAACAATTTGAAAAGTGACGGTTATAAGAAATTTATGCGTGAAATTCTGTACCGGGCGAAATAGCTAATTCGCTGGAATCTTAATTTCGCCCACTTTGAAAAGTTTTCCAAATGATTTTAATTTCGCTCGTAAATTTCAAACTTTCTCGAAAAACGTGCCCATTTTTGTTTAAAACGTTAAAATATACTAAAAATTTACATAACAGAGAAAATTGGGCCATTTAGACTCCGATCTTTGGATTTTCAGCTCTGGGAGGTTCCATTTGATGCGGAACTTCTTGAAACATTTGACGCTCGGTGACTTACCTGCAGAGGATCATATCGCCAACACTTGCCAAGTCCTTATTTATTATTATTAATAAAATTTACTAACCCGGGCACAAGAAAAACTGCCAGTATGTTTGTCCGCTTAAATCCATGCATCCTTCTTTCAACATGCCTTCGGAGAGCGCTTTTATCATGTTTTCGGTAATATTGACAAGACTTCTATGGCCCCCACACAAGCTAGAGAATAGAAACATTACGCCCGTGAGTCCCACATCAGGACATACCCCCGCGATCAAGGTATGCACAAAGGTTCTTCATAACGGGTGAGTATATTGGATCCATTCATTTTCAACGATAGAACGGAGATCAGGTCTGTACTTTCGTACAACAGAGATTCCAAGATCTATCGAGGGCGAGACAGATAGTTCGGTGAACAGGTCAGTACTTTCGTACAGCAGAGAGACCGAAACTAATCCATCAAGAGGTTTCTGGCCACAAAAGGCACTTATTATGAAAGGGTTTGGCCTTTTTTTTTTTTTTTTTTTTTTTAGGCGCTTATTATGAAGGGATATCATAGAAGTTCTAGGTCAGCATGTATCTGGATGCAGCAGAAGACCAACTATGATACCCCCCGAATGAAAACCAATATAAAGACCCGAGATCTCAGACTTTGGCAATCTATCAACACAAGATTTAAGACCATTAAGCCATATGCCGCAACGTGTTACCCACAAGATGCGTAATGCCTGAGAGAAGCCAGAATCCTTGTGTAGATGTTATGTTTTGCTCCCTAACAGCAGTTTACTCGTCGGTGTTGCTGAATCTACTGACACGTCGTTGCTTGGTACCCCGATTTCTTTTTGTTTTGTTTTCTGTTTTGCAGGAAATAGCAAAGCGTTAGCAATTTTTCTATCATTTCCTCTAACAGGAGTCAGAAACAAGCATCTCGTTTTGATTTTCTGGAATATCCCCCCTAAAATCTTTATTTTCGAAAGTCCATTTGCCCGAAAATGAAATTTTAAGAATCAGAAAATCTTTTTGGTGGGCAACGCTGTACGATACTTGTTTTACTTTCAACAAACTTTTTTTTTTTTTTTTTTTTTTTAAAGAAAAACTATGAACAGGGATAGTGTATTTACGAAAGCTTTTGGACACAAGATTCATTTCCATTCAAGGAAATTTACCATCTCCAACCAGGTTACCAGCTGGTTGAATCGAGTTTTGTCGAAAGCTTTAGTGAAAATGTCTGCCCGTTGCTGGGTTGTATCCACTGGTACCACTTGAATGTAGCCTTTCTCGTACGCATCTCGAATTGCATGAATGCGAATTTCGATATGCTTCGTTCTGGAGTGGTGGATGGGATTCTTCACAATTCCCAGACATGCCTCATTGTCGATGAATATAGGAGTCTTCATGATGTTGATTCCATAATCCAACAACTGATTTTGTATCCAGAGAACTTGTGAACAACAACTGTAGGCCGCGGTGTATTCTGCTTGAGCGGTTGAGGTGGACACAGTTGTCTGTTTCTTGCTTTGCCATGAGATCAGACGATTTCCCAAGAATTGGCATCCTCCTGATACAGACCTGCGATCTACTTTACAACCTGCATGATCACTGTCAGAGTAAGCAATAAGATCAAAATTACTATCTTTAGGATACCAAAGGCCTAGTTTCGGCGTTCCTTTAAGATAGCGGAAGATGCGCTTTACAGCGGTTTCATGAGATTCCTTGGGATTAGTCTGAAAGCGAGCACAGAGACAGACTGCCCACATTATGTCGGGCCTGCTAGCTGTTAAGTACATCAGAGATCCAATCATCGAGGGATAGAGGGACTTGTTTACAGGTTTTCCTTGAGGATCTAGAGTGAGCTCTGTCTGAGAAGCGAATGGAGTACTCGCAACTTTCCAGTCGTTCAAGTTGTACTTTGCCAGAATATCCCGAATGTACTTGGCCTGATGAATAAGAATCCCGTCTTCCTTTTGCTTCACTTCTAGCCCCAAGAAGAATGTCAGTTCTCCCATCATGCTCATTTCAAACTGAGCCTTCATGACAGACTCGAATTCTCTACACAGTTCCTCGTTGGTTGATCCGAAGATGATATCGTCCACATAAATCTGAACTAGCATGATGTCTTCTCCGACTCTTTTGGTGAAGAGAGTCTTATCGATCGTTCCTCTGGAGTACCCATGCTTCAAAAGATAAGTTGACAAGGTTTCGTACCAAGCACGTGGAGCTTGGTGAAGACCATATAGGGCTTTGTCCAACTTGTAGTAGCGACCTGGATAATGAGGATCTTCGAAACCCGGAGGTTGACACACGTAGACTTCTTCCTTTACTTTCCCATACAGAAAAGCGCTCTTTACGTCCATCTGAAAAACTTTGAAGTTTCTGTATGACGCGTAAGCCAGGAATATTCTGATGGCCTCCAATCTTGCAACTGGAGCGAAAACCTCTTCGTAATCAATTCCTTCTTCTTGACGGTAACCCAGCACCACTAATCTGGCCTTGTTCTTGATTACTACTCCACGATCATCCATTTTGTTACGAAAGACCCATTTGGTACCGATTGGAAACTTTCCTTCGGGTAAGTCGACTAGCTCCCAAACTTTAAGCTTCCTGAATTGAGATAGTTCTTCTTGCATCGCCTGAACCCAACTGGAATCTTGAATAGCGTCTTCGATGTCCCGTGGAACTGATTGTGACAGAAAAGCTGCAAATAGCCCTTTGTTGATGCTTGACGATTGCCCGCGTGTACGCACTCCTTCTTCGACTGCGCCGATAACATTTTCAAGAGGATGATTTCGATTCGTCTTGTATCCAGCATTAGTCAGAGCTTCAATTTGCTGCGGAAGGTTGGTGAAGTGTTCGTCCACATAAATCACTGGTAGATCATCTTCTTGTGTTGGTTCATCCACGTTCGCCTGTGAAGAAGAAGAAGCACCGTTTTCAGGGGTGTTCTCAGGCGAAGTGTCACCAGTTGCTTCATCCACAGAGAGAAGTGGATTAGCAGAGAATGGAGTGAAACGGGTAGTGAATGGAGTGAGACCAATATCTGAAGTATCAAACAGAGGTTCAACTTGAGCGACTTCTGCAGGTTCTGCTTCTGGAACATCTTCTGGAATTTCAAAGGTGTTGAAAACCACGCCCACGTCATAGAACCAATCAGGAGTACTTCCGGTGTTGGTGTAGTTTCCTTCTTGAAAATCAACATAGTATGATTCAATCACCATCTTTGTTCTCTTGTTGTAGACTCTGTAAGCTTTCTGAGTGGATGAATATCCCATAAAGTAGCAGACATCACCCACTGCTTCGAACTTGATGAGATTCTCTTGAGTGTTTAGAAGAGTGCAGGAGCATCCAAATGGTCTGAAGAAATCAATAAGCGGCTTTCTTTTGAAGAGAAGTTCATACGCCGTTTTTCCGTGTGGTTTTACAATAAGAACCCTGTTAAGAACGTAGCAAGCCGTGTTAACTGCTTCTGCCCAGAAGATGATTGGAAGCTTTGAATCCACTAGCATGGTCCTTGCGGCTTCAATCAATGTTCTGTTCTTGCGTTCCGCAACCCCATTTTGTTGAGGAGTTCGGGCTGCACTGTATTGAAGATGAATTCCCTTTTCTGCACAGAAGGATATGAAAGTTTGATTTTTGAATTCCGAGCCATTATCGCTTCTGATTGACTTCACTTTTAATTTGGTCACGTTCTCGATCAAGGGAATGAATGCCTTGAGAATTTCCGCTGTTTCACTTTTAGCCTCAAGAAAATAGACCCAAGAAAAGCGAGAGAAATCATCTGTAATCACCAAACAATAAGAACTTTTAGCAAGACTTTTAACACTGATTGGACCAAAAAGATCCATATGCAACAACTGAAGAGGTGCTGTAATCGTGTTCACTGCTTTGGACTTGAGCGGTTTCTTATGTTGTTTTCCCTGGGCGCATGCAATGCATTTTTCAGAAAATGGAAATTCCTTAATTGGAAGACCTCTAACTAAGTTTAACTTAGAGAGTTTGTTCATATTTTTGAAATTAACATGCCCCAGTCGCCTGTGCCAAAGCAGTGATTCCGATTCTGAAGCCTTAGAGATCAGGCAGGTTAAGTTGTCATTTGTCTTGGCGTTTTTCATGTTGAGCACGTATGTGTTGTTTTATCTTGGTGCTGTGAGCATGATCATTTCAGCAGGAACAACATATCCGGGCTTCAGGAACAAGCATTCCATGTCATTGAAAAGCACCGATATTCCTTTATCACAGACTTGTGAGACACTCATGAGATTGTAACACAGCTCCGGCACGTAGTTGACATTCTCCAGAGTGAGGGCTTCAGACACCACATCTCCTACTCCAACAATCTTTCCTCCCTTCTCGTCTCCAGCGAAAGATACGAAATCACCATCGATGAAGCGAAAATTTTTCAGGAGTTCCTTCAGTCCTGTCATTTGTCTTGAACATCCGCTGTCTACGTGCCAGATGTATTCCATGAGCATGCGGAGCCATTTCTGGAGTTTATTCTGATATACACAAGGACACAAATATACAAATTAGTAAGTTTTGGGAACCCAGATTTGTTTCATTTCGAATCTATCGTGATTTTGACCCACTTTGGCCTCTTTTTGTTTCCAAAAATAGGCCGTTGACTCAACCAGATTTTTAACAGACTTCTTAAGATAATTTAACTGATATGTGACGTTTGTAAGAAAATCATGCTCTGGTTTAGAAAGCTTCTTGGTTTTACAATGTTTCGCTGTATCTCCTAAATGACCACAGCGAAAACATCTTTTATGTCTGGGTCTTTTGGTGTTAGAAGATGATGTATGTGATGAGTGTCTTGAGCTTTCTGCTTTCTTCAGTTTCTTATCAACTCTGCTTTCATCTTCTGAACATTCTTCATCATTGTCATAATCAGACGAGCTTTCGGACGTTTGGTATTCACTTGAGTCATGTTCTTCACTTGCTTCGTAAATTGAATCATTGCAGCTTTGATCTTCGCTTGAACTTTCTGGATTTTGGTCTTCAATAGTTTCAACACTTGAGCTTTCTGAGCTTTCATCATTTGTTGTGTGATCTTCACTTGAGGTCTTCAAGGTTTCTTCACTTGAGAATTCTGTGCTCTCACTGTCTGTTGTTTCTGAAATTTGCTCATCCTCAAGGCTTGAAGCAGTGCTTGAGTCTTCGTTGTCTTGATTTTCAGAATCTGTCATACCTGTTCGAGATGGAATAAATTCTGGAATTTCCTCGGTGAGGAATTTTCCAAAGCTATTCTTTTTCAATTCTGGCACAAACACAGGAGATTCACATACAACTTTATCATCACAAAATGCAGAATTTAAATCATGACATTCAAACATAGCATGTTCACGATCACGGGTCTCAAATGTAGGCACATGGCCCTTACAGTCATCCGAAGATTTAAATTTAGGCACTCGGCCATTACAGTCATCCATCCTACTTAAATTATTACATTCATCCTTAACATTGTTTTTCTTAGAACAATTCCAGACGAACCAGTTAACGGTGGAATAACTGTCGCCTGAATATCCGATTCCTATTTTTGAACCGCCGCAGTCTCCTTCCTCATCGCACACATCTTCTTTACACACAATTGGATCTGCATTACTTTTAGAAAAGTTAGCGGTTGTTTCGTTTTTACAAGAATCGTTTTGTTCTATAGAGGCCTTTTCATCAATGAGATCATTTTCGGGATGAGGAGTAGGTATAGGCACATAGTTTTTGCTATGTGGTGGAAGGAAGAGTTTTCTTTCGTTTCCTTGCCTATCCTTATACCCGATCCCGTCTTTCACATACGTTGGTCGTTGGCAGTTTTTGATATCAGTAAAGGCCTTTTGACTGACATTCCATTTATCAATGATAATTTGCAATTTGTTAGTTTCATTTAAGGCCTTTTCTAATCTATCTGTGAGATCGTTAATAATGAAATCTTTTCTAATCACAAATTCTTTTAGAGTTTGCATCTCAGCTAAAGTTGAATTCAACTTTCTCTGGTATGCGGCCTCGTTCAGTTTAAGTTCGTTGTTCATTTTTAAGGCCTTGTCTTTTTGTCTCTCAAATTCAAGATTAAGAGACTTGTAATGTGCCACGACATCAACGCATGCTGGTGTGCATAACTTTTCCTTGAAACTAAGTGGAATACTGTTTACCAAGTCCTTGTCTGCTTTCTCCTTAGATGAATCTGCTTTCATTGCGGCTGCTGGGACCTTTTCCTTGTCCTTTTCAGATGTCTCTTTCGAAACATGCTCCTCTGCTTGACCACACTTCTCTTCTTTTTCAGGCTCCACTGAAGTCAGAATGCTCTTCAAACCTTTGTCAGCAGTTTTGTCTCCTTTTGGGATTCCAGCTGTCTGTTTCTCAAACTGCCTTGATGAGGATTCACCCGAGATTTTGGCCATTAGGGCTTTGTTAACTTGCTCCTTTGCTTCAGAAATTTCTTCACTCCAATCATAGTCTTCGACGACTAAAGCTTTTGGTGTGCTAGGGGACGCGTTGTTCTTGTTCTCTTCGACCGTGATCTGCTTTACAGCAGGAGTGGTTTCATTGTTTCCTTCTTTCAACAGAGGACAATCACGCTTGAAGTGTCCTAGATTCTTGCAGTTGTAGCACCTGAGTTTAGATTTGTCAAAACCAGCTTTTCCAAGACCCAAACGCTTTCCTGTCTTGTCTTGAAATTTCTTTAGCCTCAAAGTGATCATGGCCATTTGCCATTTCAGATCCATTTCCTCCATATCATCTGGATCAACCTGATACATGTCTTCAGCAGTGAACATCTCCCTTTTCAGCTCCCCCGACATCAGAGCTTCATAGCTGCTCAGAAAAGTGTTGAAAAGTGCCACGTTTTCGGTGGACACTTTCAAAGCTTGAGCGTCAACAGTGATAGTCTTTTCAACAAGTTGTGGAGCTTTCGATGCGCTAGCAGAAGCGTTGGCGTAGATTAGGTCAGAAGCTTGAGGAGTGATGCCACCTGAAGCAAGAAATGCTACATTTTTCAGTCCAGCAGATGTTTGAGTAGACTTTGGTGGGTAACTGGCAGTGGGACTAGCAGTGTTCATCTCTCTTTTGTTGACATCCATTTCAAAGGCTCTTAAGGTGTTGATCAGGTCGGACAGAGTGACAGGATTTGGATTGTTGAGGAAATCCTTCTTAATCATCATGCATTGTAGGCTCCATTCCTTGGGGAGTGAATCTAGCAGCTTCTTTATTGCAGCACGGTTTGTGACAGGATTTCCCGCTTTCTTCATTTTGGTCATCATATTCAGAAAGCGACTGATGTGATCAGAAAGACTTTCTCCACGAACTCCACAAAACATGTCATATTGTTTCTGCACCATATCTCTCTTGCTTTCAATCAACTCTTCATTTCCCTCGTAGTACTCGATCAATGCATTCCAGAGTGCATTTGCAGTTCGGTGTTCTTCAAACATGTTGCAGTCATCAGTTGATAGTGCCATTGTTAAAGCAGCATGAGCACGACGATCACGTTGGATTAGAGCCTTGTCTTCATCAGTGAAGGTGGTGGCATCATTGTTGGCCACTACCGCATCTCCTCGGACCACCGTTGGAATGTGGGGTCCAGCGGTGACAGAGAGCCACAGATTGTAGTCCGTGTACTCGAAGAACGATTGAATGCGAGTCTTCCAAGTGCTAAAGTCTTCAGCACCTTTCAACTTTGGTGGACGAGTGGTAGTTCCAGTCTCGAGTTCAGCTTGTGCAATTGGACTTAGTTGATTTAGCGACATCTTGGCTTGTTTAGACAAATTTTAGCTGATCAGAACTTAAATTCGCTGACAGGTCGCAGGTTAACCGGCTAGAGGCTTAACTTCACTGGTAAACGAAGACACCTGTTCACCTTCGCTGACAGATCCTCGACCTTCGCTAGAGCGAGCGATCAAGATAACTTCGCTGACAAATCAAAACACAGACAGATGTTAGGTTAATTTCACCGATAACCGTGATAAGAACGCTGTGGTTCGCTATCACGGCTCTCGAAGTCGCCTTCGATAGTATCGCTCAAGGGACAACTGACACTATCTCGCTAATGATCAACAATTTCGCTCGAACGATGGTCGCCGAAATTAATGATTATGCGATAAGGACCTCAACGACGAAATATATTTCGCTATATTCAACGCTGAGTGCGCAGTCTTCAAAAATAATTTCGCTGTATTCAAATATTGTTCGCTGTCTTCAAGTTATTTTCGCTGGACAAAGGGTTTAACACGAACAAAAACCCTCTAATCACTCAAAAACAGCTCAAAAACCATGTTTTGATGCATCAAAATGTCCAAAATGACTCCCTAATCATGTATTAACAACAACCTATTGATTAAACACACCAAATCAATCCATTTTAAGCTCAAAAATTTGAAAAACCTTGAAACTTTGAAAAACCTTCAAAACAATGAAAAATCTCAACAAGAACACAACAACCAAGAGCACAAAGGCTCTGATACCAAATTGTAGATCCCAAAACGAATCCGGATCACAGTGGTTGGTTGTTTTAACCCATAACACCTATTGATTAGGTGTTTGAGATATGAAAAGTTAAGAAATATCAAAGATGAAGGGAAGCTAATGGATTAATGAATACAACAAGTGTTGTATTGAATCCAAACAATGAGATATAGCAATAAACAACCTTGGATATCAGATTTAAGCACTAGATCAGCAAGAGAAAGTAACAACACCAATATTCATTTAAGAGCCAAAAGCTTGCCAAGGTTACAATGTGAGGGCTATTTATAGTGTGTTCCTGATCTGCCAGCAAATTTATAAATTTGCTGGAATCTTATCTACACTAGGTCAGGAACATTACTATTAGAGAATTACAAAACAACCCCTTGTACATTCTAATTTGCTACTAACTACTATTAAACTAATCCAGCACAAGTATCAACGATCTCAAAAGCTCTAACAAAAGTTAAGATTCAAAAGATAGAAAGGTGTAGGAGTGCGTGTAGATCAAGAAAGCACAAGATTTAGGACGAGATCTTACCTGAGTTGAGAGAAATCGAAGAAAAGGTGGAGAGCATGAGCTGTTCGGACAGAAGATTTCCAAAAGTGGAAATGATGACAATGACAGGGGTATTTATAGGATTCCGAAAGAGGAAAGGGTTGTCCGGTCGGATGACATCTCGGTCGGATGGCACCTGACACCCATTACCAAGTGGCTATCCGGTCGGATGGCTATCCGGCCGGATGGCACTAGGTTTGTGTGTTTGACGCGACGATTTTTGCTGATTCGATTTCGATTGCAATCGATGCGATACGATAGAGTTTCCTATTCAAATTAGTTTTAGTCCCAACTACTATATCTAGCACTACTTATCATAGTTCGATTTCGACTGGGTTCGATTGCGTTTCGAGTTTGATTGCGATTCGATTGATTACCACACATAGCAAAAATGAACATGCACAAGTAACACATAAGGCACACACACACGTATAACAATAACTAAAATGCGTAGTTCGAGTTGCAATTCGAAGTCGATTCGATTAGCATAGTTTGATTATCGTTTAGTTAGCTTTATCGCATTGTTACTTCCTATAGTTCACAGCCGTAAGTTGAATAGTTCGCGAGTAACATACGTCTATTATTGTAATTATTGACACTTACTCCACATAATACAACTAAAATAAACATACAAAAGAAATCTACTACAAGTCAAGTTGCGCGAAATGGGTCGTTGACTTTGACCTTGACTTTGACTTCCCGAAAACACGGGGTGTTACAGCCTCCCCTTGTTTAGGGAATTTCGTCTCGAAATTAGACTGAAAGTTGTACAACACCGGGAATCACGTTTAAGAACTTTCTCTTTCTAGACTTTCTCCTTGAATAACTGCGGGTACTTCGCCTTCATGTCGCTTTCGAGTTCCCAAGTGAACTCTGCGCCTCGTTTGCCTTCCCATCGGACTTTCACGATAGGAATGCGCGAGCGTCTGAGCTGCTTGGTTTGGCGATCCATGATTTCGACAGGCTTTTCCACGAATTGTAGTGTTTCGTTCACTTGCAGGTTATCGAGTGGAACGTGTAAGTCGTGGTTGGCTAGGCACTTTCAGAGGTTTGACACGTGGAAAGTCGGGTGGACGTTACTAAGTTCCTCCGGTAGTTCGAGTCTGTAGGCGACTTTTCCGATCCTTTCCAGAATCTTAAAAGGTCCAACATATCGAGGTGCGAGCTTTCCTTTCTTGCCGAATCGGACCACACCCTTCCAAGGTGATACCTTTAGGAGTACGTAGTCACCAACGTCAAATTCAAGGGGCTTGCGTCGTCTATCGGCATAACTTTTCTGTCGATTCCGAGCTTTTACCAAGTTGTCTCGAATTTGGAAAATTTTGTCTGTCGTTTTCTGTAGTAGCTCAGGACCGGTTAATTGCGAATGACCGATCTCGTGCCACACAATAGGCAATCGGCATATTCTTCCGTATAAAGCCTCGAATGGTGCCAATTGAATGCTCGAATGGTAGTTGTTGTTATACGAGAATTCGACTAACGGCTGGTATTTGTCCCAATTACCACCGAAGTCTATCACACACGAACGGAGCATGTCTTCAAGAGTACGAATCGTTCTTTCAGTCTGATCGTCGGTTTGAGGGTGGAAAGCTGTACTTAGAATTAGCGATGTACCGAGTGCCATTTGAAATGTTTCCCACAGTCGCGAGGTAAACCGAGTGTCACGATCAGAGATGATATCACGAGGCGTACCATGATTACAAATGATCTCGTCGGTGTAGATTCGGGCTAATCATTCTACCTTGTAGTCTTCCCGTATTGGCAAAAAGTGAGCAGATTTAGTCAAACGGTCAACCACAACCCAAATGCTGTCGTGACCTGATGACGTGTGTGGTAGCTTTGTTATAAAGTCCATAGCTATACACTCCCACTTCCACATGGGGATTGGTGGTTGTTCGAGTAAGCCAGAGGGTCTTTGATGTTCAGCCTTGACTTTTGCACATGTCAGACATTTTCCAACGTAGAGAGCAATATCCCTCTTCATGCCCGGCCACCAGTACTTATAGCGAAGATCCTGGTACATTTTGTCGGCACCGGGATGAATAGAATACCGGGATTTGTGGGTTTCGTCCATCAAGATTTGTCGTAAATCGGTTCGTTTGGGAATCCAAATTCGGTCCAGAAAGTGGAATATCCCATTTTATTTGCTCACAAGCTGGGCTCCATCGTGGTAGATTCTTTCCTTCTTCAGTGTGCGTTCATTAAAACATGCATGCTGGGCTTCGCGGATGAGGGTCTCGAGGTCGTGTTGGGCTTGAACATTACGAGTGCTAAGCAGATAACTCCGTCTGCTGAGTGCGTCGGCAACAACATCTGCTCTGCCTGGGTGATAACGAATCTCACAGTCATAGTCGTTGAGAAGTTCTACCCATCGGCGTTGACGCATATCTAGTTCCTTCTGATTAAAGATATGTTGTAGGCTCCTATGATCGGTGAACATCGTACACTTAGTACCATACAGGTAGTGTCGCCAAATCTTTAACGCAAAAACAACAGCACCTAGTTCGAGATCATGAGTTGTATAGTTCTTCTCGTGGATTTTTAGCTGACGAGATGCGTAAGCTATAACCTTGTCCCATTGCATGAGTACATAACCAAGACCAAGGTTGGAAGCATCACAGTAGACAATGAAATCTTCGTTTCCGTCGGGTAATATGAGAACAGGAGCATTGCAAAGCTTATGCTTGAGGGTTCGAAAGGCAGACTCTTGTTCAGTTCCCCAAACAAAAGGCTTGTCCTTATGCGTGAGAGCGGTAAGTGGTACAGCGATCTTTGAGAATCCTTCGATAAATCGTCGACATTAGCCCGCTAGTCCGAGAAAAGAACGAACTTCAGACGGGTTCTTAGGCGTAATCCATCCCTTAACAGCTTCAATCTTCGCAGGATCGACGTAAATACCTTGACTATTAACAAAGTGACCCAGAAACTGAACCTCCTCCAACCAGAATTCACACTTGGAGAACTTGGCATAGAGTTGATTCCCCTGGAGTAGCTCGAGAACCAAACGTAGATGTTGCGCGTGTTCAGTTTTCGATTTGGAATAGATCAAGACATCGTCGATGAATACGATGACGAAACGGTCGAGATATGGTTTGCACACACGATTCATCAGATCCATGAAAACCGCTGGTGCGTTGGTTAAACCAAAGGGCATAACAACGAATTCGTAGTCGCCGTAACGAGTGCGAAACGCGGTTTTGGGTATATCCTCCTCTTGAACGCGTAGTTAGTGGTAGCCTGAGCGTAGATCGATCTTCGAGAAACACGTAGCACCTTGTAGCTGATCAAACAAATCATCGATGCGAGGTAGGGGATAGCGGTTCTTGATAGTTAGCTTATTCAATTCCCGATAGTCGATGCACATCCTGAACGACCCATCATTCTTTTTGACGAAAAGGACTGGCGCGCCCCAAGGAGAGGTGCTCGGGCTAATAAAGCCTTTTTCAAGTAATTCCTGGAGTTGGGTTGAGAGTTCGCGCATTTCAGATGGCGCGAGTCGGTAGGGAGCTTTGGCAATAGGGTTGGCTCCAGGAATGAGGTCGATACGAAAGTCGATATCACGACTTGGCGGTAGTCTGGGAAGATCCTCTGGAAAAACATTGGGAAATTCTCGAACCACAGGAACGTCCTTCACTTCCTTCTTCTCTTTATTTTCCTTCTCCGCTACTACAATG
The DNA here is from genome assembly GCA_030545235.1 of Helianthus tuberosus. Classification (NCBI taxonomy): domain Eukaryota; kingdom Viridiplantae; phylum Streptophyta; class Magnoliopsida; order Asterales; family Asteraceae; genus Helianthus; species Helianthus tuberosus. The sequence goes on along the minus strand of CM060353.1, from coordinate 157,976,805 downwards.
TTAGCCAAGAAAGCCCTGTATTCCTTGCGGAGATACTTGCTAGCTTGAACACATGACATGAGCTTGAGACCCTTCGAAGTAGTTTCACCGTAAACACACAATAAATCACCATTCGCGAGCGAGAATCGAATCATCTTGTCGAAGCACACAACTTCAGCATGGTTTTCGCGAAGAAAGTCCATGCCTACTATGACATCAAAACTTCCGAGTTGCATTGGAATAAGATCGTTTGGGAAAATGTGATTGCTGAGCTCAAGAGTACAATCACGAAGAACAGAATTAACGGCGACGGTTCTTCCGGTAGCGACTTCAACATCAAACTTCGAGGAGAGTCGGGAGCGTTTACGACTAAGGAGCTTCTCGAATTCGAACGACACAAAGCAATTATCGGCTCCAGTATCAAATAAACACGAAGCATGAATACCATTCACAAGGAACGTACCATTGACCACGTTGTTGTCGGCTTGGGCTTGACGCACGTTGATGTTGAAAGTTCGTGCGTGTGCTGCTTGTTGTTGTTGTTGCTGCTGTTGCTGCTGCTGCTGGGGCTCTTGTTTCACAACCCTGTTTGGGCACATGTTGGCGAAATGGTTAGGACCGCCACATGCAAAGCAGGCTCTGGAATTGACCGCGGGTGCCGGAGGAGCTTATTAACCCTGAGGGGCAGTGAGCAGAGCTTGATGAGCAGGAGCTTGTCGAATACGGCAGTTGGTAGTGAAATGACCGTACATATTGCAATGAGCACAAAACGGCAAGCAATGGTAGTCGGGTGGTGGTAGGTACAAGTAGGGCAGAGCGGGTGTGGCCCAGTGTATGCACGTTTAGCAGGTGGTGCATTTGCCACAGGCGCCGCTACTTGACGCTGTTGGGCTGGTATAGCTTGAATTGGTGTAGCAGTGATCGCACAGTTCTTGTTGCTGGAGCTGTTCTTTCTCTTGTTCTTCCTCTTGCTGCTCGATGAGGTGGTGGTTTCAACAGTTGGTGAGGCGTTGGTAGCTTGATGCGGGTGCTTTGAAGTTTTATCCCAGACACCGGCCTTGACCCGCTTGTCGTTGATTTCAGCGGCCAGTAGATAAGTCTCTTCGATCGTCGTAGTCTTAGCCGCTTGAACGAAATCAGCAACACAGTCAGGCAGGGCTCGGATATACTTCTTGATTGTGATCTCCGGAGTCTTGACTTGATCAGGACAGATGATGCTGAGCTGTTTGAAGCAAGCAGTGAGTGCAGCATTTTCACCATCCTTTTGCTGTATGTGCCAAAATTCATCCTCTAGCTTCTGACGTTCATGAGGAGGGCAGAATTCTTCCAGCATGACTTCCTTGAGCTCGTCCCACGACAGACCTTAGGCTGCATCGTTCCCTCGCTTGTTCCTCTCGGCCGTCCACCAGTCTAGTGCACGGGACTGGAAAACGCCGGTAGCATTCAGAGTTCGGAGGTCATCGGGGCAACCACTCTGTCGTAGTGTGACCTCAATGGATTCAAACCATTGGAATAGTGTAGTAGGACCTCTCTCGCCAGTGAATTCTTTTGGCCCACACGACTTGAATTGCTTGAAATTGAAGGCTTTGGCGGTAGCTTTAGGAGCTTCGGTTCTCGACTCCTCAGACGACTTGCTGGCGTTCTCGTAAACATCACTCACAGCCTTTGCTACACTTTTAGCGATGATGGCAGCAAGGCGTTTGTCACTCTTTTCTTGACGAGAAAGTAAGGAATGACGGGATCCAGATGACATTGTCTGCAACAGACATCGTCACAGGACTCAACACATTGTATTCGAATCTCACCTCACACGTCTACTACTTTCTAAAACTTAGGAACACGCAATGTAACATGTATCACATAAACACATAACCATGTAGAACACAGAACCACATAATCACATAAACACATAAGCACGTAGAGCACAGAAACACACAACCACATACCCATGTAATCACAGAGGCGGTCAGAATACAGAAACCTATCATTTAAAGTCTGCGATTTGTTCGAATATAGCGATTCCGTCTAGTATATCGATTAGCGTAGTATAAGCGTATATCATAGCATAAGGTCGTCCATAATTTAACGACTTGTTAACGTTTTGAGATAGAAATGCAGTGCGAATCGTACGTGTCGATCGAAGTGAAAGCAAAAATCGAGTAAATCTCCAAAATTTAAACACATAAACAGGTAAACATAAAATCGACGAAACATCAGAGTCGGCAGTTACAGGCTCAGAATCGAAACACATAAAAATCGAGAAATAGATTGACTGCGGCTAGTAGACTTCAACTAACCAAAGTGATTCAACTATTCACAAGGATCCGTTGTGCACATTTGACCTTCAGGACTATGTCTTTGCCTCGGTTCTTGGGCGTTTGGCACACTTCCCGTTAGTCATATTGCGACTTCAGGTCGTTGGAGTCCGTCGAAACTTTGGTGAGAGCTTTGTAAAATGAGCGGAACAAGTAGTCAAGGTTAAGGTTTCACCCCTAGCTTAACAACTTCGTCCCTGTTTTATTAAAATAGAGGAGATTATTCATCAAAATATGGATTTCACTCCTAATTTGGCATAATTCTCCTTGTTTGTAGATAAATGCGGGTTGTTCGAGCAACTTTAGTCGAGAGTTTGCGGTTTTCACACCTATTCTCGACTTTATTGCCCATTCATAATTGAAAATTCGAGTGCAGTGGTAGTGTAGAATAAGCGAGAATAGCGAGTGAATAGTAGTAAACTTATGCAAAATCCCTAACGAACATGCATAAGTCATTCTATTGGTTCCTAACTATAGACTAGGTATCTAAGACATCGACCCAGACTAGGTCGTGTCTTTCCTAATTCCCTATAGTTATGGCTCTGATACCAATCTGTCACACCCCAACCGATGGCGGAAACATCGGGGCATGGCACTGAGCGAAACAGATTGTCCAGAAGTTTCCATAACAATTATCATTACTATTCAATTTAAAATAACATGTCCCATACCATGTCTCAAACAGTAAACAAATTATTACAGAAAAAATCTAGGCAAATAATTCCGTTCTGACAACTCAGATTTATACATAGATAGATTATTTTTTGGTTTCTAGGACCTCTTTTCCTAGCTTCGATTTCATCATTGCGCAGAGAGCATCCTAGACCTTTCCTAGCCTCGAGTTCACAATGAGCTAGGCATACAAACAACTTAAGCACCTGTCACATACGTTAAAATAAAGTCAATACATATAATGTAAAGGTGAGCATACAAGTTTGATAATAGTATACAGAGTTCGAATTCGTTTACGCATAACCAGCACGTACACATAGTGAAATGAAGCACGTTAGTTATCGACATAGATCCATCGATACCAATGACTACGAGTTGACTGCCCGGGGCAGTTCGCAATACATGATTACCACCGTAATCCATGCAAGTAATTGTCCTTAACAACCCCGTGTGAACGGGTGCTGAGTCCAAACTATGGTACTATCGTTGCTAAGGCAGGTAGACAGCATTCCATGTGTAAACATAACAAACAAGCATTCATAAGCCACGTAATACATGCGTTAACGGTTAGCGTTCAAATAGTATTGAGTAGTGTGTTTGATGTGATTTGAATAGTTGTAACGTATGTAACACCCAAAAGTGCTTAAAGCAAAAAGGGATCGAGTATACTCACAGCGGTTGATGTGTCACACCCGGACCACGTAAATCAACGAAACGTGGCGGAAACGTCGGGGAGTGTTGTAACAGAATTAATGTTTCACAACCATGGAAATTAAAGTTTTGTTTTATTCATCAAACAAACGAGTTACATTGTCTTTAAACAAGAAATAAAGAGTACATAACATAAATTAACTAGTTCTTGTCTCGTTTTAAGTCACTAAGGCACAGGCCCGCCTAAGTATGTCTCGATAAGTCCTATGCATCAATTCCTGAAAACACATGTGAAAATAGGTACGTCAGCATAAAAATGCCTGTGAGATACATGGGTTTTGTGAAAATAGGTTTCATGACTTGTAAGTTTAGAAAGAGTTGTTTAATAAAGTTTAGTCATGAACCTTGTAAATTGATTTGTTTTGTAAATCATTTGAAAAACAATAAGTTCAGATGATATGTATAAATAAGAGAATAATGTATGGTTAAATGAATAACCATGTAAAATGAGTTTGTCTAAGATAAGTTGTTTGTAAAACAATGTCTTGTGAAAAGTATGTTATTTGTATAAAATTTTATATGTATTAAATTGAAATGATTCAAATAACGCTACGATATGTAATACCATACAAACACTTATATATAGGAAGTACCAGCGGCGTATCCACCATGCTTGTATCATATTACACACGCCTCGTTACTTAAATCACTTACTCAAACCAAACCACCAACATAAAATGTTTATGTATAATCAGATGTCAAAATGTTTATGTCTAATGTAAATCATGAATTGTGTATATCAATGTCAAAATGTTTATGTCTAATGTAAATCATGAATTGTGTATATCAATGTCAAAATGTTTATGTCTAATGTAAATCAATGTACTAAGTATGCACACAATGGGCATACATAGCATAAAATGTAATGTAAAACAATGTACTAAGTACGCACACAATGGGCATACATAGCATAAAATGTAATGTAAAACAATGTACTAAGTACGCACACAATGGGCATACATAGCATAAAATGTAATGTAAAACAATGTACTAAGTATGCACACAATGGGCATACATAGCATAAAACACAATGAAATCATGTACTATAAATGTACTAATGAACATAGCAAGTATATGATGTGAAAACAGGAAGCATGAAAGTAACAAGTAGGCACATGTGTTTCACCCCAAAACGTTTGGAAAACAGTAAAAGAGGGGTCTATGTACTCACTTGAGATTTCTCAATAGACTTTAGATATCCACCAAGCAAAGCTAGAAGGTTACGAATATCAAACGGCACCTAATATAGGTATCTACATTAATAAACGGACCTAAATCGGAGGATCGGATAGAATGAGGGCTCGTAAACCAAATGAGTATGGGAACTCATGTAACATGGTTTAACTAAGCCTACATACTACAATGAAACCTAACCTAAGTGCTTACGACCCATTACGACCCGTTTAGGTAGCTTATGCTACTTTAACGCGTCGTTCGCGTGAAACGCGTTCGGAATGCCTAACTAGTCCTATGATAAGTAAAATATGCCTTAACATTTCTAATATTGTTACCAAATCAGTTTAGATACCAAAAGTTATGTTACATATGCTAAAAATGAATTTTGGCGTTAAAAGGGCATTTTGGTAATTTACCTAAGGCATATATACTACCTATCATACAAGTACTCAAACGATGTGACCATAAGGTATAACCTCGGAAGGTTATTCCCTATACAACTATGGTCACCTAATGTGTATGGTCGGATCCTAATGATCGACCAAACGGGTCGGGTTCGAAAGTATAAGCGACTGATTAGATCGCTTACCTTTACGACCCTATATAAGCACTAAACTAAAAGTGGCGAGCTAAGCATGTTAGAACATGCTTAACTAAGTTTAGAAAACAGGTTTGGTATCAAAACAAACAGTTTTGATACCTAAGAGTAGTTTGGTTACAAAATACGCAATAACACGTATTTTGGCCGAAACTACGACTCGTCACTGAGCCTAGATAATGTGGTGATCAGTAGGTATAGTCACTAGGGACTATAACCATCGTGATTACGCTCACGTTATGAAGTTCAAACGAACTTCGCATTGACCATGAACTGGTCAATGCAGAAAGTCAAACAAAGTTTGACTTTAACGCTAAAAGAATAAAAGAACGAAGGAACACTTACAAAGGGTCCAAGAATGGAAGGTTTGAATCCGAATACTCTCAGGTATGAAGTGTTAAACACAACAACTTAGAGAGCAAATTCAGATTTCAAAGGTGTGGGTTTTTGCAAATGAAAGGGTTGGGTGTTTATAGGAAATTCCATATAGAATATTCCTAGCATATTCCAAGCATATTCCAAGCATATTCCTAGCATATTCCTTAGCATATTCCTAGCATATTCCTTAGCATATTCCAAGCATATTCCTAGCATATTCCAAGCATATTCCTTAGCATATACCTTAGCATATTCCTGGCATATGGCTAAAACGGGTATTTAACTGGGTACCGAGTATTTTATCTATCGTTTAAATCCCGGTTTATGGCGTTCTAAATTATTTTTATTACTCTATAAAAATAAACTCACCAAGATATTACTGAAATAGTTTCAGTTGCCAGGACTGGCTGCGTTGTCTGCGTTTTGCAGTAGAAGCACTGTGTTGCACAGAAACACACGGTACGCGCTTAAACTTTGAAAAATAACGTTTTTAGGCGTTTTAATTTATTTTTCAACACGGACCTGATTAAAATAAGATTTTAATCATAACATAATATTTGTGGGATTTAAATATTATCCGGTCGGTCACCAACGTTCGTTTGGTCGTACGATCGCGATGTTCGGTTAATTACGATGGGATGCGCATAAGCGCGAAAAACGATCCAAATTGCGCGACGAATGGATTTTTCTTATGCCAAACACTAAAATAAAATATTTTAGTGCTTACATAAATTTTTGGATGTCCGGATGTATTCAGAACGTATGTTATGCGCGAAAGTGCAAACTTGTGCACTTTTTGACGCTTTTAGTCCCTGAATGACCCAAAAGTTTATTTTAGCACACCGAACCCCTCAAAGCCTATTTATAAGCTATATAAAGGATATTTAAGGTGTGTTTAACTTATGGTCATGTTCCGGAATGTCTGTTACAGTTCAAATTGGCATACTTTCGCAGTTTGTCAAATTTAGTCCCTGTAAGCGAATAAACTTGATTTCACCACACCAAACCTTCCAAAACTTACATCTAAGTTATGTATAGGTTATTTAAGGTATGTTAAGCCTATTTCACTATTACGGAGTGTTCGTTGAATTAAACTGGTTATATCTACGCATCAGAGCGCGTATAACCCTCCAGAAAGCGATTTAAAGCTTGAAATCGAACAAGAATTGATATGTGCAAACGATACACATATTTATACAAATCCCAAGTATGAAATACAATATTTCATTGGTTTGGTATTTGTTTGATGGTTGAAGTGACACAGGTGTCACAGTCTCCCCTACTTTAGGAAATTTCGTCCCGAAATTTTATTTTAGGAGAAACTTGTGAGGGCAAAGGTGATGTTTACGCTTTGAATGTATCCCTTGAACCCTAAGTAGAACTATGGGCCATGATAGGGTTCCTAGCGAAATTGTTAATCCCTCAAAGTGAAGTCCTTGTGGCAGCAAAACATGGAGTTTCAAACTATGGATAGGAGAACGTTTCCCATGAAGACTTATCATAGGAAGCTTGAATTCATGATTGGGAAGTGTAAAATAAAATGATATCGGTCAAAGTCCAAGACTTCTCCCATATCATTACTCTTGTTACTATAGGTCTTAACATATGACAAAACTTCCTGTGGTTTCTGTGCACTGAATTCCATAATTATGTAGGCCTCCATAATTACGTAATTCCTTGCACAGTCCGCACAGTTCATTTCATAATGCGTATGGGGAAAAAAATCAAACGAATAATCCTGTGGTGATTTAACTTGACTGCAATAGAGCCTCTTTAACTAGGTCACCAAAGGATTAGATCAACGAACAATCTCTTGAACTAGACCACCCGAGGGCCTATTTAACTACATAAACACATGATATCTTTAACTATATTGCCGAACCAATCTATTAAACTTGGTCAACGAAGGATCTCTTTAACTAGACCACCAGAGGGCCTCTTTAACTATATCAACGCATGATATATTTAACTAGATTGTCGAACCAATCTCTTTAACTTAGATCGACGAAGGATCTTTTTAACTAGACCACCAGAGGGCCTCTTTAACTATATCAACACATGATATATTTAACTAGATTGTCGAACCAATCTCTTTAACTTAGATCGACGAAGGATCTCTTTAACTAAACTACCCAAGAGGAATATTTAACTACATCGACGGAGGATGTCTTTAAACTTTGGAATAGTACTTTATAATCCAAGGGACTTAACTACAACGTAGAAGTCCATTAAGGATTTAAGATAGTACCGTTGGATATCCTACTACGAATCCCTTATACAAAGATATGGAAGATTCTACAAGGATTTTGATAAAAAAAAAATTTGGATCATACAAAAACACAAAAAGGGAACACATAATCACATAATTGTTTAATTTAGCCTTTAATTTGTTATCTTTGGACGCGGATACTTAAAGCACGCCAGGAATCCAATCCGTGGATTTCATTTGGCACTTTAATCATTTTCAAGAATCTATCTATAAAGATAGAATGATCTACCAAAAATTCGATTTCGTTTTCAAGAAAACGCAATATTCAAGTACCCTATTAAGAATTTATAGTGGTACTTTGGGTATTCGTACAGAGTTGTAACTTGCGCCTTGTACTTCGTTTCCTTGGAAGAAACGGGTACTTAGGATTTTTGTGGGAAATCGCAAGAGATCATAAAATGGAAGGATTTTGGGGGGTAATCTGTTCTTCATGGAATACGGCTCCTTGATTGTCGGTATTGTAGGGGATACGTTGTTTATACATGTCATCACATTTGTACATTGCAATGTAAAATAAAAAGATTTATTTATAAACAACAACAACTGTTTCATGGACCTTGACAACAAAAGAAAATAATACATAAGGCTTGATTATTTCTAAACAACATTGTCTTCTAGTTGGTCCGATGCTCATCCCTGCGCTGGATTCGCATTAGCAATCTTTGGGCAATTTCTTCGGAAATGGCCCATCTCGCCACAGTTGAAGCAAGGACCTGGTGGACAACGAGCTTGCGCAGGATTTACTTGAGGTTGGTTTGGACCACCTTGGTTTGGGGTAAATCAACAAGCATTTGCCAGGTGACCGAGTCGCCCACATGATGCACATAAACGACACTGTAGGTGAGCTAAGTGGTGTGCATTACATTTATTGCATATCGGTGCAGTACCGGCATAAGGTTTCCTTGCAGGAGGTTGAGTTGGTTGGTTGCGGGTGTTTTGGTTGGGTTGAGCAGCAATCGCACAATTCTGCGAAGCCTTACGCTTCTTAGAAGGTTCGGTTTTGCTTTCCTTGGTTTCCTCCTGAACATTAGCTGCTTGTTTCTTGTCGCCTTACCGAAAAAGTTTGCCTTTCCTGATCTGAGATTCAGTCAAGGTTGTAGCTAGCTCGATGGCCTGCCTAACCGTAGTGGGGTTACTACCAGTAACAATGTCCTGAACTGAGTCAGGGAGACCATCAATGTATTTTTCGATCGCCTTATCCAAAGACGTAACCATGGTAGGACACAACAGGCTCAGCTCCTCATATCGATCAGTGTAGGCTCGATGTTCACCGCTGTCTTGCTTAAGATTGTCGAATTTTCTTTCCAAAGCCCTAAGTTCATGACGAGGACAGAACTCCTTCATCATCAGAGCTCGAAGCTCTTCCCATGTTTGAGCCAGTGCCACATCGGCACCCCTATCTCTCATCACACCATTCCACCATGTCAAAGCCCGTTTCTCAAAGACACCAGATGCGAAATCTACCTTTCGCTCATTTGGGCATTGAACATGCCTGAAGGTGCTCTCTAGACTCTCGAACCATTGCAAAAGTGCAGTCGCTCCTTGAGACCCAGAAAACTTTGATGGCTTAGCCGAGTTGAACGTCTTGACGTTGCAGGGGGCATTATTGTTGTTGAGGGCTTGGTTACATTGAGCAAGGATGTTCGGGATTGCAGCAGTCATTTGCTGTGTAATGACAGCTGCCAGCTCTTCAATAGATACCTGATTTTCGCGTCGTGGAGGCATTCTAAAAGGGGAAACAAGAGAGAAAACAAATGAAATGGCATTGGGTAAGAATAGGATGTTACAATTACCGACCAAATCATGGGTGATGGTCATTTGTTTGAACCACGAAGCAAACAAACGACACACAAAGGCTGAATCAAAGCAAATAGATCCTTATAATGTATCGCGAAGACATGTTCGCCTATAAGTGGACACTCACCCCAAGAGTTCCCAGGTAAGAGTGACTGGTCCGATTATGTGGATTTGTACGAACACTCTAGCCTTAGACAGAAAACTCAGGGTACAGGCATTCACTCTTCCAGTTTGCACGTGTTCACACTATTTAGGACCCAAAACTTTGACGAGATTTTGAAAACTCAAAGGGGTTCAAAATCTTATAACAGAGGGTTCAAAACCTTACAATAGAAGGTTCAAAACCTAGTAATCAATCATCCTAGAACAGATGATTAGTTTTTCAAAGTGGTTTTGAAATTTATGTTTTTGTTGTGGTCGTCGCCTAAGGATAGGTGACGGTATTGTTTTATGACTAAACGCAAGTAAACTCGCGTTAGGGTCCTAGGAAGGTTATAGACTAGGTCAAAGTATTACTAATAACCTAATTCCCTATAACCATTGGCTCTGATACCATCTTTTCTGTCACACCCCGACCACGTAAATCAACGAAACGTGGCGGAAACGTCGGGGAGTGTTGTAACAGAATTAATGTTTCACAACCATGGAAATTAAAGTTTCGTTTTATTCATCAAACAAGCGAGTTACATTGTCTTTAAACAAGAAATAAAGAGTACATAACATAAATTAACTAGTTCTTGTCTCGTTTTAAGTCACTAAGGCACAGGCCCGCCTAAGTATGTCTCGATAAGTCCTATGCATCAATTCCTGAAAACACATGTGAAAATAGGTACGTCAGCATAAAAATGCCTGTGAGATACATAGGTTTTGTGAAAATAGGTTTCATGACTTGTAAGTTTAGAAAGAGTTGTTTAATAAAGTTTAGTCATGAACCTTGTAAATTGATTTGTTTTGTAAATCATTTGAAAAACAATAAGTTCAGATGATATGTATAAATAAGAGAATAATGTATGGTTAAATGAATAACCATGTAAAATGAGTTTGTCTAAGATAAGTTGTTTGTAAAACAATGTCTTGTGAAAAGTATGTTATTTGTATAAAATTTTATATGTATTAAATTGAAATGATTCAAATAACGCTACGATATGTAATACCATACAAACACTTATATATAGGAAGTACCAGCGGCGTATCCACCATGCTTGTATCATATTACACACGCCTCGTTACTTAAATCACTTACTCAAACCAAACCAAACCACCAACGTAAAATGTTTATGTATAATCAGATGTCAAAATGTTTATGTCTAATGTAAATCATGAATTGTGTATATCAATGTCAAAATGTTTATGTCTAATGTAAATCATGAATTGTGTATATCAATGTCAAAATGTTTATGTCTAATGTAAATCAATGTACTAAGTATGCACACAATGGGCATACATAGCATAAAATGTAATGTAAAACAATGTACTAAGTACGCACACAATGGGCATACATAGCATAAAATGTAATGTAAAACAATGTACTAAGTACGCACACAATGGGCATACATAGCATAAAATATAATGTAAAACAATGTACTAAGTATGCACACAATGGGCATACATAGCATAAAACACAATGAAATCATGTACTATAAATGTACTAATGAACATAGCAAGTATATGATGTGAAAACAGGAAGCATGAAAGTAACAAGTAGGCACATGTGTTTCACCTCAAAACGTTTGGAAAACAGTAAAAGAGGGGTCTATGTACTCACTTGAGATTGCTCAATAGACTTTAGATATCCACCAAGCAAAGCTACAAGGTCATGAATATCAAACGGCACCTAATATAGGTATCAACATTAATAAACGGACCTAAATCGGAGGATCGGATAGAATGAGGGCTCGTAAACCAAATGAGTATGGGAACTCATGTAACATGGTTTAACTAAGCCTACATACTACAATGAAACCTAACCTAAGTGCTTACGACCCATTACGACCCGTTTAGGTAGCTTATGCTACTTTAACGCGTCGTTCGCGTGAAACGCGTTCGGAATGCCTAACTAGTCCTATGATAAGTAAAATATGCCTTAACATGTCTAATATTGTTACCAAATCAGTTTAGATACCAAAAGTTATGTTACATATGCTAAAAATGAATTTTGGCGTTAAAAGGGCATTTTGGTAATTTACCTAAGGCATATATACTACCTATCATACAAGTACTCAAACGATGTGACCATAAGGTATAACCTCGGAAGGTTATTCCCTATACAACTATGGTCACCTAATGTGTTTGGTCGGATCCTAATGATCGACCAAACGGGTCGGGTTCGAAAGTATAAGCGATTGATTAGATCGCTTACCTTTACGACCCTATATAAGCACTAAACTAAAAGTGACGAGCTAAGCATGTTAGAACATCCTTAACTAAGTTTAGAAAACAGGTTTGGTATCAAAACAAACGGTTTTGATACCTAAGAGTAGTTTGGTTACAAAATACGCAATAACACGTATTTTGGCCGAAACTACGACTCGTCACTAAGCCTAGATAACGTGGTAATCAGTAGGTATAGTCACTAGGGACTATAACCATCGTGATTACGCTCACGTTATGAAGTTCAAATGAACTTCGCATTGACCATGAACTGGTCAATGCAGAAAGTCAAACAAAGTTTGACTTTAACGCTAAAAGAATAAAAGAACGAAGGAACACTTACAAAGGGTTCAAGAATGGAAGGTTTGAATCCGAATACTCTCAGGTATGAAGTGTTAAACACAACAACTTAGAGAGCAAATTCAGATTTCAAAGGTGTGGGTTTTTGCAAATGAAAGGGTTGGGTATTTATAGGAAATTCCATATAGAATATTCCTAGCATATTCCAAGCATATTCCAAGCATATTCCTAGCATATTCCTTAGCATATTCCTAGCATATTCCTTAGCATATTCCAAGCATATTCCTAGCATATTCCAAGCATATTCCTTAGCATATTCCTTAGCATATACCTTAGCATATTCCTGGCATATGGCTAAAACGGGTATTTAACTGGGTACCGGGTATTTTATCTATCGTTTAAATCCCGGTTTATGGCGTTCTAAATTATTTTTATTACTCTATAAAAATAAACTCGCCAAGATATTACTGAAATAGTTTCAGTTGCCAGGACTGGCTGCGTTGTCTGCGTTTTGCAGTAGAAGCACTGTGTTGCACAGAAACACACGGTACGCGCTTAAACTTTGAAAAATAACGTTTTTAGGCGTTTTAATTTATTTTTCAACACGGACCTGATTAAAATAAGATTTTAATCATAACATAATATTTGTGGGATTTAAATATTATCCGGTCGGTCACCAACGTTCGTTTGGTCGTACGATCGCGATGTTCGGTTAATTACGATGGGATGCGCATAAGCGCGAAAAAACGATCCAAATTGCGCGACGAATGGATTTTTCTTATGCCAAACACTAAAATAAAATATTTTAGTGCTTACAAAAATTTTTGGATGTCCGGATGTATTCAGAACGTATGTTATGCGCGAAAGTGCAAACTTGTGCACTTTTTGACGCTTTTAGTCCCTGAATGACCCAAAAGTTTATTTTAGCACACCGAACCCCTAAAAGCCTATTTCTAAGCTATATAAAGGATATTTAAGGTGTGTTTAACTTATGTTCATGTTCCAGAATGTCTGTTACAGTTCAAATTGGCATACTTTCGCAGTTTGTCAAATTTAGTCCCTGTAAGCGAATAAACTTGATTTCACCACACCAAACCTTCCAAAACTTACATCTAAGTTATGTAAAGGTTATTTAAGGTATGTTAAGCCTATTTCACTATTCCGGAGTGTTCGTTGCATTAAACTGGTTATATCTACGCATCAGAGCGCGTATAACCCTCCAGAAAGCGATTTAAAGCTTGAAATCGAACAAGAACTGATATGTGCAAAAGATACACATATTTATACAAATCCCAAGTATGAAATACAATATTTCATTGGTTTGGTATTTTTTTGATGGTTGAAGTGACACAGGAGTCACATGATGGATTGAAGGGAGCGCTTAGCGAGTAAAGTTAGCCTGAATGGATTGATAGCATAACGATAAGTGACGCGTAAAACGATACAAAGTGTGAAAGGGTCGGATAGCAGTTCGGTCGGATCTTAATCCGATCGGACGTCTTGTTCATGCGGATGACAATCCGTTCGGATGGTCATCCGGTCGGACGGCTACTCGAGTGGATTGTTTCTTCCTAAGAGATGAATGTGTTTGTGTATGATGGCTTGCCTTTTGAAGTTTTCGTTGTAGCATTTTGAAATCATTGAAATATCTCTATCCTTCAAGTCGGTCGATCGGACGGTCAATCGTGCGGACATCAATCCATTCGGATTGTCATCCGGTCGGACGGCGACCTTAGTGATGAGATTACTTAGTGGAAACAATTCATAGTAGAAGAGTCACTCGGTCGGATGTCCATTCGACCGGGTGGCAATCCTGTTAATGAACAAGTTGAAAATTGTTTAAATCTTTAAAGTCCTAGTATCTCATGATCCGAAGAGTAATCCGGTCGGATGGTAGTCCGATCGGATAGAAATTCGTTCGATACTCAAACTTCAGTTAGAGTTGATGAGATGTGGGTCCCAAGGTGTGATCCGGTCGGACAGCAATCCGTTCGGGTAGACCATCCTTTCGGACAGTAATCCGGTCGGACAGCACTTCGTCCTGGTTGCTCCGGCCGTCTTACACTTGGTCGTTTTGTTTGCTTGTAGTTTATCGAGACATTTTGATAACGCTTTAACCAACAGAACCCCATCTTGACCCAAGTGACCAAACCGACCAGGAATCACCCTAGTTCGGCCAGTTAACCGGTTCAAGACAGTCGTTCTTGTTTAACCCGGAATCGGTAGCCTCGTGAGTAGGATTCAGATCTCGGACTAGTACAACACTAAGAATGAGTAGGAGACTAGAACAAGGTCCGATTCTATCGGTTTTGAGTGCATTGAGTGTAAAAGAGTTGAAAGAAAGTTAGAACTCATCTTTCAATCCTTTTCCACTATGTTTAAGCTTAGATCAACGTGAGATCTTTGTGTATTTGTGTGGAAATCTATCAGATCTAAGTTGTTCTTGGTGGATTAAGGCCAAAACAAGAAGTTCGTCAAGAACTCATGATGACATCATCCTAGAACACCTCAAATCTAGTGATTTCTTTGTTAAAAGTTAAGATTCAAAAGATAGAAAGGTGTAGGAGTGCGTGTAGATCAAGAAAGTACAAGATTTAGGACGAGATCTTACCTGAGTTGAGAGAAATCAAAGAAAAGGTGGAGAGCACGAGCTGTTCGGACAGAAGAATTCCAAAAGTGGAAATGATGACAATGACAGGGGTATTTATAGGATTCCGAAAGAGGAAAGGGATGTCCGGTCGGATGGCACACCGCCCGGATGACTGTCCGGTCGGATGACATCTCGGTCGGATGGCACCTGACACCCATTACCAAGTGGTTATCCGGTCGGATGGCTATCCGGCCGAATGGCACTTGGTTTGTGTGTTTGACGCGACGATTTTTGCTGATTCGATTTCGATTGCGATCGATGCGATACGATAGAGTTTCCTATTCAAATTACTTTTAGTCCCAACTACTATATCTAGCACTACTTATCATAGTTCGATTTCGACTGGGTTCGATTGCGTTTCTAGTTTGATTGCGATTAGATTGATTACCACACATAGCAAAAATGAACATGCACAAGTAACACATAAGGCACACACACACGTATAACAATAACTAAAATGCGAAGTTCGAGTTGCGATTCAAAGTCGATTCGATTAGCATAGTTTGATTATCGTTTAGTTAGCTTTATCGCATTGTTACTTCCTATAGTTCACAGCCGTAAGTCGAATAGTTCGCGAGTAACATACGTCGATTATTGTAATTATTGACACTTACTCCACATAATACAACTAAAATAAACATAGAAAAGAAATCTACTACAAGTCAAGTTGCGCGAAATCGGTCGTTGACTTTGACCTTGACTTTGACTTCCCGAAAACACGGGGTGTTACAGCAATACTTTAAACGCTAACCGATTGCCGCATGTTATACGTGACTTAATGAATGCTTGTTTGTTATGTTTACACATGGAATGTTGTCTACCTACCTTAGCAACGGTAGTACTATTTGTTTGGACTCAACACCTGTTCACTCAGGGGTTGTTAAGGACAATTTGTTACTTGGCTCACAGTGGTGAGTGTGTATTACGAACTGCCTTGGGCAGTCAACCCGCAGTCATTGGTATCGATAGGTTCATGTCGCTAACTAACATGCCTCATTTTACACTGTGTACGTGCTGGTTATGCGTAACGATTTCGAACTCTACTATATCTATTAAACTTGTATGCTCACCTTTACACTATGTGTATTGACTTTTACTTTAACGTATGTGACAGGTGCTTAGGATGCTTATATGCTTAGCTTGTTGTGAAATCGAGGCTAGGAATGGTCTAGAAACAAATAAACAATTGTCTGTATTTGAAATCTGAGTTGTCGGAACAGAACAATTTGACTAGATCTTGTCTGTAATAATTATCTTATCTTTAATGACATGGTATGGGACATGTTGCTTTAAATAATTGGTAATTATAGTTGTTATGGAAACTTCTGGACAATCTGATCCGCTCAGTGCCACGCCCCGATGTTTCCGCCATCGGTTGGGGTGTGACATATGTGTTGCGCACTCTACAACTCGCAGTCACGTCTGTGCATATTTCATTGTCGATAACCTACCTGCTTCACATTACTACGTGTTACATGCTGGTTATGCGTAAACCGATTTCACTATCTACTATACTAGTAAACTTGTATGCTCACCTTTACACTATGTGTATTGACTTCTATTTTAACGTATGTGACAGGTGTTTAGGATGGTTTTGCTTGTTAGCTGCTATGGAATCAAGCTAGGAGAGTCTAGAAACAAACTAAATAAAATATGAGTTGTCGGAATGGATATTTGTCCTTGAGATCGACGTCTGTAATAACTGTTTTTATTTTATATGTTTGTCGTATGGGACATGAACCTTTAATATATTATAATTAATAGTTGTTATGGATTCTGCTGGACAATCTGTTTCGCTCAGTGTCGTGCCCCGATGTTTCCGCCATCGGTTGGGGTGTGACAAGCCGCTCATTGGACTTCGGTCCTCTGCCGCGCCGCCTGCAGGACTACGGTCCACCGCCTTGTTGCTAGTTAGCACAATCTAATAATTCTATCTAATAGTTATATACTCAAACTAGAATATTAAGGTGAACAATAGATCTAAGACAGAATGAAATAAACTTCCTCCTAAGATGGGTTGATTCTCTTCTTATTGAGATTCCTCAGGAATGCTCTTTCTAAGTTCTATGCATTAGAAGTCAATAGGATTCTTTACTTAACCACAATATATAGTATGCTAAGTGACTAGTTACCCATTCAAGATAGATTGACAAACTCAAAATTAGTCGAGCTTAAATGAGCTCAAACCTATTTAAACGCCCTACAATTTGTACAGATAAAACAAATTTCATTTTATATATTAAATATTTAAGAGTAAATTACGTTTTTGGCCCCTGTGGTTATATCACTTTTACTATATTAGCCCAAAATAAGAATTTTTAACATATCTGCCCCCATGGTCTCTATAACTAAGCATTTTGGCCCCTAAGTCTAACCATTTTAGCCCCCATGGTCTCTATAACTAAGCATTTTGGCCCCCATGATCTCTAGACTTATGGGCTAAAATGGTTAGTTATAGAGACCATGGGGGCATATATGTTAAAAATTCTTATTTTGGGCTAATATAGTAAAAGTGATATAACCACAGAGGCCAAAAACATAATTTACTCAATATATAATTACTATAAATGTAATATACAAAATTGTGATAGTAACGCTAAATAATGTATATTGTGTTAGTAGGTTATGATCTCGTGTATTAGATGAGGTGAATAAATAAAAAATCAGATAGTTAATAATAAAGATTTAATAAAATTGTGATAGTAATGCTAAATAATGTATATTGTGTTAGTAGGTTATGATCTCGTGTATTAGATGAGGTGAATAAATAAAAAATCTGATAGTTAATAATAAAGATTTAAGAATTATGAAATAATATTTTTTAAGACGCTTTTCACGTGTTAAAATAAATTTGTGTCATGTATGATCAAAACGTGTAATGTTTATCAGGTTTGTATATATGAAAGCATTTGATTATCGATTAGAGAAATTGCATCATTTAGTAACCCAAATTTTATTTAAATAACAGTCGTAATAATTTAGTAGGGAAAATGTCACAGAAATGTAACCAAGTTTGTTCATTGTTCCAATTAAGTCATCCAAACTTTTTATGTCTCTTTAAAATAACTAAACTTTAATTTAGTGTTCTAATGATGTGTGATTACCAAGTCATCAGGTTACCATATTTTTTATATAATTTTCTTTTCTTTTCTTTTAATGAATAAGATTGTGTTTGATTGTTAAAAAAATAATAACAATAATAAGATAAAATATAATATAATGGTTAGATGTATAAGTCGTATGTTTCTTTTAAACATAATTGTATGTTTGACCTTGATGATACTCAACACCATTGCTGCAACCCTCCATATGCAAGCAATCGCTTTTTTTTAATAAAATGTAAAAATGTGAAGTTAAATAATAATAAGAAGTAATGAATAAATATCGGAAATTAATATGAAGTGAAAAGGATTATTGGGTGAGTGGTATATTGGTGATTAAAGTTAGTGAAACCTGACACATCATCATAGTAACCTGGTAACTTGCTAATTACATAGTATTAGAACATCAAATTAAGCTTTAATGATTTTAGGAAGACAAAAAAGGTTTTAGTGACTTAATTGGAACAATTGACAAACTTGATTACATTTCTATAAAGTTACCCCTAGTTTAGTAGTTTTGAAAGAAAAAAGTTGTTGAAATTTCTATATTGGGCGAGGTTAAACTTATAGATCTAATAATATATTTTCTAAATAAGAATTTGGGTGGAGATAGTTTTGCGAGGCGAAATATATGGTGATACATGTCCAAGTTTGTAATTATTTATTATGTAAGTTGAATAAATATATAAAAATAGATGTCCAAATATAATTATATCTAAGTTAAATAATACACTAAATAAACAATGTGTTGATTACTTTGTTTCATATATAACTTATGTGATCATAACAACCATTTTCCTTGATGGTAGATTTTTCAAAGTGTATAATCACGATTATAAATTGATGTAATTTGTATGTGACAAAATTAGTTCTTAAGCTCATACATTAAAAAAAATTGTACCATATGTTGTTTACCGATAAGTTTGAACCATATGTTCTTTACCGGTCGAGTATGTGCACAAGTATACTTGTACCTTGCTTTGGTTTATAAAAATATAAGGAGCTAAACTCATCAAACCAATTTTGTTTACTATGACTTGTTTTCGTTAAAGCTCTTCCAATGACGTCGGGAGGATGCTTTTAGCCCATGTGACGTTATAGGTCGTTTTCTAGGTGTCATATCCATGTACAAGGATAGAGTTGCCAGGATTACGTGAGAAGGGGGGGGGGGGGGTAAGCTGACACTTTTGGTTATGAAAGAGGCCATTCGAAATGGTGGTAATTTTACCTTGTTCAATTCATGGGCCAAAAATCTAGAAACCTAAATTACAAAGCCTGGTAATGAAAGTGAGCAAGTCAACAAGTCCAATGGGCCAAAAATTTAAGCACAATAAATAACCCATTCATTTTTAGCACAACTATATGGTCCAATTCTGTATAAGAAGCGTGAAATTCTGTTGATACTTGATAGGTAAGTTGACGGATTAAAATATGCAATCTGAACCCAACTAACATACGTATTTTTGTCAAAAGATTTTAACTCTGATCCACACACATAATATAAGAGTGTATCAAAATGTGTTCAATAATAAATATTTTATTATTTAATGTATCAAAATCGGCAAAATTTAAAACCATAGGAAAGTAATCTATCTATACTTTCTACAAAATGAGAAATCCCAATGAGATAAGAAAAGCTGATGTGTCCAACAAGGCTTTTCTTATGTCATTTTTACATCATAAAGCCTAATATATAAATCACTTTAAAACAGGGGCGTACCCACCCTAAGCCAAGGGTGGGCGGGCGCACCCCATGAAAAAATATTTTTTAGTGTTATTTTTCGCCGGAAATCCCGACCGCACCCCTTGAAATTTTTCACCCGCACCACTTGAAAATTTTCAACCGTACCACTTAGAAAAAAAATAATTATTAACCACTTATTCACTTAATTATTTAATCCAATCAAAGCCTAATCTGCAATCAATTTTTATTAACACAAGCCCAAACTCAATCTAAATAAATTTGAACTAAATAAAATAACCCAAACTCATCCACCCATTCCTTTTCCAAATCCCGCCCCCAAAAAAATTCCCAGCGACTTAACGCCACTGCTCACGACCAGGTGGCTTTTTTTACCGGAAAAACCAAAATTCCGGCTGGACCGATCCATATTACGTCAGAATTCCAATATAGAACTAGTATGGTTTATTTATTTTTTTATTTATTTTGTTTTATGTGATGATTAGGAGAAAATATAGATGTGTAAGGGTTTCATCTTCTTATATTTTTTTGATTTTTTTGTTGTTCTAGACTTGTAGTTAAATGATTTTGTTGTTTTATTTATAGCTTTGTTTGTTTAAATGATTAGTTACAACTAATCAATATTTAATATTAGTGCTTCAATGTTTAAAAATATAATTGAAAGTTATGGGCTATGGTTGAACATGATTGTTTATTTTATTTAAGTGTTTAGTGTTCTTTTATGAACTTATGGAGCAAATTATATGTATTAGGAACAATGAGTAAGAATGTAATGAACTTATGGCGTGTTTAGTATCTTTAGATGATATTTTGGATATATTTCAAAAAAAAAAAAATGTAGGGCACAATTTTAAATACGTTTGTAATTTGTAATGACGTTTGACGTGTTTTTGATGATTTATAAATTTTAGTTTGATATTCTTTTGTCTTACATGATCCGACCCGACCCGCTATGAACCGATATTTTTATACAGATAAGGGCCTAAAATCTTTGAAAATATTCCGCACCCCCAGGAAAAAATTCCTGGGTCCGCCACTCCTTTAAAATACATTTAATTTAATTTCAAACCACTTCCTTGTGTATTCAAATGTTAAAGGTCTGGCACACATTCCAAATGGCAAACTACTGCCCATCTACAAGAAATTAGCAGATAGTTCCTTTGGCAAACGTATACGTTAGCAGATGTTTTGAAATTGCGGGTAATTTGAAATTCAAAATGCATGGGGATATGTAAGTTTCAATTAATGCATGTCACTCACTCACTTCTATCAATCATCTTCTTATATAAACTGATTTATATTCTCATTTCACTCTTCATATTTACATTCTCGTGTTCTCTTCTTTTGTATTTTCAAACCACATTTCTAATGTAGATGGGCATCAAATCCCTTCTTCTCAATACTCGACATTTGTTCATAAAGGATAAGTGAAAACTGAAGCTGTCTCTGACCCACTTTCAGAACAAATTTTGGGAATATGTGGTTTGCCTTGATCATGGTAATGTGATATATATGATTATGTTTGTTTTTGTTTTTTATTTTTACTAAAGTTTTGTTATCTGAGTTATGACTAAATGATGATTGTGAATGATCTGCTGCAGATGATGATGATGATTGTTCTACGGTTGTTTCCAGCATCATTGTTCCAACTTCGTTTAAAGTATGCTTTTTTTTTGCTACTCCAATTTTGAAATTTTTAATTTTTAATTTTGAAGTGATATACTCTAATTCTCGCTTTATATTTCAGTCTAATCACAGTTGTTTGAAATTCATACAATCTGCTGCGGGTTATTATAGGTTTGTATTAAAAGAAGCATAAAGTTAAATTAAACACAAAGAAAGATTATTAAATGTACATTTAAAACAATTTTTGCTTATGACTAAATGATGATTATATATGACTTTGGGCAGATGATGATGATGTAGAACCCGCGGTAGTTCCTACTAAACGCAAGAAAGGATCTGCTACTGCTGTAAGATAAGATTTTATCTTACTAGAGTAATGGTCTTTCCTGCCTTTTTTGTATTAAAAGAAGCATAAAGTTAGGTTTAAAGCAGCTCTTTATGAAGCAAGTTAAGGATTAAGTACATGAGGACATGGCTACTCTTCAACAGCTGAAGAAGTGTTTTCATGTACTGCATCTTGGTCTGTTCACGAGAGATCAGGTTTCTAGAAACCTGATGTTGATGCATTCAGTACTTCCGTAGAGTTCATGGCGATTGTCGAAGATATACATTGATGGAGTTTAAAGCTAAAAGCACTAAATTTTTGCTGTTAGGTTCGTAAATTTCTTGGTGTTGTTGTTAGATTTTAAAGTTTCGTTATAATTTTAAGTTGAATAAGTATTATTATGTAATTTTTAATATCACCTGATTATTTCAGATCGGTACTTTTGATGTAGAAGTGAAATTGTCTCTGAGTTTAATTAGATTATGTTGATGTTGTATCAATTTCTGTTAGTGTATAGATCTGTCAAAGTTAAAGTTTGCCAAAAGAGAACATCTGCTGTAAATCATCATCTGCTGTAAATCATCATCTGCTGATCTAACGGCTGTTTGACTTGCTACTGTTACCAACATCTGTTGTTGCCTAATAGAGCTTTTCGAAGAATATCCTCCTCTCAATTGCCAACATCTGTTGTTGCCAACATCTGTTTGACTTGCTACTGTTGCAAACATCTCCTACTTTAACAGATGTTGTCACACCCCAACCAATGGCGGAATCATCGGAGTGGGACTAGTTCGATATTGTAAGAGACTTCATAACACTATTTGTGACAATATTTAATTCAACTGATTTCATTTCATAAAAAAATTGTCAAAACATTACAACAAATTCAAATAACAACATTGTTCAAACATAACATAACAAAATTGATACAACACTTTAAACCTAAACGTCTAAGTGAGTATCTAGGCATCTTTGCTAGTCCATTTTCATAGCATCATCAACCCTCAACGTGTAACATGTTAAAATACAATTCAATGCAAAAGCGAGTATACAAGTTTATGAATAAGTATAAGTATAAAAGTTTAAAACGTATCCACATGGCAACTTAGTTTATACAAGATCAACCTAACATGGCATGCAATATTTCTAGTCAACCCTCTGTTTACGCAAAATGATATAATTCAACATGACCACTAGTCTACGGGCGGTGCGTTACTCCTATAGCGCTATACATGTCAAATGGAGGCTCGTGAAAGCTAATGACTAAAACATATCACATAAGTATGGTCCACGTATAAGCATCAAGTATAACAACATAGTATTCATGTATAAGGATTGTTTTTGTGCATTGCATAAAGAATAAGTTTAAGTGTAGTTTAATAGTTAAACATGTTACACCCCAAAAAGTGGTAAACATAAAAAGGGGGTTGCGAGTATACTCACGGTTTTGCAAGTCTTCTACTTGAATCTGCGGGTGAGTTGTTGTTGATTAGGAGGTTGGAACACCAAGTCCTTCTACACGAAGAAACAAAGTGTATGAGTTTTGGGAATTCGAAAGATTTAGGGATTTAGGAAGTTAAAACACAAGAACATATGTATTTGAAAGTAAACATCCTTTAACACAAGTACTTGTTCTTGACACTATGGAACCCCAAGGGTTAATGTTTTCATGAGTAGTATACTCATTAGAATCGTAACAAGTCTTATGTCTTGGATGATGTTATTCTAATACTTTGACGAATGAACACAAGTTCACCATCAAGGTTCGAATATTGAATATTACATACATAAAAATATTACTTAGGTTATATATTATTATGTCCAATAGTCAAGCATGAGGTAGAAGATTAAATCTTCATTTAGGTACCTCTAGTATCATGGAAGTCATGTAGGAGGTAGGAAGAACGAGTTTCCATTTAGGTACCTCTTATGGTTCACCACTACACTTGATGTAAAAACATACAAGGAGGGTCATGAACTAATATTAATACAAGAATAATAAACAACTACACTCTGAGAAATCATCAAGTAATGTGGGGATTCTATGTTGGACAACCCAAGTTAGTCCATAATCACACCTTCATCAAGCTTGAAGCTTGAACATCACTTATGGGTTAAAAACCCAAAACAAAACAGAATATATGTGAGGTTTAACCTCTGATTTCGTATGTCTCAGCCCCGTTTTTAAGCTTAACTAACCATAGAAGTGGTTATAAGCATAAGGACGTGGGTTTGAGTGAGTTAGACTCAAGTTTGAACAAGGATTAGTAAAGATTAATGAAAACATTGAACTTTGGAGCCTATTTGCCAGAGTTCCAGGGACTTATTTACTGTGAAACACCCATAGAATCGAAGCTAAGGTCAAGCCAAGTGTTCTGGAAAAAGAATGAGCTAAAACGGATGAGAAACGAGTGAGTTATGCTCACTTTAGTGAAGCTTGAAGATTCTACTCGAACTTGAACTTGCAGTAGCTTTAGGACTGATTAGAGAGAGTTGTGAGGGAGTTTGTAAAGTGAAAATGACTTGGGAGGCACTTGGTATTTATAAGGAAGTGATTAGGGTTGGTTTAGGTGGGTTATTAAATGCTAAAAATGAGTTTAAACTTCAAACAACACCCAAAATCGCGCTCAAATTCGTGGCTGATCAAAGGAACCTGATCTGGGACCTGTCTCGCGGCCAGCGTAGCCCCAGGGGGATTTTACGCGGCTGGAAACAAGGGGGGAGGGCAAGTTTCAGTTTATTACACTTTGGCCCCTCAACTTTGCAATTTAGGGCTTTTTAAGTGTTTCAGGGGCTATTTTCACCATAAAAGCATAGTTTAAGAGCAATTCAAGTATGAGGAACATAAACCAAGTATAATTAAGCGTATGAAGGTCGTTTTTAAATATCATTTACGATCAAAACACGTTTTATGCATAAGTTTCACATATTTGCAAGTTTAGCACATAGTTTCCAAGAATTACGAATAAGCATCAATTGTTTCACGAAATCGAATGTATGAGCATGTATAAAGTATGTATAACATGTATTTAACAAAATATGAGTTTTATTTATGATCCAAGTCTCGGATTTTACAACGATTGCAAAGAAAGAACGATTACAAGAACACAAGACTTCCAAAAATAGAAATACGAACAAGACTTGCTATAAATGGAAAGTACAAATAAGCAGGGCGTTACAAATGTTCACAATATCTTTGTATTGCAAATGAATAGATTTTTTATCTGAGTTATGACTAAATGATGATTGCTGATGTGTCAATTTTTTATCTGAGTTAAAATACATTTAATTTCAAACTACTGCTCTATATTTAAATGTCAAAGGTCTGGCCCACATTCAAGAGTGCAAACTACTGCCCATCACCAAGAAAGTATAACTTAGCAGATGTTTCCTTTGGCAAACATATACCTTAGCAGTGGTTTTGAAATTGCCGGTAATTTCAAATTCAAAATGCCTGGGGATATGTACTTTGCAATTAATGCACGTCACTCAATCAGTTCTGTCTTATGGTAAAGGCATCTTATGGTAAATGAAGAGGTTAATTGTAATTATAATAACGTGTTTAATTTTATATTTTTCCCATGGAAATGCATTAAAAGTCTAATGAGTGTCGCATCATATTCTTTCGTCTGACGATGTATTTAGTCATAACCGCCTTCATTGGGTATATAAAATACATTGGGCAGAGGTTTTGATCATTACCGTTTTCATCCATCTACTCAATCATCTTCAAAAGTTTTTTGTTTATCAATATCATTACAATTTCTTTTACTTTCAAAGACGCATTGGTTCACTGCAAAATGGAAAAATTTGGGTTTCAAGTGATTGTTGACGAGATTTTCACAAGGCTCTCAGCAGAAGATATTGGCCATTTCAAATGTCAATTGTCAAGTCATGGATTTCAGATGATGCATGCTCTCCGAAGTGGAGATTCAGTACAAAAGAAACTACTCTCCTTTAAAGACACGTCAATTGTCGTTGACGACGTAGTTGCTGGTAATTTGGATGTTGTTAGAAGCAAAACCTTAAGTTTTCCTAACAATGTCCACCCTAGCTTCTTACGTATTCTATCGCCATTTAATGGTTTGTTGTTAGTTTGCAATGAAGGGATTTGCTGTGAGCTGATTCTTTGGAATCCAACTACCAGGCGCTATAAGGTTTTGTCTGATGACTACTTCAATTACAATCATGATCGAAACTCTGATGCTGGTGGAATTTATTTTGATCAATTCAATGATCTGAAAGTGCTGAACATCAGATGTTACCGTAATGTAGCTGCTGCTCGTGTTTACTCATGACGTCGTGAGTCATGGAGAACAATAAATTTCGGTAGCGTAAACAATTATGGTTCAAGTGGTTATTCATGGTCTACAGGAGTTTATGCTGATAAAACCATATATTTTATGGTTTCAAATTATTGGTATCCACTAGGTGAGAGGAACATCGTTGCTTTTGATGTTATGAGTGAGACTTTCAGAATGCTTCGTTTTCCAGAGAGTATTGTAGTCAATCCTTGCCAAGGGCATTTTTTGACCATCGCAAAGAGGCTGCATTTGATTGTTATTGGAAAGTCTGCTGAGCTAACTGCTGATTTGCTCAGATATGAAGAAGAAGGCTGGATGAAGGTGTTTGTTTTCAATAATCCTCGTGTAGTTGATTATGTAGATAGGCGCCGAAGGACTAATATAATTGAAGACAACAAGTGGCTGATAACAAGCATCTGGGGGGATATGGTTGAAGTTGATCTGAGCAACGAACTTCTGAAATACCTCCAACATGTTGACAACTACAATGGTCCGAAAGGAGCTTTACTTATCGAGACTACTGTTTCACCAATTGATTAGGAATTAGTATGTTGTATTTTATTGAATGCTGTTTGCTGTTTTGACAATTGTAGTTTTTATATAATTAGTTGTGTTAAAATTATTAACCATGTTTGTTATTTAAATTAAGTAAATGAATATTTATGTTTAAGAGTGTAAAAGCTTGTAATATTGGCAAAGGTCTGTTTAAATGATCAAAGCTCTGTTATTGGGAACAGATGTTTGAAAATAAAACAGTGGTTGATACATCTGTTGACTTGGGTCAACAGATGGATGAACTTTGTATGCTGTTTCGCCCATTGATTTGGAATTAGTATGCTGTATTCTATTGATTGCTGTTTGTTGTTTTGAACTTTGTTTATTATATAGTTACCTCTGTTTGACACTTGTAGTTTTTATATAATTAGTTGTGTTAAAATTATTAACCATGTTTGTTATTTAAATTAAGTAAATAAATATTTAGGTTTGAGAGTGTAAAAGCTTGTAATATTGGCAAAGGTCTGTTTAAATGATCAAAACTCTGTTATTGGGAACAGATGTTTGAAAATAAAACAGTGGTTGATACATCTGTTGACTTTGGTCAACAGATGGATGAAAACAGATGTTTGTGTCACACCCCGACCACGTAAAACAACAAAACGTGGCGGAAACGTCGGGGAGTGTTGTAACAGAATTAATTGTTTCACAACCATGGAAATTAAAGTTACGTTTTATTTATCAAACAAGAGAGTTACATTGTCTTAAAACAGGAAACAAAGAGTACATAACATAATTAAACTAGTTCTAGCTTCATTTTAAGTTGCTAAGGCACGGGTCCGCCTATGTTTGACTTGATCATCCTATGCAACAGCCCCTGAAACATATGTGAAAATAGGTACGTCAGCATAAAAATGCTTGTGAGATACATAGGTTTTGTGAAAATAGGATTCATGACTTGTGTTTAAAGAAACTGTTTAATAAAAGTAGCCATGAATCTTGTTGAGTGGTTCCTTTCAAAAGTCATTTGAAAAGTGATAAATAAACCAAATGATATATATGTATAAAAGAATAATGTATGGTTAAGTGAATAACCATGTAAAATGAGTTTGTATAAGTTAAGTTATTTGTAAAACGATGTTTATGTGAAGATTGTATTGTAGATGTAATATGTCTAAACTGAAATGGTTTAAATAACGCTACGATATGTAATACCATAAAAGCACTTATATATAGGAAGTACCAGCGGCGTATCCACCATGTTTTTATCGTATTACACATCGCCTCGTTACTTAAATCACTTACCCAAAACAACCACCAAAATGTAATGTTTAACAATTGTAGAAATGTTTATGTATGGTCAAATACGGTTCACACGGTTCAACAGTTACAAACGGTTCATATAATCAAATGGTTACAACGGTTCACATAGTCAATAGTTACAACGGGTCACATAGTCAAATAGTTACAACGGTTCACATAGTCAAATAGTTACAAACGGTTCAAAATGTAATATAATGTGTTCATATGCTGGATGAGCATATGCAACAAAATGCAATGTAAAACAATGTGTCCATATGTTGAGTAAACATATGCAACTAATGTAATGTAAATCAATGTGCTAGCATGCTCAGTCAACATACATAGCAGAAATGTAAAGTAAAACAATGTACTAAGTATGCTAAGTAAACATACATAGCGAAACAATGTAATGTAAATCATGTACTAATAGTGTACTAATGAACATAGCAAGTATGTGATGTGAAAACAGGAAAGCACGAAAATAACAAGTAGGCACATGTGTTTCACCCCAAAACAGTTTGAAAACAGTAAAAGAGGGGTCTATGTACTCACTTGAGATTGCTTAGAAGTTTTAGGATAACCACCAAGCAAGCTAGAAGATCACGGAATTAAACGGCACCTAATATAGGTAACTATCAAAGAAGGAAACAAAAGCAGATGGATGAATTAACAAAAGAAGACAAGGCTCAAGAAGAATACATCATCAAAATGGTTCTTCAGACACTTATGGAAGAAAAACAAGACTCAGCACAATCCAAACTTTAAGTTTTTATACTCTAAACTTTAAGTATTTACCGACTGACTTATTTATTTATTTTATTTATAAGTCTATATAAATATAACTATATTCATCATTTATATGTGTTATACATGGTTTTCTAAGAAACGAACCGTGTTTGCACACCGGTCTTACCGCTAGTACTATATAATAAAAGAAACCATTTATGGGACACTTGTCATCATATTAGGCCATGTCTTATGGATAATTATTATTTTAATTTAATCTCTCTAAATTAGTTATAGATTTTTTTTTTGAAAGGTGACTTTCTTGTACTGGACCGAATTGGTCACCGGGTTCATGTCAAAGACAATCCCCCGTCAGCCCCGCCTACGTCGCGATGTTCGATTGGGCCCCGGCCGCTGCGCAAGCTGACTTTCGCCCGGAAACCATTCTGCCCCCACACGAGAGACTCGCTGGGGTAACAGCTGGGTAAAACCGGGTTGCCCTCAAGACCGCACCATGCCTCGGTAGGATACGGTCTATCATTGGGACGTCCCCCCCCTAAGACCACGAGTGGGAGTCGAACCGGTGACCTCCCAAAGGAGGAACCGGCCCAACCAACCCAATGGGAACCACTGGGCCACGGAGGGGGATTCTAAATTAGTTATAGATAATCATCCTACTAAATATTACTTAGTTTAATATCTTATGGATAATTATTATTTAGTTTAATCTCTTCTAGATAATTATTATTTAGTTTAAATTTAATATATACTTCTCATTTATAATATTACTTATTTGATTTTTTTATATCATATGACAAACACCTACTTTTTATTTGTAATATACAAATTTACTCTTATTCTTTTCGATGAATAATTATCTCTAATAAACTTTAAACTTTTACCATAGTATATATATAATGCTAGACATAAAATTGAAAAACATTTTAGATGGCTTAACATAATATAATTATATGTATAATATGCTCTTTTTAATAAAACAATACCAAACAAAATTCCAAATATAAAATCATTGATTTTACTAATAATAACAAAATCTTAAGTTTTTTAACTTAGATTTATTACGGGTTTTTTAAATATAATTTATATTTTACCACTCAAATGACTGCTT
This sequence comes from Helianthus tuberosus, assembly GCA_030545235.1. Classification (NCBI taxonomy): domain Eukaryota; kingdom Viridiplantae; phylum Streptophyta; class Magnoliopsida; order Asterales; family Asteraceae; genus Helianthus; species Helianthus tuberosus. Next base: position 157,946,880 of record CM060353.1, on the reverse strand, counting down.
ATTTGCTTCTTGAATAACATGTTTGACCACTGTATCTTCTTTTCAATAATCATCTCTGGAATCTTATATCTATCGCGTATCGAGTATATCCATTCGTTTTTTTTAAATATAAGTTTATTATTATTTGGAATATAAAATCATATATATTCAAGCCGTATAACACACGAAGGTTTTTAAAGATATAACTTTTTTATTATTTGGTAAATAATAGACAAAATTGCAGAAAACAACCTTTATGTATGCCCAAAACTGCACTTTATACCTTTCACTATGAAATCCGCCAAAACCAACCTTTACGTTCATGTTTTGCTACAAGTTCAACCTTTACACCAAACCTAGTTAAAAAAGTCAGTTAACTTACCTCACATGCTTTGCATGTGAGGGTATTTTAGTCTTTTCCCTTTCTAATTTTAATATTCATTTAAACTAACCTACTGCACCCCACCCCCACCCCTTTTCTTTATCTTCTTCACATAACATTTTTCAGATCCATACTTCACTGCAACAAAAAATCAATTAATAATCACAGAACTCAATTTCTAAAACAAATGAGAAAAAAGCCAAAGAAAAACTTAAAATAACAAGATACCAGAAACCCTTTTTCTAAAACCCACAAAACATGATGAATCAACATAAAATTCACCGAAACAGAGTGCAGAAACTGTCAAGGACGTATGAAACTTTGTACTACCAAATCAGGAAAGCAAGAATAATACAAACATTCACAGAAGCATTTACACAAACAGTTGGTGTGCAGTTAACAAACTAAATGCACAAAACCCAAAATTCAACTATTCAAGATCAAGAAAGAGAGAGAATGGAGTCACGGGATCGGAGAATTGAGATGAAAATGGAAGAAATTTGCAATTTTGACACAGACCCACCTCTACTCTCTCTCATGGGTATGTCTAATTTGGTAATTTTACATTGGTTTCTGAGAAAGAATGGGATTGGGGAAACAGGGGAGAAAGAAAACAGAGGAAAAGCCAAGAGGGTGATTTAAGAGTTTATGTTTGGACCACTTCTAGTTTTGTTGCAGTACAAGCTCCAATGAATTGAACAACATTCTTGTGTCTAATCTTCCTGCCAAGAAATGAAAACACAGGTGAAACATAGCCAAAGGTCAAAGAACTGAAAAATCTTTTACCACCATATCTCCGCCTCGCAACCCTATACGGCTATACCCTCCGCCTTTCACCACCGTATCTCCGACCCTTAATCTAGCCCAATCTTCTTTGATCCCTCCTATACCCCACCCTCATGTTCTTCACCAGACCAGTGATGCCGGAGACACCTGGAAAAATCAAGAATATATTGGGCAAAATGCCCAAAGAAAACTTATTTTGGGCAAAATCAAGAATATATTGGTGGTGACGGTGGCTGAATTTCCAGATGTCGGATTCGTCGAGCTCGAAGATGGAGTCGGTTATGATAGGAGTTGTTTGATCGCCGGAAAGGTACCGGTGATTTGATCTCCGGTAGTAGGGTTTTGGTGAAGCCATTGAAGCTATTCTTTCTACTCTGTGTTTTGGGGTGGTTGATGATGAATTTAGTCTGGTTAATATATAAGGTTTTGAAATGGGTTAAGTGGATAAGGTTTTATTTCTCATTTATTTAATCTTTATTAAAGTATATAAATGTAGATGTAGATGTAGATATAGATATAAATATATTAGTTTTTAAAATCTGATTTAATTATTTATTTAAATATATTATTCAAAGGAAAAGACTAAAATACCCTCACATGCAAAGCATGTGAGGTAAGTTAACTGACTTTTTTAACTAGGTTTGGTGTAAAGGTTGAACTTGTAGCAAAACATGAACGTAAAGGTTGGTTTTGGCGGATTTCATAGTGAAAGGTATAAAGTGCAGTTTTGGGCATACATAAAGGTTGTTTTCTGCAATTTTGTCTAAATAATATTACACTTATTCAACCCGTGTAATACACGCGGTTTTAAAGATATAACTTTTTTTTATTATTTGGTATATAAAATTACATTTATTTAACCTATACAATATGGTTCCTATATAACATTTTATTATTTAATATATAAAGTTACATTTATTCAACCTGTGCAATAAAGGAAGTTTTTAAAGATATATTATTTTATTATTTAGTATATAAAATTCATTTATTCAACCCGTGTAATACACGGGGTTATAAGCTAGTTTGAATATAACAGAGATTGATTTTTATATAATAAAATAATAGCCATTTTACTATTTAATGTATCAAAATCGGCAAAATTTAAAACCATAGGAAAGTAATTTGAATATAATAGAGATTGATTTTTATATAATAAAACAATAACCATTTGATAATTGATCATATATATTAAAAAGTGAATCAAATGAACACTAAACTATAAATATAATAAAATATTATATACAGTTTTTTTTTATAATTTTATTGATCCTATATATTAAAAAGTGAATCAAATGAACAGTAAACTATAAATATAATAAAATATTATATACAATTTTTTTATAATTTTATTGATCCTATATATATATATTAAAAAGTGAATCAAATGAATACTAAACTATAAATATAATACAATATTATATATAGTTTTTTTATAATTTTATTATCTTAATATTATAATAATTGTTATCTCCTTTACTTTTTAAGTCTGATAAGTTTGAGGTTAACCAACACTTGTATCGAAAATACCGGTTCGTTATCGGTACATGAAGGTAAAAACCAGCACCAACCTGGTACATAAAACGCCAAAAGTCGGTACCGGATTGAGTTTGACAATCTTTTAGTTCGAGAAATTTGGTACTGCCACCCAGTACTATTTGCTCAACCCTGATCACGGGTACCGTACGAACACCAACGGTATCGTACAACTTTTTTTTTAGTTTTAGGGGTAGGGATGAGCTCGGTGCCAACTGATATCGAATCGGTATTGGTACCGAAAATACCGGTTACGGTATCGGTATATGAAGGTAAAAACCGGTAGCGAGCCGGTACTAGGAACGCTAAACGTCAGTACCGAACTGGTACTTAGGATCTTTCGGTTCAGGAAATTCGGTATCAGTACCCATTACTATTTGCTCATCTCTGACTACGGGCTTCTACCGAACAACATCATTACCATACAACTTTTTTAGTTGATTTTCTTTCGGTTATTTTTCAGTGTTTTTTTTCTACATTTTCTTTTTATTCTTGTCAGCGATTCCGTGTGCAACGCGCTCGTAGTGATTTCAAACACATATAAACACAGACTAAATAACAAAATAAGTTCGCCGCAACGCGACGACGGTTTTTATAACTAGCGTGACTTAAAAATAGTGAGCCGTAGAGATGGTGGCATGGTGGTGACCGTGATGGTGCCTGAAATTTTGGATGCCTTGATATTCAAAATTGTTAGCAGTAGAGTGTGTATATTGCGGGGTTCAGTCCAACTTTGTATGTAAAACTTGAATTCAAGCTTGATCAAGACTTTTATCTAAAAACAAAAAAATAAAAAGTGTTTCATATATAAAAAAATGACTTAAATGTCATTTTAGTCCATTTGGTTTAGGTCATTTTGACAGTTTAGTCCAAATGTTTCATTTTTCGTCTGTGGGTCCAAAAAGGTTTCACCGTTGCTATTTTAATCCACTGGGTTAACTTCATCCATTTTTTCCATTAACGAGAAGGGCAATTAGGTCATTTTATATGTAATTCTGTTAACTAGAATGGCAATTCGGTCATATTATATGACCGAATTGCCCTTCTCGTTAACAGAAAAAATGGATGAAGTTAACCCAATGAGCTAAAATGACAACGGTGAAACCTTTTGACCCACAGACGAAAAATAAAACCTTTGGACTAAACTGATAAAATGATCCAAACCACAGGGAATAAAATGACATTTAACTCTAAAAAATTAATAAGTAATCAAATAAAATATCTAAGAAAAAGTTTAAAATGCATCTCTGAAAAATTATAGTCACATTTAACAAAAACATGTTTTTAAAAATACCGTAGTTATTGATATATTAAAAATATCACTAGGGAGACTCAAACGCACGAATGGAGCTATGTGAGCAACCAGTTGCTTTTAAATTCAAGCTGCACATAATGAATACAAAATGTAGTCAACATAAACTTGAACCACCTCAAACACCCATTTAACTCGTGCTAAGTCATGTTAACCCGCCATCACCACTTTGGTGAGGTGGTAGAGGCTTTGTGCCTCTTGGGGGAAAGAACAAGGTTCAATTCTTGACATGGGGTAAATTGATGTAATTTAGAAGTAGAGATTATATAACCTTTGACGTTTAAAAAAAAAAAAAAGGTCATGTAAAAGGGTGTACCTATTGGCACACCCAAATGCCTATATGCACACAAAAAAGGGTTTTTTTTTGTCCTATATGCAGACCCTGCAGTGTCGAGCTGTGGCCAAATCGCGGCGTTTTGTACCGGTCAACTAGACAAAAGACTGATGGGTCTGTTGACCGGATCAAAACGCCGAGCTTTGGCCGCGTTTTGGTCCTGTCAACCAGACAAAAGACTGACTAGGTGTCTGGTTGACAGGACCAAAACGCGGCCAAAGCTCGGCGTTTTGGTCCGGTCAACAGACCCGTCAGACACCCGTCAATCTTTGTCTGGTTGACCGGACCAAAACGCCGCGCTTTGGCCACAGCTCGACACTGCAGGGTCTGTATATAGGACAAAAAAACCTTTTTTGGGCTGACTATCTACACACCAAGTGTGTAAATAGTCCCCCCTACAAAAAAGACAAGTGTTTAAAATGTAAGATTAACAAGTGAAGGGACGAATGTTGCAAAAGTTAAGAAAGAAAGCAGCAAATGAAGATAAAAAAATCGTGGCTGTAGTGGACGGACATTCGCCATTGTTACTCAAACTCAAACTCAACAATGGCGATGGCTTCTTTATCACTCAACTCCTTACCTATGCAACCTCCTTCTCAACACTCTCGCAAAACCACTGATGCTCCAACATCAACGTCTCTAAACTACGGCGGCGGCACCTTAAAGCCCATTGTCATTTCCGGCCACCCTCCGACCTTTGTATCGGCTCCTGGTCGTCGTATCGTTGCTGGTTAGTTCTTTCTGGAAACAAAATTTGATTTTTGATCTGAAAGTCTTTCATATGATTTGTATGTCTGTTTTCTTTTTCTTGTGTTAGTTTAGTTGTTAGAGGATTGGTGATATGTTAGTAATTTGTTCAATCAATGGTCTAAGTTGTTCAAATACTCAAAGGCCAAAGCCATTGCTCAATGGATGCTCAAATTTTGGGCATTCCAAAACCAAGGTCCCCTCCATGGGAGAGATACTGGGCCTTAAGGAATGTCCTGCCATATCACCAACGCGTTTTGGGCACGTTGGCCGTATGAAAACTCTTTAGTTAAGCGTGCTCAGTAGTACTAGGATTAGTGATCTTCTAGGAAGTATCCACTCGGATAACCAAAACAAATCCGTTAGCTCCTCGTGGCAGTATTGGTGTTACAGTTGTGGAGTGCACTGATGACCTAGTTGCCACTAACGAGGTGGGAGTCTGAGGGTGCAGCGCCTTAGGAACAAAAATAAGAGCTACAGGCGCTGCTGCTCGTATGGGACTTTAGGCCCATTTTAGTAATTGTGCAATCTTAGGGAACAATCTCTAATCTGCTTCTATATATATAAGCAACGCTTTGTAGCTATGACCTTTGACCAAAATCGATATATGATAACATACTCTCTAGTTTGGTTGTGGATGTAGCCTGACCACATCGATTGAGTGAACAACGTTATATACATAGTTATTAAAGGCGCTAGGCGCATTCAAGGCGCATAGGCCTCGCCTGGGCCTAGGCGCAAGGCGCAAAAAAAAGCGAGGGCCTGAGAAAAAAAAGGCGCACAATGAAAACAATTTAAAATATTCTATGTATTAGAAAATTAGTAGTATTCTTCATATAAAATAAACAAAAGCTACTATATAACATTGGATATCATCTATTTAGTACCAAAAGTTCTAAAATATTAGTGTAGAAAAGTAGTTTTCCTTTGATAAAAGTAGAAATTTGGCTGGAATCTTGCTGGAATTTAGAGAATCTGGCCAGAAACTCTCCAGAATATAGGAATCTCGTCAAAATCTGCGCTTGAACCATCACCTGGAGAACTAAAGCGCAATGACCTCGCCTAGCTTGGAAAATGGGCCTAGGCACAAGAGGCGATGGCTTTTAACAACTATGGTTATATACATGTGTCATTTATTTCTTTCATTTTAATTCTCAATGCTATTGTTCATGGCTGTTGTTTGGGGTCTGGATACCTTACAACTTCATCCCATAAGGTCACACCATATTCATTTTATGCTCATTACATTACTATTTTACATGAAACAATTCTTTTAGTTGGGGATTTGCATGGGGACCTTGCTAAAGCAAGAGGTGCACTCGAGTTGGCTGGTGTCTTAAGTTCAGACGGTAGTGACGTGTGGACTGGCCAAGAGACGGTATGCCTTTGTAGTTTGATTATTATTTTAACACTTTAGGCGCGTATGAAAATTAATGCAATTATTTAAATATTTACCCTGTGACAGGTCTTGGTACAGCTTGGAGATATACTAGACAGGGGTGAAGATGAAATTGCCATATTATCTTTGTTGAGATCACTGCAAATTCAGGCTAAAGAACATGGCGGGGCTGTTTTCCAGGTACGCTTACAAAAAAAAAAAAAAACTATAGGTAGGGCTGCAAACGAACTGAACAAACACGAACAAGACCTTGTTCTTGTTCGTTTGTTAAAATATATGTGTTCACGAACTGTTCATGAACACTTACCGAACGATATTTTATGTTCGTGTTCGTTTGTTAAGGAAATGAACGTGTTCATTTGTTAATGAGTCGTCCCTGTGTTTTAGTGGTTTTAACCATTTGAGTCCAAAATCAAAAAGTTTAATGCCCTGAGTCCCTAACCACTCAAAACACAAGTACTCAAAAAGTAATGGCAACAAACGAAAACGAAAACGAAAGTTGATGAACACAAATGAATGCAAACTAATGTTCATGAACACAAATGGAAACAAACGAACACAAACAAGCGTTCATGAACATAACATGTACTACACTGACACTTATTAAATATTTGTCGGAATTTTTAAGTATTTAAATAAAATATAGAAACTAAAAACACTAATGAACTATCGAACATAAAGGAAGACGTTCACGAACATAAATAAATGAACAAATGCGGCCTCTGTTCATGTTCGTTCATTTAACTAAACGAACGAAATTTCTTGTTCATGTTAGTTTGTTTAATAAACGAACGAACACAAACAAACTTCACGCCTACAGTTCACGGGTTGCTTTTCATATTTTGAATTGGTATGAAATAGTGGTTCCATCTTATAGAATTTATCATATCGTTAACAATTGAATGTATGGTTTGATAAACTTAGGTGAACGGAAATCATGAAACTATGAACGTCGAAGGGGATTTCAGATATGTTGATTCTGGGGCATTCGACGAATGTTCCGACTTTTTAGAATATTTAAACGATTGCGGCCATGATTGGGAAGATGCGTTTGCAAGTTGGTGTGAAGTATCCGAAAGCTGGAAACAAGAACGAACAATGTCGCATAATGCTTGGGGAGCATGGAACCTAGTAAAGGTATGCAATTCATGGAAATTAGGGCTGATTTTGTGTTAACCACATGTTGCAATGTGGGCAGGTTGCATAACGTGACGGCATGGGTTCGGGTTGAAACTATTTTAGAGTGGGTCAAAATGAGCCAAATCCTGTTGGGTTGACCCTTGCCATTTTCGTCCCTGAGGTTTGGCCAGTTTTGTGACTTTCATCCAAAGGTTTGTTTTTCCGCATCTGGATCCAAAAGTTTTGGAATCTTGTCATTTTCAAAGATCGATTCCGTTAGACCGAATCGCCCTTTAAGTTAACAAAAAAGACGGAAATACTCCTGACTTAACGGAGAAAAATGGATCCAGTTAACGAGCCGGATGAAAATGACAAGATTTCAAACCTTTTGTATCCAAATGCGGAAAAAACAAACCTTTGGACGAAATACGCAAAACTGACTAAACCTCAAGGACGAAAATGGTATTTACTCTAATAAAATCTGAATCTTTTAGTGTAACGGTTTAGGAAGTTGTATGCATTAAAAATAGACTTTGGATGTGAATTTTCGTTTTTAGCTAATTGCTTTGATTTGACCCATTTGAAATAAAAACAATCCAAATCAACCCGTTCATATGTATATGGGTTGCAATTACCAACTCTATGTTCAACTTTTCTTTTGTTCAGTTATGTTTGTGATGATCATGGTGGCAATTTGGTAACACTGTATATTCGTTTTCGTCTCTAATGAAAAGTGATTAGCGCCTGATTGATTTATTTAAATATTAGGACAGCGGCAAAAGGGAGTAATTGCAAGATCGGTACTGTTAAGACCCGGTGGTCCATTGGCATTGGAACTCGCACGGCATCCAGTTGTTCTTAAAGTTGACGATTGGGTGTTTTGTCACGGTGGACTTCTTCCCCATCATGGTAAAGATTTACCCTCATGTTATATATAATTATTATGATTTATGAAGCTCAATTTCCTCTATTTTGTTTATTTTCGCCAACTTTTACTCCCTTTGTCCCAATACAAATGCAACCTTAGATTGACTAAATAAGCCAATGGAATTGCATGACTATGGGCTAACTGTATAAAAAAGTAACCAACTTTGTCAAAGTATTGTTTTACGTAACCAACTTTTGTGAGACTAGAAAAAAATGGTCAAGATTTCAGTAAATTTGATCCGAGGTTACCGACTTTTTTAAATGTTAATCTTACCTGTCTGCCATGCTAAAATGATGATGTGGCATCTGGCATAAGAAACTGGTTAACTTTGAAGATTAGCTTAGACCGGTAATTTTTTTGAAACTTTGATGGATTGGGTCAAAAAGGTGAAAAATACCTGAAACGCAAATGTGACCATGGTTGCAAAAGTCGCTAGGCGCTCCCTAGTCGGATTCGGGAGTACTCGGGAGGTACTCGGCCTAGGCGGAGATTACTCGGGGAGTAATGGGCCTAGATGAACGGTACTAGGGCCTCGGCAGCCTACCTTGTAGCGAGTACTCTGGGAGTACTCGGAGCCTAGGCAAGACTTTTACAACCATGAATGTGACCAAAGTTTGTTTCCTTTTTACATAATTTTCCGTTTAACTACTACATCGTCTAACCTTTAATAATGCCAATCCGTATGTTGCATTCATTTTGGATTTTTTGGTTGACCAAGAGGGGAATTGATGCATTTAATTGGTTTGTTCTTGGTATTATTTTCTTTGAAGGAATAAATACTGATTTTTTTCTGGTAATGTTGCAGTTACGTATGGCATAGAGAAGATAAACAATGAAGTATCTAAATGGATGACGAATGTTAATGAAGATGACAATGGGTCGCAAATACCCTTTATAGCTACCAGAGGCTATGATAGTGTTGTTTGGAACCGTTTATATTCTAGAGATACCACTGATTTAGAAGATTATAATATTGAACAGGCAAGTAAATTTCGGTCTTTTATATATCTTTATTACACTTTTTGTGTTCCAGCCAAAATAGGACTGGTTGACCTAGCATCCTCTTTATGTCCATGATTTATTATTCATAATACAACATTATAACAGTAATGATAATATTGATCTTTGAATAAACAATATATTCAAATGAGAGCCCCGCTTGCGGTCTGCTCATATAATGTAATATATGTGTGGGCGCTCGGGGGGGCAAAAGCAAAAGTGCACTAATTTTTAACGTTATTTTACTAATTTCGTGAAAATAACGTTAAAAAGAGGGGATCGTTAATCAGGCATCATGTGGTGGCGTTGATAGCCGAAAGACAAGGGGGTACATGCACCAATTGGCGTTTGTCTCAATTGCTGAGTGTTATGTGCCTTATGTCCAAGGCTTGATGCAAAACCACAATCGAGCCGGGGGTCTCATTGGAAGCAGCCTCTCTATTTCTACGGGGTAGAGGTAAGGCTGTCTACATCCCACCCTCCTCAGACCCTACCTTAGCTTTGCTATAGGTGGGATATACTGAGTACGATGATGATGATGATGATGATGATCTTTGAATAAACATCCAGAAGGTTTTATGTTATAAATATATACTTTGGATGTCTTTAAAGTTTCAACCCAATTGACCCGTTCTATGTTTAGCTTAATTTTCTGATTTGACCCATGTGCGATAAAACCCGTACATAAGTAATTGATCAGAATTGTGTTTGTTTCACAGATTCAGTCTATTCTTGACACCACACTTCAAGTAGTCGGTGCAAAGGCAATGGTGGTTGGACACACTCCACAAACTACAGGAGTCAATTGGTATGCAATCATCATGACATAATTATTTTCAAGGCGATATTTCAACATATGTTTAAAGGATATATTGTATGGTATGCAGTAAATATAACTGTAGCATTTGGCGTGTTGATGTGGGGATGTCTAGTGGAGTTCTTGATTCAAGACCTGAGGTAACCTCGTCTCTTTTTTTATTTGATGCTTTTCTCATAGTTTTTACATTAATCAAAACAGAACATGTTTTATATAATGCTGTAAAATGTTTAATATAATATTTGTTCGCCAGGTGTTAGAAATAAGAGGCGATAAGACGAGGGTAATAAGGAGCGAATCAGATGCATTCAGTGAACTTCAGGCTGCTGATTATATTTAGACTTCTGTCGAAGATGATAATCGGATGTGGTTTACGCCGGAAAAGGCAGGGCCCACAGGCGACATGCTGTCAAAAAAATATGGCATAAAAGTTAGGCATATCTTGTACTCTATAGTTATTTTCATGTCTATATTGGGGGTCTGTGTATATAAACAAGTATTACGAAATAAAACTTGTTTGGCTGATGTACAGGCCAACAAGCATGATGTACATGTTGTTAAGCATTGAATTAGAGGGGAGAAAACTTGCTTTGGCTTCTCTCTTTTGACACATTCATCTCTTTTTTCAAATAATTCACTACTCATTTGCATAATGTAGAAAAGAATGAAGTGAGACTGAATGGTCCTTTAAAGATGAAATGTAACCTTAGTTGTCTTATTTATACACAAATGGATCAAAATGGCACATCTATGATCTGACTAATGGCAATGCTTCGGGTTTAGGACGGGTTTTGGTAATCTTTGTCTTATTGTCTTGTTTCTGACTGTAAAACCGTATCTCATATACAGTCCTATATCCATCGGCACATGAGTTTTCTCACAGAAACCGGGGATCCTTGTTTATGAACTTATGTGATTTGGAATATATTGTTGGGATTCTTGTTACTCAAACTCGTTTTCAAACTCACTCAAGAAGCGGACTTGAAAATATATTATATTTAATACTCTAGTAAAATTCTTATGATTCCATAGTTGTAATAATTTCAGGTTTATAAAATTTTAAATATACTATTTATTAAGATTCTATAATATATCAATAAGATAATTTCATATACGTCAATCAAAACTTGCTATACCGTCGTATTTACCCAATAAAAATCATGATATTACATATATGACCTTTCTATTAAAATTTGCATTAGGAATTTAGGATAACAGATTAACAAAATTTGAAGTATAAGGGGAGGCGGGGCGGTCCGTGATGGACCTCCCACCACGCGTGGAAAAATAACGCACACCGCCACCACTCCTATCACTCGTTAAAAAAATAACGAGTTGAAACTATAACGCGTGAAAGATTGTTTGATGAAAAAGTGGCATTCAGATTCTTTTGTCCTTTAGCAATTGAATTAATACAGAGTTTGATGAAAAGTGCAATTCAGGTCCCTCAACTTTTGTAAGCTATTTTTAAATAGCTTTCCTTTATCACTAGTGACCACCCCCACTACATTTCTATCACTAGTGATAGAATAGTGGGTGATGACATGGCATGAGTTGATTGGATATTGGGAGTGATAGAATTCTATCACTAGTGACCACCCCCTCCCCCTAAGGAGAAAGAGTATAATCGTCATATTATCAAATTTATTTGCATTAGGGTATCATCTAATACTGTATATGTCCTAAAACAGCGCAAACTTATACAACTTATCAAAAACTTTTACCTCAAAATTTTTATATGTACTGCTTTGAGTTTCGATTATTGTTGTTTGGCTTTTCGGTTTTCTAGTTTCTACCACCCCTATGTTTGGTTTAAATGATCATATGAGTATGGTTCACACTATAATTCTATTTTGGGAAAAAAACTAGACTTCAAGTTACAAAAATTGAACAAGTTGTGTATGAATTTCCAAAAGAGGTAAAGTGTAATTGTGTAAAGCTTTTTATAGTTATATTATAACTACAAAACATTAAAGAATTTGGTAGGCTGTATAGAATTTCAAGCCCTCTCTATATATCTTCATACCCACCCTAGAGCCACATCTCTAATCACAACAATTTCAAAACTCTCATTAATAATTGGTACTTTCACACTTTTTTTATATTTATGACACTGTTAACTTCTTATGAAATAACCAAATTACACCTCATTAATGAGACTGTTGCCTTTTTTCTAAGAAAATCCAGAGGCTAGGATTATATAAAATGAAAAGAAATTAGATTTTTTTTAACTATTATGTGATGTTTACTTATTGTTAATGAATTCAAGAACTGGTGCAAAGTATTATGTGATTTTTACTAATTGTTCTCAATGAGAAAAAATGGGTAGGCAATGGACCAAGGTTAGTTACTGGTTTCGTCTTGCTATGGACTCATCAGGGGAGCGGCCAGCAACTCTAGGCTAGCGGTGCGTTCGACAATTAAACACATCTAGGCACATACAATTCACAAATTGTTGAGGCCGTCTCCGATGCAATCTCGGATTGACTGGTACACCGAAGCATTCAAATACAAATCTAGCACAGCAAATACGATCTTCGAACATTTGGTCTGTCACATTAAGGTGGGGTTCCTTTTATTTTAATGTATATTTATAATCTAATCTAGTTTTTATTTAAGTTTTTTAACAGCAAAGTTAACTTTAAAAAACAAACGGAGTTAGTGAGATGGACTAAAAAGAAAAAAATTAGAAAACCACAAAGTCAAAAAATTTAAACAGGGACGAAAATAGTAATTTACTCTAAATTCAAAAATATAACCACTGAATGCATGCTTCCTTCCCACCAATCTTCTCAACTTCTCATACACTTTTCTAGTTTCAATCTTCTCTCCACAATGGCTGCATCATCTCTATTGCTTCCATTAGTTTCACTGAATCATCAGCTGCCTCTTGATTCGTCGTCGTTAAAGAGCTCATCCTCTTTTTGTTTCTGGGGCCTTAAACATGGATTTCGACGTCCTAATCTCGATAAATCTAAGGTTTCTATGAGCGTATCAGTTGGATACACCACTGGGATTGACGATGCATTGTTCACTGATTACAAGCCTAGCACCGCTTTCCTTTTCCCTGGTCAGGTCAGGTTTAAGAATGAGTTATATTATTTGCACCAACTTTTTAACTTGTTGCACCAAATGATGTGACATTAGTTATTTTATGTTTTTCTTTCTTTTATAAATATATAATGTATTATTATAAAGAAACGAGTATGGTGTTGTGACGTGTTTATTCTTATCTATGTTTCGATATAAATTTTATAAAAAAAAACGGAGCTCTATTAATATAAAACTTTATAATGTGAAATTCTCTACCGATTCAGATGGTTTTTCTGTATTTCATAGTCATGTTGTTTTAGGGTGCACAAGCGGTTGGAATGGGACAGGAGGCTCTTAAGGTACCAGCTGCCGCGGAGTTGTATAATAAAGCTAATGAAGTTTTAGGGTGAGGCTTGATGATTTCTTTACTCATAATATTACATATGTTTCTGTTTATCATTCATTGTTCTAAATTTGAGCATAATAACTCGTATTAGTGAATAAATTAACAAAAAGTTATATTTTCTTGAAGGTTTGATATCTTAGACGTTTGCATTAACGGGCCAAAAGAAAAGTTGGATTCCACTGTTTTCACTCAGGCTAGTTTCTACTGTATTTCCATTATGTTATGTTTACTACATTTAGGTGATGATAAACCACCACGCAAGTGATGAGTCAGGCGGGTTCGGTAACGGGTCATAGCATGTAGTTTTTTTATCACGGTAAATAAGCAAATGTTAATTAAGAACTTTAGTTTTTAAGCTAGACTTCTAATAATAAGCATCCAACAAATCAAGAATCATAAAAGCCACTGTTACATGAATAAATTATCTAATAAATTAATAAATATTGGAATTTTGGCGACCCAACTGGAAAATAAAAAAGAATCCGGACATCCGAAGACTAAAACTTGGTGACACGGGGTTTGCCACTGGTTGACCCGAAGCATTTTGGTGCAATTTTTTTTTGTTTAGCCGATTACTGCATCATATGACTACAAAAGTTATATTATTATCTCATTATAATCCATCATTTTAATAAAATAATTTTGGAAGTTTTATACATCAAAAATTCAATTTGAGCAACTCTCGACCCAGTTGACCAATGTTTTATGATTGTAAATTTGGGTTATCTTTATTTAACATGATGAGGAATACCTTAAAACACACATTTGCTTATTAGCATTTCTTTTTATAATTTTGCAGCCAGCTATATATGTTACTAGTCTAGCTGCAGTAGAGATACTACGTGCTCGCGATGGTGGTCAGCAGATAATTGATTCTGTTGATGTTACATGTGGATTAAGTTTAGGAGAATACACAGCTCTTGCATTTGCTGGAGCTTTTAGGTGAATCATTTAAGCACAAGATCTTTCTTTAGTTCATCTTATGTATTCATATGTTTCTCCTTATCATTTTTCTTTATCATTAGTTTTGAGGATGGTCTCAAGCTGGTAAAACTAAGAGGTCAAGCAATGCAGGTACGGGAATAATAATAATAATGCTTTATGCTATTACATATCATTTATAAAAGATATAAATTTGTGGTATTATAATCGTCAGGTAGCTGCAGATGCTGCTAAAGGTGCGATGGTCAGTATTATCGGACTAGATTCAGATAAGGTGCAACAACTCTGTGATGCAGCCAATGAAGAAGTCGAGGAAGCCGAAAAAGTTCAAATTGCAAATTTCTTATGTAATGTAATGCTCACATTCATTGTTATTGTTTCTCTTTTTACCACTCTTTTGTATAGAAAAAAGAGAGTTTTGCCTTGGTTTAAATTTAAACTTTTTTTTTTTTTTACCAAAACTCGTTATGACACGAGAAGGCATTTAATTCTTTATAACCCATACGACTTTTAAATTAGTAGATTTGACCAGAAAAGTCAAATCTGTTATTCTCTACCCTGCAGGGAAACTATGCAGTCTCAGGAGGGGTAAAGGGAATTGAAGTTGTGGAAGCAAAAGCAAAATCATTTAAGGCTCGAACTACGGTATACAATCTCCCTCATGCAAGAAAAAAATGACTGTAGGATTGTGGCAACATAAAGGGCAAATTTAGATTTAATTTAGGAACCGGTTATTTGATTATTGGGACTTGAAGTCGCAACAATTGTTTTAAACGTTTATACAAATAGATTCTACCTTCGATTATATGTAATCAATTTCATATCAGTCAAGCAACAAAACTGACAAGTTAAGATAATATTACAACTTTTAATTTATCCTTAGACATTAGTTATAACTGCTGGAATAATCGTTTGGCATCAAATGTTTTTATTATTAAAACACTAGTATAAGTGTAATTATGTAATGATGTGATTATAACACTGAGTATAAGTATTAGATATGGGTCATGGGTTATAGTTAGACCTGACGGTTTGTAAGATGGGTTGGCGCCGGTTTCCCGCCAACTGCTATCAACTGTCATAACGGTTAGGATTATAATCGTCATTAAGATAGGTATAAATAGGTCCAAGTATCAAACATTTGATTTAATTCGAATGCGAGTATTGTTAGTGTATATTCTCTCTAACTTTCAAGTGTGTGTATTCGAATCCAATAATAACTACTAAAAATAGAGACCTTATTTTTTCATTTGCAGGTGCGCCTTGCTCTCGCTGGGGCTGCCCATACCAGATTCATGGATCCAGCTTTATCACAACTGGAGTCCGCTTTGTCAGCAACCGAAATCAAAACTCACAGAATACCAGTTATATCTAATGTTGATGCACAACCACATGCTGACCCCGAGACAATCAAGAAAATCTTGGCTCGCCAGGTCAGCTTCCAAAAGTTTGAAGAATTTATCTTTAGTTATCATTTTACCAACAATTTATTATCTTAGGTTACATCACCGGTTCAGTGGGAGACGACGGTAAAGACACTTTTGTCGAGGGGACTAGTAAAGAGTTATGAACTCGGACCTGGAAAGGTACAACAAGGACTATTGTTAAGTTTCATCTTTATTTTTTCAGACTTATTACTTATTTTGCTAGTAATATGTTAGCACTTCATTTATTTATACTAAACTAACTTGGAATAGTTAGTTGACATTACAGTTAACAACTTCTTCATCTATTTATTACATATGAACCCTCATAATACGTAACGAAATGTACACCAATTTGAATGTGAAATCAGGTTATTGCCGGGATTGTTAAGAGAATGGATAAAACATCGCTAGTTGAGAACATTAGTGCGTGAACGCGTGCTTGATTTGTTGCCGTTTTACAATAATTGATGAAATAAAGTTTTTTGGTAAGAGTATATATAAAGGGATCATGGAGCTTATACAATGCAAATCGATGTAGTGATCATAAGCTTTGCTAGTAATTGTATCCGGATCATGATGATTATATGCACTTTGAGTGATGATTATCGTGTTTTAGTTTAAAGTGATTTGTTTAAGCTCCAGCTTGGAAATGATGCTGCAACATATAATCTGATGAACTGCAATGCATTTGGTAAAAAATAGTTTTAGACATTTATTTCATCAAACAGTAGGTAATATGAGTGTTAGATTGGTCGTGTTTGTGGGTTGTTGAGTTGAACCAAATACGTTTCTAAAAAAATTACCCAAACCCACACACATTGTAGATCGGAAAATCTTGTTAGACACGTGAAAATGAACACGACACATGAATTCGAGGATTGAATTGAACATGGGCTGTAAAATCTGGGAAAACATATTGTATTTTTTTAGGGTATTAATACTCTATAATTACAAATTGACGACTACAAATATAAATATGTCGCATATATTTCGGATGCCATTGGAGATGCTCTAACAAAAGTTATAAACATAAACCGGTTAACCTGGCACGGTTAGTTAATAATATTCAAGGTTCCATCTGAAACTAACCTGGGCCTGTGTGAAAAATTCATACCACTAGTGTAAGAATGTACAAAAATATCAAAAGTAGATATTTAATTAATATTTATTTATTTTCTTAAAACAACTTATATGTAGATTGCAAATACAAAAAAATGCATAAAATAAGTACGCTTAATTAAACTATAAAACACACTTTATAAAGTCATTAACACGTGAAGCTGGCCTAATTAGTTTGATTAACTAAACGTGTTTATGAGTTCCACCCGAAAGTAATCCGGTTGGACAAAAAAAAGAATGCTCAGAAACGCCTCATGATTCGAAAGATCGAACTGCTGTGATGACCCAACATCACATGGGGCGCAGTATCTTCATTGCATTGCAAAGATGCACCACCCGGGAATCGAAGCCGGGTCTGTACCGTGGCAGGGTACTATTCTACCACTAGACCATTGGTGCTTCATGCACATTTTTTTATTGATGATATTTATGACTTATTTCTTAAAGCTCCAGCTTGTAAATGATAATACATCATTTTTTGAGCATGATGCTGCAACATATTATTATATGGTGAAATTGCAGTGCAATGCATTTTGGTAAAACACACAAGTTTAGAACTTTAGACCATGTCTGGGTTTAAACTGAATAGTTCCAGGTGAGTTGTTGGTCAAGCGACCACTACATTTAGCTAAAGTGATAAACGAAACATGTTGTGTCGACCCATCTGGTTCACAGGTTGGCCCTTTATTTTTAAATAAAATATTCAGGATAGATTGTGTAAAAGTTTCAAGTGGTGGGTGTTTTATGCTAAAACAAAATGTTAAATAACGGCGCACGAATAAAGTTTAAAAAAACTCTTGAATTGACTTCACTCTTCAAGTCTGTGCCTCACTTGATCTGTGCTTCTCGAGTCGACTTCCCTTCGTATGTGTGTCTTCACATACAATTTAAAAAGCAGGAACAAAAAAAGGAAAACTAGTCTTCATGTGAGTTTTCACATACAACTTTTGCTTATCAAGCCTTGAAGAATTAGTTTATGATAATGTGTTTTGTTTATCAAACGACCAAACGGGTTAATGCATACAAGTACACAACTTACTAAATGTTTTTAATCAACAAAAGTAAAACGAAAATCATAAATGTACTTTTTTTTAATCATAATAGGCAATTAGACACACCGCACCCAATGCCATAGCCTTACAACCCATACTAAAAATGACATGTTTTGACTGCAACCCGACTCGCCAGTTTTCACACCTCTAGTACAAAGTTTGTTTGCCATTGTATCATCTTTTTCATTTTGTTCTTAAGGTTGACAAAGGTGGGGACGATGCTTTCTTTGTGAGCCTGCGTCGGGCCATAAACGCTTTGTACCTTCTTTTGAATTTCTTGTTCCTAATGGGTCAAATCGAGTAATCTTTTTCGTACGGATCAAGTCGGCTTGCAGACACTTTTTTATTTATTTATAACAACTATACATTAAAAATAATTACGATACGATGTAATCTTTTAAATAAATAAAGTTAGGAGGTTTATGCGTGTAGATAAACTCTGGTCTACTTTCGACACATTTAAGCCAGTAGATTTGTTTCCGTTTAGTAATCTACTTTCGACCCATTTAAGCGAGTAGACTTGACACATTTAGGTCAGTCGACTTGTTTCCGTTTAGTAATCTACTTTCGACCCATTTAAGCGGGCAGACTTAATTTCTTTTAGAACAACAATTTCTAAACGGAAGTCGTTGTTTGTGTCAGCCGGCTATTTGTCGACTTGAGTCTTGACCCTTTATTTATTTATATACAAGTTTCTTCAGGGTAGATTGTGTAAATAAATTTTAAGGTGAAAAAAAATTAAAAAGAGAATGCTCAGAATCGCTTCATAATTCGAAATATCGAACAGCTGTGATGACCCAACATCACAATGAGCGCTGCTTCTTCATCGCAAGATGTACCAGCCGTGAATCGAACCCGGGTCTGTACCGTGGCAGGGTACTATTCTACCACTAGACCACTGGTGCTACATGTTATATGCTCATTGAGTGATGACTATTATCATTTATATCTTAAAGCTCCAGCTTGTGAGTGATACCAATAATATATGATGTTTCCTTGGTAAGTTATTTACCCCTATAATATTTTGCAAAATACTTGGCTCTCACAAATTTACTGTTTAACTTTGTATCACCTTTTGAGCTCTTTGTACAAGCCTTCAGTGCATAAACCTAAAGGGCTCTCTCTGTGTATGTTGGCGTAGTTCATGCAATGGTTCGTCACCCGTGATATTCAAGCCAATCGGAAAATTCGGAATTGATCGAGGTCGATCTCGAATCTGATTGCAAGCTGGATGGTTTAGGCTCGAAGATGCAATCCATATCGACACCTGATTTTCCTCGCCGTCACGGTGCGATTCTCAGAGAATTGTTAGTTTGCTTTGAAAGTTTAATAAACCGAATCGAAAGTTTTAACACTCAGTGAAGTGGATCGCATCACACTTTCAATACTAATAGAGTAAATCCCATTTGAAAATTGCCTGATTTGTTTACTCTCATGGCCGGTTGATTCAGTGAGGAAAATAGAAATTGGGGATTTAGAAATCACACTTCAACACATAGTAAAGGTGTACAATTTGAATTTGTATGTGAGTTTGATATGAGATTAGAAGCAGATTGCATAATTGAGGTATGCAATACATTGCTACTTTTCTTTAACTATCATTCCCTGTTCAAGGTGGAAATTACACTAACAATGATGAGTTTTGTTTTTTGTTTTTGTGATTTTTCTCACTTGATGGATTATTCAAGAAAAGTGTCTTTTGCCTCAAGATTATAAGCCTAACCCTTCTCATATGCTTAAATTATTAATAAACATGTGTGTTTAACTATTTAAGTATGTTGAAGGATTGGTAAAGCGCAGTGACAAGGCATAAGATGGATGATCTTGAATTTTAGAAGGCTTCTATGGAGGTACTGTTCAATTTATAGGTTAGTGCCTGCGGACTTTTCAATTTATGACGTTTAAATTTTTCTATTAGTATGAGTAATGAACCGTACCGATACGGACTAAAAGCCCGTTGTTGAGTTTAATCGTTGAGGCTGCGATTACGTTACGACTGTATTTTTGAGGTTTTTATTTTGTTTGTTGTATTATGTGCCGGTACCATGATGATTGGAACCGATATCAGTCGAATTCTCTTCGCGAATTGCGGCAACGCGCGGGTTGAATCATCTAGTTTCTTTATAGTGTACAAATCACTTTCCATTAAAATACAATTTGCAGAACACTGATTCCTTCATATAAATTATTTTTTTACTAGTTTGACCCATTATAGTTAAAAAATAACTTGGATTGATATGTAATTCACAATCACACATGCATTTAATTTAACTTTACTTAAAAGTTCATGTTGCATCTAACGATTGGGCTCGATTGGTAACTTATCATCAAGGACTTCTTCTAGATAATGTTGAACAAATGAAGTGAGAATGTAGCTTGCATAACATAAGAATTAGACAAGTCCGAAAGATCCTTTAGACATGATGGATAGTGGACCAAAATGGCAGTGGCACATCTAGTGATGTTGCCTTGTGTTTTTGGCGATCTCTATTATATACTTAACTACTTGATGCCCCGTCCGCGTTGCGGGGTGATAGCCAAATAATTCTCAACCAATTAAAAAAACAGTACTATAGTTTTGTTAGAAAGGAAAACTAAAACGACGACAGGATCGTAATTTTTAGCGGGGGTAAATTCGTAATTTTTAGCTAGGAGAAAACCATAATTTTATTTTTAACTGGGGGGAAAACGTAATTTTGAATTGAGGGTGCAAGCGTAATTTTGAACCGAGGAGAAAATCGTAATTCTTAGCTAGGGGCAAAAGCATATTTTTAGTTTGAACTGAGGGCAAAAACGTAAATTTAAACTGGGGGGCAAAAACGTAGTTTTAAAGTGAGTGTAAAATAATAAACTGATGTAAAAGCGTAATTTTGAGGCGGAGGGTAAAATCGTAATATTTGAACCGAGGGCATATTCGTAATTTTTAGCTAGGAGCAATAGGGTCATTACTTTTTTTTAACTTGGGGCGAAAACGTAATTTTAAACTGGGGGCAAAAACATAAATTTAAAGTGGATAAAAAATAATAAACTTGTTGGTCCAATAGTGTATTGCCGGCTGACGAGGTATGACCCGGAACAGCTAACCCGACCCGGTCATTACCTATTATTTTATTATTATAAATAATCCATTACACGCGTTTATTCTAGAAGCTTCCATTCTGCATGGATAAACTACGTAACCAAATCCCCAATATTTTGGGAAGATCATGCAAATCCCTAACTTATCGGAGTTCATCCTAAGTTAAGGGAAACCCTAATGGTAAACTATAAATAGAGGTAAACATCAAAGGTATGATCATTCTGTTCTCGTTTACTCTCTCTCTCTCTACATACATTCTTACTCCCACATACCGAGACTTATTCTCACGCCGGAGGGTGGTTACAGGAATAACCTCATTCTTGTAACGAGTCCTAACGGTGTTTTGTTTTGCAGTTAGTTGTTCGGATCGCCAAGAGTTGAAGTCCTACTCGGAGCCTACCGTTCAGGTCAGTGTTTCTTCATTGACGCCATCCGTGGGACCTACGGTAACACCAGTAAACTTAGACCCAATGGCAAGCGATCAGAACGCGACAACAACACCAAACCAAGCAGTAATAACCAGTAACCCGGTGTCAACGACGTTCTCTGCAGTTACTGCTACTCCGACATCGCTGGTGATAACCAGGTCCCTGGACCTGGAGTTTGAAGTAGAAGCCCCTCTGGGTTTTCAGAGGTTCCCAGCCGTCTTCTATGGGTCGGTTGCCGAAGACCCGTTGTCTTACACCTCGTGGCAAGTACGACAGGTGGCTAAAACTGCAGCCATCACCATCTACTCCTGCATCAATTACAACCGCACAGACTATACGTCACAGCACCAGGCCAGTGATAACATCCGCGGCACGAGGAACGTTACACAACCGATGAGCGTGGCCCAGTACTACCAGCCACCTCTCACTTATGCTATGCCACCGTTGTATTCCGCGGCGCTTACAGCAGCACTATCCACGCCACCCCATCAGCCGGTGGTCATGGCAGCTGGAATCATGAATGCTCCAGTCACACCTGGGAATCAAGCTTATTTCCCAAGCTACTATTATGCGCCTCCTTATGGGTACCTACCTCCGTACCACAACCAAGCTTACTCACCTCAGATAACAGCACAAAGTTACACTCAGCAACCGCCATACGCGGCCTACATGCCACCTTGGTGGTCTTTCCCTACATCACAACAGACTTATGGTCAGACCCCGCCTACAGCGGAGCCTATTTATGACAGGGGAAATACTTCAAGGCCTCGTTTTTCTCCTAACGAGGGTCCCGGTACCACACTAAACCTTACAACATCCCAACCTCCGGTTACTCAAGGGATAAGCCTGGGCGGAGCAAACCAACATATGCAACCTATCAACATGGAAGATGGCGACCTCACTAGGTCTTACAAACCCGCAGACGCCACATTCAAATCCAAATTCACGAGAAGGATCGTTGAAGCCCCAATCAAAGAAAAACCTAAGATGCCTCAAACAGTAGGCAAGTATGACGGTTTGAGTGATCCTGATGATCATCTGAATCTGTTCAAAAGTGCCGTGGAGGTAGCATGCTGGCCTATGCCCCTCTGGTGCAAGATGTTTGTCCAAACGTTGGTTGGGGCAGCACGTGTGTGGTGGGATGGCCTACCCTTGGGGGAAATCGATAGTTTTGAAGATCTCGTATCCAAGTTCCAGCTACAGTTCAGTCAACAAAGGCGCCACACAAAAGATAGAAACGAACTCCTCCACATCCGTCGGCGAGATAACGAAACGGTGGAAAGTTTCATCATCAGGTTCAACAAAGAAAGCTTGGCGATCCCAGGCATAACGAACGATTTGGCTTGTGGCGCTTCCCTACAGGGAGTAAATTACTAAGAACATTGTATGGAAGGGATGGCGTACCCTCTACCATTGATGAGATCCTAAGAATAGCCAAAGTGTACGTGACACAAGAAAAAACGGTGGCAGCCAGTTACGCTGCTAACAGAAAAAAAGGAAGCACAAAAAAGTCAAGATGACAGGGAGCAGCAGAACTCCAAAGGCAAAAACAGAGGAGATAGGTTCCAGAAAAGCGACCGGTCAGACTCACGATATGACAGGTCCAGGGGCTATTATTCAAGAAATGAATCGTCCTCTAGATCAAGGTCTGACTACCCTAATCTGAGTAAAACACCGACAAAAATCCTTGCTTCTGAGAACCTAAAGCTCAATCCTCCCAAACCGTTGAAAGATACGCCCAATAAAGACACTAGTAAATATTGTGAATACCACAAGGGCAATGGCCATGATACTAATGATTGCTATCAGCTGAAGAAGCAAATTGAGTATTATGTGAAGACCGGGAAGTTGGCTCACCTGGTTCGAGACATAAAGCATGGCCCGCCCCTAGCAAGGAAGATGCGGATAAAGGGGCATGCAAGAGACAGCGGGAGCTAAACATGGTCTACGCCGATAAAGGGAAGGGGGTTAAACGAAGTTTTTCCACCCTCAAACCTTGGATGTTGGCAACTATGACGGTAAAGCCGCGTGTTGAGGACTTAAACCTCACCACTGACCCCCTCATCATCTCGGCCGCTGTAGGCGACTATAACATAAGAAGGATACTAGTTGACACCGGGAGCTCCGAAGATATAATATACGAACACTGCTTCAACAGGATGCAACTGGAAGATAAAAGGCTGCTCGAGTCAGTACACGCCCATATAAAGGGTTTCATCGAAGAGAAGGTTGATCCAATCGGCCAAATCACCTTCCCGGTAACTTTCGGACTCGCCCCTCGCGAAAGGACCATACTTCTCACGTTCCTCGTTGTGCGTGCTGAATCGTACCACAACGTAATAATCGAAAGATCTACCTTGGGGAAACTAGACGCTGTTGTATCCACAGCGCGAAGTTTCCCACGCCGAGAGGAATAGTAATAGTTCACCGGGACAAAGTGGGTGAAGTTTTAGATACCAAAAGATGTCGTCAAAGACCTACCGATGTAATCGGTCCAGAGAGATGGGTACTAAGCACACGTCATCCAGAACAAACAGTTACAAAAGGAGATAGCCTCTCTCTGGAAGTAAAAAACAGTTTGAAACAATTGCTTAAAAGAAACACCGACATTTTTGCTTTTGAGCATGCTGATATGACCGGGATACCACGGGATAAGGCGGAACACAGGTTAGCTACACTCACAGGTATCAAACCGGTGGCCCAGGGAAAACGTAGCATGGCCCCTTGTGACAACTCATATTCCAGAACCTATCTTTGTGATAGATGTAACTTGTATGAACATTATGTGACTAATTGATATGTTGATTTTAATGGAATGATTATGAGTTGAATGTTACATGTTATGTATGATTGTGTTATAAGTATAAGTGTATAATAAATCTCGACCGCACAACACTAGTCCAATCGCACAAGCCCTTTTGGGCCACACTCCTTATACTAGAAACCAAGGGCATCCCATGATGGGTTCGGCCCACCCTTTACACGCATAACCTCATGAGGAGGGTGTATACTCCTCATTTTTTTTTTTGCAAAAACACTTAACTCACACAAAACCCTACTCTCTCTTCCTCTCCTTCGAAGGCCCACGACAGCCCCATTCGAAGCTCTTCCCATCGATCTAACCAACTCGTTCTATCATCACGGTTAGTGTTTCACGATTATTTGTTTGATAGATGATATTATGGTTTCCATTATTTATGTGATAGCTAGGGTTGTTCGTATGAATGATGAATGATTCTTGATGTTGTGGTAAAGTATGAACAAATGAACAAGTGATGTATATTTGGTTGATGCTTCTAAATGATTGAACCGAACCTACATGATGATTATGAGATTTGTGTTGGTCTAGAATTAGGGTTTATGTGATGATGTTCATATGAATCGGATTGCATGATATTGATCTAGAACCGAATAGATGTAATCGGCTATTATGTTTCTGTATTCGGAATGTTTGCATGATGAGTATTGCATATTAATGTTAACCCAACTATTTGATTCGATGTAGATGATGATGATGATGAGTTGTTATGATTAGATGAATTGTTTAGGGTTCATATGGATTCAATGATGAATGTTTATTTTGATCGGATAAGGCATGATTGGGAACTGTTAGTATTGATTTGGTAAAAATAAATGATATAACCGATTTGCCAAAATTATGGGATTTTGTAACTGATCGCACAAGGCCAGTCGCACAAGGCCAGTCGCACAAGCCAGTCGCACAAGACATAGGGTACAACTGTTTAAGCACCCTGTACAACTCTTTTAAGCATAAGCGCACAACAGGTTGTGGATCGCACAAGGTTGTGCTGATCGCACAAGATGTTGGGCCGCACAAGATAATAAACTGTTAATGTTTGTTGGGCCGCACAAGATGTTAGGTTTCATGTTATTGGGCCGGGTATGTTTCTGAATCGCACAACAGGTTGGGCCGGTTGTTTATTGGGCTTTAATTATTGAATCGCACAAGATGATTGGGCTCGCACAAGCTCAACGGCCCAATCATCTGAGTCGCACAAGTTTGGGCCTTATATGTACTTGACTGCTACTGTTAACGTGATCTATGTGTATGCCATGATCGTTATGTGTTCGTAACTTGTTAGCTTATGTGTAAACTTATGTGCACTACTTGAACCTAGACCTGACTTGTATGGTAACCATGTTAGGACGTGGTTGACCACAAATAGCTCAAGTGACCTTTTTGTTTATCTGTCGAGCTAATCTAAGGTGAGTTCACACTTTCTACAAGGCATGGGATTCCCGGTGGTTGGGAATGGGTAAATGATTGAAAGGAAACCTGCGTATTCTCCTTGGTTAGAATACGTACCTCCACCCTCTTAATTGAAGGGTGACAACATTGGAACCTGCGTAATCTCCTTGTATGGGACACGTACCTCCACCCTCTTAACTGAAGGGTGACAACATTGATAGTAGACCAAAAACTCTATCATTAAGTCCCTCATTTTTATATCAACTTAATCGTCGAGCCAATGGCGAACGGGTCATTAGTTAAATAGCGCTATTAGGTTTGACAAGCCTCACACCGTGCAGTAGAGGACGGGAGTGAACTAATAGATCTGGGCACGTCAATGATGATAGACATTGACTTAGGGCACCCAACTTTCTCAGTCAGTAGTCGATATGGTAACGGGTCTAGTGGGATATTCATGGGGTAGCCCCCACGGCTGGGAGCCAGAGTAAATGGAAAGGATTAATCATGTTTTTAAACTATGGGGTAACCCCCACGGCAAGTAAGCCAGCTAAAAGAAACCTATGTTTTTTAAACAACTTAAAATGAACACCCAACTGTGAACTCGCTCAACTTTGTCGTTGATTCGTTACTATATGCCTTGCAGGTCGTTAGGTGCTTAGATGGAGCTTGCACAGGAGGTCGAGGTCGTTGTGGGACATGGACTGTTTAGTTCCATGTTAAACTTTATGAACTTTTAAACTTATGTTTTGGGTTTTGAACTTTTTGCTTCCGCTGATAACTTGAACTTGTTGAATTGTTTTGTCACTAATTATATTGTTTGTTTTGGACTTGTATTTACTTAATTTATATTGTTCAATAGGATTGGTGGCTGGATCCTGGTCATGTCACGCCTCCTGTGGTGATACTCACCGTATGGAATTTGGGGGTGTGACAGATTGGTATCAGAGCCATTGGCTATAGTGAACATGGTTTTAAAAAGGGAAAAGCTTTTTGACAAAACCAGACTATAACCTGTTTAGTGCTCAACAATCCACAACGACGCTTCGCTCCACGTGCAAGGCTTAACACAATAGGTAGGGCTGTAAACGAACCAAACGTTCGGCGAACAGTTTGTAAACCGTTCGGCGGGAAGTTCGTTTGTGTTCGTTTGTTTATTAAACAAACGAACACAAACAATAAATTTCGTTCGTTTAGTTAAATGAACAAACATGAACAGAGGTCGCGTTCGTTCGTTTATGTTCGTGAACATTCGGTAACGTGTTCGCTTGTGTTCGATAGTTCATTAGTATTTTTAGTTTTTATATTTATTTAAATATATCAAAATTCTGACAAATTAAATATCTAATAAGTGTCAGTGTATTATATATTTTATTCATGAACGATTGTTTGTGTTCGTTTGTTTCCATTTGTGTTCATGAACATTAGTTTGTGCTCTTTTATGTTCGTCAACGTTCGTTGCCTAAAACAAACACAAACGAACACGAACAAGTTCATTTCCTTAACAAACGAACACAAACATAAAATCCCGTTCGATAAGTGTTCGTGAACGGTTCGCGAACACATATATTTTTTAACAAACGAACACGAACAAGGTCTTGTTCGTGTTCGTTCTGTTCGTTTACAGCCCTAACAATAGGTGATATGGTTTATGCTGTATTGCCTGCCTGTTAGTTTACATAGTGCATTGTTCATAGCATGCTTAGATGACATAGCAACTGATTGAAACCTTGTGTGCTTACTCCCTTCTGTCATCCCATACCTACGCAATTTCGCGATACCTTTTCTCACTTGTGTTTACTTCGATCTGAAGATCATGAGTGGACGCCTGAACTTGACTCAAGCCCAGCTGATGGCTCTAATCAATGAACGAGTTGTTGAGGCACACGCAGTAGCTCAAGCAAGAGGTATAACCTGCCATTTTGACCTATCCTAGGATGTTTAGATCCTACTCTCGTGACCCTACTCTCGTGCTTAACCTTATCCTTTCTTTCTCGCGCAACAGGTCAGAATGCACAGCCTCGAGTGTGCACGTTCAAGACCTTCATGGATTGTCGACCAAGTACCTTTAATGACACAGAAGGAGCTATAGGTCTCCTCCACTGGTTCGAGAAGATCGAATCTGTTTTCGAGATGTGTGAATGCCCTGTGGCTAGCAGGGTGAAGTTTGCTACTGGAACTCTTGTAGGTGGTGCGTTAACTTGGTGGAACGCACAGGTGCAAATGCTAGGATTGGCAGCTGCTAATGCCACCCCATGGAATGACTTTAAGGATCTGATCAAAGAAGAGTATTGTCATCGTGATGACATTCACAAGCTGGAAGTGGATTTTTACAATTAGAAGATGACGGGGTCTGAAATCGAAGAGTATACCAAGAGATCGAATGAACTAGATGCTTTGTGTCCTACTATGGTAGATCCTCCCTACAAGCGTATCGAGCTCTACATCAAAGGTTTAGTGCCAGAAATTCAGAGCATGGTAACTTCAGCTAACCTCCCTTCCATTCAGCGGGTTATACGACTATCCCACCGCCTCACCGATCAGGCAGTCGAGCAGAACAGACTGCCAAAGCGTATTAGTGCTACCACTACTTCTGATGCTCCTAGCGACAACAAGTGTAAATGGGATGGAAACTCAAGCAAGGGTTCAACTTCTGTTCAGTCTTAGTCTCAGCAGCGAAGGACTGACGACTACAAGAGCCCTAGTCAACAATCCTCTGGTAATCAAGGTCAGGGTGGGTACAGGGGAAGCCACCCTAAGTGCAATCGATGTAACTTGCACCACAGCGGGCCGTGTAGCAAGGGCAACTATCAGAGATGTAACAAACCAGGTCATGCAGCAAAAGATTGCAGGAGCCCTTACCCTGCAAATCAGAGGCGACAGCAGCAGCAGACTCTACAGAACCAGCCCCAACAACAGCAGCAGATGGGTAACAATAAAGGGTGTTTCCAGTGTGGTGCTGAGGGCCACTTCAAAAGAGACTGCCCCCAACTGAACCAGAATCAGAACAACAACAACAATCAGGGGAATGGAAACAACAACAGGGATAACAATGATGGAAATGGTGCCAGGGGACGTGCATTTGTGATTGGTCAGGGTGATGCAAGGAACGATCCCAACGTCGTGACGGGTAAGTTCCTACTGGATGATTTCTTTGTTTCTATTTTATTCTATTCGGGTTTCGATACTAGTTACGTGTCCTTAGAAGTTAGTAAGAAACCTTTAAACGTACCCCAATTCCCTTAAACACCGAGCATGTTGTAGAACTAGCCAACGGTAAAAGTCTTGAGGCCACACGTTTTAAACACGTTTTAAAAGCCATATAATTAACTCATTTCATGTTTTATGGAATGTAGGTATTATTGAATTACCGGAAACGATCAAGCTCATCGAGAAACCGAACACGCTCAAGAATCAAGCTTCCGCAAATAATTCGTCGTCACGTTTTAAACAACGAATGAAATTACAACATGTTAAAATGTTTTATTTAGTAAAATGTTTTAACAAATTCGAAATATTAAGTGTATGTTTAATCTTAAATACACTATTATAATCGAAATTTATATGATAATTGTATAAAATGGACTAAGGGTCTTACAAGTTGGTAATCAGAGCTCCAGGTTAAGGAGTAAAGTGTGTAACGCCCTGCTTCTTCGTACTTTCAATAATTAGAAAGTCTCGTCTTGTGTTTCCATTTTTGGAAATCTTGTATTTCTTGTAATCGTATTTCGTTTCAAACCATTATAAATCCGAGACTTCGATCGTAATAAAATTCTATTTTTTTTATACATGCTTGTACGTGTTACAATACTTGGATTATACGTTACCGATCTCGAATGCATACGCGCAACCGATACTCGACATACTCGTACTCACAACTTATACATGCTTGTTGACTATTAAATACGTGGTTAAATTATGATAATAAAATAATAAGAATAATTCTAATATAGTAATAATAATAATAGTAATAATAATAGTGTATTAAATATGTAACATAAGTTAAAAAAAATGGCTAACAACAGCCTTTGAGGCCGAACCTCAACAAGCATTTTGTTCATTTTAATTGATCACTTGCATTTTGTTCATACTGGATAAACACTAAATATTTAATAAATACTACAAATATGTATACTAACTTGCAAGAAAAAAAATATAAAATAAAAAGGATGGCAAAGTCAACGACCAAACTATCAACATGTATCGATTATTTTTTTTTTCATTTATTAGACACCTACACTTGATGTTTAAATAGATAATTATATGTGTATACCTAACATAATATATTAGGTGCTTTACCTAATCAGTTATGCCACACAAAACAAAAATATAAAAGAATGTTATGGTTGTATATCTGCGGTCACAGCCTTAAATGGCAGCAGCAAATTATCTTTTTTTTATTTACTTAAACCCCCAACTAATCCTATTAAATACAATCAACTTAACCCTAATTCTTCCCCCTATAAATACCTCTTATAATCAGCTTCCTTACCACTTTACAAACCCAAATCTTACCCTCAAATCATCCAAAATCGCAGCTAAATTCTAAAGTTCGGACATAAGAATACACCTTCACTAAAGTGATCATAACTCATTCAATTCTTGTCCGATTTACTCCATTCTTTTTCCTATGTGCTTGGATTGACCTTAGCTTCGATTCCTTGGGTTTTTCACAGTAAATAAGTCTCTGGAACTCCGACAAAAAGGCTCCAAAGTCCACTGTTCATTTCAGATTTTCATTTAATCTTTACTAAACTTGTTCAACTTGAGTCTAACTCATCTCAAACTTATGTCCTTATGCTTATAACCACTTCTATGGTTAGTTAGGCTTAAAAACAAGGTTGAGACATTCAAAATCAGAGGTTAAACCTCATATACATTCTGTTTTGTTTAGGGTTTTTAACCCACAAGTAATGTTTAAGTCCAAGACTTAATGTAGGTGTGATTATGGACTAACTTGGGTTGTCCAACATAAAATCCCCACATTACTTGATGATTTCTCATAGTGTAGTTGTTTATATTCTTGTATTACTCATAGTTCATGACCCTCCTTGTATGTTTTACATCAAGTGTAGTGGTGAACACTTAGAGGTACCTAAATGGAAGACTTCTCTTCCTACCTCCTACATGACTTCTATGACACATTTTGAGGTACCTAAATGAAGATATAATCTTCTACCTCATGCTTGAAATACATGTACTAAGGACTTATTAATATATACTACCTAACCTAAATAATATCTATGTACATTCGAACCTTTGATGTTGAATTCATGTTCATTTGTCAAAGTAGTAGGACATCATCTAGGACCTAAACCTTGTTATGATTCTTATGAGTGTTCAACTCATGAAAACATTATTATAACCCTCGTGGTTACCAAGTGTCATACAAGTGTTATGTGTTGAAGATGATTATGTTAATATAATACTTTCATGTTGTTTTATTCCGAATCTCGACTCTAAGCATACTTGAACTTTAACCCTTATACATTCGGACTCTAAATCTTTATTCGTCAACAATTGGATAATCGGAAGGCATATGCAAACTTTGTGAGTACACTCGACCCATTTACATTTTAAACCACTTTTGGGTTGCAACATGTTACCATACAAAAATTACACTTACACACACTTAAACATACTTTGTGAACTCAATCCATTACACATGCTACTTGTTATGCTAGATAATACATGCTTCATGCCATTACTATGTTATACCCTCGCTTAACAATTATAGCGCTATAGGAGTAGCACACCACCCGACGGGGGATTGTTAGGTCATTATACTATACGGTCTCGTCACTTTTGTGGCGAGGGATGCTAAATACTAGTGGACACTTTGGGTTTATACGTAATGATATGCATGCTAGTTACCTTGCTTACAAATTGCCATGTGGATTCGAGTAAAATGCTTTCATACTTATGCTATACTTATTCAAACCTTGTGTACTCGCCTTTGCTTTTGCATTGAACTTTATTAAAACATGTTGCAGGTTTAGCGATGATGTTGATGATGCATGGAATCTAGTAGGATGCTTAGATACACACTTTAAACTTTGTATTTTATTTGTATTGTATTCTATTATTCATGTTGTACTTGTTTCAAACTCTTGTAATTGATTCTTTAGAAATGAAATGAAATTTACTATTTAAATACTTGTCACGATTATTAGTGTTATGATGTCTCGAACAATCTTCACACTTCGTCTCATCCCGATGTTTCCGCCATTGGTTGGGGTGTGACAGATTGGTATCAGAGCCATAACTATAGGGAATTAGGAAAATTGCCATGCTTTTTACCTAGTCTATAGTTTTAGAGCCTTATTCGTATATTTTGCTTGAACTACTACATGATACTTTATTTGTTTCTTATTTATGCTCTTTTAAACATATATATCACTCGTGGGTAATATTCGACATGTTATTCTTATGCATTAATGCTTGTCTTATTATGTGTTAATACTTGTTTCATTGTTCGATCCTTTACGTATTATTCTTGACCTATTTCTCTATGTGTTAATACTTGATTTATCATTTCGTTATTTATGTACCATTCTTGATATGCCTCCTTACGTGTTTATACTTGTTTGTGTATTCCTTTGACATACACTTCCCTCATGCATTTTACTCGATATCTCTAAATCCGAAAACACTCATAATACACAAGCGAGACGACTTCACCAAAATAGGCGTGAAACCCACAATTTGGTGAATGACTCTCAATCCTTCTACTTTTCTTTTCTTACACGAAATTCACCACCAAGTTAGGAGTGAAATCCTCACCTTGATGGAGAAATTCAAATTTCAAATTCTAGTGGACCCTCGTCAAGTGTTGAAATTAAATTTTGACCCGACGAGTACCAACCACACTTAGGATACGAAATCGTCAAGTTAGGGGTGAAACCCGCACCTTGTCGACTAGTTCCATTCTTTGATTTTCATAAATCCCGCCAAGTTTCGAAATTTCAATTGATTTGGGACATGTAGTAACCGGAAGGGTAAATACCGTTAACCGACTTGTCGGCGAGAGTATTCCACCTATTAGGCCAAAGCATACTCCCCAAATTCGAAAGACTTTTCGACCACTTGGTTAGTCAAAAGTTCCGTTTTGGAACCATCCAAGTTTTAATCAAACATGTGTTTCTATTATTTATTTTATACGATGAAATCTTCCCAATTCGAAATTACTTTCGATATTTTCTTCTCACACACACATCATCTTTTTCATACACTTATACATATGCATGATTTCATATAATTTAAATCCATATTCCTTGTAACGATAAGCAGAGACATATCATCGAGATATGAGTGATTTCCTTACCTTGACGATTAACTCCACTCCCATTTCCTTAAAAACGACCTCACCGACGAGTTAGGGGTGATTCCCTTACCTAGGTGATCGTTACTAAAACGTCTCTTCAAAATATCTTATATGCAAACTCGAACACGTTTTATACCTAAGTTATTGATCATTATTCAAAATACATACGTGTACGATTTCAAAATATATTGCTTTATCAAGCGTATTTTCTATCCTACAACCTATTTCCACCTAACTCATATACACGAGATTCTTAAACTTATCTTAAACGTTTTACTACACAAATTTCCAAACCTTACGAAATGCTACCTATCGAGTTAATCGGTCCAAGGAATCTCTTGCCCATGAACTCCATATTCGACTCAATCACTAAAACGCACTCATGATGAATATCATCAAACTAAAGACTTTCATTCTCAATCAGAGGAACAAGCCAACCTTTCTTTTACACTTATAAGATCGTATAGACGCTATATGATCGTTTTACCAAGGACTCTTTTCAACCTCAACAAATAATTTGTTAGAACTTTTAACAATCACTAAGTCCTTTTGCTAAAATTCTTTTCTAAGGATCCTTGTTTTCACAAGAACCTCCTAAATTCATAATTTCTTGTTTAATAAAACGAACTTACTTTCGATTGAAAACCTTTTTCCTACACCAATTTACAAAACTCGTGGGCAAGAAGACTTCTTGGAAACCGACCATCTTCGGATTTCGTAAACTTTTTTTAAAAACAAAAGTAGCACTTCCATTCATTACAAAATACGTTATGCTTAACCGATGAGTACTTTATATTCTCTTACATATACAAACGATATTCTACCTTCCCAATCAAACTCAATCTATTTTTGATTCGATAAACTCCACGTTTCGCTTAAACAAACTATACATGCATATTCTCGTACACGTTTTAGTCGATATCTCATGACAATTTCATTTATATCGTTCGTATTTACATACTCAACCTTTTGGAATGTTTTATACGCTCAAACATGTTATGTTCCAACACATACTATATACACAAATTTTATTATTCGTCACTACACTCATACTCATACTCATGACAACACATTTTATGCTTATACTTATACTCATACTACTCATACGTTTTATGTTTATACTCATACTTACGTGCATATTCATACTTATATCTATGCTTATGCTCATACTTTCATTCATACTCATGATTCATACATTCCTACCCGTACGCGAGCGTAATCCGAGGGATTCGCTTACGTGGGTCCCATACATACTTACGCATGGACTTGCTATTATACTATATTCTTATACGTACACGTTCTTATATTTTAAATTATGTATACCCTGATCCATACACAATTAGTATAAGCTATGCGGATCATGCGACAATCAAAATAATCACGGGTGCACACGGGATTATAGTGATTGGCTCATGAGAACCATAGGGTGTATTACTGTGTATGGTAAGACACGGAATATAACACGACACCGAATACGAAACGAACGTAACATAGTCAAAACATGGTGGATACGCCGCTGGTACTTCCTATATATAAGTGTTTTCCGCATGTTACCAAAATTTTTGTAAACCGTGCCATGAGAAATTCAGTGTTTTGCAGACCGTTTGGACCTAATTCAAACTTTAAACAACTCACAAACGCATTATATCCGATTATCCATGACGAGACCTTATTCTTAACACACCACTTTCGTCTATCCGATACTTATGCTATTCTTATACTCATAATTGTTTATTAGATCAAACAGTCACCCTTATACGTCGATTATTCTCCGTTGTCTCAGACTCCAAAGCATCAATTTTAAACAATCCTCTTCGGTTTGCCAAAAACCCTTTCAAGTATTCCTCTTGAATAAATTTCGGGACGAAATTTTCTAAAGTAGGGGAGACTGTAACGCCCTGCTTCTTCGTACTTTCAATAATTAGAAAGTCTCGTCTTGTGTTTCCATTTTTGGAAATCTTGGATTTCTTGTAATCGTATTTCGTTTCAAACCATTATAAATCCGAGACTTCGATCGTAATAAAATTCTATTTTTTTTATACATGCTTGTACGTGTTACAATACTTGGATTATACGTTACCGATCTCGAATGCATACGCGCAACCGATACTCGACATACTCGTACTCACAACTTATACATGCTTGTTGACTATTAAATACGTGGTTAAATTCTGATAATAAAATAATAAGAATAATTCTAATATAGTAATAATAATAATAGTAATAATAATAGTGTATTAAATATGTAACATAAGTTAAAAAAAAATGGCTAACAACAGCCTTTGAGGCCGAACCTCAACAAGCATTTTGTTCATTTTAATTGATCACTTGCATTTTGTTCATACCGGATAAACACTAAATATTTAATAAATACTACAAATATGTATACTAACTTGCAAGAAAAAAAATATAAAATAAAAAGGATGGCAAAGTCAACGACCAAACTATCAACATGTATCGATTTTTTTTTTCATTTATTAGACACCTACACTTGATGTTTAAATAGATAATTATATGTGTATACCTAACATAATATATTAGGTGCTTTACCTAATCAGTTATGCCACACAAAACAAAAATATAAAAGAATGTTATGGCTGTATATCTGCGTTCACAGCCTTAAATGGCAGCAGCAAATTATCTTTTTTTTTATTTACTTAAACCCCCAACTAATCCTATTAAATACAATCAACTTAACCCTAATTCTTCCCCCTATAAATACCTCTTATAATCAGCTTCCTTACCACTTTACAAACCCAAATCTTACCCTCAAATCATCCAAAATCGCAGCTAAATTCTAAAGTTCGGACATAAGAATACACCTTCACTAAAGTGATCATAACTCATTCAATTCTTGTCCGATTTACTCCATTCTTTTTCCTATGTGCTTGGATTGACCTTAGCTTCGATTCCATGGGTTTTTCACAGTAAATAAGTCTCTGGAACTCCGACAAAAAGGCTCCAAAGTCCACTGTTCATTTCAGATTTTCATTTAATCTTTACTAAACTTGTTCAACTTGAGTCTAACTCATCTCAAACTTATGTCCTTATGCTTATAACCACTTCTATGGTTAGTTAGGCTTAAAAACAAGGTTGAGACATTCAAAATCAGAGGTTAAACCTCATATACATTCTGTTTTGTTTAGGGTTTTTAACCCACAAGTAATGTTTAAGTCCAAGACTTAATGTAGGTGTGATTATGGACTAACTTGGGTTGTCCAACATAAAATCCCCACATTACTTGATGATTTCTCATAGTGTAGTTGTTTATATTCTTGTATTACTCATAGTTCATGACCCTCCTTGTATGTTTTACATCAAGTGTAGTGGTGAACACTTAGAGGTACCTAAATGGAAGACTTCTCTTCCTACCTCCTACATGACTTCTATGACACATTTTGAGGTACCTAAATGAAGATATAATTTTCTACCTCATGCTTGAAATACATGTACTAAGGACTTATTAATATATACTACCTAACCTAAATAATATCTATGTACATTCGAACCTTTGATGTTGAATTCATGTTCATTTGTCAAAGTAGTAGGACATCATCTAGGACCTAAACCTTGTTATGATTCTTATGAGTGTTCAACTCATGAAAACATTATTATAACCCTCGTGGTTACCAAGTGTCATACAAGTGTTATGTGTTGAAGATGATTATGTTAATATAATACTTTCATGTTGTTTTATTCCGAATCTCGACTCTAAGCATACTTGAACTTTAACCCTTATACATTCGGACTCTAAATCTTTATTCGTCAACAATTGGATAATCGGAAGGCATATGCAAACTTTGTGAGTACACTCGACCCATTTACATTTTAAACCACTTTTGGGTTGCAACATGTTACCATACAAAAATTACACTTACACACACTTAAACATACTTTGTGAACTCAATCCATTACACATGCTACTTGTTATGCTAGATAATACATGCTTCATGCCATTACTATGTTATACCCTCGCTTAACAATTATAGCGCTATAGGAGTAGCACACCACCCGACGGGGGATTGTTAGGTCATTATACTATACGGTCTCGTCACTTTTGTGGCGAGGGATGCTAAATACTAGTGGACACTTTGGGTTTATACGTAATGATATGCATGCTAGTTACCTTGCTTACAAATTGCCATGTGGATTCGAGTAAAATGCTTTCATACTTATGCTATACTTATTCAAACCTTGTGTACTCGCCTTTGCTTTTGCATTGAACTTTATTAAAACATGTTGCAGGTTTAGCGATGATGTTGATGATGCATGGAATCTAGTAGGATGCTTAGATACACACTTTAAACTTTGTATTTTATTTGTATTGTATTCTATTATTCATGTTGTACTTGTTTTCATGTTGTACTTGTTTCAAACTCTTGTAATTGATTCTTTAGAAATGAAATGAAATTTACTATTTAAATACTTGTCACGATTATTAGTGTTATGATGTCTCGAGCAATCTTCACACTTCGTCTCATCCCGATGTTTCCGCCATTGGTTGGGGTGTGACAAAGTGTTCGGCTCGAGACTTGATCACAAAATCCGGTAAGTTATTCTGTATATTAACGGTCTAGCATGTAAAGTGTTGAAAACAACACATAGGGTTATCGTGTAAAATACGTTACCCCAAAGAAAGCGATAAAAGACCGATATAGTTAAACGAATTACGTGTGTTAACACGTGTCGTAGAAAGCCTTGTATTATAATACGAGCGCTTGTTAATGTCAACGTTACTAACATTTGTATACGTTTTAGTTGAAGGACCCTCATATCTGAAGATGACGAGAGTCTAAAGAGTTATCGATATGATAAAGAAGTGGTCTGAAGTATGACAAGTAAGTCATACACGTTAAAGACTGGAATGGAGAAACGATCTTGAATGAGAGATCGAACAACAAGGAAAGTTTATCAGGGCGAGTATCTACAAGGTACACGTCTTAAACTTATAGCATGAACAGAAATATGTGACAAATACATAGTGAATGACAGTTGCATATAGAATACAAAACTTGGAAAACCTGGATAGGTCACCTATCCAGGATGACGTTTCCAAGAGAAATTCAGCAGAGATAAGTATTATTCACAGTAGTGAATAATGAGACAATAACTGAATTTAGTTTAAAAATAAACTTGGATGAAAGTAATCATCCAAGTAAGTATTCTCAATAAAGATCCAAATTGAGAAAAGTAATGATCACATCGATGAATGTGATTGTATAAATGGTTATAAAAAGGAACATTGTAAATGTTCAAGGATAAAATGGGTACTGGTAATTGTTAATTGGCAATTAAATAAAGTTTTACTAAATAAAATAAATCGAGAGATTACTTAGACGGGACGTGATGTGATAATTATAATAAGGTCATGTGTACCATGTGTTGATCGCTTACTCTGGCCAAGTAAGTAGTGAACACATGATACCATGAGCTTCTTATAATGAACATAGTTATGTCCGATGTGGTAAGGTCGAGGCGAATAAAAAGTTAAAAGAACCTTGGGGTCAAGAAATCTTATGGGCATACTCGTATAAATGGTGTTCGAGGGAATCATAAAAACGATGTATGGCGCGCATAGAAATAAATGACCCAAGGTAATTAGTGAAATAAGTCATAATTGACGAAAGAGTCATGGTTGACGAAAAGGACCATGTAAAACCAAAGTATAAACGACCCACGAGGTCATAGAAACTAAGGTATTACCCATACCAAAAAGACGATCGAAGTCATTGACTCTGCTCGTAGTAAAGAAAGGATGATGATGATAATCATCATTCAGAAATTATAAGACCGTCAAGGATGGTCAAATAAAGAATAAAGGTTTGGTTAAATAAAGCGATGGATTTCGCTACGACAACCAAATAAGTCGAAACGAAGTTACAATGCATACCGAAATGGATGCATTAACGATGACTTCAGTAAATCACCCGGTCGATGGGTAGGAAATTAAACATATACGTAGACCGAGAGACAGGAACGGTGATTGAAAGTCAAAGGACTCGGATTATGAGTTATGACTAAAAGACTATAAAATTTCGCAACCAGAAATTTTAATAACTGTGTTCAACTATTGTGAGGTTGAACGGGGTGAATAAAGAACAAAGTTTGACTGTTCACAAGTGATGGATTTCACATAAATAAGTCAAACGGGTTGAATACAAAGTAACGCCGGATGGCATAAGAAAATGATTGTAGATACGGACTACAGTCATACTTAACGGATTTCAAATGTGAAAACAAATGATTTCCAAACATAAAAAGAATGATCTACAGGATCATCATAACCTTCGAGTTATAAACAGTTT
The DNA here is from genome assembly GCA_030545235.1 of Helianthus tuberosus. Lineage (NCBI taxonomy): Eukaryota > Viridiplantae > Streptophyta > Magnoliopsida > Asterales > Asteraceae > Helianthus > Helianthus tuberosus. The sequence continues at coordinate 157,907,220 of CM060353.1, read as the reverse complement.
AAAGGTCTACGGGACCAAAACGACCTCGAGTCATGAATACAAAGAAATGAATTATAAGGGCCTTTCCTTAACGAGGTGAAAGCCTAATGAAATAGCTCACAAGGCTAAGTGATAGAACCTATGGGTTAATGAGACAAAGCGAGGAAATCAGTTGAAAATCCCCGCGTAAAACAAAGACTGTAAAAGAATAAATTCTTAACTATCAATATCCGGGTATGGATAATTGACAAAAGTCAAAGAGAAAATGTTAAACTAAAACTTCAGTTTTAGTAAGAAATAACGTTTTTACAAATATAAATTCTGATAGGAATTGAAATTTGTAAATGTTAAAGATACAGGTCTTGACACTGATAGGTGCAAGATGATATATTGAAAAGAAATATTTTCGAAAATGAAAGGTTGAAATAAACCTAAATATGACGTGACGCGATCACGGTCAAGAAAAGTAATGTGAAGTATAATCACATTATAAATTGAGCGATGGGTATAAAGTAATTGGACTAATAAGTCTAGTTAGTGAGACCGGTTAAGGTCAGGATTCAAATTAAGAAATTGGTTAATACGCTATTTATTTTGAGAATAACGTGGAATAAACAAAACCAATAGATTTACATGATCAAGTGGCAAAATTGGTGACTTGGTCAAGTAAACAACCAAAGTATCTAAATACAAGATAAAAGTGACGGCCCATGAGACCTCATTAACAGAAAATACTGATCACCTACTGGAGGGATCAGGAGACAACCAAAGCAGAGTGTTGGGAAGTCAATTCAAACAAAAGAGTTTGTTTGCTAAAAGTGAAAGATTTCACTAAAGACCTCTGAACAGGTTAAAATAACGGATTCATAAAAAGTCCGAAAGTGTAAAAGCGATGGATTTCGCTAAGTTAACTAAACTGGTTGAAATAACGAAATTACGTTATTTTGAGTTACATTATGTAGTAAGAGATACGTATATGTTTTGTAACCAAAAGATATTACCATACTTTTCTGGTAATACTAACAATTGGTTAACGTATGGGTAATACTTAAAAGATTACTCAGGTCAAATTGCATTGAGTTTAAAACTCAATGAACTATGTAAGAAAGGTTTCGAGGACGAAACCTCTTTAAGGGGGATAGACTTGTAACACCCCAAAAATGGATTTGGTAATCAAACCACGTTAATATTTAAAAGACGGGTAAAGTGCCGTTAGTGGTAAAATTAACCCGGAAAATATTAGGATTTATATAACTAAACCTAATATCTACTAAAAATTTGAACGAAAGCTTTTGAGGAAATAAAGTTTATAAAAGCCCAGTTAACGGGACTTAAAACAAACTTAGTCGTGAATTCCCCTAAACCCACTAATTTAACTAGGAATGTTTAACCTAGTTAATAAGTGGGAATAATTGTTAGAAATTAAGTGGGTTGTGGCCTACTTAATAAACTAACCAAACAAGAGGGGTCAAAGTGGATAAACTTGAAAGTTATGTTATAAAAACAAAAGTCTAACAAAAACACACACTTAGTGTGTTTTGAGGGTGTTCTGTTCGAACACAGAGAGCTCCCTAGGAGCCAAACCCTAACTCTCAACATAATCATCAAATTGAAGGCTCAAACGAGGTCTAAATTCACAATTGAACGTGAATTAATGATCACCCAAGCTAGAGGATCATAAGGTATGTCAATTTTTGATGAATTGTGAAGTTGTGAATTTTGGATAATCATCATAATCATGAATTATGAATGAATATTGAAGCTATGATTGAATTAATGATGTATACATGCTTAGGAACCAAACCCTAAGTGAAAATTATACATATGATGTTATAATTTTAATGATTTGATGAATTACCACACTAGGATAAGTGGGTATTAATCATATGATGAAAATGATGATATAATTATGATTAGAATCATCATACATGCTAGTAATCAGGAAATACTTGAACAAATTGTGTGTTTGAGTACATAATCATACTTAATATGAAATAAGTTTAGTATGATATGATAAAATTTGATGATAGGTTCATGTTAAATGATGTCTAATATCATCAAGTAATAATTAGGTAACTTATGGTTACAAGAATTTGGTAAATAAGTGATTAAACGGTAGCATAATAAGGATGCTTACCGTATAGTGGCAAAGTAATAAAACGAGTAGTTATGCTACATCGTGTAATTACTTTTGTCAATAGGCAGTTTGACTTTTTAAAAAGCCAAACTGACCAATGATATGATCGAATGATAATTTCGACATAAAGATCGTAGGATGGAGTAGTCGTGAATGATTATGACTAATCTAACCATCTTACCACTTAAAATGATAGTTTGACGCTTGACAAGCTAGGTGAAAGCTTAGAAAGGAAGCGGGTCAAACGAATCAAGAATGACAGAAAATCATAATCTAGATACTAGGAAAGTACAGCTTACACTCTTTGTATTAAATACCTATTGTTTTATAGGTTACTAATAATATAAAGTCTTGTTTGAGTTATGACGTTCCGACACGACAGGTGCGGTTTGGAACAAGAGACAATGAAAATAAACCATGTTTAATGGTTAAAATGAGTTAATACGATTATTTAGTCATGAAACGACTAAAAGATAACGAGTTTTGAATGATTACCTTATAAGGTGAACTAATGCAAATGATAAGGGTAAAACGGTAATTCGGTCACTCATCGACGATAACCGTTAGTTTTGAAAGACACTTTATGGCATAAGACATAAAGGGGTCAAAATAATTAAGAAATGAGTTATAAGTAAAATGACCGTACGGTGTAGAACCGAAGCGAGTCATGTAGACGAGGTGATACTAAATAACATCTCGCAAAGATAAACGGTCACTTAGACCGAACGGGTCGAATGGTGAAAATATCACCATTTGAAAATATTGACTAATGAATATTGTTGAGTTTTATGTTCACAGGAGTGAATAGGTGAAAGATAACTTGCATCATTAATAAATAGCGATTATTAAAGCAAGGTGTTTAAAACGGGTCAATATATTGATCCGAGCCAGGTATGTATAATAGGTTAACTACTCAATTTGAACTAGAGGTTCATTGAGAGTTAAATGAAGTAAATAGACATTCGGTTACCTTAAATAAGTAAACCGAATGATTTAAATGATGGTCATGGTGTTTTGAAAACCTAATGACCTTTAATACAATATCATAGCTAATAAGAGGGATTTTGGGTCAAACATGCTTTCAAAAGCCCTTCATCATAAATGAAAGGCTAAAATTTACCAAAACGCCTTTGCCAGCTAAATCGAGCGAACGACCCTTAAAGCTTGTTTGGAAATGAGTAGTATGCTTAAATAAATACTTAGAATAAGTATAAAAAGAGAAATGTGTAAATCTTTGGTCATTTGACTCTATAAGAGTCTTTGCCGTAAAATAATGATCCGATGGGTAAAACTCGGAATTTATGAATTACCACATTAAATCCGACACAAATATAGTGGTGAAGGAAGATTAGTTTATAAGAAATGTGGTATTAAAATGCTAGGAACGAATGGAAGTGATTCGTGTCTAAATTATGCTTAAAATCCCTTAACGGGTCAAAATAAGCATATGAGCGAAAACTGATTTAAAACACTTATGAGACCCATGATTTGAACCTAATATGATAGATAATATCGTAAATATACGGTTCATAAGAAATCGTGATCAAACAACGCGTTTGTTTGATTAATACATAAACGGGTCAAAGTTTAGTAAAGATATATTAAGACGAAGGCTTAAAAGTCTCAAATTTTGTTAATCCGGATGATGGATTTTTAACTCCATATGATGGGGGATCAATTTACGATCACGTAGGAAGAAACGTGACGTAAAACGGATCAAAAACGAGCAAGTTATGTTCGTTTTCGTAAAAAACTTGGTTTGCTGAGAATATGCAGCACTTGGCTGCGAACTTTCTGCCAAAATCACATCCTAGCGCCACGCGATGAGGAAGAGGTGATGTGGTCGCGCAGCGCGATGGCTTTAGCAGCCCACGACCGAATTCCTTATATAGGTCCCGACCCGCGAGAGCCACTTTACCTGACAAAAATGTTTATGTTGATTATTTTGTCTTGCGAATCCGTTTAAACACGTTTTAAAACCCATATAATTAACTCATTTCATGTTTTATGGAATGTAGGTATTATTGAATTACCGGAGAACGATCAAGCTCATCGAGAAACCGAACATGCTCAAGAATCAAGCTTCCGCAAATAGTTTCGTCGTCACGTTTTAAACAACGAATGAAATTACAAAATGTTAAAATGTTTTATTTAGTAAAATATTTTAACAAATTCGAAATATTAAGTGTATGTTTAATCTTAGATACACTATTATAATCGAAATTTATATGATAATTGTATAAAATGGACTAAGGGTCTTACATGCAGCTAGTAGTAAAGCTTAAAATTTCGGGACGAAATTTTCTTAACAGGGGGAGAATGTGACAACTGTCAAAATTCCAAGTATCCGTACAATTATTAAACAATGATTAGTGCTTAATGACTGTGTTGAATTACAATTAATGACTTGAATTGCTTTCTGATTATTGTTATCATACATACCTCTGCATCATATATTGCAAATGACATATCAATATTGCATGCAAACTTTGTTGATTCAAATGATGCACGAAACACAGTTAGCACAGTTATCAGACAAATCAGAAAAATGCTGACGGAGTTCAGTACATAGACAGACATTGTGTTGAGAGACAAAATGAGCCAGAACCCAATTATTACACTAGTATAGTGAAGAAACACTAGGTAAATGGTCGGAACCGAGATATCTAGGGGGTTTGAATCCGCATAAAAAGGTTAGTTTCCTCTCGATCGATTTAGGTGCAACCGATCTTCTTCTCCGTGAACTCTGCAAAAAAGAGCACCGTTAGTCTCGCCAAGGGGAGAAGTGGGTTCTCTCCTTGACCCGACTCCGGTGTGAGAATAAGTATTGGTAATGAAGAAGAAGATGTATTTGAGAAGTGTGTGTAACTTGCCTTCATACCTGGGTTTTTCTCATATTTATAGCCGGGAGTCGTTTGGGCGGGAAAACCTGTTAGTGAAAAGTTAACGGAAAATGCTAACCCCGTAAGCGGTTACATTTCCTTCCGTTTAAATTCTTTGATCCGACGTGAGAGCACACGGATCGTGGTTTAGATCAAAGGCTGGGGATTTGCCATGTGTAATGTGATCAAGTGGAGATTACTCTCCAATTGCATGCCTTCGTTGTGATTTCAGGGGTGCCTGTGGTAATGACACGTGTCCAGACGGTTATAACCGTCTGGGTGGTACACGATTGTATTTCTTCTAGAAGATTACTGCTGTAATCTAGTGTGGTATTTTATCGTGTGGAGACTACTTGAATAAATAAATCCAAGTCTGGGTAAAATAATATCCAAGTCTGGATATTTAGGCGGAAGTATTGATCTCAGGATTTTTATCCTTTGCTAATGGGAGAAGGCGCAAGGATTTATGTTTTCCTTTGGGCGCGCGACTATAGATTGCTGATTACTTTCTTCCTTTTGTAAGACCAGTGCGCGGCCGCGCAAGGTTAAAAGGTTAAAAGGCAAGGTTATGGTATGGTCTCAAATACTTATTATGAGGTTTTTGGGACCTTACCCCTTCAAGTCCCCCCAGTCTAGTGTTGTACTTATGCAAATAAGTGGAGCACTGGACTTATGAGAGGGAAATGCTTTTGGGCGCGAGAAATAAGAAATCTTCTATGAGAAGATTGAATTTTTTATTAGAAGGGTTTTTTAGAAGGAATTGTGACTGTTTCTTCTGCAATCATTTCTTGACGTGTGGTGACGTCAGTTTGAAATAAAAATTCATATTTTGCCTTCTTGCATTGGGATACAAAATGGCGCTTGTCAGTCTTCATTAATGGAGATATGACCCTGGTTCCTGTAGCGCCGTTTAGATGGAACGTTTTTCTGACAATTAATCATGATGGTCTATTTTCCTTTTCCCGGAGTCTTGCTCCCCTTTATATATTGTTAGAATGCTTATTTGACTCCCTTATTTGGAGAGTATGAAGATGAAGAGTTCTACCCGTACTCGTCGCCTTCTTGATATCTTGAGGTTCTACGATGCTGCCGAAAGCCTCTTACTGCTTGCTAACTCGTCATCGCTGACTATTACCGGAACCAGAAAGGTAATGTCTACCGTTGATTCTTTCTCTGGAGTTAATGCTGAGCCTTACCTACCGGAGACTGGTGAAGAAACCGTTGTGCTGTCGGCTGAAGCGTTGATGGCTCGATTCCTGACTCTCCGTCCTGGTAAGTGTGAGTTGGTGTACCGCCGTCGTCAGAAGCGTCGGACCGGTCCTGCTCCGGTTGTCGAGGAAGATGTTTTTGTTGAATAGGGTAGGTTTCACTGTCGTGATGTGAATGTTTATCGTTTGAACGCCCTGCTACTAGTTGAAATAAGATTTCCTTTTGTTTTTGTGAATATTCCAGTCTTTGGAACTAAAATTTTGAAGATCACTGCCATGATCTTGTTATGAAGTGTTTTGTTACACTTAATGATATGTACACTTATTATGTGCTGTATGATTTTACTTTTTGCATGTTTGGATTACAATATGTTGCATGTGTTTAATTGCTTCTGGATAGGTAAAGCGAATGAGAAATGGTATTGTGCTCATATGTGAACGTTTGTCCAAAAGGCGTGACAGCTTGCCTGGTTTGGACTGTTCATGAGGTGTACAGTGTTTTACCATTTTGTTTAAGCGTAAGCCCGAAGAATTTCATGCAATTTGTAACATACAGAAATAAGTATGAAAATAATTTTTGTATTGATAAAGCGCAAGGCTTGTAATACAGGTGTAAATAGGAAATACATTGCCTGTGAATGATTTGACCTACATGTAACACCTGCGCAGCTGCTGCGTGTTCCAGGTGCGTGGGACTAGAGTCCCATCAAGTCTTTTCAGAGTATACGCCCCTTTGCCTAGGACCTCGTTAATGACATATGGTCCTTCCCATCTTGGCGCTAATTTGCCTGGTTTTTCAGCGTTTGATGCTTCATTATCGCGCAAGACGAAATCACCCGGAACGAATGTGCATACGCGGACGCGCGCATTGTAGTATTTTTCGAGTTTGGATTTGTACCTGGCCTCTGTGATAGCGGCATTCTCGCGCCGTTCTTCGAGGAGGTCTAGATCCAATCTTCGCTCGTGCTCATTATTATGTTTTTCCATGATTATCATGCGTGGTGATGGTAAGCCAATCTCAGCTGGAATGACAGCTTCAGACCCATAGACTAGACTGAATGGAGTTTCGCCTGTGCTAGTCTTTGGCATTGTTCGATGCGCCCAGAGGATGCTGGGGAGTTCGTCGACCCACCCTCTGCGTGTTGTCCCTAGTCGCGCTTTTATGCCGTCGACGATCTGTTTGTTTACACTTTCTACTTGACCGTTCGCTTGTGGATGCGCGACGGAGGCGAAATTATGCTCGATCTTCATTTCTTTGAACCATTTTTGAAGATCTTCTGAGGAGAAGTTTGTGCCGTTGTCAGAAATAATGCGTAATGGTAATCCAAACCTGCAAATGATATGTTCCCATATGAATTTGCGGATTACCATTGCTGTGGTTGAGGCCAAGGCTTTGGCTTCTACCCATTTGGTGAAGTAATCGACCGCCACAATGATGAATTTTACTGCGCCTGGCGCGTTAGGAAATGGGCCAACAAGATCGATGCCCCATTGTTGGAATGGCCAGGCAGACGTGACGGGTATTAGTGGATTCTTTGGTCGGAGCGTCTTTGGTGCATGGCGTTGACAAGCTGCGCATCTCCTTAATAAATCAACTGCATCCATATGCATTCCTGGCCAGTAGTATCCGGCGTTCATTATTTTTGCCACGACCATGCGCGGTCCCGCGTGTATTCCACATAAACCTTCATGGATCTCTCTGACCAGGTATTGGGCGTCTGTTTTATCGACACAGCGTAATAATGGTCCCATGAATGACTTTCGGTAAAGGACGCCATCCGCCATTTCGTAATTTATCGCTTTGTGTTGGAGTTTTCGGGCTTCTGCTTTTCCTTCCGGTAGTTTTCCGTGTTGTAGGTATAAGATGATCGGAGACATCCAGGATGGGTTACCGACCTCTATAACGTTTACTTGCTTGAGATGTATCGATGGGTTAGATAATACCTCGATGCGCACTTCTTTTGCTAAGTGCTTGAAGCCGGTAGCGGCCAATTTGCTAAGCGCGTCTGCATGCTTATTTTCACTTCTGTTTATATGGTTAACCCTGAATGTCTGGAATTGGCTAATTAACATCCGCGCTTGTTCAAGGTATAATGCCACAGCTTCTCCTTTTGCATCGTAGTGACCGTTAACTTGCTCGGCTACTAGTTTTGAATCAACGTTGGCTTCAAGGTTTCTTGCCCCCATTTTGAGTGCTAGACGAAGGCCTGCTAAAAATGCTTCGTATTCTGCTTCATTGTTGGTACTTTGGAAGTCTAAGCGTATGGCATATGTGAGCTCATGATTATCCGGACTGACCAATCGGAGGCCTGCTCCTGCTCCATCATCATTGGAAGCGCCATCTGTGTGTAAGGTCCAGACTCTGTCGTCGAAAACAGGTGTAGGGTTCTGGATTGCCTCGCATTCTTGTACTTTATCGATGGGAACTTCGATGGCGAAGTCTGCTAGAACTTGCCCTTTGATTGTTGGTCCTGGCTTGTAAAAGATATTGTATCCTCCCAGCTCAATGGCCCATTTAGCCAATCTTCCCGCCACATCAGGTTTTGACAAGATTTGGCCTAAATGATAATTTGTGAGAACCGTGATGACATGGCCTGAGAAATACCTGCGCAAGCGTCGGGATGCGTGCACTAGTGCTAGAACCAATTTTTCTATCATTGAATAACGAGTTTCTGGGCCGGTGAGCATTTTGCTGATATAGTAGATTGGGGTCTGAATGTTTTCTCGTTCCACCATTAATACTGCACCTACCGCTACTTCCGCGGCTGATAGGTATAAGATTAGTGGCTCTTTTTCTTTTGGCGCAGTCAGCGTTGGTAGCTGAATTAAACATTCTTTCATTTGTTTGAATGTTGCTTCTGCTTCAGGTGTCCATTGAAAGGGGGTTTTCTTCCCGCAGTTTCACAGCGTACTGATGAATGGATAAGATTTTGCCGCATGATTAGCCAAGAATCTGTTCAAGGCTGCTAAACGTCCGGCGAGTCTTTGCATTTCTTTTATTGTTGCGGGTGAGGGCATTAGCTGGATAGCCTGTACTTTTTCTGGATTTACTTTAAAGCCATCTCTTGTGACTATGAAGCCCAAAAATTTTCCTTCTTCCATGCCGAAGGAGCATTAAGTTGGGTTGAGTTTTAAGTTCACGCTGCGTAGAGAGTCGAATGTGCGCTGAATATTGTTGAGCATTGAGTCTTCCTCATGGCTCATGATGACGAGGTCATCCATGTATACTTCAACTGTCTTGCTGATGTCACTGTTGAAAACTGTGTCCATTAATCGTTGGTAAGTTGCGCCAGCATTGCGCAGGCCAAAGGGCATTTTAGTGTAGCAGAAGATGCCTTTATCTGTGCGGAATGCGGTTTTGTCTTCGTCTTCTTCTTTCATCTGGACCTGATGATAACCTTTGTAACAGTCGAGAAAACACTTCCATCTGAATGATGCTAGAGAGTCGACTTTTTTATCTATTTCTGGAAGCGCGTAACAATCTTTTGGGCATGCTTTATTCAGGTCTTTGAAGTCGACGCACATTCTCCATCCGCCACTATGTTTCTGTACCATTACTGGGTTGGCAACCCATGTATGGTATTTTACTTCGCCCAAGATTCCCGCATTAAGTAGCTCTACCACTTGTTCGTCCATGGCTTTCGCTTTTTCTTCGCTAAAGCTACGCCTACCCTGAGCAACAGGTTCTGCTGATGGTTTACTATTTAGGCAATGTTGCGCTATGTCGCGTGGAACCCCAGTCATGTCTGCTGGGCACCAAGCAAATATATCTTTGTTGTTGGATAACAGTGCTTTCAGTTGTATTCGTGTTGCCGATGAAATGGCGTGTCCTAGCAGAATGGTCTGCTCTGGATATTCGTTGTTCAGGACCCATTTCTCTGGTTCGTTTGACGCCGAAGGTTTGACTACCTTTGTTGGTGGTTCGTCGTCCACGTACATGACTTCTTTGCTTGAGTATAGAATCGCAACTCCGGTTTCTGTTGGAAATCCGCAAGCAGCATGTGGGATGGAAGTGATCATGCTGAATTCTCTTTGTGACCTTCTTCCGAGCAGGACATCATGACGTGATGTTGCCGGCATGACCATGAAATTGACTGTAATTGTTCGTGAATGTTCGCCATCCGACAAAGTCACAGGGAAAGCTATTTGCCCTAATGGGAATACAGCTTCATTGCAGAATCCGGTGAGGGGAAAATCGACCGGTTCTAGACGTGCTTTATCATCTGGGTCAAGTTGTTTAAAACACTGCTTGTATATGATGTCCATCGAGCTTCCCGGATCTATGAACATATAGTCTGTCCGGTAATGACCGAAGATGCCAGTAATAATGACTGGTCGCTCTTCCTGAGGGCCTCCTGGGACGATGGGAAATACGACTTGCTGTTCCCTCCAATGTTGGTCATAACTTCGTTTGTTTGTCTTTCGCGATGGACCTCCTTGAACCATGTTTATTTGTTTAGGTTTCTGATAACTGCTATATCTGGATTGTATTTTAATGGTACGACTATATTGGATGTCCCCCCGACGTAGTGTTGGTGGGTCCAATACTGTAGTGTTGGTTTCTTCTCCAGATCTGATGTTTGGGAAATCAGATCTGGCGATTTGTATGACAATTGTGTCTAAAGCAACTTGGCATCTGTTAAACCAATGTTCTGGAGATCTTTCTATGGTTAGATCTGAGAAATTCTTTCTATCTGAATGACCATTGGTTCTGTTTTCTCCCATGATTTTATTGATCTGAGTGTTTTGAGTTGTAGAAACTTTGAATTCAGATCGAGGATCTGATAGGTGAGATACTGAATTCTCTGCCATGTGCCGAACAGAGGATGAAAATAACTGAATCGAAACGAGATAAAAACTAGAAAACAGAGGAAATCGGTGGGCGCCAATGAAGAAACACTAGGTAAATGGTCGGAACCGAGATATCTAGGGGGTTTGAATCCGCATAAAAAGGTTAGTTTCCTCTCGATCGATTTAGGTGCAACCGATCTTCTTCTCCGTGAACTCTGCAAAAAAGAGCACCGTTAGTCTCGCCAAGGGGAGAAGAGGGTTCTCTCCTTGACCCGACTCCGGTGTGAGAATAAGTATTGGTAATGAAGAAGAAGATGTATTTGAGAAGTGTGTGTAACTTGCCTTCATACCTGGGTTTTTCTCATATTTATAGCCGGGAGTCGTTTGGGCGGGAAAACCTGTTAGTGAAAAGTTAACGGAAAATGCTAACCCCGTAAGCGGTTACATTTCCTTCCGTTTAAATTCTTTGATCCGACGTGAGAGCACACGGATCGTGGTTTAGATCAAAGGCTGGGGATTTGCCATGTGTAATGTGATCAAGTGGAGATTACTCTCCAATTGCATGCCTTCGTTGTGATTTCAGGGGTGCCTGTGGTAATGACACGTGTCCAGACGGTTATAACCGTCTGGGTGGTACACGATTGTATTTCTTCTAGAAGATTACTGCTGTAATCTAGTGTGGTATTTTATCGTGTGGAGACTACTTGAATAAATAAATCCAAGTCTGGGTAAAATAATATCCAAGTCTGGATATTTAGGCGGAAGTATTGATCTCAGGATTTTTATCCTTTGCTAATGGGAGAAGGCGCAAGGATTTATGTTTTCCTTTGGGCGCGCGACTATAGATTGCTGATTACTTTCTTCCTTTTGTAAGACCAAGGTTAAAAGGCAAGGTTATGGTATGGTCTCAAATACTTATTATGAGGTTTTTGGGACCTTACCCCTTCATATAGTATGTAGGAAAGTAAGGATCACAAAACTGCCTTCCTAGAGATAGTTTAAGTGCCGGAAAGTGCCTAAAACTCACATAAACTGCAGAATTCTGCAGAATTCAGCAAAAATTCAACATTTAAACACACTAATATCATGTAGAAATATGGTTAAATGGTCCAGAATGCTTTCCTAAGTGTCGGGAATCAAAACTGTCACAAAAAGTAACATAAAGCACACTAAACTGCATAGTTTAGCACCTTAACGAACCGGTAACCAACCGGTAACCAACCGAATAACCAGACACTACCAGAAACACCAAATTTTCACTAGAAGCACTGTTTTAACATTACCAAGCTAGTTATGGTCCCCGAACATCATAACACACTATATAAACATCTAATAACTAAACACCTAACTAGATACTTGAATTCTAACCATAAACTAACTATTAGTTGAAACCTAAGCTAAGACCCCCCCCCCCCCCACCTAGTTCACGGCCAACATCATGGCCCCACATGTGATTTTATTGGCATTTTATAATAGATCATGTTGTTCTTTTTAAAACATATTATACAATGGAAAATGTGTTTTGGTGGATTATAAGTTAAACCTTAAGAACCTTAACCTTCATTTCACAACATTCACCAACACACCGCTTCTCTTCTTCTTCCCCCTTCACCTCACGGCCGAGAACAACAACAACAATATCACCATCATCACTTCATCTTCATTTAATTCTAAGTAATCACAAGGGTGCTAGAAGACATACAAGGAAGCTTGGAGCCTTTGGAAACTAAAGGACCTTTCTCTTGTGCTTTTATCCACCACATTTATCATCTTCATCAACTAGTGATCATCCCTAGCCTTGAGCTAGTAGTAAGAACACTCTACACTTCATTTTACATTTTGTTTAAGTGGTTAAAGAATGATACATGTTGTTAATCATGAAGAACACTAAGAATCTTGAACTTGAAACTTGAACATAAGCTTAAAATCATAAGAAATCATGATGTTTATGTGTTGTTATGCTTGTTGATTGTCGTTTACTCATGATTTTGATGTTGAACATCATATGATCTTGCTACATAATGATTAAAAACATAATCTAGCAAGATGAGAGGATGAAAATGTTAAAGATCCATAGATCATCCTCATGTGAATCATGACTTGAAAGTATAAGTTGTTTTCTTGTTAAGTGATGATCAAAGTAAGGTGTAAGTCTTGTAAATCTAAGATTTCAAGAATGATTTTTCAAGAGACAAAGTTAAAAATACAAAGTTTACTTAATCTTGAAGGCATGGAAACCTCCATTTTTAGGGGAAATTATGGCAAAAAAATTTATAAAAATTAAACACTTAGAGAAATATTTTTAAACAAATATTTACAAGTATATTTTTAACCATGAATTTTCATATAAAGTTTGCGATAAATTTTGTTACAAAAATTATAAATATTGGAGGTTGATTTTTATAAATAAAAGTGACTAAATATGTATTTAGGAAATATATATTTAGAAGTCACCATGTGTGTGATTATTTGTATATTATGTGTATTAGTTATATTATTTTAGGACTTGAAATAATATAACTCATCAAAATACCAAAATTTACAATCCAAAATATTACCAAAATTCCAAGAGAATGAACATATAAATTATACCCAAAATATTGGAGAAACCAAACAAAGGAATATAACTTACAAAATATTCTGGAAAGTTTATTCGTAAGTATATTTTGGAAAATAATATTTTGGACACCAAGAGAACAAAAATATGATTTTTACAAATATTACAAAATATATCATATTTTTTACAAGGAGAAAATATATTATTTTTGGCAAGTAAAAATATATATTTTTTTCTTGGAATTATTAGAAGATGTATTATTTTTGGAAGAAAATATATATTTTCTCAAAGAAACATAAAATACATTATTCTTGGGAGAAAATGTATTTTCTTAAATAAACTTGAAATATATTATTTTTGGATGAAAAATGGATTTATATATATTTTCTAAGTTGGACTTGGAAATATATTATTTTTGAGACTTGTATGAGATTTATAAATATTTTTGCCGAGGGAAAAATTATGAATAATTTTTCTAAGTAATATTTCTTAAAATATATATTTTGGAAATATATTGATGTATTTTTATTAAAGATATTATTCCGGAAAAGTTAATACAAAAATTAAGTATAAGGACACTTAATAAACACAATAAAAATACGTATTCTCGTACGTATAAATACACACCAGAATACGCCACCGATACTTGGCAAAAATATACAAGTATAAGAATACGAATACAAATACACTCATCCTTGGGAAGGATATACATGTATAAATACATAAAAAGTAACAAGTTAAAATATATTATTTTAACTATTATTCCAAAATTTGATAAATATAAATAAGTTAAAATATTTATTATTTTAACAAATAATTATATAACTTGGAATAATATTGAAGACACAATGAAACGTAACTCAAAGACACTAACTAACACTAAGTCAAGGCACGGCCCACTCGTCTAATAGATCGTAGTACGTTGTAGGTAGTCGTGTACACCAGAGGAAACTTTGAGTTACAGTCGGATTCGAAGAACGCAAAGCTGTGAGTTCATGTCCCCCTTTTCTTTTAACGGTTTTCAGTTTTATAACTTCGGGGGTGAAGTACATGTTACAAACTGCTTACAAACGTTTACATATGGTATGGTTGGCTAAGGAAAGGTACTGCTAGATCATGTGAGTGGTGGGTACAACGCTTAAGACCAATAATCCTCGTAGTAGGACCGAGGGACATGAGTAATAGATCTATTTGGGTGTAGTGAGCCCCGCCCATGTGGACCAGTGTTTGGCCCATGAGGTGACTATGTCTTACAACTGGAAGCCCGGTGCAAAATCTGCTAGGTTTGAGCCTTCCTGCATCACGTCACATATATTAATGGCCTTGCAAACCATTAATCGATCTGTTTTCCTTGTTTGCTTTCATACTGGGTTTACAAACATACATACTTACAATTATTTCAAAGGTTTATTCGTGCACACATACAAAACACATGAACTCGCTCAACTTTTGTTGATGTTTTCAAACTACATGTATTTCAGGGAGTTAAATGTGGATCGGGCGGGCGTTTGGAGGTTTCAAGTAATGATGAGAATAAAAGATGTCATCCGAAGTCTAAGGGTTTGGATAGTGTGTCTTATCCTAGATAAGACACATCTTTCAAAGCCTGGTTTTATTTAAAGTCTTTTGTCGAGTCCTTATGGAACTCTAAAACAATTTGCATGGTTTGTAGTTTGGATTCAAGTCTGTGTTGGGATTTTAAGACAATGTTGTTTGTGATATTTTAAACTTAAGTAATGGATGAACATCTTGTGTTTTATCATATAGTTGTTTGTTATGGTTGAATGCAATGATATTAAGCAAGTCACACATAATCATGCTTCCGCAAAAGTCAGGGTGTGACAAAAAATTGGTACTAGCACTAGTCCATGCTACCCGGCGCCTCCGAAGATACTTCCAGGGCCATCACGTCTAGACAAACTTGGAAGTTGTACACAGATGGATCTTCCAGTGGAAAGGGGGCAGGCGCGGGCCTCATGCTAATAAGCCCGGACGAAGTAAAATTGATGTATGCTCTGCGATTCGACTTTGAGTGCTCCAACAACGAGTCAGAATACGAAGTGCTATTAGTGGGTCTGAGGATGGCTCAATCCATGGGAGCGACAAGGTTCGACGCATACGTTGACTCTCTGCTGGTCAACAACCAAGTGAATGAGACGTATGAAGCCAAAGATGAGAGAATGGCAAAGTACTTGGCTAAAACCAAGGAACTCATAGCTTCCTTTGACAGTGTCACTCTCAATCACGTCCATCGCGGAAGAAATCAAATAGCTGATGCACTAAGCAAGCTAGCTACGTCTGGTATGGAAAATGAGGTGAAGGTGGAAACGCTCCAGTCACCTTCAATAAAGCACCGAGAAGCATCCGCGGTTACGGTGGAAGAACCTTGTTGATATACTCCTATCTTGAAATTCTTGACAAAAGGAGAATTGCCATCCGCCAGAGGTGACGCTAAAAAGATACAAACAAAGGCTTTGCAATATGAAGTACAAAATGGCATCCTATACAGGAAGTCGTACCCGGGACCACTGTTGCGGTGCGTGTCCCATCAGAAGCCACATATCTGATTCAAGAAATACACGCCGACATATGTGGCATTCACGTCGGACCCCAGGCAATCGTTGCTAAAATTCAAAACGCTGGGTACTATTGGCCCGGGATGCATGAAGACGCGATGGGGGAACTCAGAAAATGCCGCAGTTGTCAAAAGTATGCTCCACAAACGCTACGCCCTAAGAACAACTTGATTCCCGTGACAGCGGCATGGCCTTTTCAAAAAAGGGCAATTGATATCGTGGGACCATTCCCGCCAGCCCCTGGGAAACTAAAATACTTGATCGTGGCAATCGACTATTTTACTAAATGGATCGAAGCAAAGCCGTTAGCCAAGATAACCGCCGAAAACGCCAAGAAATTACTATGGGAGCACATCGTTTGCCAATTTGGACTCCCGCTATACCTTGTAAGTGACAATGGAACACAATTCACAGACAGGGTTTTATAAGATTGGTGTGAAGAGCTACAGATCAAACATATTTTTACATCGGTTGCACACCCCCAAGGAAACGGTCAAGTGGAAAGGGCAAACAGAAGCCTGTTGGATGGGATCAAAAGAAGGTTAGGCTATGAGGGAAGCTCTTGGGTGGAAGAATTGCCAAACATCCTCTGGGCACACCGAACTATGCCCAAGACAAGCAAGAGCGAGACCCCATTCAGCCTAACTTATGGCACAGAAGCAATGATACCGGCGGAAGAAGGTCTACCTTCTCTAAGGCGCCTAACAACTGAGGATGACAATGATAGGCTCTTACGAGAAGGCCTGGACCTCCTGGAAGAACGGCGTGAAGCGGCCGCCATTAGCGAGGCAAAATACAAGAAAGTCTTAAAGAAATATTATAATCAAGGCGTGGCTCAGCAGACCTTCAAGGAGGGCGATTATGTCATGCGGGATAATGAGGCGAGTAGGGCGGAACCCACAGGCAAGCTGGGACCCAACTGGGAAGGCCCTTACATAGTCCAAGAAGATCTAGGCAAGGGGGCATACCGCCTATCCAGACTTGATGGCACAGCGGTTCCAGACTACTAAAAAACTGTCTTGTTTCCGACTAAGGTTTTTGTCGGAAAACAACGTTTCCGACCAGTTTCCGACAGAAATAGGTTTGACGGAAAAAGCCTTGTAGGAAAATATTTCCGACAAGTATCCGTCTAAATTGGCAACAAATTTCTGACAAAAAAAAGAAGTTACTATTTCCGACAACATTCCGACCAAATGTTATGTTTCGTCGGTAAGTGGTCGGAAAATTCCGGCCATTTTCCGACACCCATAACCGTTTTTTTGGTTTTTCAACCTTCTAACACGGTTTTTTCATTACGTATTTTGTACACCTTAGTTATACATGAAAAGCTCTTACTTTACCAACTTATACGTATTATACACATTCATACGTACGTGTACAATATTGAGACTAATTACTTAAACTTGTCTTTTATTATTCTATAATTATATATAGGTATATATGTGTGTGTATACTCCGGGTCATATACATATACATATAGCTCAATATAATTAAATAAAAAAATAAAGGTTTTAGTCGGAAAATTGTTGGAAATTTCCGACAACTTTCCAACCAATTTTTTTCTTTTTTTTTATAGTTTTTTTGTTGGAATTTAGTCGGAACTTTCCTTCAAATTTCCGACGACTTTTTTCTTTGTCGGTAAGCGGTCGAAAATTGGTTGCTAATATTTGACATTTATTCTAGTCTGAAGTTTGTCGGTAAATGGTCGGAATTTCCGACTAAATTTTTTTAGTCGGTAATTTTGGTAGGAAATCCTCAATTTTCTAGTAGTGCCACGTAGCTGGAACGCGGCTCAATTAAAGAAGTGTTACATGTAGACTTCCGCCCCTAGCTGGAACGCGACTCAATTAAAGAAGTGTTACATGTCTAATCGCTACCTTTAGCAAACAGTGGCGTCACCATAATGATAATTTCATTAATTGTTCCTGACAAAAATCGAGTGCTCACACGCACCCCAACAAAGACAAAATATATTTTTTTTACAAAATATCTACGGAACAGTAAAAACATCAAACAAACAACACTTAGTCATCTTTGGATTCATCCGCCACCTCCAGCATATGGCGTAATGAATCCACGCCGTCTTCAGCCACCTTGTCAGCCAAATCAGCATGCGCCGGCAGCGGATCGTTGTAGACCACCTCTAGAGCATCCGCCATATCTGCTGTTAACTTGCCTCCTTTCTCCTAGAAGTCAGGGGTAACTTTACTTGTTTGATGGCAACTGACATAGCCTTCGTGAACGCCATCATGGTGGCCTGAGTTGTAAGCAGCAGTAGAAAGGTGATCCAGGAGGGCAACAAAGGATTCCGACTGGCGTAAGTACTCGAAAGCACCAACTAAACCCTGGGATATCAGCTAGTTCCTGTCACCTTGCAGCCCTGCCAAGCGGCTGGTCAAGCTATCCACCTCAGCATTGGATTATTCCAAAGCACTTTCCGCCTCCTTGAGATGCGCCTGCTGGGCGGTTGAAGATTGCAGAAGTTGATTCTTTTCTGATACCAGAGAGTCACACATTTGTTGCAACTCCCTAAGTTTTTCTTCCCGCTCCTCCAGCTCAACTTGTTTGGCCTGGACTTTGGCATTAGACGCCTCCAACTCCAGGGTCAAATTTTGGTACCTCTCCTGCACCTGATAAAGAAAATCGGTGTCAATACGGAACTTTTCCACCTCAGCAGATAACTCAAATCTTACCTTTCGAGCCTCATTAACGGCTTTACGCTCCAACTCTTCTTGAACAGTTTTAGCACGAGAAAGGATACGATCTTTTTCCACTATATCACGGGCCCAGATCACCCTCTCTTCAGCAAGGTTGGCGGTTACCCGCTTCAAATCATCCTCAGCTTTATTTTTCTCTAACACAAACCGGCTCTCCCTGTGTAACACCTCGAAAATCGGTTTATTAATTATACTAGATTAAATATATATATATATATATATATAAACGGGTAAGATACCATAGGTGGTAAAAGTAAACCCGGTGAATATGAGGATTTAAATAAATAAACCTAATATTTATTAAAAGGATGGAAAATACTTTGAGAAAACAAAGTATATAAAAGGCCCGAGTTAACGGGACTTAAAATAAAACGGGTTATGAACAAGATAAAAATAACTAGGAAATAAATAACCTAGTTAATTACAAGTCTTGTAGTAATGAGGAAACTTGATTAAAACACCCTAAATAAAACTTGGGAAAAGCAGAGGGGTTAAAAGTGTTAAACTAGAAACTAGTTTTTAATAAATAAAAACCCAACACCAAAACACACACCTTGAGTGTGTGTTCTGGTCGACATAAACACAGGAGCCAAGAAGCTCTCTAGCTCAAACCCTAACAAGCATAAAATCAACAAATTGAAAGGGTAAATCTAACCCAAATCGAAATCCAAGCACAAATTCGTGATCAACTCGGTGAAGGGATCATAAGGTATGCTAAATTTCATCATTTGGTTTTGTCTCAAATTCTTGATAATTTGTGAAATCGAAATCTGACCACTGTAGTGTTCATCAGGTGGTCGTTGTCTAACCCCTCCAAATAGGCAGATTCAACAGGAGGGTATGCCCGATCAACCCAGTGATGCACCACTGGGGGGAAAACCAACCTGGAGGACTCCGCTATCTTCCACTTAGGTTGATAGCGTTTGTCCTGGGCATACAGATCCCAACACACGGTGGGAAGATAAAGGTCATCGAACAAACGGGTCCCATCCTCAGCAAAATTACCACTGGATCCCCCAGTGTCACTAACAGTAGTATCCTTAGCACTGGTCGACTTGCCCCTGGTGGAAGTCGTAGGCATTTCTTTCCCGGACACAGGGAAATCGTCAACTGGAGAATCAAATATAGATACAGGGGTGGAACCGGATAACAGTGGCGTAGTAACGGGTCCGGGCGTCATAATGACGGATGTAGTGAACAACAGCGATGGCATCGAAGAACCAACTGGAAGTGCACTTGCTTGGGATATAAGATCTGCAAGAGGGATACTTTGGCCGTCAGCGGCGGAAGAAATGATTTCCCCAGAGGTCAAGGGCATAGAGGACCCGCTTCCTGCTTGGGCCTCAGCAAGAGAATCTGTATTAAAGCAAACAGTCAGAAAACAAATAAAGGGACCAATTCCTATACGGACAAATGCAACCACTTACCAGCGTGTAACGCTTGAGCAGCCTTGGTTGCTTGAAAAGTGGACAAAGATGGCATTATCTTACGCCTCTTAGGCACAGGGCGCGGGCTCACTATAGCAGTGGCGGAAGTAACAATAACATCCTCCGAGGTTGTGGACACGTTAGCCGCCACAGGCGAAGCAGTCGTTCCTATAGTATCAACCTTCTTCAAAGTTACTTTAACCCGGGATGGCTTCTTCGTCTCTTTAAGGGAGACGCCGCTCCCACCACTGGGGGGGGAGGATTAGAAACTTGAGCAGTTGCACCCGCCGGGATGGCGGGCAGGAGTAAATTCTCGATGTGAATCTTTAACACATTTGCCTCATACTCCCCAATCACGCGGTCCGCGGACCTCAGAGCAGCGTTTCGAGGAGGGTCAATATAATTAAACAAGGTCCATTCACCTATTTGACAAGTCAACCTATTAGAACAAACACAACCTACAAATTAAAGTAGTAGCAAGTTAACACTTACCATTGTCAAACCTTTGGAAGGCAGGGTACAACCGGCTGTCACGCAATCGTAAACTCCTTCCAGCCATCACCAGTGCACCCTCCGGAATCACCTGGCACTCAGAAGGGCGTTGGCTTAGCCTCTTGAACAGAGCGTTTTCAATGTAGGAATCAGCGGGTGGACCATCGTCTTTGAATTTTTCTTTGGCTCCCATCTTTCTCCAGTGCATCTCCCCGGGGATGACGCCAACATCAATGTAGAGAATTTTTTTCTTCCAATCCTTATCCCTGGAACTTGCAGGGACATTTCTCAGGCAAGACACACCGATATCTCGTCGATCTAACGTAAAGAAGGGGGATTTCCAAACAAGAATGAAAAAATCCCTAAAAACCATGATTTCAGGGATATGGCCCAATGTTATACAGGGAAATTCGAAATGACAGAGTTTAACCAGTCCAAGAGGATGAATCTGGGAGATATGAATCTGATACTCGTCAAGCACAAACTTACAGAATTTGGTAATCGGCAACCGAAAGTTGCAGAATTTGAAAAAATCATTGAACAGAGTGATTTTCCCCGCCTTCAATGGAAACGCCGTATCTTTCTTCTACGACAACACGGGATTCCATTCCGACTTAATGTCATACTCTTGCAAAAGGCTGTTGAACGATATTGTTCCCCACTTGCAATAGAGAGCATCGGAACTCGTCTGGGTTGAGGAAGATTCACCGGTCTGTGAAGCCATGGTGCACAATCAAGAATTCGAATAAGATGACAGGGAAAACGAAATGGGAAAAACCCTAACGGAAGGACTATTTATAGAAAAGGGGAACAACCTTTCAAATTCAAGAAGCAAAGCAAACGGGATGGTGACGCGTGTCAATCCGGGGTATATACAACTGTCATCCTAATGATGGCCTAACTGTCATAGCCTTTCACATCACCGCCATAATTCAAAAAAGCAACATATTTCCATTTGAGAGATATATACTCCAGGGGATACTTTGACTTTTTCCTTTTTAAGTCCGATCTCATGAATTTCATTTCATAACTTCAGACTGGGGGACATGACGAGGTATGACCCGGAACGGCTAACCCGACCCGGTCATTACCTATTATTTTATTATTATAAATAATCCATTACACACGTTTATTCTAGAAGCTTCCATTCTGCATGGATAAACTACGTAACCAAATCCCCAATATTTTGGGAAGATCATGCAAATCCCTTAATTATCGGAGTTCATCCTAAGTTAAGGGAAACCCTAATGGTAAACTATAAATAGAGGTAAACATCAAAGGTAAGATCATTCTGTTCTCGTTTACTCTCTCTCTCTCTCTACATACATTCTTACTCCCACATACCGAGACTTATTCTCACGCCGGTGGGTGGTTACAGGAATAACCCCATTCCTGTAACGAGTCCTAACGGTGTTCTGTTTTGCAGTTAGTTGTTCGGATCACCAACAGTTGAAGTCCTAGTAGGAGCCTACCGTTCAGGTCAGTTTTTCTTCACCGGCCGCCTATTTCGACCAATGGCAGGGAAACACTATTCCCTGCCATGGTAAATGTAAATAGAGGTAAACATCAAAGGTAAGATCATTTTGTTCTCGTTTACTCTCTCTACATACATTTTTACTCCCACATACCGAGACTTATTCTCACGCCGGTGGGTGGTTACAGGAATAACCCCATTCCTATAACGAGTCCTAACGGTGTTCTGTTTTGCAGTTAGTTGTTCGGATCGCCAACAGTTGAAGTCCTAGTAGGAGCCTACCGTTCAGGTCAGTTTTTCTTCACCGCCCCTTCAATCCTGCGCCCCTGCCTGTGAGGTAAACTTATGTGGTTAGAAATTAACCATTGAGATTCTTGTTACTCAAACTTACCCAAGAGACAGACTTCAAAAATATTGGGCATGTTTGGCAAAAGTGGTTGGTGGCTGATAGCTGTAGCTTTTTAGATATATTTAGGTGTTTGGCAGAGTAGCTGGAACTTTTAATAAAACGTATAAAATGACCAAAATGGACATAACTAAAAAACATTAAACTAAACGTAATCATACACACACATATAAGTTCTTTCTCAAATAAATAAAGCATGATCATTTTTAATTAAATAAAACATAGTTATTGACAAACAGCCGAGAACAAATATAATACTATTGATTATATTTTTTTAATAACTTTAATATCCACTTTGTTATATCACACGTAGATTAACTTTGTATAAATATTAATGGACCATTTTTAATTGTTACTTAAATTCCCAAACTATAAAATTTTCGCATTTACACTATGACGCAATCGTTTTACTCATTTTCGCTTAAACCCCTCCAATTTAAACATGAACCTATTATGAGTAAAACTTAATAAAAACAACCATAAAACAATTCAAAACTGTAAGAAATATCTATATAAAAATATGTATAATTTAAAGCACATTCACGTACCAGAAAATCAGTGATGAAGGAGACGATCGAAGAAGAACGTATGGGAACAACAGCATATGAAGATCGTGTATATATAAAGAATTTTTTTAAAAGATAACTAAGAATTTGATTTTTCGTTATCTTTAGAAAAAAAATTAAAAAGTTTGTGCATTAAAAAGTTCATTATCTTTAGAGGTTAAAATATTTATTTTTTCCCTAAAAGCTTGTAGCTCCTTCTAAGCGCTACTAGTATGAGTGTTCAACCAAAAGCTTCAACCTCCTAACCTAAAGATTTTAAGCTCATTCAACCAAACAAGACTTTTTATTGGGTATAAGCTTTTTTTTTTAAGTTTCTAAAATACCCTATATCAAACACCCAAATAACTTGTAACAATTTCATACTATTTTTTAAATTATTTCATGCCAAAAAGACCCTATATCAAACACCCAAATAGCTTGTAACAATTTCATACTTTTTAAAATTATTTCATGCCAAAAATACACTATATCAAGAACCCAAGTAGCTTGTAAAAAATTCATACTATTTCTAAAATTATATGATATATCAATGGATATATCACCATGAAAACTTGGTATAATATCATGTTTAGTGTTTACCACATAAAATCATGATATTAAATATGCCTACTAGTAAAATTTTGACATTTATAAACTTCCATTAAAACTTGCATTAAGATAAAAGAGTTTGGAGTATAAGAATAAACAAAAGGGTATAACATAGGTAAATGTGAATACAAGATAGACTACGTCGCAAGTTAGAGCACTAGAAACCTTCAATGTGGAGGGGAAGATGAATAGAGGCAGATACAAATTGAATTGAGATCAACGGCTTAGACATGATTTGCTAGAGTTGCATCTCACTAAAGACATGGTCTAATATAAGAGTTTGTGGAGACATATGATTAATGTTAATGATTGTTAGGGAGGCATGTGTCTTAGTTTGGGTTTAGAGGCTTAGATTTTTCTACACTTTTTAGGTGGACTTTGCATATGTGAGAATGAGATTGGGAAAGCTCAACCCTAAATCAGGGGATCTTGGTTTGGGGGGGGGGGGGGGGGGGGCACCTCACGGGTTCGAGGTTGCGGGTTCGTTGCAGCGCGACAACACCACCGCCACCCCTAGCCATGCACAGGTAGTTTGCCTAGCGGCAAACCCCATGTTGGAATGGGTTGAATGTTTGGAGAGTTTAAGGAGGGTGGAGTAAAATGGTGGTGTCCATGGTTCTAGGGTACTTGTGGGTAGGCGCAACTAGTGTTTTGGTGGTTCTAGGGTACTTAGGTGTAGAATTGACATGACAACACATGATTAGACGAGGCTAGGGTAGTACCCTTGGGGGCCCCTTCCAGCCTTATATATATACATGAGATATTACAAAATAATACACCAAATATAAATATTTACAATATAGGTACAAACATATTATTTAACTACATTTTTTCTAATATACCCCTTCAAGTGAAATAGCGTGGACCAAGACGAAGCATAACTCAAAAATAGTTAAACTGAGCACGTGGAAGACTTTTGGTGAAGGTGTTTGCTAGTTTTGATTGGAACAAACTTGGCGTATAACTTTCTAGATGAAACAAGGACCCAAATAATATGGTAGTCTAAATCAATATGATTTGCCCATTTGTAAGATACGGGATTTTGTGTTAAGAATAAGGCACTATGTCGCAGCCCCCGACCCCTGCCCAGGAGCGGGTGCTGCGAACAAGTCAGATGGTATCAATTTTTATTAATTTGGCAGCGGAATTCATACATCAGGACCGTAGTTAGGAAATATTTTTATCAGCGTTAAACACTAAACTTTTATAATAATAAATGGGATAAAACCCAAGTTTCTTTTGATAATACGAGTGTAGGGATAAACCCTAATTATTGAAAACATAAACTCCGTTTCTTATTTGGTAACTTTGATAGCCACAACTTTAAGCCTTCAGTGCTCTCCAGTTGGCTTCTATTAGCTTCAAATTAAGTTACCTGAAACGCATTTTAAAAAGGTTTTATCAGCAAGAAATACTGGCGAGTGCATCCCAGTTTAATCAGAATAATCTTGATGACTTTACAGTATTAAGGTTTACAATGTTTATATCTATCCAATTATTCAGTACAGCATTGCACTGGGCAACCGTTGTCCCCCGTGCTTGCGGTCATGCTAGTATTCGCAATAGTAACGAGTGCCAAGTAATTTATACAAAACCCCACATACTGATGATAATTGTAGATTTACAAAAACTTAATCACTGTAAGTGTCGTGATAAACATTTAGGGTTTTGTAAAATATTTGACTCACAAAAATAAGATGTACTCACAAAAAGAATTTATAAAAGGGGAATGACTCACATTGCTGATTTAGGTGATACTACTATAGCTTCCTGGTGATTTTCCTGGTTATTATCTATTAAAATTTAACAATGCACACGTGTTAGTAAGATAACCCAAATCACATTAACCGTACAACTCGAGACAGAACTCCAATGACTGAGTCAGGCAGAGCCTTGACATGCATTACGGAGTCCTAGATCAATCGGGTGTAACACGAGACAGAACTCCAACGACTGAGTCAGGCAGAGCCTTGACATGCGTTACGGAGCCCTAAATCAATCGGGTAGGGTAATTGATATGTGATTAGTGGTTATAATCCTTACAACGAGGCAGAGCTTCGCTTTTTAAGGGTATAATATCCTGAGAGTTTAGACTACTAGAGATTTAGAGAGAATCAGATTTTGAACGATTTGAGAAATGAGGCCTGAGGCCCCTTTTATAGGTTGGCCGAGGGGCGGCTCGCGGCCCGCAAAGCCCCTCTCCTCTTCTTTCGCGGCCCGCGGCAAAGGTAGACTAGGGCGTAGCTTAGGTGAGTCAAGGGGTAGGCTCATCGTGTAACCGGACACATGGCGCAATGCCGTGTCTGGCAAACAAAGGGGCTCGCGCCCCACGATAGACCCTGAGCAATGAGTCGCGGCCCGCGAGGGCTTCGGGTATCGATTTTTATTTGATTTTTATAAATATTAAGGTATTTTAAGCTCGTTTCTCGTATACGGGGTATATTTTAGGACGTTTAGGGTTGAGCTAAGGGGTCTTAGGAGGGTTGTTATATCCTCTCCACCTTGATTTAAATCTCGTCCTCGAGATCTACTGGAACAGGTGTGGATATTTCCTTTGCATTTCTGACTCGAGCTCCCAAGTGTATTCTGGTCCTCTCTTTGAATCCCATTTTACTTTGACCAGAACTAGTCTCTTGTGTTTGAGATTCTTGATCTTTCTATCTTCAATCTGAATGGGTTTCTCTACAAACTTAAGTTTCTCATTTACCTCTATGTCCTTAAGAGGTATTACTAGTGATTCGTCTACTAGGCACTTTTTGAGATTACATACATGAAACACATCATGTATTCCTGCCATTTCCTCTGGCAGTTGTAGCTGATAAGCTACAGGTCCTGTTCTTCTAATAATCTCAAAAGGTCCAACATACCTGGGGCTTTGTTTTCCTCTTTTAATGAATCTGACTACTCCTTTCCATGGAGAAACTTTTAATAATACCTTATCTCCTACTTGAAACTCCAAAGGTTTTCGTCGATTATCTGCATAACTCTTTCGACTATCTCGTGCTACTTTTAGTCTTTCATTGACTTGAATAATTTCGTCCGTTGTTTCTTGCACTATCTCTGGTCCAGATAGTTGCTTTTCTCCAATCTCTGCCCAACAGATGGAGTTCGGCACTTTCGTCCATAAAGTGCTTCAAACGGTGCAACATTAATGCTAGTATGATAGATGTTATTGTAGGAAAATTCTATTCATGGTAAATGATCATCCCAATTTCCTCCAGAATCAATTACACAGGCTCTAAGCATATCTTCCATGGTCTGAATTGTTCTTTCACTTTGTCTGTCCGTTTGTGGATGATAAGTTGTGCTTAGATTTAACCTGGTTCCCATTGCTTTTTTTTGGAAACTAGTCCAAAAATGAGAAGTAAAATGGCTATCTCTATCAGATACAATAGATAAAGGAATTCTATGTAATGAAACTATTTCATTTACATATAACTTGGCTAACTGTACCATACTGAAAGTTTCCTTCATTGGTAAGAAATGAGCAGATTTGGTCAATCTGTCTACAATCACCCAGATTGTATCATTACCTTTTCGTGTCTTGGGTAATTTAGTAACAAAGTCCATTGTTATTAATTTCCATTTCCATATTGGCATATCCAATTGTTGAATAACCCTGAAGGGGTCTGATGTTCAGCTTTAACCTGTGAATAGGTTAGACATTTAGCAATGTAGTTTGCTATATCCTTTTTCATTCCTATCCACCAGAAATTCTTTCTTAGATCTCGATTCATTTTATCACTTCCATGATGTATCGTATATTTAGACTTATGAGCTTCTTCTAGAATTCTGTGGCGTAGGTTTCCTTATTTAGGTATCCAGATTCTTTTCTAATGGAATTTCCAAATTCCATCTGTTCTTTTTTCTAACTCTTTAATCATTCCTTTTAAACTTTCAGCATCGTCCTTGATTGTTGTTTCCTGTACTTCTCTAATTTGCTCATTTAAATCTACTTGTAGATTTAACCTGAGAGAACGTACTCGTTTCGGCTTTTCATGATACTTTCGACTTAAAGCATCAGCTACTACATTAGCTTTTCCTGCATGATACTGGATATCACAATTATAATCACTAAGAATTTCCATCCATCGCCTCTGTCTCATATTTAATTTTTTTGCCCAAAAATATATCTTAAACTCTTATGATCTGTGAAAACAACAAACTTATTATCATAAAGATATTGTCTCCAATTCTTAAGGGCAAAAACTATGGCTCCTAACTCTAGATCATGGGTTGTGTAATTCTCTTCATGTTTCTTGAGTTGTCTAGAGGCATAGGCTATAACCTTCTGATGTTGCATCAACACACATCCATATCCTAACTTAGACGCATCACAATAGACTATAAAGTCTTCAGTGCCTTCTGGTAATGCAATTATGGGTGCGTTGGTTAATCTTTGCTTAAGAATCCTAAAGGCTTCTTCTTGTTTCGGTCCCCATTCAAACTTAACTGATTTGCAGGTCAGTTTGGTTAATGGAATGGCTAATCTAGAGAAATCTTGGATAAACCGTCTATAATATCCTGCGAGTCCAAGAAAACTTCTTACTTCTGTTGGTGATTCAGGAATTTTCCAATTAGTGATCGCCTCGATCTTTGTGGGATCCACATGAATTCCTTCATGATTAACCAGATGTCCAAGGAATTGCACTTCTTGTAACCAAAATTCACATTTTGAGAATTTAGCATAAAGCTTCTATTTTCTCAATAATGTCAGAAGTGTATGCAGATGCTCTGCATGATCCTCTTTACTCTTAGAGTAAATTAGAATATCATCTATAAAGACAATTATGAATTTATCCAGGTATGGTTTACATATCCTGTTCATCATGTCCATAAATGCGGCTGGGGCATTGGTTAGACCAAATGGCATGACGGTAAATTCATAATGACCGTACCTTGTTCTGAAAGCAGTTTTAGGAATGTCCTCTTCATGTACTTTCAGTTGATGATATCCTGAACGTAAATCGATCTTAGAAAAGAATTGAGCTCCTTGAAGTTGACCGAACATATCATCGATTCTCGGTAGTGGGTACCGATTTTTTATCATAACCTTGTTCAATTCTCGGTAATCAATGCACATACGCATCGATCTGTCATTCTTTTTAACAAATAGTACGGGTGCTCCCCACGGTTATGAACTAGGTTGTATGAAACCCTTATCAAGAAGTTCGTCCAATTGTTTCTTGAGTTCCTACATCTCCGTTGGTGCTAGTCGATATGGTGCTTTGGCAATCGGTGCCGTCCCTTGTATCAGGTGAATTCTAAATTCAACCTCTTTATCAGGCGGTAATCTAGGTAAATCTTCTGGAAAAATGTCTGAGAATTTAGATATTACAGGAATATCTTTTAATTCTTTTCCTTTAGTATTGATGATTATAGAAATCATATATACT
The DNA here is from genome assembly GCA_030545235.1 of Helianthus tuberosus. Taxonomy (NCBI): domain Eukaryota; kingdom Viridiplantae; phylum Streptophyta; class Magnoliopsida; order Asterales; family Asteraceae; genus Helianthus; species Helianthus tuberosus. The sequence goes on along the minus strand of CM060353.1, from coordinate 157,878,024 downwards.
ATTCCTCCTTTCCTTTCATAACTTGCAGCTTTCATCACAGGGATGAGTTTTGTCGATCTGGTTGGCTTATCTCCTTTAATTGTGATCTTTTCACCCGTTGGTGACTTACTTGTACTGACTTTTGATCACATAAAATACTGGCATGATTGGCTACCAACCAATCCATTCCTAGTACAACATCGAATCCGGCTAGATTCATTGGATAAAGGTTAGTAGAGAAAATGTGGTTTAAAATTTCTATTCTTGCTCCCTGCAGGATTTCACTTATCTTAATTGTAACACCTGTGTCATTTCAACCATCAAACAACTGCCAAGCTAATGAAATATTGTATTTCATACTTGGGATTTGTAAAAATATGTGTATCGTTTGCACATATCAACTCTTGTTCGATTTCAAACTCTAAATCGCTTTCTGGAAGGTTATACGCGCACCGATGCGTAAATATAACCAGTTTAATGCAACAAACACTCCGGAATAGTGACATAGGCTTAACATACCTTAAATAACCTTTACATAACTTAGAAATAAGTTTTGAAGGCTTTGGTATGGCAAAATCAAGTTAAATCGCTTACAGGGACTAAATTTGACAAACTGCGAAAGTATGCCAATTTGAACTGTAACAGACATTCCGGAACATGACCATAAGTTAAACATACCATAAATATCCTTTACATGGCTTAGAAATAGGCTTTGAGGTGTTTGGTGTGCTAAAATAAACTTTTGGGTCATTCAGGGACTAAAAGTGTCAAAAAGTGCACAAGTTTGCATTTTTACGCATAACTCACGTTCTGAATACATCCGGACATCCAAAAATTTATGTAAGCACTAAAATATTTTATTTTAGTGTTCGGCATAAGAAAAATCCATTCGTCACGTCATTTGGATCGTTTTTCGCGCTTGTGCGCATTCCGTCGTAATTAAGCGAACATCGCGTTCGTACGACCAAACGAACCATCATCCGGCATATTTTTGAGCATGTTTTGAGTTCCCTATACTTTAACTTCATTTTAGAGCCTTGAAATGAGGTTAACGGGGTTCAAACGCATCGAAAAAGGCCTTAAACACGTGCAGGGACCATTTCTGCCAATTCTGAAACATTTCTGAATCAGAGGGGTGCTAGCGTAGCGCGAGCCCTATAGGCTTTACCAGTCGCGCTACGCGACTGCCTAATCAGACCAGATTCAATGTTTTAACATCAGATTTCAGCTGATTAATCCTCCACCACACATTCTCACATGTCTAGTCAGCGGATAAGAACCATTTTTAGCTACCATGAGTTTCCGACAAGTGTACGGGTTGGATCATGGCACGTTTTCCATCAAACGATCTCAACGGTGGACCGAAAACTATATATACCCCATGCCCCCCATTGCATAACTTACAAGAATTCTGATTTTAGAAACTCTAAGTTGAAACCATTGTTTCATACCTGAGATTCTTGGATCGGGATTAGCATTCGGGGACCCTGGGTAAGTATTCTTTCGTTCTTTTATTGCTTTTCGAGTCTTTCGAGTCTGAAAGTCAAACTTTGTTTGACTTTCTACATTGACCAGTTATGGTCAATGCGAAGTTCGTTTGAACTTCGCAACGTGAGTGTAATCACGTTGGTTATAGTCCCTTGGGACTATGCCTACTGATTACCACGTTGTCTAGGGTCGTAGGGTAAGCGATCTAATAAATCGCTTATACCTCGAACCCGACCCATTTGGTCGATCATTAGGATCCGACCAAATACATTAGGTGACCATAGTAGGTAGGGAATAACCTTCCGAGGTTATACCCTATGGTCACATCGTTTAAGTAGTTGTATGATAGGTAGTTTATATGCCTTAGGTAAATTACCAGAATACCCTTTTCATGTATAATTGGTAATTAAGCATATGTAACCTAAACCTTTGTCACATAACTGATTATGTAATATGTTTAGGCATATAACACTTGTCATAGGGCTAGTTAGGCGGTCCGAACGCGTTTCACGCGAACGACGCGTTAAAGTAGCATAAGCTGCCTAAACGGGTCGTAATGGGTCGTAAACACTTAGGTTAAGTTTCATTTAGTATGTAGGCTTTGTTAAACCAAATGACACGAGTCTCTACACTCGTTTGGTTTACAAACCCTAATGCTACCCGATCTTCCGATCTAGGTCCGGTTAATTAACGTAGTTATCTATATAGGTGCCGTTTGATATCCGCGATCTCTAGCATTGTTTGGTTGTTACTCAAGGACTTCTGAGCAATCTCAAGTGAGTACATAGACCCCTCTTTTACTGTTTTCCAAACTGTTTTTGGGGTGAAACACATGTGCCTACTTGTTACATTCATGCTTTCCCGTTTTCACATCATATACCTGCTATGTTCGTTAGTACATTATAGTACATGATTTCATTACATTTTATGCTATGTATGTCCATTGTGGGCATACTTAGTACATTGTTTTACATTACATTTTGTTGCATATGCTCATCCAGTATATGAACACATTATATTACATTTTGAACCGTTTATAACTATTTGACTATGTGAACCGTTGTAATCATTTGTATCTGTGAACCGTTTGTATCTGTGAACCGTTTGTATCTGTGAACCGTTTGTATCAGTGAACCGTTTGTATCTGTGAACCGTTTGTATCAGTGAACCGTTTGTATCAGTGAACCGTTTGTATCTGTGAACCGTTTATATCTGTGAACCGTTTGTATCAGTGAACCGTTTGTATCAGTGAACCGTTTGTATCAGTGAACCGTTTATATCTATGAACCGTTTGTATCAGTGAACCGTTTGTATCTGTGAACCGTTTGTATCTGTGAACCGTTTGTATCTGTGAACCGTTTGTATCTGCGAACCGTGTGAACCGTATTTGACCATACATAAACACTTCTACTATTGTTAAACATTACTTTGGTGGTTTGGTTTGATTAAATGATTAAGTAACGATGCGTGTGTAATATGATACAAGCATGGTGGATACGCCGCTGGTACTTCCTATATATAAGTGTTTGTATGGTATTACATATTGTAGCGTTATTTGAATCATTTCAGTTTGAGACATAGAACATTTTATACAAATAACATACTTTTCACAAGACATTGTTTTACAAAACAACTTATCTTATACAAACTCATCTTACATGGTTATTTATTTAACCATACATTATTTACTTATTTATACATATCATCTGAACTCATTGTTTTTCAAATGATTTACAAAACAAAGCAAATTACAAGGTTTATGACTAAACATTTTCTCAAACATAAGTCATGAAACCTATTTTCACAAAACCTATGTATCTCACAGGCATTTTTATGCTGACGTACCTATTTTCACATGTGTTTTTCAGGAGCTGTTGCATAAGATGATCAAGATACACATAGGCAGACTTGGGCTTTAGTGACAATAAAAGATGCAAGACTAGTTAATTATGTTGTATTTCTTTGTTTGTTAAGACATTGTAACACCTTTAATCAATAAAACGAAACTTCAATTGCCATGGATTTGAAACAATTAATTCTGTTACAACACTCCCCGATGTTTCCGCCACGTTTTGTATGTTCTACGTGGTCGGGGTGTGACAGAAAAGATGGTATCAGAGCCAATGGTTATAGGGAATTAGGTTATTAGTAATGCTTTGACCTAGTCTATAACCTTCTTAGGACCCTAACGCGAGTTTACTTGCGTTTAGTCATAAAACAATACCGTCACCTATCCTTAGGCGACTACCACAACAAGAACATAATTTTCGAAACCGCTTTGAAAACTAATCATCTGTTCTAGGATGATTAATTACTAGGTTTTGAACCCTCTGTTATAAGGTTTTGAACCCCTTTGAGTTTTCAAAAATCTCGTCAAGGTTTTGGGTTTTAAATAATGTGAACACGTGCAAACTGGAAGGGTGAATGCCTGTATTCTGAGTTTTCTGTCTAGGCAAGCACTTCGTATACATCTCAACCAGACGCGAGACCAGTTGTGCTTACCTGGGAATTCTTGGGATGAGTGTTCACTTATAGGCGAGCATGTCTTCGCGATACATTATATTGACCCGCTTACTTTGATTAGTCACTGTCTCATTTGTTTGCCTTTGGTAACAAACAAATGGTCACAATCTACATGCCTTGTCATTTTCTTTTGACTATCTTTCGCTTGTTTCCTCCTATGCCTTTCGTTATCTTCAAGATGCTTCTTCATCGCAACAACAATGTCCGAATCAGGTGCTGCAATTGCCCAACAAATAGGCGTCGTACTCCAGAAGACCGTTGACTTAGCTATCACCATGACTCGCCTCAGGGATGAAGCTGTATAAGGGAACTGCTCCTTGGTGCAATCAATGCCATCGTCATTATTCAAATCAAATACCTTGTTTCAAATGTACCCACGGTGGACGATGGAGACATTTGGTTAACATGTGCCGCTTTGAAATCCAAAGCAAAGCTGTTACAAATCCTGCTGCTGCTCAACCTTCAAACTCTGCTTCATATGTCGCTTGACATATCTGGCGCCTCAACCTCATGAACTTTCTACCTTGTGTATCGACGTAAGCACGCCTAGTGCAAGGTGTCGGAACACTCTCGTTACACAAACTCCAAAAATCCATGTAGGATCTTTCTATCCTCATAATTAGATCCTTGTGGATGGGTATCATTCATCGGAGTCCTTAATTGAATTCTTTGTATGATTCAATACGTACATCAAAATTCAATAAGGACAAAGCCGAATTCCTTTTAAGATTATCCTATCTTCATAGATAGATTCTTGTTATGATTAAAGTGCCAAATGAAATCCACGAATTGGATTCCTGGTGTACTTTAAGTATCCGCGTCCAAAAGATAACAAATTAATAAACAAGTTAAACAACTATGTGATTATGTGCTTATGAACATTACAAGACAAACTGTGCGGACTATGCAAGGAATTACGTAATTATGGATGCATACATAATTATGGAATTTAGTGCACAGAAACCACAGCGAGCTTTGTCATGTACCTAGAAGTTAACCCTATTCATTTCCAATTCTGATGAAGTATCCGTTGAGGAAAAATGAACTAGCTATTCATTTTTCACTTCTGAAGAATATCCGTTGAGGAAATGAATATCCGTTTATCCTTCATTTCCAATTCTGAAGAATACCCGTTGAGGAAAATGACTCCGTTTGTGCATTTTCGTTCTGAAGAGTATCCGTCGAAGGAAATGAATATCCGTTTATTTAATCCTTCATTTCCGAACCTGAGGAAACAACCGTTGAAAATGACTCCGTTAGTTCACTTTCGTTTCTGAAGATTATCCGTTGAGGAAATGAATATCCGTTTATTTAATCCTTCATTTCCGAACCTGAGGAAACAACCGTTGAAAATGACTCCGTTTGCTCATTTTCGTTTCTGAAGATTATCCGTTGAGGAAATGAATATCCGTTTGTCTATCTTTTTCATTTCCGTTTCTGAGGAAGCAACCGTTGAAAATGACTCCGTTTGTTCATTTTCGTTTCTGAAGATTATCCGTTGAGGAAATGAATATCCGTTTGTTTAATCCTTCATTTCCGAACCTGAGGAAACAACCGTTGAAAATGACTCCGTTAGTTCATTTTCGTTTCTGAAGATTATCCGTTGAGGAAATGAATATCCGTTTGTCTATCTTTTTCATTTCCGAACCTGAGGAAGCAACCGTTGAAAATGACTCCGTTTGTTCATTTTCGTTTCTGAAGATTTGTCCGTTGAGGAAATGAATATCCGTTTGTCTATCATTTTCATTTCCGTTTCTGAAGAAGCAACCGTTGAAAATGACTCCGTTTGTTCATTTTCGTTTCTGAAGATTTGTCCGTTGAGGAAATGAATATCCGTTTGTCTATCATTTACATTTCCGTTTCTGAGGAAGCATCTGTTGAAAATGACTCCGTTTGTTCATTTTCGTTTCTGAAGATTTTCCATTAAGGAAATGGATCCCCGTTTGTTTATTCCTTCATTTCCGCTTCTGAAGAATACTCGTTGACGAAATTGACTCCGTTAGTTCATTTTCGTTCTGAAGAATGTCCGTTAAGGAAATGACAGGATTATGCTTTACATATCTCTGGTGGTTATCTGACACAAAGTCACAAATAGACTCCTACGAATTAATTTCGGGACGAAATTTCCTAAAGTAGGGGAGACTGTAACACCTGTGTCATTTCAACCATCAAACAACTGCCAAGCTAATGAAATATTGTATTTCATACTTGGGATTTGTAAAAATATGTGTATCGTTTGCACATATCAACTCTTGTTCGATTTCAAACTCTAAATCGCTTTCTGGAAGGTTATACGCGCACCGATGCGTAAATATAACCATTTTAATGCAACAAACACTCCGGAATAGTGACATAGGATTAACATACCTTAAATAACCTTTACATAACTTAGAAATAAGTTTTGAAGGCTTTGGTATGGCAAAATCAAGTTAAATCGCTTACAGGGACTAAATTTGACAAACTGCGAAAGTATGCCAATTTGAACTGTAACAGACATTCCGGAACATGACCATAAGTTAAACATACCATAAATATCCTTTACATGGCTTAGAAATAGGCTTTGAGGTGTTTGGTGTGCTAAAATAAACTTTTGGGTCATTCAGGGACTAAAAGTGTCAAAAAGTGCACAAGTTTGCATTTTTACGCATAACTCACGTTCTGAATACATCCGGACATCCAAAAATTTATGTAAGCACTAAAATATTTTATTTTAGTGTTCGGCATAAGAAAAATCCATTCGTCACGTCATTTGGATCGTTTTTCGCGCTTGTGCGCATTCCGTCGTAATTAAGCGAACATCGCGTTCGTACGACCAAACGAACCATCATCCGGCATATTTTTGAGCATGTTTTGAGTTCCCTATACTTTAACTTCATTTTAGAGCCTTGAAATGAGGTTAACGGGGTTCAAACGCATCGAAAAAGGCCTTAAACACGTGCAGGGACCATTTCTGCCAATTCTGAAACATTTCTGAATCAGAGGGGTGCTAGCGTAGCGCGAGCCCTATAGGCTTTACCAGTCACGCTACGCGACTGCCTAATCAGACCAGATTCAATGTTTTAACATCAGATTTCAGCTGATTAATCCTCCACCACACATTCTCACATGTCTAGTCAGCGGATAAGAACCATTTTTAGCTACCATGAGTTTCCGACAAGTGTACGGGTTGGATCATGGCACGTTTTCCATCAAACGATCTCAACGGTGGACCGAAAACTATATATACCCCATGCCCCCCATTGCATAACTTACAAGAATTCTGATTTTAGAAACTCTAAGTTGAAACCATTGTTTCATACCTGAGATTCTTGGATCGGGATTAGCATTCGGGGACCCTGGGTAAGTATTCTTTCGTTCTTTTATTGCTTTTCGAGTCTTTCGAGTCTGAAAGTCAAACTTTGTTTGACTTTCTACATTGACCAGTTATGGTCAATGCGAAGTTCGTTTGAACTTCGCAACGTGAGTGTAATCACGTTGGTTATAGTCCCTTGGGACTATGCCTACTGATTACCACGTTGTCTAGGGTCGTAGGGTAAGCGATCTAATAAATCGCTTATACCTCGAACCCGACCCATTTGGTCGATCATTAGGATCCGACCAAATACATTAGGTGACCATAGTAGGTAGGGAATAACCTTCCGAGGTTATACCCTATGGTCACATCGTTTAAGTAGTTGTATGATAGGTAGTTTATATGCCTTAGGTAAATTACCAGAATACCCTTTTCATGTATAATTGGTAATTAAGCATATGTAACCTAAACCTTTGTCACATAACTGATTATGTAATATGTTTAGGCATATAACACTTGTCATAGGGCTAGTTAGGCGGTCCGAACGCGTTTCACGCGAACGACGCGTTAAAGTAGCATAAGCTGCCTAAACGGGTCGTAATGGGTCGTAAACACTTAGGTTAAGTTTCATTTAGTATGTAGGCTTTGTTAAACCAAATGACACGAGTCTCTACACTCGTTTGGTTTACAAACCCTAATGCTACCCGATCTTCCGATCTAGGTCCGGTTAATTAACGTAGTTATCTATATAGGTGCCGTTTGATATCCGCGATCTCTAGCATTGTTTGGTTGTTACTCAAGGACTTCTGAGCAATCTCAAGTGAGTACATAGACCCCTCTTTTACTGTTTTCCAAACTGTTTTGGGGTGAAACACATGTGCCTACTTGTTACATTCATGCTTTCCCGTTTTCACATCATATACCTGCTATGTTCGTTAGTACATTATAGTACATGATTTCATTACATTTTATGCTATGTATGTCCATTGTGGGCATACTTAGTACATTGTTTTACATTACATTTTGTTGCATATGCTCATCCAGTATATGAACACATTATATTACATTTTGAACCGTTTATAACTATTTGACTATGTGAACCGTTGTAATCATTTGTATCTGTGAACCGTTTGTATCTGTGAACCGTTTGTATCTGTGAACCGTTTGTATCAGTGAACCGTTTGTATCTGTGAACCGTTTATATCTGTGAACCGTTTGTATCAGTGAACCGTTTGTATCATTGAACCGTTTGTATCTGTGAACCGTTTATATCTGTGAACCGTTTGTATCAGTGAACCGTTTGTATCAGTGAACCGTTTGTATCAGTGAACCGTTTATATCTATGAACCGTTTGTATCAGTGAACCGTTTGTATCTGTGAACCGTTTGTATCTGTGAACCGTTTGTATCTGTGAACCGTTTGTATCTGTGAACCGTTTGTATCTGCGAACCGTGTGAACCGTATTTGACCATACATAAACACTTCTACTATTGTTAAACATTACTTTGGTGGTTTGGTTTGATTAAATGATTAAGTAACGATGCGTGTGTAATATGATACAAGCATGGTGGATACGCCGCTGGTACTTCCTATATATAAGTGTTTGTATGGTATTACATATTGTAGCGTTATTTGAATCATTTCAGTTTGAGACATAGAACATTTTATACAAATAACATACTTTTCACAAGACATTGTTTTACAAAACAACTTATCTTATACAAACTCATCTTACATGGTTATTTATTTAACCATACATTATTTACTTATTTATACATATCATCTGAACTCATTGTTTTTCAAATGATTTACAAAACAAAGCAAATTACAAGGTTTATGACTAAACATTTTCTCAAACATAAGTCATGAAACCTATTTTCACAAAACCTATGTATCTCACAGGCATTTTTATGCTGACGTACCTATTTTCACATGTGTTTTTCAGGAGCTGTTGCATAAGATGATCAAGATACACATAGGCAGACTTGGGCTTTAGTGACAATAAAAGATGCAAGACTAGTTAATTATGTTGTATTTCTTTGTTTGTTAAGACATTGTAACACCTTTAATCAATAAAACGAAACTTCAATTGCCATGGATTTGAAACAATTAATTCTGTTACAACACTCCCCGATGTTTCCGCCACGTTTTGTATGTTCTACGTGGTCGGGGTGTGACATTAATGGAATCTCCATTTGCTGTCTTTACCAGACAGTCTTGTTGAAGTTTAGTTAATGGGTGGTTGAGAAGTTGGTAGAAAGAAGTATTGATAAAACATTGGTTTGCACCAGAGACAAATAATACTTTGGCAATAATGTCATTAACTAAAAATGTACCGCCAATCACATCCAGAATCATCTTGGCTTCCTCAGTTGTCAAAACGAATGCTCTGGCATTCTTCTTAGGTCCTTCAGTTGTCTTAGCTTTGCTGGTCGCTGCTAGAGCTAGTTTCGGACAGTTCGGTTTGATGTGACCAGCTTCTCCATAATTGAAGCATAGCATATTGCTAACTTTCGTTCGACATTCTTCTTCCTTATGCCCAGGTTTCTTGCAGAAATTAAAATATCTTGCACATTTTCCATAATTTTTCTTTTTACAAGTCTTGTAGTAAGGTGCAGAGGAAGAACCTGTACTTTTCCCACGGTTGGAATTACCGTAGTGAAATTCCTGGGTAAGCTTTTGAGCTAGGTTCTTTCTCTGGTTTTCCTCATGTGTGCGTACTAATTCATTAGTCAATGTGTTGGCTAGTTCTACTGCTTCTTCTATGGTTTGAGGTCTAGCTGCCTTGACTACATGTCTAATCTCACTAATTAACCCCCAAATATAACGGGAGGTTAATACTGGCTCAGGTGAGGCTAAAGTTGCCACGATCCTAGCATATTCGAAGAATATGGTAGTGTAACCTTTGCAGTCTATTCTAGTCATTTTATGGTTTAGGAACTTACTGGCAATTTGCTCCTTTTCATTGGGAGGACATAATTTTCTTTCAACCATTTCCTTAAAGTTGGTCAATTCCATATTATAAACTCTGTCACTTCTTCTAGACTAGAGAACAATATTCCACTATTCTAAGGTTGCATTCTTGAAAAGATTAGAAGCAAACATAATCTTATCTTCATCTGTGCATTTACTTATTTTTATGACTGCTTCTGTCTTTTCTATCCAACGTAAGGCTGCAATGGCTCCTTCATTTCCTGAGAATTCTAATGGTTTGCAGGCCAAAAATTCTTTATAAGAACAACCATAAGAAATGGTTCTTCTTCTTTTTGGAATTGGAGCTTGCATCAGGGGTTGGTGATTTTCGTTCACACTATGACTTGGTTCGGTGGGTTGACGTTTACTTCCAGTTACATATTTATTATTTTCTTCTTCTTTAACTGTCTTGATAATATAAGGCATAGCATCTATAATTCCTTGTGCAACTATATGTTCAATGACACTATTATTCACTTGGTTCTCGTTATTATTCTGGTTTTCCTGATTTACTTCGTTTGACATCTGAATTATAAAATTTATCAGGTATTAATATCACAGAATAAAATTTAATACAGACACTTATACACAATCACACAAGCAGGTTGATCAAAAACGTCGAACATTGCGACTTTACTCTTTATATATATATATATATGCATCGGTTACATACTACAACTGGAAATAAAACATACTAGTAGTTATGCATCCATATCTATTTAGTCTATTTATTTTAGTTGGTTTTATATATATATATATATATATATATATGCTTCATCAAAATAGAAAAGTACACACACATCTATAAATTGTTCTAGGTGTCGTGTATCTAATCATGTATCTCACGCTCGATGTACTTCCACACAGTTTCTCTTCTATATGTCGGATTCTATCTCCTTCTTCCACTAACTTGTCACCATATGAGCGAAGTTCTTCCAAATTTTCTTGGCTCATAGGTGGCATGGGTGCTGGTACTGGATCAGGGTATCGAGGAATGGGGTGTCCGTAAGGGTATGGGTTTCTTATTACACTCTGCTTATACCAGTCGTTGTTCCAAAATGGGTCTAAAGGGTTAAGGTCCGTGTACTGAGCTATGGGGTTTGGTGGGGGGAATTCTGGGGATTTCATAGGGGTCGACATCTGGGATTGGAAACTGGTCTTCCTGGTTTGGTTCTAGCATTTGTTGATTTGGAAATAAGGGTAACAGTGGTGGTTCGGCTCTTTGGTTCAAATTAGGGTCTGCTGCTGTGGTGGCTAACATATGGAAATCTGCTAACTGTCCATCAAGTTCCTCTTCCCACGGTTGCCTATTGGCTGCTTCCTGGGTTTGTGCATTCACTTCCCTATTAGATCTGACTAATGCTCTCTGTTGTTGTAATTTCTTCATCCTCTTCCTCCTCTCATGTGCTCCCCTACTAAACCATCCTCTCGTTTTAGGAAGGAATGGCTCCTCAGATTGTGCCTTAAAAATAAATATTCCTTCCTCAGTATCAGCTGAGTATCTTGAGGGGTTTGGCTGAGATGAGGTTCCTTCATCTTTTGGGGAACTAGCTAATTGACGATAAGCGTCAGATGTACCTTGCTCACTCATACTGTAAACTAACAAATTGTCAAATAACACAAAACAATAATATACCTATTTACATATAATCACGTAAATTATTTCCTAACACAGTTTATCTAAAATTTAGATATCAGCGGAACACTTCATTGGCTTAAACCAGTGGTTGTAGCTCTGATACCACCTTCTGTCCCAGCCCCCGACCCCTACCCTGGGAGCGGGTGCCGCGAACCAGTCAGATGGTATCGGTGTTTATTAATTTGGCAGCGGAATTCATACATCAGGACCGTAGTTAGGAAATATTTTTATCAGAGTTAAACACCAAACTTTTATAATAATAAATGGGATAAAACCTAAGTTTCTTTTGATAATACAAGTGTAGGAATAAACCCTAATTATTGAAAACATAAACTCCGTTTCTTATTTGGTAACTTTTATAGCCACAACTTTAAGCCTTCAGTGCTCTCCAGCTGGCTTCTATTAGCTTCACATTAAGTTACCTGAAACGTGTTTTAAAAAGGTTTTATCAGCAAGAAATACTGGCGAGTGCATCCCAGTTTAATCAGAATAATCTTGACGACTTTACAGTATTAAGGTTTACAATGTTTATATTTATCCAATTATTCAATACAACATTGCACTGGGCAACCGTTGTCCCCAGTGCTTGCGGTCATGCAACTATTCGCAATAGTAACGAGTGCCAAGTAATGTATACAAAACCCCACATACTGATGATAATTGTAGATTTACAAAAACTTAATCACTGTAAGTGCCGTGATAAACATTTAGGGTTTTGTAAAATATTTGACTCACAGAAATAAGATGTACTCACAAAAAGAATTTATATAAGGGGAATGACTCACATTGCTGATTTAGGTGATACTACTATAGCTTCCTGGTGATTTTCCTGGTTATTATCTATTATAATTAAACAATGCACTCGTGTTAGTAAGATAACCCAAATCACATTAACCGTATAACTCGAGACAGAACTCCAATGACTGAGTCAGGCAGAGCCTTGACATGCATCACGGAGTCCTAGATCAATCGGGTGTAACACGAGACAGAACTCCAACGACTGAGTCAGGCAGAGCCTTGACATGCGTTACAGAGCCCTAAATCAATCGGGTAGGGTAACTGATATGTGATCAGGGGTTATAATACTTACAACGAGGCAGAGCTTCGCTTTTTAGGGGTATAATATCCCGAGAGTTTAGACTACTAGAGATTGAGAGAGAATCAGATTTTGAATGATTTGAGAAATGAGGCATGAGGCCCCTTTAATAGGCTGGCCGAGGGGCGGCTCGCAGCCCGCGAAGCCCCCCTCCGCTTCTTTCGCGGCCCGCGACAAAGGTAGACTAGGGTGTAGCTTAGGTGAGTCAATGGGTAGGCTCGTCGTGTAACCGGACATGTAGCGCAATGCCGTGTCTAGCAAACAAAGGGGCCCGCGCCTCGCGATATACCCTGAGCAATGGGTCGCGGCCCGCGAGGGCTTCGGGTATCAATTTTTATTTGATTTTTATAAATATTAAGGTATTTTAAGCTTGTTAACGGGTTATATTTTAGGACGTTTAGGGTTGAGTTAAGGGGTCTTAGGAGGGTTGTTATACACTAGACTATCACACAATAAAGTTGGTCAAAGTCGCTGTAACATCCCAAAAACGGGTTTGGTAATCAAACCACGTTAATAGTAAAGACGGGTAAAATACCGTTAGTGGTAAAAAAATTAACCCGATAAAGCTACCCCGAAAATATAAAACTTTATATTAGAATTATAAAGTATAAATAAACAAGAATTTACTAACTAGGAGTTTTAACCTAGTTAGCTACAAGTCTAGAAATAACTTATAATAGGGTTAGAAACAACCAAACTTTAAGTTATTCAAAAGTGGAGGGGCCTATCTTGTAAAATATGAAACTTAATTAAATAAAAAAAAATAATAATTAAGGACCAAACACACAAAAGTGTGTCTGGTCGTATATGGGACGCAGGGGGCGACCAGGATACCTCACCAAGCCCTAGTTCATCACTTAATTCACAAAATTGAAGGTCCAAATCTGATCAAAAACGAAAATCGAGCATAGATTACTGATCCTCATCACAAGAGGATTACAAGGTATGTAAAATTTGATGAAAACTCTCAACTTGAAATTCTCATGAAATTGGGAAAATATGATATTTATGGTTGCATGTTTGTTTTATGATGAATTAGGAACAATATAGTGTCTAGGGACAAACCTAAATACAAGTTAAAATCATGCTTATTTCTTATGAATTCACAATCACCATTGAAGGTGATAAGTGGGTGTTGTAGGAACATGTTAAACGCTAGAATTTTAATTGTTGTTCTAGTGTAATTTGAGTTCTAGGAAGTAAATTCAGATTTTGTTAATGCGAAAATTGATGTAAACATGCTTAGTTGATGTTAACCATGGCTAAATGACAAGTATTGAGCTTGATATTAAATTGTGAGAAATTATATCCGCAAGGTGTTTGTTAAAATGCCTAAGTGAATGTTTATATGTTGGAATTATGAAAGAAACACGTAATTGGCTAATTTGACTAATTTCGTGTGATATGTAATAGTACGGGTTTTAAACATGATGGTGTATGAGAATCGCCAAATAGAACTTGAATATATGTTAATTTTAGTTCTAGTTCTTAATTTGACAAAGATGAAGTTGAGAAGATGGTAAAATTAGGATTCATATGATGACTTCTTGAAATAGATGATGTTTTGACATCTCTTAGCCTACAATCACTGTGCTATAGGTTTCTAACCATTACCAAGAGTCTAATAAGGGTTATAGCCATGGAAATGGGTTGCATTTGATGGTTTGGGTCGAATTTGAAAGGACCCTAAACATGATTTTCGTAGCTTTTTATATGTATTTTGACTAATCTTAAAAAAATCATATAAAATCAACCGTTTATCCGATTTGGGTGTTCTATACCTTTTCGGAAAGCTTATGAAGTAAATTTTTACTGTTTTCAATCATAAGAAACAAATGTGGTTGTTAAATAGGCCAAATAGGCGAATTAAAACTGTTGTTCAGAACTTGAAAGATGTTGAAAAATGAAAATATAGTTGCTGAGCTGATTTTATAAAAATCATATAAAATCATAGAAAATTCGTTAGAAGGCGTACCTTATATGCTTGCGAAGGTATTGGAGCGTTCTACGATCCATCTTTGAACATGTTGATCTAATTCAGATTTTAAAAGGGTCAAAATGGTCAATTACAGCAGCTGAATAGAAAATCGCTGCACATAAATGATGTTCTTATTAACCAAGAAAAAAAGCATAGTATTTATATACTTGCTTTAGGCATGAATTATTGATTGTTGGGAACAAATAACACTTTATATGACATGCTTAAAGTGTTTAAAATCACTTACTAACTAGTTGTATAAGTAACTTCACTAACGGGTCAAACGGTTAGTGAATGAAAAGAATTATGGTATGAAACTAGTTGTTGAATGTATGGCATGCTTTGATTGATAAGTGTGTAAAAAAAGGGTTCCATAGGGTGATGGCCATTATATAGAATGACCAATCTAACCATCTTATGGATGTTATGATATAGTTGCTAAACAAGCTAGGTGGGAGCTTGGAAAGGAACGGGTCAAATGGATCATGGATGCGAAGAATGTTTGCGCGGACGCGAGGTAAGTAGAGCTTACGCCCTTTACATTATTTGCAAAGTTACTTAATTTCAGGTATAGATATGAATGCTACTAAGTGGTTGATATATGATATTCCGACACGATTCAATGAGAGTCGGAATGAGGGAAAATGGTAAAGAAATTATGGATTATAGTAAAAAGGGGTAAAGCGGTAAATTAGTCATGTAATGACGAATAAATAAAAAACGGTTTTAAGTAAAACAAGTTCAAAGGAAAACCGGGATAGGTTTAAATGGGGTGAAATGGTAATTAAATACCATCTCATACGGACAAATGGTCAATTAGACTAAATGGGTCAAATGATGTGGTTAACACCATTTGACAATAACATTTGACAATCGCTTGTTGAGTTTTGTAATCACAGGAAAATAACATAAGCTTGCGTTGCTTTAACTAGAAAGATTTAAAGCAAAAAGTTATGTAAACGGGTCAATACCTTGACCCGAGCCAGGTACGCATAGTTAAGTTGCTAGATAAACATGCAAATATGGGTCAAATAATTAACGAGAGTCCTTCGTCGTAAATGAGGGACTAAAAATGACCAAAATGCCCATGATTTGTAAATCGGGCAAATGACCCTTAGAGGTCGTTTAGATACTAGTATTATGATTATGCAACTCTTAGATATATGTAAGAGTTGTAAGTATAAACCTTGAGAGTCAAATGCCTAATCAATCAATCAATCAATCATACCCAGTAAAATCCCACAAATAGCAGAGCTATTGGTAGGGTCTGGGGAGGGTGGGATGTAGGCACACCTTACCCCTATCCCTAGGGATAGAGAGGCTGCTTCCAGTGAGACCCTCGGCTCCAAAACACCCAGGAAAGAAAGAGAAAAAATATAGAACATGAGGTGTATGTGTGTGTGTGTGTATGGAGCTACCAATATACCATGAGTGGTAAAAGAGTGCATGGTAAACAAGACAAAAATAACAACACAAACAGCCTATACAAATAGATACATATCTACGACTATACACTACCCCTAAAAACACAATTACGTAGTCAAATGCCTAAGAACGGGTCAATTACGTAGAATGACTATCCAAAGGGTAAAATTTAGAATAACGGTCCGTTATGTTAAATCCACTACAAAATAGTTGTTGTGGAATATAAGAGGCTATTTAAAAAAAAATGGAAATACGAAGTGTACAAAGAGAAATGCGAGTTTGATGCTTAAATGCATGAAAACTTCTAAATGGGTCAAAATAAAGTAGGTGGTAAAATGTTGGCTTAAGTGTAATAAAGAAAAACGTAAACCGGGTAACGGGAGCGTAAACTATATGAATAATGGATCCGGGTAATGGATGATAGCTTAGACATGTTAAGAAACGAACCCCAAGCAATTAAAATGAGTTTGGATAGGTTTGGATGCAAATTTGATGAAAAATAAACGTGCAGAGTTGACACGGGCGGGTGAACTTTTGACACGGCCGGGTGAAGGGGCTGTGAAAAATATATGTTAAGCTGACACGGCCGGGTGATCTTTTGACACGGTCGGGTGAAGGGGCTGAAAACAAAATATATAATTTCTTGTATTTAATTATTTTGTTCAAATGCATTGATTTCTAATCCCATATAACTTGTTTAAACTTGTTATTTAACTATCAAAACTAACCTTTAAGTTGGTTTTGATCATAGGTGATTGCCAAGAGTGCCCGGATGAAGATCAAGCTCGAAGAAGAACCGAACACGATAAAGTTAAAAGCTTCCGCACGACGTTTCATCGTAACTTTAAACGACGAACTCAAATTCGTTAAGTTGTATTATTTTCAAATTGTAAAAGTTTTAATTATCCCGTATTATTCAACATCACGTATGTACAATTACATGTTTATTTTCGTAATTTATACGAAAACCTTTAAAATAATAACAAGGGTGTTACAGTCGCAAGGCATGTAGGTCATGTAAAAGATAGGTGATTCATCTTATTATCTTATTGATATATATTTTTGGGTAAATTACAGTTTTCGTCCTTTATGTTCGTATCGGAGTGCAATTGATGGGCTTCAACTTCAATAATTACAGTCACAGTCCTTTATTTGTGAAACCCACACATTACACCTTCCGTCCTTTAGCACTAACCTAGTTAAAATTTTCAGTTAAGTATGTCATATGCCTTGCACATGAGGGTAAGGTGGTAATTTTGCTAATATATCTAAAATGTATTTAACCACCATCACCACCACCAAACCCGCCACCACCATTGTGACAGTCACCAGCACCAAATCCAACCATCTCCAGCGAAGCACCATCCCTCGCAAATTCTGCTTGTTGTTCAATGACGACCCGTGAACAGGTGGTGTTGACACAAGCCGAATCGGCTGACTTAAAACTGCAACATACACTGTTGTTTTGACTTGCAAGACCTTTACTATCACCAACAAAGAACAACAATCTATATCCGATCTGAACCCACAATAAGCAAACCACAACAATCCCCACCCGAGCTGAAAACACAACTTAACACCACTTAACAAATCCCCAAGATCTTAGAACTATTCCCATCACCTATTGGAACCCTAGATTGAATCAGAATGAACATCTCGTTCTATCATCATCTTCCTCTAAATCTTGTCACAACATCCACAATCTACTTGATTTGAAACACACTAACAGTTACCATGGTTGCGATTTTACAGATCTAGGTACGAATTTGTGGAAGGAGAGTGGAAACAGGAAAGATTAGGGGGTTATATGATTAGGTTTCTAATGGTTAGGTTTTGTGCTTTTTGGCAGTGGTGGTTGCGAAGATGATGATGGTTGTGAAGATGGTGGTGGTGGTTCTCGTGGTTACTAGAGGTTGGGGAGGTGGTGGTTACGAAGATGATGGTGATTTCCAGCGGCGGTAGTGGTGGCCGGATGAGGATGGTGGTGGTGGAGATAACCTAGAGAGAGATAGGGAATTGAGAGAGAGAAAAAGAAGAGAGTTGAGAGAGAGAGAGATAGGTCATGAGAGAGAGAGAGAGTTCACTAGTATATATATATATTTAATTTAATTTTAGATTTTTTTTGTTTTATTTGTTAAATAAATTTCAAATAAATTGAGTAAAATTACCACCTTACCTTCATGTGCAAAGCACATGACATATTTGACAGAAAATTTTAACTAGGTTAGTGTTAAAGGACGTAGGATGTAATACGTTTTACAAATAAATGACCGTGACTGTAATTATTGAAGTTAAATGTTATTTATTGCAATCACATACAAACATAAAAGACGAAAACTGTAATTTACCCTATATTTTAAATAAATGAGTAAAGTTACCAAAATACCCTCATGTGGGGTCCATTTAGTCAAATTTAACCATGAAAACTGACTGAATTACGGCTAAAGGACATAAAATGGAAGGGTTTGCAAACATCAAGTACGTTTTTTTTTTTTGTATTTTTTTAAGATAAATGACATAGTTTGCAATCTGGTCTTAACATAAAGAACGATTTTGTAATTTACTCTTATCACTATCATTATCATTTCTCTCTTTTCCACTCACAACCACTTAAAAAATATTAAAAATTAATAAGGGCGAATAATGTTTCTTCAAATATACAAATGAATGATAACGTTTTCTCTTTTCTCCACTCAGAACCACTTTTTATAATACGCAAAACCCACTCCAGTGAAAAATACATAATGAGAAGTAAATGCTCTCATATAGAAAACATTCATCCAAAGTAACAATACCAAATTTGGCATCTTCATAGTTCATACCCACCCTACCCTACACCCATTCTAGTGATCTCCGCTACAATTTCAAAACCCTCATTTATAAATCCAAAACCACAACCACCGAATGCATGCTTGTTTTCAACTCCCCTCAATTTCTCAGACATTTTTCTAGTTTCAATCTTCTCTCAACAACAATGGCTTCTTCTTCTTCTTCATCATCTCTTCTGCTTCCATCAGTCTCACTCAACCATCATCAGCTCAAGACCTCATCTTCCGTTTGTTTCGGAACTCTTAAACATGGATTCCGACGTATTAATCTGGACAAATCTAGGGTTTCTATGAGCCTATCAGCTGGATCCACCACTGCAATTGATGACGCATTGTTCACCGATTATAAACCCACCACTGCTTTCCTCTTCCCCGGTCAGGTCAGATTTGTAAATCACAACAATTTGTTTGTTTATTGTTCAATTGGAAGTTAATTGGAGTAAATTGTTATGTGGGTATGTGAAAGTTACTGTTTTTATTCGTTGTGAATGATGTTTGCTACTGGATGAGCTTCAAAGTTTGAATCTTTTTTTTTTTTTTTGTGAAATCATGTACCAATTCACATGTTTTTGTTAGATGTTTTAGTGTAATTGGGTTGACTTGTTGACCAAAGTGTTTCATGAGATTGAAAGTTTGAATCTTTTTGAGAAATTATGTACCAATTCAGATGTTTTTTGTTAGATATTTTAGTGTAATTGGGTTGACTTGTTGACCAAAGTGTTTCATGATATACATCAAGCAAATTTGGAGAGTGCCGAGTGCGGATCGCATACTTGATTCTTGCTGATTAAAGTTTGAGTTTTATCCGGTTGATTTATTCGAGCGAACCATCGAATAGTTTGAATCTGAAAGTGTTCACATGATTCTCAGATTATCCAGTCATTTGTTCGATTATATTCAGAAATTATTCCAACGGTTTTTGCTGTAATTGATAGTGATTTTTGTTTTAGGGTGCACAAGCGGTTGGAATGGGACAAGAGGCTCTTAAGGTGCCAGCTGCTGCAGAGTTGTATAATAAGGCTAATGAGATTTTAGGGTAAATCTATCAGCTTAAATGTTTCTGTTTATTATTAACTGCTGTATATTTGAGCAAAAGAACTTGTATTAGTGACTATATTAATAAAATTAGTTATTAATCTTTGCTTGAAGGTTTGATATATTGGACGTTTGCATTAACGGGCCGAAAGAAAAGCTGGATTCCACTGTTTTAAGTCAGGCAAGTTTGCACTGTATTTCTTTTTTGTTATGTTTACTACGTTTAGAACTTTAGATGATGATAAACCGGCACGCAAGTGGTGAGTCAGGCGGGTTGGGTAAAGCTATTAAGCTAAACTTCTAATAATAAGCATCCGACAAAACAAACAATTTAGCCCAACTGCATTAATCTTATTTAAAAATACAAGAGGATTTGATTATGTGTTACTTGATCCTCAAGTGTACATTATTATTGGAGTTTTGGTGATCCAACCCGGAAAAAAATCTCAGACATTCTAAGACGGAAACATTTATATTCTTGTCGACCTGAAGCATTTTTGTCCAACTTTTTTTCATTTAAACAACTAGTGCATCATGTGTGGCTACAAAATTTATATTCTTTCAGTAATAATCTGTTATTCTTTAATAAAATGATTCAGGTAAAAATACAATTTGAGCGAATCTTGGCCCGTTTGACCCATTTGACCGATGTATTGTTAATCTAAATTCGGGGTTATCTTCATTTCGAACTTTACATGATAAGGAATACCTTAAAACAAAAATTTTCTTATTAGCATTTCTTTTTATATCTTTGCAGCCAGCTATATATGTTACTAGTCTAGCTGCAGTAGAGATACTACGTGCTCGCGATGGTGGTCAGCAGATAATTGATTCTGTTGATGTTACATGTGGATTAAGTTTAGGAGAATACACAGCTCTTGCATTTGCTGGAGCTTTTAGGTGACTCATTAAAGCCTTTATTATTTAATTGATCTTATGTATTCACACCTTTTCTCCTTATAATGTTTTGCGCATTTTTCTTTACCATCAGTTTCGAGGATGGTCTCAAGCTGGTCAAACTAAGAGGTCAAGCAATGCAAGTAAGAAAACAATAATACTTTGTGAAAAGATGTAAATTGTGGTATTAATCGTATTATAATCCTCAGGAAGCAGCAGATGCTGCTAAAGGTGCGATGGTCAGTATTATTGGACTAGATTCAGATAAGGTGCAGCAACTCTGTGATGCAGCCAATGAAGTAAAGAGAACTGGTACCAGATTAGTTGTTAATATGAAGCTATGAACAGTAATTGGCTAACACCCAATGTTTATTATCAAGGAAACTTAACTCAAAACCTTGAAAAATTACAATCCCTACCAATTAGATTGGTATATATAGCTAACCTAAACGCGTTAGACTATAACTAGGACTCCTATTAATTAATTACATGATATTTATCTAATACACATCCTAACCCAACATGTATAGGATACCTAGATAACAATCCACTAATTAATTAATATATTGTTTATTGCTTGTCTTGCACTCCAAGCAATCCTCCTAGCCATCCTTCACGCATGTAAGCCACGGATTAGACTAGGAATTCCCAACATTCACCCCCTGAATTTCTGAGTCGTATACGGGAGGTCTTCAACGCCAAGTAGATCCCGCATCTCCTTGAACTTGATTTTCGCCAATGCCTTCGTCAGTATATCCGCTCTTTGCTCGCTGCCACATACATGCTCAACGACCACTTCGTTGTTTTCAACACACTCCCGAATAAAGTGAAATCGGGATTTAATATTATTATCTCATTATAATCCATCATTTTAATAAAATAATTTTGGAAGTTTTATACATCAAAAATTCAATTTGAGCAACTCTCGACCCAGTTGACCAATGTTTTATGATTGTAAATTTGGGTTATCTTTATTTAACATGATGAGGAATACCTTAAAACACACATTTGCTTATTAGCATTTCTTTTTATAATTTTGCAGCCAGCTATATATGTTACTAGTCTAGCTGCAGTAGAGATACTACGTGCTCGCGATGGTGGTCAGCAGATAATTGATTCTGTTGATGTTACATGTGGATTAAGTTTAGGAGAATACACAGCTCTTGCATTTGCTGGAGCTTTTAGGTGACTCATTAAAGCCTTTGTTATTTAATTGATCTTATGTATTCACACCTTTTCTCCTTATAATGTTTTGCGCATTTTTCTTTACCATCAGTTTCGAGGATGGTCTCAAGCTGGTCAAACTAAGAGGTCAAGCAATGCAAGTAAGAAAACAATAATACTTTGTGAAAAGATGTAAATTGTGGTATTAATCGTATTATAATCCTCAGGAAGCCGCAGATGCTGCTAAAGGTGCGATGGTCAGTATTATTGGACTAGATTCAGATAAGGTGCAGCAACTCTGTGATGCAGCCAATGAAGAAGTCGAGGAAGCCGAAAAAGTTCAAATTGCAAATTTCTTATGCACTGTAATGCTCACGTTCATTGCTATCATATTTAGTATGACTTTGAAATTGAAAAGTAACCAGAAAAGTTCTCTACCGTGCAGGGAAACTATGCAGTATCTGGAGGGGTAAAGGGGATCGAAGCTGTGGAAGCAAAAGCAAAATCATTCAAGGCTCGAATGACGGTATTACAAACGAAATTCTGTTTGTAACCATCACATATTATCGTTTGAAACACGCCTGATAAATACCTTCTTTATTCTTTTGCAGGTGCGTCTTGCTGTCGCTGGGGCCTTCCACACCAGATTCATGAATCCAGCTTTATCCCAACTGGAGTCCGCTTTGTCAGCAACCGAAATCAAAACTCCGAGAATACCCGTTATATCTAATGTTGATGCACAACCGCATGCTGACCCTGAGACAATCAAGAAAATATTGGCTCGCCAGGTCAGCTTGTAAAATAATGAAGAATTATTTCTTTAGTTATCATGTTACCGACTTTTATTAACAATTTATTATCTTAGGTTACATCACCGGTTCAATGGGAAACAACGGTAAAGACACTTTTGTCGAGGGGACTAGTAAAGAGTTATGAACTCGGGCCTGGAAAGGTAAAATCTGGACTATCGTTAAGTTTCGTCTTTCTTTTTTACAAATTTATTTATCGTGCTTAAGTTATGCACCAATTTGTATGTAAAATTAGGTTATTGCTGGGATTGTGAAGAGAATGGACAAAACATCGCCGATTGAGAACATTAGCGCTTGATTTGTCGCCATTTTACAATAATCAATGAGTTAAAGTTTTCCTTGTGGTAAAATTATGAAAGGGGATTATGGAGCTTATACAGAGCAATTTAATGTAGTTTGTGCTTATACAGAGCAATTTAATCGTATGCTTTGTTAGTAATTGTATTCGAATCGTTATATTCTGTTTTGGGTATGATTATTATTATTATTATAATGAGTTATTTTCTAAGTGGTGGTTTAAGCTCCAGCCTGGAAATGATGCATCATTTTGATTTTTGACCAAGATGCTTCAAACATATAATCTGGTAAAACTGCAGTGCAATGCATTTTGTAATCTATTTCATCAAATAGTACGTAACAAGAGTGTTTGTTACATGGGCATGTTTGTGGGTTGACAGTTTAAATCTAACATGTTTTCGAAAACTCTACCTGAACCCACACATGATACAAATTAAAAAATTGTGTTAAGACACATGAACACGACCCAAGTATTTGCGGGTTGAATTGAACATGCTCCTCAGTTTATTATCAAGCTGGCCTAATTAGTTTGATTAACTAAACGTGGACCCGTTTAGACTAAATTCCAAGTGTTTGGACAGGACAGTAACCCAAAAAAAAGAAAAAGAATGCTCAGAAACGCTTAAAATGATTCGAAAGATCGAAACGAGCGCTGCTTCTTCATTGCAAGATGCACCAGCCGGGAATCGAACCCGGGTCTGTACCGTGGCAGGGTACTATTCTACCACTAGACCACTGGTGCTTCATGCATATTCATTGTGTGATTATTCATATGACTTTTATTTTAAGTTCCAGCTTGTAAATGATACATCAAATTTGAGCCTGATGCTGCAACATATTCCGCAAGTGATTATTGAATTCTGCTCCGTCCAAAATCTAAGATATTCCGGAAATTACAGGAAGAAGGTTTTAAGAGAAAAATCGGAAGCCACGTAAGCTAAACAATAATCGGTTCACTCGGATTGAATGTAAAAATGTTATGGAGGTTTGGAACAGAAACAAAGTAGCTCTCCCTGTTCAGAAAAAAACATGTATAACTGACTTAAGCTAAAACGGTTGGTTTGGTCAGGTTAATAGTAATACGGTTCAGTTTATAGTTTAAAACCGGTTTTTACGGCTGGGTTTACAATTTGGACCGGTTGGGTAAACAAACCCGATTATCAAACCCATCGTTTACCCATGAGTGCATGAACTAACTAGAAGTTTCGTCCTAATCCGTGTAACACAAGTCGACCTGACAGACCCTCATTACGCATTCAGTCATTTTAAGCATCATAATCTGTTACTAAGCAAAAAAATAAGCCCAGATTCATTATTACTTGAAATATAGTTAACAGAATAGCTAGTATGATGTCACAATAATAAACTGAAACACATAGATTTTACATACCTTTTAAATACTATTTTTCCATGAATACCTCCTCAAAATAAGACCATGGCAGCAGCATCACTGGTATTTCGTCAAGTTGCATGGTTAAAATTGTCATGACATAGCTAGTAGTTGACTAAGTACATAAGATGTTTCTGTGGTGTAGTGGTTATCACGTTTGCTTTACACGCAAAAGGTCTCCGGTTCGATCCCGGGCAGGAACATATAAGGATCTTAATTTTTTGCTGTTAATGCACCCAACTTGAGTTAACAACTGATGCAGAAAAACAAACTACTAACCAAAATATGCAGACATCTGATCTTATGTGATTGCTTAATGCTTACAGATTAGATATAGATTCTGAATACTTCATTTTGAAATTCGAAACTAAGGTTTCGAAAGAAGACGATGACCGGAGAGGTCGATTAAACACAAATTTGGACCATTTATCGATTTGTGGGTGTTATCCTTGTGGAAGGGTCATGCTAATCTTATGTATGGTTCCGAAGGAACGATACCCATTGCTCAGCTCGTCTATACATAGAAGCCGGAAGTTCATTAAAAAAGTGATTAGTTTTATAAAGATGATGATGATGAGATGGTGATCCTCCCAAAAAAGAATAAAGTTGATGGTGATTTAGATGAGCAAATAGTAGCGATGAAAGATCTTGTTGAGGATTAAGGTCTTAAGTATGATGACAGTATTCATAATGTGATCCTTAGCATTGTTCCACATGATGTCGATGGAAACACGGATGAAATCTGGAAAATGAAAAAAGAAGGGGCAAACGAAGAAGAAGAAAAAAAAATTGGACCATTTCTCGATTTGTGCATGTCATCCTGGAGTTATTATTATAATAATATGCATCAAACAATAAAAAAAAGAGAGATTAGTTTTGTAAAGATGATGATGACCAAATAGTAGTGATGAAAGATCTTGTTGAGGATTGAGGTCTAAATAGGATGACAGTATTCATGATGTGAATAGTTCCAGGTGAGTTGTTGGTCGAGCGAGCATTACATTTAGCTAAAGAAGTGCTAAACGAAACATGTTGTGTCAACCCATATATTCAGGATAGATTGTGTAAAAGTTTTAGGTTGTGGGAAAGTTTATGCTAAAACAAAACATTTAAAGTGGCGCTCGAATAGAACAGTGTTGATAAAGTAGGAAACGAGAAAACGATTGGGAAAAAAATTTGGACCATTTCTCGATTTGTGCGTGTCATCCTTGCGCAGGGGCCATGCTAATCTTCTCTGTATCGTTCCAATTTTATCGGATGTCCCCGAAGGGACGAAGTACGTTGCTCAGCCTGGTTATACATACCAGCCACAACTTCATCTCTGGGCCGATGTGGGACGAAGTGAGTCAGACAGGATCTTGTAATGTGAAGTTAATCAAACTGCTGCATAAGGGAAAAATGTTTCAGTGTTCAAACATATACCTAAAACTTGGATTGCAGATTGAAGATGACAGATGGATACCATATTTGTATTTGAATTTGTTTTATGGCACCTACATTATTATTACTTTTATTACAGTTATTCATTATAATAATAAGATGCATTAAACACGTAAAAGCATCCAAATGCAGAGGAATGCATTGGAGGGCAAAGTATGATGGATACCCTCAAATGCTAAAGATGAAGATGCTTAAGTACAAAAAGGCTAACTCCCTCGCGTATGGAATGCCCACTCTCGCGCAAGGAAGGTTGTTGAATGTCTGTCTATCCGTAAACTGGGTTGCAATTCAGATGAAGTGCTAAAACTGACCAAATCACTTCATTTATAAAATAAAATCATTATGTTATTGTTCAGACTTGATTCTGTAATCATCTTTAACACATAACTGTTCATTAAAAGAAAACTTATTGCAGTAATCAGCACACCTGACCCATTACCCAACCTGCCATTTTGCCATCATAATATGAACTAACTAATTAACTAGAAGTTTTTCTCCTAGTCATTGTAACACCCAAGTCGACTTGACAGTCTCTTGCTAAGCAAAATAATCAACAATTCCGTAGAGTGCGGTTCCTGCGCAAAGTGTGTTTTTCCTACAAACTGTAGGAAGCGATCCTGTTCATACTCTTGGTTATGTTAAAGGTTCTTTTAATCAAGGGATTCTTTTCAATAACTCTGCAGATTTCAAGCTTGAAGCCTTTTGTGACTCTGACTGGGCTGCATGTCCAAACACTAGGAAGTCTGTTACCGGATACTTTATTTTATTAGGTGGCAGTCCTATTTCATGGAAATCTAAAAAGCAACCTACTGTTTCTTTAAGTTCCGCAGAGGTAGAGTACCGGTCTATGCGCAGAGTCACAGCTGAACTCACCTGGTTGACAAGGTTACTTACTGAGTTTTCGGTTCCCTCTATTACTCCTATCTCCTGTATATCATGAACGAACGAAGCATATCGAGTTAGACTGTCATTTTGTGCGAGAAAAGCTTCAAGAAGGTCTTATCATTTTGTCACATATACCTACTAAAGACCAGCCTGCAGATTTGTTCGCAAAGAGTTTACCTAATGTTCAACATATCTTTGCTTTCCAAGTTGGGAGTTTCATACTCTCCAACTTGAGGGGTGGTGTTAGTTTATTTAATCAGCATTTTATATTATTAGGTAGTCGTTTTTGTTTCTGTTAGATAGTTGGTTGTTTCAGTTAGCAGTTAGTTGGACATTAGTTTTTCTGTTTGTAATTAGGGTTATATAATAGCTCATCTTCAATAAAGTTTTCACTTTTCCCCCAATTCATTCCATTCAAAATTACAGGTTTTGGCCTAGTAGTTAGAGGAATTACCTATTATGGAGAGACCAAGTTTCAATCCTTGGGAGGTGCAATTTGGTATAGTGTTTAAGGGGTAAAAAAGTTTAGCTGTTAAAAAAAACAATATACAAAAAAGTCAGACAACGTGAAAAGTTAATCATCTAACATTATTAAATAAATAGATGCTATAATATAAACTAAAAATCCTTAAAATAGATTTAGAACTACCATTTAAGTTGTATTGAAAAATAAAAGTGAATGCTCAGATGCGCTTTAAATGTTTCGAATAATCGAACAGTTGTGATGACCCAACATCACAATGAGAGCAGTTTCTTCATAGCAAATGCACCAGCCGGGAATCGAACCCGGGTCTGTACCGTGGCAGGGTACTATTCTACCACTAGACCACTGGTGCTCCATGCATATTCATTGTGTGATTATTCTTATGACTTGTTATTTTAAGTTCCAGCTTGTAAAATGTAGATGATACATCAAATTTGAGCATAATGCTGCAACATATAATTGGGTGAAATTGCAGTACAATTCATTTGGTGAAACACAAAAGCTAATAACTTTAGATCATGTTTGAGTTGAGACCGAATAGTTCAGGGTGAGTTTTTGGTCGAACGAGTGCTAAATGAAACATGTTGTGTCAACCCATCTGGTTCGCAGGTTGGGCATTTATTTTTAAATAAAATTTTCCAGATGGATTCTTGATCGGAGTGTCGCGCCCCAGTCAAAGATAATATTTTGATAGGGTTAAAACCTTGGGGAAGAAGAAAACTAAGAGATAGAGAGATATTTGACTCAAATTATGCTTGATTTCCATTCCATACGTAACCCAAATAAATAAATAAGAAACTTACATAAGACACCCCCAAACTAAACCAAAATAACATCCTAATCCCTTGACTTAACAATAGTAATAAAACTAAAATAAATAAGATACGTAACATATTTATATGCCCTGATTACCCTTAACAATGCGTTAGTGGTAGTAAGAGGTCGAACCACAAAGAGTTTGTGGTTTGTGTGTGGATGAGATTGATTTTAAAGAATGTTGTCACTTTTATGAAGCTTGCTAAGAACTTGATTAATTTGTTTGTTTGAAAAGGGATGTCGGATTAAACCGACGAGTTTGTTTTTAATTACTTAGCTAAGAAAAACTTAAACAATTGCACGAAAACTTGATTGATGGTTTAAAACAATATTTTGGAACAAGGTTCTCACCCGGTTCGGTAATTGAAGACCTAGGGTTTTAGTACCCGCCCAACACTATAGCCTTACAACATATACTAAAAATGACATGTTCCGACTGTTACCCGCCTCAACGATACAAAGTTTGTTTGCCATTGTACGTCTTATTTTTTTTCATTTTGTTCTAAAGGTTGACAAAGGCGAGGAAGATGCTTTCTTGTGAACCGTTACTATGGTGGGTGAGGTCAAGTTGATCCATAAACGCTTTGTGCCTTCTTTTGAATTTCTTGTTTTTAATGGGTCAAACCGGGTAATCTTTTTAGGAATATTGGATTTTAATAATCTCAACTATTCGTCGTTGGCCGCCTACAGTTCCAACTTTAAAAATAATCACTGGCAGAATTAAGTAATTTTTTCACAAGGACTTCATCTTCAAGAGTTGAGCCAAGACTCTTGAATTTGGTTTGCACACTCGAAAGCTTTCCGGCAAACTCCTCTATGGAGTCAGACTCCTTCATCTGCAATCCTTCTAGTTCACTACGCAAGGTCATTAGTCGAGCCTTTTGTACTCGGTCTGCTCCGAGATAGCGAACTCGTAAAGCCTCCCAAACATTTACTGAACACATAATGTTTATTACAAGAAAATTATTGCAGTAATCAGCACGCTTGACCCATTTTAACCTGCTTTCACCCATTATGAGCTAGCCATTTTGACACAAGTGTATGAACTAACTAGAAGTTTTGTATTTACGAAAATCTATACACAAAATACTACCATTTTTAGCACTATTTGTTTTTAATGTTGTTGATTCCCTAAATCACACACTATGGTATCCGGATACAATAGAATGTCAATGGAAACATGACGATGAAGTGAGAAAAGGAAGAAGAAATTTTTTTGGACCATTTCTCGATTTGTGCGCGTCATCCTTGCACAGGGGCCATGCTAATCTTCTCTGTATCGTTCCAATTTTATCGTTCCATGAATACCTCCTTCACTGGTATTTCGTCAATTTGCATAGTTACAATTGTCATAATTTGAGACTACTTTTAGACAATAGTTGACGTAAGATGTTTCTGTGGTGTAGTGGTTATCACGTTTGCTTTACACGCAAAAGGTCTCTGGTTCGATCCTGGGCAGGAACAGTTAATTGTTTTTTTTTTTTTTTTGCTCTTAAAAAAAGAAAAGCTAATGCACCAATTTAACTACAGAAGCAGAAAAACAAACTACAAGACAAAATATGCAGACATCTGATCTTATGTGATTGCATACAGATTAGATACAGATTTTGAATATTTCATTTTGAAATTAACGTTTTGGCGAAGACGAGGACTGGAGAAGCCGGGCCATACTAATCAATTAGAATGCTGAATCCTTGAACTCATGTAGTAGTAGTTAGCTCACAACAGTGTTGATGGAAACACGACGATGAAATGCGAGAATGAAATAAGGGTTTACGCAAAGAAAACGAAAAAGGGAAGAGGCAACGAAGAATAAAAAAATTTGGACCATTTCTCGATTTGTGCGTGTCATCCTTGCGCAGGGGCCATGCTAATCTTCTCTGTATCGTTCCAATTTTATCGGATGTCCCCGAGGGGACGAAATCAGCTGCTCAGCCTGGTTATAGATACCAACCACAACTTCATCTCTGGGCCGATGTGGGACTAACTGAGTAAGCCAGGACCTCATTATGTTAAGCTAATCAAAGTGCATAAGGGAAAAAATAAAAAATGTTTCGGTGTTCAAACATATACCTGAAACTTGGATTGCAGATTGAAGACGACAGATGTATACCATGTTTTAATTGAATTTGTTTTATGGCACCTACATACATTATTACTTTTATTACAGTTATTCATTATAATAATAAGATGCATTAAACACGCAAAAGCATCCAAATGTAGAGGAAAGCATTGGATGGCAAAGTATGATGGATACTCTCAAATGCTAAAGATGAAGATGCTTAAGTACAAAAAGGCTAACTCGCTCGCGTATGGAATGCCCACTCTTGCGCAAGGAAGGCGGTTTAGGGGGTGTTTGGCCTAGCTTTTATTTTTTTGGCTTATGCTTATATTTTAAAGTAGCTTGTGCTTATTTTCTTTCATTTG
Source organism: Helianthus tuberosus (assembly GCA_030545235.1). Classification (NCBI taxonomy): domain Eukaryota; kingdom Viridiplantae; phylum Streptophyta; class Magnoliopsida; order Asterales; family Asteraceae; genus Helianthus; species Helianthus tuberosus. Next base: position 157,847,159 of record CM060353.1, on the reverse strand, counting down.
ATAAACTATTTTTAAGTGTTTGGATTAGCTTATATTCTACAAGTTGATAAGCTCTTTTTAAGTGTTTGTGTTAGCTTTTTTTATTTAGCTTATATTAGTAAAATGACCAAAAAGGGCATGGTTACATATTATCACATAACTTATATTTTATATGTATCTACTTTGTTTTTATGAGTTATACCATCATATTTGGATAAATTTATGTTGAGGATAACATAAAACTTCCACAAAAATACATTAATATTCAATAAACATTCATCTTGGTTTGGTTAGATCTCCTGCAATCATATCTCTAACTGCACTCATGTATAAATAATCTATTCTATGTTGTGTACTTGTGTCTTCATTTACTTCATCAATGTCATTAGATCCTCGACCATTATTTAGAGTATAAGATTCTTGTTGCGCCCTGGTAAATCCTTCATCACATGTATCTTTTTTTCTAATATAATTATGAATTGCTTTGCCATAGATGTTAGCACGATCTTCACTTGTGTCTCGTAGGTGTAATTGACATGCATATGTTGTAATATCTCCCATCTAGCCTTCCATACTCCAAAAGTTCGTTCAATGACATTTCTCAATGATGAATGATGGTAGTAAAATATCTCTTTAGGTCCTCTAGGAGCACGACTAGCAACCGTTTTTCCACGACGAAAATCAGGTAGATGATAACGAATGTTGGTTCCTTTATATGGTAGATGGGTGTTGATAAATAGGATTTTTTAAGGCAAGAGTTAATGGTTTGAGAGATGGTAGATGGATTAAAAGAGTTGATCTTTTCTCCATATTTGCTTAACTTTCTGCAATTTTCACAAGAATGAAGCTTCCTTCTATCCGTAAACAGGGTTGCAAATCAATGTAACTTGCAGTATTATTAAGTTATCAAAACCAACAAGTGTACAAAAGCTTGCAATCTGACATGGATATTCAGTGTGGCTTGTAGTATAAGTAAATTAGATCATTCATTAAAGGGTGTTCAGTCTTAAATTCAACCAGTTCATCATAACAAGAAGATAGTCAACCAAAAAATGTATAGGGTGTCTCCGTCATTTTGACCGCCAGGTCAGCTTCCAAAATTTCGAAGAATGTTTTATATATTTAGTTATCATGTTACCGACTTTTATTAACGATTTATTGTCTTAGGTTAAAATATGATGACATTATACATGTGATCCTTAAGAGAAAGATAAAGAAACCTTAAGTCAATGATGAAGAATAAAACTCGTTCCGCGACTTCATGTAAAAATAGGGCGCTGGCAACCGTGTCGATGAAGTAGGAAACGAGAAAACGATTGAGAAAAAAATTTGGACCATTTCTCGATTTGTGCGTGTCATCCTTGCGCAGGGGCCATGCTAATCTTCTCTGTATCGTTCCAATTTTATCGGATGTCCCCGAAGGGACGGCACTAATTGCTTAGCCCAGTTATACATACCAGCCACTAATTCATCTCTGGGCCGATGTGGGAGGAACCCTCAGAACAAAGACTTTATAAAGCATTAAAATTATTATTAAAAAACTATAAAACTGAAATAAAGCAAACAGTATTCAATGTAATTACCCATAAAATTTTGAAAACAAAAGGACAACAAGAGTATTGATGGATCAACACCCAACATGTTTTGACTGAACTTTGACTTGATCCTTTTTGCACAATTGCCTAACTCAACGGTTCAGAAATCACTTGTTTTTCTCATAATCAAATCCAAAATTCTTACAATTCAATGTAGAAAAGACATGTTTAAATTCTGCAAATAGCACAATTAAAAAATGGGTCAAATCATAATCCTAATATATGTTGAAATTGATCCACCGTGTTACACTGACCTACAAACACTTCTGTGCAGCTTTGACCCATTACACGCAACCAATGCAATATATAACTACAGAAACTACATTACTAACATAATGGTTTAATGCTCAAAACTATGCTACTATTTCTTGGTCACCAAAACATCATGATTTGAGATTACTATGGCTACTAGATTTACAAGATTTGTTATTATTATATGCAATCATCTTTGGATCATCGGGTAGGGTAGTAGCACGGGAGATGAGCTATAAAAAAGTGAATGCTCAGATGCGCTTTCAATGTTTCGAATAATCGAACAGTTGTGATGACCCAACATCTCAATGAGCGCAGTTTCTTCATAGCAAATGCACCAGCCGGGAATCGAACCCGGGTCTGTACCGTGGCAGGGTACTATTCTAGCACTAGAACACTGGTGCTTCATGCATGCTTATTGAAAGATGATTTTCATAACTTATTTGTTTAAGCTCCAGCTTGTAAATGATATATCATTTTGAGTAATCTTTTTAGTATGGATCAAGTCAGCTTGCATGGGTTGGGAGCGCAGTTTCTACATTTTGAGATATACATACATGTAGATTCTAATTAGTAGTTGGTATTTGAAATCACACATTATATGTCTTATTTATTCGTAAATTACTTTATAACTTACATGAAATGCAGACGTGTAGTTTGTACAGGGCCGTCTCCGATAATGATAGAAAACTTTTGGGCCTCGTGCGAGACAAAAAGATTGGGCCCCCTCTCTATAATATAAATTCATCAATCATATATCAAAAAGTCACAATACGACGATAATTGTTATAAAATAAACAAAAGTATTGTAACAAAAATAACAGTAATATGTGTAAACATATCCAATTGGTAACACGAATCTTTTCATACACATAAAATAAATAGAACTACATCCTCAATCATTTTAATGGTGTTAAGAAAAATGATATAATTTCCAAAAAAAATACCGGGGCTACCCTTGGCTTCATTGATCGGTTTGTGGGATAATAATAGGGCTGCAAACGAATCAAACATTTAACGAACAATTAATAAAAAATTTTGTTGACCGTTCAAAAAAAAAAGAACTAGATATTGAGTTCTTTTAAGTTTATACTGTAAATGGTTAAATCAAATAAAATAAATAGAACTAGATATTGAGTTCTTTTAAGTTTATATTGTAAACGGTTAAATGAGAAATAAAAAACCTACAAAACTAAATAAGAAAACATGTAAAGTGTGTTATCTAAGTGGTTAAATGAGAAAGAAAAATGAAAGAACTTACAAATTTATGAAGACCCAAATTTAGATGTGAAAAAATCAAAATTAAAACTAAAAAATAAGCGTGTAAAGTTGCTATTGGTGTGAGCATATAGGACATTTCCCCTCTTAATAAAACAAACTTAAATCAGTCCCGTGAGGCTTGAACAAAAACAAAAAAATGGAGAAGCCAAATTAAATAAATACTTGAAGCCAAACAAAAACAAAAGATGGAAAAGACAAATTAAATAATTTAATTTAAGCTGACAGGGGATTCGAACAAGTGACGACCGGGTATCAGATGAATTGCCGCAGCCCGCATCCATTGAGGTAAAGCTATATTTGTGTTATTTTTTCTACAATAAATTTATATATGAAATATATATTATTTTTTAAAACAATTTGGGCCCTTAGATACTTTGGGCCTTGTGCGGTGGCACCTCTTGCACAGGCCCAAAACCGGCCATGAGTTTGTATACATTGTTGGGTTTTTGACATATACATTTGTTATCATAGTTGGTTTCATATAAATACATACGTGTAAGCATATTTTGTATACATTATTTTTATCCCACATTCAAAATTTTGGACCTTACATCTTGATTATAAATTCACGAATCTTCATCTATGAAGATGCTTAGACGATGCTTGTATACAAGTTATGCAATTCGACGAAGCAGATACCTAAGCAAAAAGCCACTTGACATCCAAAGTACACCATGCATCACGTCGCTTGAAAAAAGAAACTACTAACTATCGACAGCCATAAATTTGCGAGATAAACCAATTGAGGGACATGTTTTAAAACTAATGTATTTTTGCACTATTTGTAGTGGACCAATCAAATGCATGCCCTTGCCAAAGACCAAACCAGGCGTTAGTCAGTAATCTGAAAATCACACTTACATGAACATATAAAATAAAGGTTGAAGAAATGTTACTTTATATATCTATTTGCACCACGAAAATCGCAATAAAGGTATTTGATCCACATAGATTTTACACACCTGTAACTATTAATTTTTGATGAATACCTCCTCAAACTAAAACCATGGTTGCTTCTATGGTATTTCGCCAACATACATAGTTAAAATTGTCATGATTTGAGATTACTTTAGCTACCAGTTAACGTAAGATGTTTCTTTGGTGTAGTGGTTATCACGTTTTCCTTACACGCAAAAGATCTCCGGTTCGATCCCGGCATGAATATATAATTGTTTTTTATATTTTGCTCTTAAAAAAAGAAAAGCTAACGCACCAATTTAACTACAGAAGCAGAAAAACAAACTACTAGACAAAAAATATGCAGACATCTGATCTTATGTGATTAGATACAGATTTTGAATATTTCATTTTGAAATTAACGTTTTGGCGAAGACGACGACTGGAGAAGCCGGGCCATACTGATCAATTAGAATGCTGGATCCATGAACTCATGTAGAAATAGTTAGCTCACAACAGTGTTGATGGAAACACGACAATGAAATGTGAGAATAAAATAAGGGTTTACGCAAAAAACGAAGAAGAAAAAAATTTGGACCATTTCTCGATTTGTGCGTGTCATCCTTGCGCAGGGGCCATGCTAATCTTCTCTGTATCGTTCCAATTTTATCGGATGTCCCCGAGGGGACGAAATCAGCTGCTCAGCCTGGTTATAGATACCAGCCACAACTTCATCTCTGGGCCGATGTGGGACGAACTGAGTCAGCCAGGACCTCATTATGTTAAGTTAATCAAAGTGCATAAGGGAAAAAATAAAAAAATGTTTCGGTGTTCAAACATATACCTGAAACTTGGATTGCAGATTGAAGATGACAGATAGATACCATGTTTTAATTGAGTTTGTTTTATGGCACCTACATACATTATTACTTTTATTACAGTTATTCATTATAATAATAAGATGCATTAAACACGTAAAAGCATCCAAATGCTACTAAAGTTGAAAATGCAGAGGAAAGCATTGGAGGGCAAAGTATGATGGATACCCTCAAATGCTAAAGATGAAGATGCTTAAGTACAAAAAGGCTAACTCCCTCGCGTATGGAATGCCCACTCTCGCGCAAGGAAGGTTGTTGAATGTCTGTCTATCCGTAAACTGGGTTGCAATTCAGATGAAGTGCTAAAACTGACCAAATCACTTCATTTATAAAATAAAATCATTATGTTATTGTTCAGACACATGATTCTGTAATCATATTTAACACATAACTGTTCATTAAAAGAAAATTTATTGCAGTAATCAGCACACCTGAGTCCTGACCCATTACCCAACCTGCCATTTTGCCACCATAATATGAACTAACTAATTAACTAGAAGTTTTTCTCCTAGTCATTGTAACACCCAAGTCGACTAGACAGTCTCTTGCTAAGCAAAATAATCAACAAGTTGCGCAAAGTGTGTTTTTCCTACAAAGTGTATTGGATGGGTGTTTTTAACAACTGAGATCAAGTTGAGGTGGTTTGGGCATGTGAAGAGGAGGCAAACGATAGAGCCCGTTAGAGTGGTTGAAACTCTCGAGGTGGAAGGGAGGAGGAGTAGAGGCAGACCCAAAATTACTTGGGATGAGCGGATTAGGCAGGATTTGCAAAAATTGCACCTCTCTGAGAACATGGTCCATGATAGGAGCTCGTGGAGACAGAGGTTTAAGGTTAAGGATTTCTAGGTGAGAGTACAATTATGTTTTTAGGTACAGTGTATGGCCGTAGATATGCTTCTATTTATATAGGCTGTTTGTGTTATATTTGTCTTGTATACCATGCAATCTTTCACCACTCATGTTATATTGGTAGCTTCATTCACACACACATACGTAGCTTCATTCACACACACATACACCTCATGTTCTATTTATTTATTTCCTGGGTGTTTTTGGAGCCGAGGGTCTCACTGGAAGCAGCCTCTCTATCCCTAGAGCTAGAGGTAAGGTGTGCCTACATCCCACCCTCCCCAGACCCTACCAATAGCTTTGCTATTTGTGGGATTTTACTGGGTATGATTGATTGATTGATTGATTGAACTACAGAAACTAAATTACTAACATAACAGTTTAATGCTCAAAACTATAGCATAATAATATCATCTATGCTACTAATTTCTTGGTCACCAAAACATCATGATTTGAGATTACTATGACTACTAGATTTGTTATTATTAAGACATAAATATGTAATCATCTTTGCATCATCGTAATACCACGGGAGATAAGTGGCGGACCCAGTAATTATTTGCTGGGGGTGCTGATGAGGTGTTCAGCCATATTTTCAAGGGGTGTGGTCTGGTTTTTTGCTTAAAATATACACTAATTTTTTTTTCAAGGGGTGCGGCCGCCCACCTTGACCAAAGGGTGGGTCCACCCCTGGAGATAGTCCTTGGGTCATCAGATCCTTGCATGGTTAAGCCATGAGTATCGCATTGACACTTCAGGGGAATGCTCACTACATCCAACTAAGTGAATAAACGCAGAAGCTATTTACATTTGTCGTAGTCGTTGTCTGTAAATAACAACGAACAAATACTTTACGCATGTGGCCCTTATTGTGTGCCTTAAATCATTGATTGCCATGTCACGTCTCCTAGTGAAAAATGTTTTAAATACCGGTATAAACGGGTCGGTGTTATACCGGTTAAACCGTTGAACTATAAAATACGATATTAAGCTAATACTGACCTTCCATATTTTCGGTAATTAACTTAGTGTCCTCCATTCCAATATTTCATCACTGTTGAAACTTGAAACTGTTACCCACCTTGTCCAATGTAATATTTTTTATAAGTAATAAGTAATAAAAATGCTCTTAAAATGCTTAATATTTTACAAGAAAATAGTTGTCTTTTAGATAAAAAAAAACTGATCAGTTACATAGATCCTAAGTGAGAATGAATTATTTTTTAGATGAATTTGTATTTTATGAAATTATAAGGTCAACTAGTAACCCGGTTGAATCGTCCGATACAACCAGGTTGAACCATTTCAGAGCCTAACCCGGTGTGATTTAAAAACCCGTTTTTAAAAACATTGCTAGTGAATGCATATGCAAACATAAGAGCATCACCAATAAGGCATATTTGAGATGTGGCAATTTTTTGGTGTTTTTATTATTGGGTGAAGTAGGGGTGTTCATCGGTTCGGTTTATGGTTTATTTGGTTTATTCGGTTCGGTTTATTCGGTTTTCAAAATTTTGTACCCCAAACCAAAAACCAAACCAAACCAAACCAAATAAGGAATATGCAAACCGATCCAAACCAAACCAAATTCAATTCGGTTTGGTTTCGGTTAGAAACCAAATAAACCAAATAAACCAAATCTAACCAAATTGTACTTAAGTATTTTTTTTTTCCTAATTTATATTTATGTTTGTGTTCCAACTTCCGAACATCACAACTAATTTACACCTAACAATAAATGAATACAAGAAAGTTTCATTGTGAAATAAAACAAACACATCCATAAAATAGTAGTAGACACAACCACAAAGTTAAAGTTTCAAAACATAGATCATAGAAACTATTGGAAGACTTAAAGAGTGGTTTTGAGTTGGGTTTTTAGATTTACATTTGGTATTTTGGACTGCATAAAAAATAACTATTTTGGGCTAATGAATTGTATATGATTTATAAAATATTATTATTTTTATTTAATAATTAATTAAGTTAAATGGTTTATTCGGTTATCCAAATAAACCGAATAAACCAAATAAAATAAAATGTTGATCCATAAACCGAACCAAAAACCATATTCACAATTCGGTTTCGGTTAGAAACCAAACCAAAAACCGAATTCGTTATTCGGGTCGGTTTATTTGGTTACGGTTCGGTTTACGGTTTTTATTTGGTTACGGTTTTTTCTGAACACCCCTAGGGTGAAGTTGTTTTTAAGGAGATAGAGTGTGGTTTAGTTTGTGGTGAAAAACTAGAAAATATGAGTTATGTGAATGTATGGAGGAGAGAGGAGAGAGGAAAGGGAGTGATGTTTTTAAAAAGAGAATTTGTTATGAGTGGGCATGAGAGAGAAATAAGTTGACCAGGTGCCATGTCACTCATTCCCCCCCCCCCCCCCCCCCCCCTATTGTGGATGCTCTAAGCACCAAATCAAAGCAAGATAATCATTATAGAAACACCATATAGTAATTATAACAAGACAACAATAGCAAGAACAAATACTAGCCTAGTACCCGACCCGACCCAACCCGCTTTAACTTCAAAACAATAATAATAATAATTTTGATGTAAACTGACTTTTCAAAAACGTTATATTACCTTCAAACAATATACGCCACTTAGGTTTTGGCTTAGTGGTTAGAGGAATTACCTCTTGTGGAGAGACCAATGTTCAATTCTTGGATGTGAAATTTGGTATAGTATTTAAGGGGTAAAAAAGCTTAGCTGTTAAAAAAAAACAATATACAAAAAAAGTCAGACCACGTGAAACGTTAATCATCTAACATTATCAAATAAATAGATGCTATAATATAAACTAAAAATCCTTAAAACAGATCTATGACTTTGAAACCTGGAGCCCTAGAGCTACAAAAGTACCGTTTAGGCAGGAGACCGTAGGGAAAAATTGGTTGGGTTGGTCACTTGGAAAAATCAACTTATAGTTTTACCTAGTCGGATAAAGAGGAAAAGTATGTTCTATTTTAACTGTTAAATTACTTCGAAATATTTATGTTAATCTCTCCTTAAGCATTTTGTAACCAACTGTTTTTATAAACATACACAAACAAAATCGATTAACCATTATCGAAATCAAATGATTCCTTCATTCAAAATTTATAGTCAACAAATGACTACTAAAATGAATATTATATTCAAGAAATTGGATTTTCAAATTCAACATATCGACAATTTTAGTCGACAATTGACAGTTCTATTTGGCAATTCAATTTATGATAGTCAACAAACGAGGACCTTTTTGTCAAGACATTCTTGTCTGTTTATAGACATTCTTTGTTTGTCTATTCAATTATCTAATGACATATTCTTTGTTGTTCAATTTACTAGAACCGTTTGTGTAGTAACCAAAAATTTACTTTTTGTGTAGTAACCATATCCTTAAAAAAACAATATACAAAAAAGTCAGACCACGTGAAACGTTAATCATCTAACATTCTTGTCTGTTTATAGACATTCTTTGTTTGTCTATTCAATTATTTAATGACATATTCTTTGTCGTTCAATTTACTAGAACCGTTTGTGTAGTAACCAAAAATTTACTTTTTGTGTAGTAACCATATCCTTAAAAAAACAATATACAAAAAAGTCAGACCACGTGAAACGTTAATCATCTAACATTATCAAATAAATAGATGCTATAATATAAACTAAAAATCCTTAAAACAGATCTATGACTTTGAAAGATAAAAAGTGAATGCTCAGATGCGCCTTAAATATTTCGAACAATCGAACTGGCTGTGATGACCCAACATCACATGGGGCGCAGTTTCTTCATTGCAAAGATGCACCAGCCGGGAATCGAACCCGGGTCTGTACCGTGGCAGGGTACTATTCTACCACTAGACCACTGGTGCTTGATATTTGTTTCATTTTACAAAGAGACAATATATAAGCTAATTTAGTAGCCACGAATAACATGATAACTTCTCACAGCATTAAGACACTTAGAAACCTAAGAGGTTGAGATTTTGGTAAAGATAATTAAAACATCATAAGTTTATTATTTACTGTGGATATAAAACTGTTGGCTTGCACTCACTGATCTGGTGAAGCCAAAGGCTGCTTGTGTTGTATCTTGTTTGTTGTTGATGAACATTAAAAGCATAATGGTTAGAGGTAATAATTGGTCAACAGCAACCACCACAGAAACGGAAATCAGAATTGATAATGTGGTCCCAAATGAAGATCCTTTGGAGAAACCGGACCATAAACAAGGAGATGCAGGCTTGCTATGGTCGAAGATGGAATAAACATGAAGATGGAGATTGGCACCGGTTGGACCACAATAAGATCGAGGGAAATGGGTCTATGCCTAATCCAAAAGAAATATTTAAATTACGTAAGTATGAAAACTAAAAAACGGTCAGCTTACAAAAGTCTAAAATGGATCATACGACGGACTGCAGTGCAATGCATTTGGTAAAACACACAAGTTAGAACTTTAGACCATGTCTGGGTTTAAACTGAAGAGTTCCACGTGAGTTGTTGGTCGAACACTCGAACGAGCACTACGTTTAGCTAAAGTGCTAAACGAAACATGTTGTGTCAACCCATCTGGTTCACAGGTCGGCCCTTTATTTTTTATTAAAATATTCAGGATATATCGTGTAAAAGTTTTAGGTTGTGGGTAGTATATGCTAAAAACAAAACATTAAATAATGGCGCACAAATAAAGTTTTGGGGTAGTACGAAAAAAAAACACTTGAATCGACCTCTCTCTTTCTCGAGTAGACTTGCCTCCGTATTTGTCTTCATGTGTGCAGGGGCGAAGTATAGAAGGGGCCGGGGGCGCCCGACCCCCCGAACCTTTCGCTCAGTAGTGTTATATATGTAGTTTTCGTATAGAAATTTTTGGGTATATATGTTTTCGACCCCCCGGTTCTATAGAAAATTTTGGGTATATACGTTTTCGACCCCCCGTCATTCGGGTCAAGCTTCGCCACTGCATGTGTGTCTTCACATACAATTTAAAAAGCAGGAGCAAAAAAAAGGAAAATTAGTCTTCATGTGTGTCGCATACAATTTTTAAATTATCAAGTGCAATAGAACTAGCTTACTAAATGTTTTTGAGCAACAAAAGTAAAGCAAACCTCGTTAAATTAATTTATTTTAATCATAATAGACAATTAGAGACACCCCGCTGAGCGCCATAGCCTTATAATCCATACCAAAGATGACATGTTTTGACACCTCTAGTTCAAAGTTTGTTTGCCGTTGTCTTATCTTTTTTTGTTCTAAAGGTTGACAAAGGCGGGGAAGACGCTTTCTTTGTGAGCTGTTACAATGGTGGGTTGGGTCAAGTTGACCCATAAACGCTTTGTTCCATCTTTTGAATTTCTTGTTCCTAATGGGTCACATTGAGTAACCTTTCTAGTATGGATCAAGTCAGCTTGAATGCACTTAATTTTTTTATTTGTAATAACTATATGTTCAAAATAATTACAATACAATGTTATTATTAGAATAATAATATAATCTTTTAAATAAATAAAATTAGGAGGTTCATGCATGTGTTTGTTGTATCTTGTTTACTGCTGATGAACATTAAAAGCATGATGGTTAGAGGTGATAACTGGTCATCACCAACCACAGTAGCAACTGAAATCAAGGCGCTGGTTGCAGGCGAAGGGAATGACAATTGTGATGGTTGGAGATGGAATTAAGTAACTAACGATTCACTCATTAATGTCAACAGAGCTGGGATTTCGGGTAAGGGACACAGATACATTCTAAACAGAAGTAGGTGTTTGTGTCAGCTGGTGATAAGAACCAACTATGTAGCGTCTACACCAAGAATTCAAGTATTTAAGGGGAAAAAAAGTTAAAAAGAATGCTCAGACACGCTCCATAATTCGAAAGATCGAACAGGTGTGATGACCCAGCATCACAATGAGCGCAATTTCTTCATTGCACAAGATGCACCAGCCGGGAATCGAACCCGGGTCTGTACCGTGGCAGGGTACTATTCTATCACTAGACCACTGGTGCTTGATATTAACCACGCAGAAAATGTTGTAAATCAATATTAACAAGTAAATACCATTGCAGAAGCAACTTGCAATCTTGTAGATTTTGGTGTATTAGTGGTTTGCATTGGACTTGCACCTTTTGAATGTAGCACATAAAAACAATAATCTATTTAAGTTTCTTGCATTTGGGTTATCTATGGATGATATTTGATCAGTGTTGTTTTATTTGTTCTAAAAATTACATCCTACAACAAAGGATAAGGTGAATTATGTTTCAACTTCTGTAAACTATTATAAATTTATTACAGCCTTATAGGTTATCTAACTTAGCATCCTATGCACCACAACACAATTAGTATTTGTTCTTTCTATAAGTATAACCCATATATATATATATATAGGGAGAAGATCATGCGAGAACCACCTCTTATTGTGAGAACCGCGAGAACCAATGTGAACACACCAAAAATGCCTAAAAATAGCTAAAAATCACACAAATTTTTTTTTTTTTGAATTTTTCAATATTTTTTATAAAAAAAAATCGCTACTTTCGAGCCAAAATTTTTTTTTTTTTTTAATTTGTTTTTTTTTGCTTCTAAAAGTAGCGATTTTAACATAAAAAATATTAAAAAAATTCAAAAAAAAAATTTAGATTTTTTTAAGATTTTTTTAGGTTTTTGGGGGTTTAGTTTTTAGCATTTTAGCTTGGGGGGGGGGGGGGGGGGGGGTTAGGTTTTTGGGGGGGTGGGGGAGGGGGGGTTAGGTTTTTGGGGGGGTGGGGGAGGGGGGTTTAGGGTTTTTTTTTTGGGGGGGGGGGGGGGGGGGGGGGGTTTAGGTTTTTTTTTTGGGGGGAGGGGAGGGGGGTGGGGGTTAGGTTTTTTTTAGCTATTTTAGGTTGTGTTCACATTGGTTCTCAAGGTTCTCACAATAAGGGTGGTTCTCGCATGAGCCCCTCCCTATATATATATATATATATAGGGGAATGTTCATTTGAGAACAAATTTAATGTGAGAAGAAAAAGAAGAAATGGCATATTAGTAAAATGCAATTTCATTATAACTCATATCATTAATTTTTCTCTCTTTAATTAATTAGTCAACTAATCATCAATTATCCTACATATAATCTATAAAGCTACACATATCAAAATTTTCTTACATATACCTTACACATTATAGAATTTTATCCTACACAGTCGAAATTTATCCTACACACCTCGAAATATACCCTACACAACTAGTAATTTATCCTACACAACTAGTAATTTATTCTACACTTTAAATTAAGTTGTTTTTTTAATTTGGAAAAAGTATATATTTTGAAAAGAAGTTACAAATTTAATTTAGCTAGTTATTAAAGGGGAAGAATACAAATTAATGATTTATGTAAGTTTACCAATATACCCTTATATTAAAATTAACTACAAATATTATATGAAGTAAAATGAAGCATTATTATTGGTTGAAACTTTTTCTTTTTTCTTCTTACAAAAAAATTCTTCTCATTTGAACCCTCCACTATATATATATATATATATATATATATAGAGGCCGGTTATCAAACAAATACCCTAATCGTACATTATGTACGCTACATTCTAGGCCGTCAGATCATCTCATTTAAACCCGCGTGTTTAAGTATTAAATAATCAAATTAAAATTAATAAAAAGAAACCGCCAAGGTTAAAATCGTCCAATGCGATATCAAAATCCCTGATAATCAGCACAATAACTCCCCCAAACATATCGTAAAACCAAAAATCAACGAAGCAAAGCAAAGCAAACATCTAAGATTCATCCTGCTACTCTTCCCGTTGCGATTCAACTAACATGAGTTTTGAGAAACGAAGCAAAGCAAACAACGACAGACCACAAGCGAAGAAGATGAATCCAGGTATCGAATGACATTTGCGATTTTATAATGTAAATATACAGGACTTTAATGTCAAATGCGGATTTGTTTGTTTATTAAGCTTTTAGACTGAAAACATATAGTTTTAAAGATTAGGTATTGTTCATAACTTCATTTTTGTTAGGGTTTATGACTAGTACGGTTATTTATTAGGTTTAGCATGATTATGCAGTTTTCTAATGATAAACTGATATATGTGCGATATTATATAGGGTTTTGTCAGTGGTTTGGATTACAAATGCGATTTTATAGCTAAAGTTTTGCTTGTAAAAGGTTTTGTCTTAGCTTAGGTTGAACATGCGAATTGATAAAATCCTACTGCGATTTCATATGATTAGTTGGTTTTAGGGGATTATGATTAAATTATACATGCGGTATTATATAGGGTTTGAGAGGGTTTTGAATTACAAATGGGATTTTATAGGTAAAATTTTTGGTAGTGCTTAACTAAGACATGCGAATTGATAATCATTCATGCAATTTTAGCACTTAAATGACTTAGTGTACATGATTAACTGATAAATGCGATTTTATAAAGGTTTATGACTGATAGCAATGCGATTTTGTAGACATAGATTCTGATGATGACTTTGAAGGCCCAATATCAAGACTGATAAAAGTTAACAAAAATAGAAAAAGAGAATAGTTGAAGAAAGTTCTGAAGAGGATGACTTCGTTAAGCCACTCCCAAAAAAGAAAAAAAAGATGACAAGAAGTCTAAGACACAGACAAAAAAAAAACATTCAAAAAAGGTGGAACACCTAAAACAGAACATAGGGAATTCTTCAAATACAACAATGAAGCAATACTGCTGAGATGCCAACCTAACTCATACATGGATACTGTGAAGAAATTTTCAAAAAAACAGGTTTGAAGAGGTAAGGAATATGGGATTTGGTGTTATTCTAGATATCAATATCAACCATATTTCGACACGATTGGCTATTGGCTAGCAGAAACTTTGACGAGAAGTTCGATAAGCTAAACGTGGGAAAACACCAAATAAAAATAACATCGGACACAGTTTATGAGGTATTTGGAATACCAAAGGGGCCAAAGAAGGTTGAGATAATAACCGATAAGAGAAAAGTTAAAAAGCAAGAGGAAAATTGAAAAGGGTAAAGAACCAGGAAAT